>OX457025.1:73953224-75153224 GCA_949752745.1 Protula sp. h YS-2021 | reverse complement strand
TCCATGTAGCAACTTTTGTTGTTCGGCTCTCTCCTATGTCTTAGCAAAAGCAAAACATTTACAGTCACGACATTTATCCATATCAATACATCACAACACCCAAAGAACTGGTTTTCATTCGAAACAAATTCTTAATATTCACTCGGAAATGGGTATTATTGGTGCACTTAAACATTCCGAAAAGAAATTACCGCCAATAGAATGTAAATGTATAGGAAACCTTAATTTGTAGATCTTATTCGGGATTTATATTAATTGAATATAACTTAGTCGAGTTTCATACTCTTTGCTTTTTGGAGGAGCTTTTGCAGTTTCGCATACATTGCACATCAAGAAATCTGGAATTTATCTCCACTAAAATCAATGTAATAATCGTGTTAAATTATTCGAGTTTCATGTAACCCAATGTTCATGCTGAGTTCCGGAAGTGCTAAGTGCCGGAATTGCCTAAGTTCATTCGTTGCCGTTTTACCTGCATGCTGTGTGTCGTAAAATATTTTTTAGAGACGAATGTCAGCTCCATGCTAGATGACAGGTAACCACACAGAATCCACGTTTTGCTTTTGTTTCTGCGGCACAAGCGTTCGCCGATGGTTTTATGTCATTTTCTGGTTTTAAAATCGTCTCAATACTGATTTATTCAGATATACATGCGTAGGTCTTTAGTTAATTATTTTTCCATATACATCAGACGCTTGTTAGTATATTATTTTTCATGTTGCAAGTACAGTTGAATCAATATTTCTTTTCTGTTTACTGTATTTTAGTTGTTTTTAAATTTTATATGCAAATGTAGTTTTGCAAAATATGTTCAGTGAACAAAGGGAAACAGAAAATGATTTTAAAAGATTATTATAATCTTGTCATTTTCTGTAAGATTTAAGAGCAGATACCATACTGTGATTTTTTACAACACCATGTCTTGTACTTTTTCGTTTTAATATACACGTATGTGAGCATTTGTATACATATATCGGATATATATATATATATATATATATATATATATATATATATATATATATATATATATATATATCGTATAAAAAAAGAAGTGAGAATCTGAGAATTGTATGTGGCTATATAATGAGCAATAATCTTAACATATTTGACAGTTTTGTCTTAGCTTAATATCGAGCATGTTATCAACTGATTTGGATTGTGTGTTCTTTTCGTCAATAAAATCAGACACCCTTTTATACGTTCTTTTTATTGTGTTTATGGGGATAATCTGTTCACAGATTTTTTCGACTGCTGGTACTCTTCTACGGAAAATTTCGATCAACTCAAAGATGATATGAATAATCACGATTGTTCGCTTGGTTTCTTGTGTCATTGGTGACGTAACATGGCGTCATTTGTTTGCAAGGGTGTTATATATCCGAGCATTGGAAAGAAACTTCGTAGATTTGCTTCTAGGTCTGTGACCTTATTGTGTGTTTTGACATTTGCGACAAAATTATGGCGGTTTAACGTATGGAATGCCATTTTAACATTTATTAGGCAATTATTGATATGAAGAATACAGTTTTGATCTCAAAAATTTATTTTTTGATATTAAGAATTATTTTTTTATCTAAAAAAATTCACTTTTTTATATCAAGAATTAATTTTTGCTGTCTGTAGTTATATTTTTATGGGCCGCCCGACGATAGTCGAACGGCCATATAGTAATTGATTTGTCCGTGCGTGCGTGACCAATATGAAAGTTTCAGGTGATGGTTGGAAACGTGTTTCTATGATGAAATAGTGTGATTTCGAGGTAAAAAAAAAATTGTCCGTTGTGCGTTGGTGCGTTCACACTCATGGACTGAGTTTTGCAGATTGAACTTTAGATATGGTTTTGCTTGGATCAGCCTGAAACCTATATGGACTGAAAGCTTCTGGGACCCAGTTGTGCACCTCTCTTTGAGACCGGCGTCGGTCGGTCCGTGACAGAAGTCCGAACATTGGCCCAAAACACATAGTTAGTAGTAAGCTTAATTTATGGGTTTGTAGACTGAACTTGTCCTAGGGTTTTGCGTCAATCAACCTGAAATCTGTGGATCGACAGTTCATGGGACCTAGTTGTGCACCTACCTTTAGGCCCAACGTCGGTCCGTGAGAGAGGTCCGAACATAGGCCAAGAACGCATAGTTAGCATATTTTATGGGTTTTGTAAACTTAACTTGGCCTAGGATTTTGCTTTGATTATCTGAAACATATACGGATTGAAAGCTTGTAAGTTGCTATCTAAATTCAGTTTTTGATAGCAAAATATAAATTGATGTATGGAATGCCGTTTTAACATTTACTACTTATTTTTTTATATCATAATATGATTAAAGATATCGATAAATCAATGTAGATCTCATTTATTTATATTTTGCTATCCATAATTGAATTCTAGATTGCAATTGTTTTTTTTTTTTTAAGATAACTATGGAATGCCATTTTCATATTTATTAGGGAATTATTGATATGAAGAGTTAATTTTTGATCTCAAAAATTGATTTTTTGATATCAAGAATTAACGGTATCATAGTAAGTGGTGACGTTCTCATTATTTTTAACCTTGAAGGTATCTTACGTCATAGGTGACGTCATCGTAACTTAATAGGTTGCTGAGTGCGGCTGCAACATGTTAACACCTCTGTTTGGTGTTGGACCCTCATTTGGAATTATATACCGCATTATATTAAGCTTGGAGGCCGGCAAAAATACATATTAAACCTCTTTGTCCAGTTAACAAACCCAACTCTGCAAGTCATTGTGCATACTGGCACAGGCAGTTTGCATGCTGTCGATGCATTTTTGTAGTGTTCTCTGTGGAATGTTGTCCCACTCTTGTTGCACGATTGTCCGGAGGTCTCTCAGGTTGTGACAAGGACGCGCTATGCGAGAAATTTTGCCCCATACATTTTCTATTGGATTAAGATCCGGACTTTTCGCTGGCCACTCCACCCTGGATATTCCTGTTTTGGTCCAAGTAATCATCAACTAATGCACAGAGAACAATGCAAAAATGCATCGACAGCATGCATAGCAGAGCAGAAAAATGGATGAGGATACACCACACATTGAATTTTGTGACACTTGTGGTACGACCCCACCTGTGTTTAGGTGAGTTTTGCTCGAACCAGTTAACTGATTTGTTCCAACAAGGTGTCAAATATAACACACATGATTCATTTCTGCAGTAAAATATAAATACAGTGAATGTAGTTCTTTCTTTGACTACCACCAACCCATAAACTTTTTATTCCGGACTTTTTGCCAGTGCTTTATTTGGAGAAAATTTTCGACAAAAATGTTTTCGGCTGAGTTGGTAATTTCAGCCGAGTCTTTCTCCGATGAATGGCCTAGATCTGGAAGGTTGTATTAACTGGTATTCCGCTTTGGATCATATGGTTTCGAACGAACGTGAATCTTCCACCATTTGCCCGATCATTAGCGAATATTTTACTGTAGATAGCGTAACCTCTTAGGTCTGGTCGATTGTTTTCTGTGCCGTAGGTTTCTTGAAGATAGAAAACGGCTGGGTTATGTATGTGTATTAAGGTTAACAGGTTACTTGGGGTCTTGTATATGTTAATAGTGACTTTGGTTGACTTAGGTCTCGGAGGTTAGGTCTAGGGCTGATCTATTTCACAGTCCACATTCATGAAGCCGAAAGACGGTTACAGTTTGCTTCCTCGTAGAATGTGGCCCCTCAGTCTCTCTTTCGCCGGTCGTTCTCGATCCAGCAGTTGTTTCGCCATCCAGTCCTTTGATGAAGAGCTCCGTAATTTGGGCTGTCCTTTTCGAGGTGTTGGCTGTTCGGACGACTTACTTGGTGAGGGAGTGCATGACGGTGGTCACTAACTGATTTTCAAGGACCGATTTGCTCACTGTTGAGACAGTATTCGCGCTGGTGGAGTCCTAAAATTTTTAGTGATTTTTTTTTTAAAGTTTGCTTGCCAGTTTTCGGTGTAGTAAGGTTTTCATGAAATGAAGTTTGCGTTTTGATCCATGTAATGTCTGTATGGCAAGATGCTTCTCCAGAGTCAGTACATGAATGTTCGAACGGTTGGCGGTTGATACTCTGGTGTTCGCTTCTCTGGGTGTGGCATGGATTTTTCATACTTCCTTTGTTGAACTACTTTTTCAGCTAGCCACACAATCCTTTGCAGACCGTGGGTGCTTACCCTTGCAATTTATGCATTTGATTTCACCAGTACAAGATTTGTGTTCATGACCGTCCTCGCCGCAATTGCGCATGCTGAATGACTTTTTACACTTGCCGCTTCCGTGACCATACCGCCGGTGTTGGGGGCCAGATTGAGTGCCAGGCTGAATTGAGTGCACGAATTTCGGACTGCACCTGGTGCATTTCGTATTGAGTCCCGGGCCAGAATGAGTCTCCTAATCCTTTGTATACAAAACTGTAAACGTCACATTTTATTTATCTGACAGCTCATACAGTTAAATACATTTAATTGCAGTAAAACAGGAATTTTTTCTCACGTTTTTTTTTTCAACAATGAAGAATCTCAAGCTGACTATGCCACAGTAACCGTGTTTTATGTTAACCGCTGTTGAAAAAATCGTTCCACCCAGCCGCAACAGCTACTTTTAAACTACTTTTGAACTAATTTCCCAGAGAACCCCCCCCCCCCCCCCGCTAAACACAATTCTTGATTTTTTTTACAATTAGCACAATTCACACACAAAGTTTTCTGTGATCACCACCACATGTGTTGGATGGTAACGTTCTCGACAACTTGCACATATAACGCTTGCGCTTGAGATTTTGAACTACTTCTAAACTAATTTGCAGTTTCCCAGACCATCCCCCCCCCCCCCCCCCAGCTAAACAGTTTTAAAGTCAAACTTCCGATGTGACTTTTATTCATTTTGCTAGCACAATTCACACACAATAACTGTGTATATTTAATTATAATTGCAATTACCATTAATAATCCAGCATGAGTAGCGTGAGTAGGAAATGCCACAGGATTCTATTAATACGCATGTGATTCCATTTAATTGCAATCAAACGAAGGGAGATTTTATATGCAATATAATTAATGATCTGAGATGAATGAGCGATTAACAATGTCTTGATAAGTTGTCTAAGTTACCCTTTTTCACAACCCCACTCTTAAGTAACCATCCCTTGAGGAAACATTTCGCATTTTCACTCGAATGTTCCCCGGGCCCAATTGAGTGCGTCCCCTTTCCGAATGGGTTGCCTCATTAAAAAGGAATTTATAGTAAATCGACTCAATTCAGCCTGGACTCAATCTGTCCCGCAACACCGGCAGTTGTTGTGCATCGCAGGGTTAGGAATGGAGGACTTGATGCCTAATTTAGACAGCCTATTCTATGTCTGTAGGTAATGTTGACCTGTGGAATGTCAGTTCGTGTACGAATTCTTCCACCGTGCAATTCAGTTCAGGGTAAATAATAACTAGTTTAGTGTCTGGTGAGGAGTGGTTTTGATTGGAATGTTGACAAAAGTTTTCATTTCTAGTACGTCTTTAGTTTGCTGAGCAGAAACAACTTGAATCAAGATATTAATTAATAATTCAATGTTGCGAGCCAACGACAGAACACAGTTTTTTTCGATTGCGAAAGGTGAAAGCTTAAAACAGCCTTGTTGGGATGAAAGGCAGGAGAAGGACTCTTTATAAAACACTACAAAATAACAGCAAATAACAAAATTTATTTTATTCTGATGGACGGAATGAAACTGCAGTACATAAATTTGATTTTTTCAAAAATATCACAGATGAATTAAATTCACTTTCAGTGTAAAAAGTTGGTACTTGTACTCTGAAGAGGACGGCAGATTCATCTACAGATTTTTATCACGCTTACTATAATAATTACCATTTTGAATTGTTCTGAAAGGAATCAACAGAGTTTAACCTGATAATACATACTTGACGTTTAAAAAGAAACTCCCAAGTACAAAAATTACTTTCAAATCACAACATAGAAGTGTGTGTTTTTTTTATTATTATTACTTCGTTTTGTTCTTCTTTGACTGATCAAGACACCAGTTCTAAGGCTTTAGACGCCCCACCCCACCCACCCCCACCCAACTCCACCGCTAATGATACGATTCCGATTACTCTTTAAGCGTTTCGGACTTGACTTTCAACAAAAGGCCTCACGTCAGACATAAGGTAGAGGAGAGGGGCGGGGGGGGGGGGGACGGGTGGGGGGGAGGACGGGTGGGGGGGGGGTGCAGCGGAGAGGGTGGTGCCTTTAGACAAAGATTTATTTTTAAAATTTATCATTAGGGTACTTTTTTACTTACGATACATAACCTTAAAGAAGTATTATAACGATAACAATAATATTTTAAAAAACACTTCAATTGGTATTTTTCCTACACTGTCTAGTCACGAAAACATGACCACTAATCAAGATTAGGAACCGTTTTACCGAACCTAAGTTATTAATATAATTTTTAAATTATAATTTTTAACTTCAAAATATCTTCAAACAACATTTCATTCATATTTTTTTTAAATGTATCATTAGGGTATTTTTTAACTAATTAAATATAAGCTTAAAGAAGTATGATAACAATAACAATTATATTAAGACATTGAATTCGATACTCTCCTATTTAGTTTAGCGATGAAAAAGTGACCACCAGTCATGGTCAGAAAGAGTTTTACGGAACCATAATTATTGCTGTTTTTAAATTCCCCTACTATTAACTTTAGTTGTAAACCTTTAAAATGTCTTCAAACAACGTTTCACTGAAATGTTCCTAAATGAAGTAAATTGAAAACGACTCTGGAGCGACTCGAGAACCACTCGGGAATGACTCGGAGCGACTCGAGAACCACTCGGGAATGACTCGGAGCGACTCGAGAACCACTCGGGAATGACTCCGGAGCGGCTCGGGGAGCGAGTCTTACTGTGTCTTGAGGAACAGCGCCGCCCCGGACTGCAGCCACTGGCTCTGGTTGCCGCCACACGGCAGGATGAAGTTGGCAACGACACGATCGCGGGCGTCACTGGCGTAGACTGGCAGCGAGATGGACTCACTCCCTCCGTATGGCTCCGGGGCGTCCTGCAACACCACCTCAAACATTCAGATTCACTCTCCATGGTGTTTACTTACTATATCACGGAACTGGTTTTTTAGACTTCATTTGTGGAAACAAAAAGAACAGCCGTATTTTCAATGGGCGCATTGCAAAAGGGTCAGTAGTTTCCCGAGTACAATCACACTGCGGGATTATTACACATGTACATACAAGACACAACCAAAATGAGAAGATAGCATAAGAGATGAAAATGCGCTTTATTGCCTATAGAAAAATCTTTATTATCTATGGCAAAGGCGAACTTAAAAATGCTTAAAAATTCTAAGCTCGATAAAGTTCCAGCCACAATGAACAGTCCAAGCCGCAATAAACCGATCAATACATTTCTGCGTTTTAGCTCTTAAGTAAAAGGATCATAATATGCTGGAAAACTGAAGATTCATTCTTTCCTTCATACCGCTGACTGCCTGCGATCTTAAATCTTCCACCTCAGCTGCACCCTATACTCCAAAAAATATTAAGTTTCGGACACAGAATGAAGATTTTTTATGCATTGCCAATCCCGCTCAGTTTTCCATACCTTGGGTATCCATGCCACAACACAGGGCGGAATCTGGGTGAAACTCGGCGAATCTCTCTGATTTTCCGACAGCCTTGTACCGTCAAAAGTGCACCCTTCCAGCTGTATGCCGTCCACTCTCACCGATAACTTCGAACCTTGAATATTTCCCTTCCAGCTGCACACAAACTTGAGACTATCCATAGGTTGTCTAACTTCTCTGTTAGAAAAAAAGCATTTATCTCTTTACTTCGATAGCAGCAATTTCATTGAAATAAAAAGCTTTTGTTGCAGATAGAAAAACATGATTTTAAATTTATGAAAGTCTTTGTGTTAGTAGCGTATATATTACAATAAAGTACGCCTGTGCAATTAAACTCCATTCAACGCGCTCCAGCTGCAGTATTTTTTTTTACATTCATCAACTTAATGTGCAGTATCTCTTAATTATATTCCTGTTTAAAATCTTCCTAATACTGTGACCAGTTCGCTAACAAAATCTAATGCAGTTAAATAACGCATTTAATGCAAAATGAAATGTTAAAATACAATGTAAATTTCCAGATATATGCCCATAACGTAACACGTTACCGTGCAGTCTGTTGGCGCAGCGCATTGAGGAATGTGTCGGGATGGAAGAGCTCGGAGAGATCGAGAGTATCGTTTAGGAGCCGCCCTCCCTCCGCCTTCTCGACCCACGCCTGTATGGCCACCGCCCTGGCCACGAGGCCGCGTAGGTACAGCAATGGGTCTTCCGGTCCGTCCCATTTATTCAGCCAACTCTGCGGGGACTGAAAATTGGCAAAATATTGTTATGCAGAGTCAAACACAAACTTTTATACAGTCAGTAAAACGCCACTTTTTACGAATATTGTTCATTTGATATAAAATCAAAGCAAGATTCCAACCGTTCGTTTTGTGGTTTTCAGCTAGAGATGAATGCTTGGATGAATGCTACAAAAGACTTTCCTAAGACTGCATAATGCAAAGCAAACTTACAACATTTAACTGTTCTCGGGTTAAAAAAAACTGCATGCTCGACCTGGAAAATTTGTATTCATATCAAAGAATAAATGGCAATTCTGTGGGACGGGAGGGGGGGGGGGAGACAAACGCCCCGCTATATTCACGAGTTCCAGGCATGTAGTGGCCGTTACTTCTTTTCATGGGTTTATATATTCAGAGTTAAGGCGCTCACCTCCTGCGACATGAGTGCCTGCGCGAGATCCATGACGTCCTTGGTGAGCAGCTGCGTGCCGCGGATGACCTTGCTGAGGGCGGCCAGGGCTGCGTGCACGCTCTGCACCAGCTTGACGGCATTGTAGCGCTCCAGGAGGATGAAGGACACCACCGGGTCTTGTTTTCCCGTCTTGTCACTAGGCGGCGCCACACGCGCTTGAATGAGGCTTTGACCCTAATAAAAAAAAAAATCAATCACTGAACCGATCAGGCGTTTATGGTGACAAGTATGAAAGAAATGAGCACATCATGTATTATATTCATTGTCCCTGCTAATTGTGAAGTCCTGAACCAGGTCGCGAGGAGTACCACAGCCGAATAACCTTGATGGCTTGATGTTAATACAGTAACACCAAAGACATTCGTCATCCATTTATACGTTTACTGGTCTTTGTAGTTTTTTTTTATAAAACAAATTAATATACAAGAGTCGAAGGCTCCTGCAAAAATATTACAATAAAACTGTTGACAGGTGGCCTATTTCGACCCTTTTTTTTTTTTTGGTCTAAGTGATTGCTAGAAAGCCCCCACTGGGATTAGTCTTTACAACTTCATATACATTTCCGGTTTGTACATTCAGCGACACATCTTTAAAGAATGCTATTTTGACATTTAATGCTAATTTTTGGTACTCAAATACAATTAAAGATATCAATAAATCAACACAGGTCTCATTAATTTATATTTTTCTATTAGTAATTCTATTTTAGGTGGCAAAAATTTACTTTGAGATAAAAAATTACAAACTTAGGAAAATCTTAAGGGAATAAAATTTAACGAATCGTCAATTAAATTTTGGAGATGAAAAGTTGAACTGACACAAGTATGGAATGCCGTTTTCACATTTATTAGGGAATTAATGATATCAAGAATTAATTTTAGATATCAAAAATTCATTTTTTGATATCTAAAATTAATTCTTGATATCAATAAAAACATTTTTTGATATCAAAAATTAATATTTGCTATCTGTAATTGTATTTTTGATATCTCTAAATGTTTTCTTGATCTCAAAAAATAATTCTTGATATCAATAAATATTTAAAGATATCAAGAAATATTTATTGATATCAAAAATGATTTAATGATCTCTAAAATTAATTTTCAGAGATCAAAAATTCAATTCTTGATAGCAAAAATGAAATATTTGATAGCAAAATCTTAATTTTGAGCTCAATAATTTATTTTCCTTTTATTGATGTCAAGAATTAATTTCAGATATCATTATTTTAGAATTGGACTTTAATAATTTATATTTTGAAATCTTCAAATCAATTTTTGATCTCAAAAAATGCTTCTTTATTGTGGAGTAAAAAAATTAAAACAAAGATTCTTATGGAATGCCCTTTCGACACTTATCAGGCAATTATTGATATCAAAAATTAATTTTTGACCTGAAATATTAATTTTTCGATGTCAATAATCATTTGTGATCTCAAAAATTCATTTTTTATATCAAGAATTAATTTTTGCTGTCTGTAATTATATTTTTTATACATATAAATGCATTTTTGATCTCAAAAAAAAATCGTGATATCAATAATATTTAGACATATCAAAAAATATTTACTGATATCAAAACTAATTTAGGAATTTCTAAAATTCGGAAATATCAAAAATATAACCACAGACAGCCAAAATAATTATTGATACAAAAAAAGTGAATTTTCGAGTTCAAAATTGATTCTTGATATCAATAATTACCTAATAAATGTGGGAAAGGCATTCCATACATCGTATAATTTCTTAAACTTATCTCTGGAATATAAACAGTGAAAAACACTACGTTCATGACAGACATCAATGCGTCCCGATAAGGCAAAAATGTTCTCTGCCCTTGCCAGAATAAGGGGGATTTTCTCAGGAGGGGAGGAGGGGGAATTCTCGGGGGTGGGGGGTCCTAAAATCTAAATAACGAATTTGTGCAATTAACCGATTAACCGGATTAACTGCACAACATTTTGAAATCCCCTACCGTCATTTCATGTTTAAGATAGAGGCTATAATCGAACCGGGTAAACACACAACTTTCGTTGGAAAACGGGATATGCAATGAAGCGATTTCAATTCAACTTTACTCGTAACTCAAGTATGAATGGCGTAATATGACAACAGAAACTTGTTCAATATTGCTTTTCTAGTTACATTTTTCCATTGTAAAAGTCAAATTACAGTAATTAGTATTGGAACAATGCTGGTTGTTGGGCTAGGAATGTGATGTGCCGGGATATCAATTCACAGATAAACAACAGGAAAAATTCCGATTTGAAAAATATAAAATGCCCAGCTAAACCTCAAGTATTGTACTTGCCACATTTGCAAGCACAATACTTGAGGTTTAGCTGGGCATTTCTAAATGCCAATAAACTAAAATAGCTTAATGCATGTATTATAAAGAACGAATTCTTAGGCAAATGTGAAACCGGATAATTTCTTACTGCCAATTCCCGGACGACCATCAGTAAGCCAAACATGCAACCGAAAGGGAATCAAATATTCAAATATTTTGCCGTGAGGCTATAAATAACATTGTTATCTGACTTGGGTAGAAGCTGTAATCTGACTGGTCGATTCCCAGGTCAAGAATTTTTCAGTGTTGACCAGCAACACAAATGCCGATAAATATTGCAATTAATGTAATAAAATTTAAGTCGTGTAACAAAGTATTTTTCGACTTATTTCGAATCAACAAGAAGATACTATTGACCAGTTACATAAAATGTTGACATTATCTTACTGGTCGCTAATACTTTATGGTGACTCAAAATAAGTCAATATCTGTAAGTATTCAACTGTTTTTATTTTTTTACTCTGTTACAAGGAAAATTAAGCAAAAGCGAGTTTTGCAACATTCAAATTACGGGTAATCTATTCCGGAATAGCCTATTAAAATATCATATGCGGTTTCTTTGCTTCAGAATTATTATGTATGTATGACTAAACGCTGTTAAAACATTACTTTTAAAGGGTGAGAAAAAATCAAATTTTTCGAGTTTTCTCAATGATTGCAATTTCTTTATTAACTGGCTACACTGTCATTATTCAGTCATTGATGTGGTAGAGAAATTGTCGCAACAATTCGCCTGGAGACCAGTGGTCTAACGTTTTGCATGGTGCGACAATACAGATTGCGAAGACTGACCTGAACTGCGAAGTGCGACAATTCGCCTGAAATGTCTCAGTACTGATTCAACAAGCCTTAATCCTGGCGTGTCCCCGTGACAGCAAATGTGTGTAAAAGAGGGATAATATTAAAAAAAAGTGTTCACAAAATAAAACCTTAACCACTCGCACCCCACCCAATACGATTATTCAGGCGAATTGTCACATTTTGAAATTAAGACGAATAGTCGCCAGGCGTATTGTCACAAGCCGAATTGTCGTAAGGCGTATTGTCACAAGCCGAATTGTCGTCAGGCGTATTGTCACAAGTCGAATTGTCGTCAGGTGTACTATCGTAATTTCAACAGAAATCTCTGAATGGTTGACTGGCGCTGAGCACATGGCGATTGCCAGTCCGAAAACAGTTAACAAATTTAATACAGTTGCTGGATCCCACTAATGGACTCTCTAATCTACCAATCTGAATGTCGCTGTCTTATTTGTCGGGCATTCAGTTCGAACATCTGAGCCCAGTAACCGATCAACATTCAGATGGGCAGGTGTCATTAACACAACACACAATTCACCTTCTGTGAATCATTAATCGATTTTCCCACATCCAATCCTAAAAATTACTAACCTCATGTCCACGATAAGTTTTGTTTTTAACAAATTAAAGAGACATATTCATACACTCTACATTTCAAATAAAAGCCTTTGATTTGCATAGTCACATCCTGTTGTGCTACAATTTGACATTTTTCTTATCGTATATATCACTTCCCCCCGGACACTTGCCTCCCGGACACCTCCCCCCCCCCCCACTCCTCCTTTATAGGAATGATGAAGGAGGTGATGGCAGCAATGAAGGTTGTTATAATGGTTGTAATATTTTTTGTGCATTTTTTGGAGGGACATAAATGTGCATTTTTTTATGGACATGCAGGGGTTATGAAGTACATTAAAGAAACATGGCGGCTTTTTCATCTGTTTCAAATCTAAACCTCGCAGGGCTTTTGGTTTTTCTTGAAACATACAATGAAACAGCCCATCCACATGCCCACAGGCTGAGAGCACCCTCTGGGAGAGGGGGGAAGATAACCGGGGCAGCTGTCCTAAGGGGGGGGGGGCAGTTGACCGAGCTGACAAAACAGGGGGGGGGATCGGCATTCATTCGGCTAGTCACCCTTACACTAACGTAGCCTGTCTTCCGTTCTTATTGAAGCCCCCCAACAAAATTTACACAGCCTTTTATTTCCGAAACCATTTATTCAAGGCAATGCCAAACGTCACTGTGTAAACATCTAGGCCACGTTGGGTCAATAACTTGCACTTCCACAAAAAGATAAAAGCCCTGCTCCTTCGCCACGTTCACGAGTACTAAATTTGCCCGTACTGGTATTGTATTGTGTAGGGTATTATTAAGCCAAGCACGAAGCACACAATGCCTGAATAAGCGGATTGGTAACAATGTGTACTTGGAATGAGGCTGCTTCGGCCTAAAGGGCAAACCTTTCCCACATGTAGTGAGATTATCATTTATGCGGTCGTGTGCGTTAAGTTAGGCTAACATTCCAACTCATAATTCATGATTTTGTGCCGCTGCATTTAGAGTGTACACGTGTTTGCGTGTAAATGATTGGAAAGAACGTTTAAAAAGTCATGTTTGGGATAAACTATGTATGTGCCAAGTTGTGTGGTGTTCAGACTGGCGAGGATAAAAGCGAGTACAGTGGATTCAGAACAAAGCCTGTTTACTTCGCCCTTCCTTGTGTTGCCGTTCTTCTCTGCTTGGTATTTACACAGCAATCGAAACTGGTTTTCAACGAGCATGGTAATACTGGTACGTTCACGTTATTTTACCTTACGCAGCTGCTTTTTTTCACCACTAAAATATCAGTACAATATACAATCCAGGAATGTTTTTCGAGGATGCATGCCTCACATTTGTTAAAAAAGATTCTACAGGGGAGTTTTCCAGGGGAGTTTTCCTGTTCCCGCTTAAAATCTTTTCTAAATGGATGACGGGTTTACTTCAGTATCTTAGCCCACTGTTTTATACAGTGGTATGGCTCGTGAGTTCTCCAGCCAGAGACTTTTGAATATACACTACTCCCATTGGGGGCTCGGGACATTCTAGTCAAATCGATTTTTTAGATTATAAGAAATATTTAAAAGTATTTCTATACATACACACTATACTGTGAGTGGAAGGCCGCCCGCCCGCTTCTGTCCTTGGACTGTTCTATCAGAGCGTGAATCAATTGGTAACATTGCCATCGTTCTATAGCGCTAACCAGAACTAATCAGTTAATTAATAAAACTAAAACACACATACACTAAACTCTCCAGCATTCAAAATGGCGTTTATAATAAGATTAACGAAGCAAATAAGGGACTATGATTTTTGTGAGGCTGTTACATAACAGACACCTGTTTACCTACAACCGGTGTCCAAACCAAGCGGTCACCGGACAACTAGCCACCCACTATTGTGGCCACCGTTCAAGCGGCCCCCCCTACGATAACGGCCACCTTGTATTTTTTTATTACATATGTCTGAAAATTGGGACTGGAGGCTTGAAGGCGTCGTGTCACTTTAAAAATCTGAGTTTCTATGTACATTGACACAGTCCCTGCAACCAGTCCTTTAGAAAGTCATATCACAATGAATATGTATTCAAAGCGGATGGAGGGTCAACAATTAACACTGCTGAATCAATCGGTTTCGCCATAGAGGAGATGTCATAATTTCATCTTAGACTGTGCCCGGCAGTCTACTCTCCACCGCCCCCACTTCCCCCACAGTGCCAGATGAGGAGTGGATGGCTCCCACAATAACCTCCGTCTCCACCCCCACTCCGATGATATAGATTCGCAATTCTTCAAGCACCTTTCCACATCACAGGTCCAAATAATGTTGAGATATAAATTGAAAACAGCTGTACTTAAAACAACAGCTGAGCATGCACAGCGCAGACTCGATTACGCAAAAGTCGCCACAAATTGTCCTCATAGATTTTTTCATCTCGTGTCACTCAAATTTCAAAGAAACAAACTTCGATTTGTTTTTTACTGGATCTGATTTCAGTGTCACTTCAGTTAGAGACTGACGCAAAGGCTATAGAACGAGCAGCACCCACACAGCAAAGAACTAGTCAACAGGCAACTGTATTCGCGGTGACAACACCCACACACGTAGAGACAAACGGCCACGCCCATGCACAAGCCACGGTCGATGTCCCCGAGCCGCAGATTTGTTCCGCCAGCCAGAGGAAAGATGCTCTCGAAGCAGCCTGTTTAAAGCAGGGTCACAGATACCGAACTGGCTTATTGGATGACTTCATCGCCTGTAATAATACGTTGTGTAAGAGAAAAACCAAACAGATCCTTAGCTACCCTTTCCTGATTGACAAAATACATAAGCTGTTGATATGTTTAGTGCCAAAGACAGGCGTGACGTCATACACGTCCATGCTTATACAGTATACAGATGCCTTCCGGGAGAAATACCCAAATCGAACACCATTCGATGTATATGGTTATCGCATTTACTATACCATGGAGAAATATAACATGTCTACGCCCAATACGCTGAGCGATGACGATTTTGTAAGTGCCTTGACGTCATACACGAAGATTCTAACGGTACGGCATCCATATACACGCTTGATCTCCTTCTACAAAGATAAAGTGGCCGGTGCAGACTGTAAGAAGCTCATTGGTTTTCCGGATAAAATTATAGAATACACCCGAGGTATTGTTGTGGAAAACAAACGAGATGCCTGTAACATGAATATCACATTTAAAGAATTTTTTAGCTATTATAGAACTCATCGGATGCACGATTGGAACGCGCACCTAAAAAGAGTAACTAACATATGCAGACCTTGCGACATCGATTACGATTTGTACTTACGCACGGAAACTGCTGCTGAAGATCAGTACTTTATGATCAAAAATTTCTTGCAAACTCCAAGTAGTCCTAAAGAAATCGCCGTCTTTGAGGACAACGTTGTCAGTAATCAGACAAGCCGTAATGCACCGCTCAAGCAATTTAGCAACCAAACCAAAGAGGACTTGGAGTGGATGGACAGCTTTTATGAAAACGACCTCGAGTTATTTGGGTACAAAACTGTCCGCTCGAAAACAGGTCTGACTGCCCAGTGTGCCATAGAAAATACCGGTAGTACATGTTGTTGAAGACTTAACGATCCGTTTTATTGATGTGTTCCCAAATAATACATAGCAAATACAGTCTTCACACGATGGAAGTTATTTATTTACTCTTTAGTTAATATAAAATGTCAGTTGCTTCATGTAAGTAAAGCAAAACAACTCCGATGCAGTTGTTTTTTTTTTATATTACATACAGGCAACAGGCAATGGGTTGATTCTCAGGGTCAAATTTCAATCCATCGGTCTAGTCGTAATCTATACAAACAGCAACAGGCCGATAAGATGCTGCCGAGCAAACCAGCCAGGCAAAGATTACTTCTTTATAATTCCATGTGCCGTAATTCAGCGTCAAAGATGGCTCGAACGCGCAGTACACCTTATAGTCTTCCTCTTCTAAAATAAACCAATGGTCACCGCATACTGCGCCACTATACACGACACAATAGATTTCTAGAGCCTTTTGCAAGCACAACATGTCTATATGTTAATCAACACACAGTCCTGTTTTCTTTTTTTTTCAGAATAGAATCATTTTGATTTCACTGATCAGTGTAGCCAGGAATTTCAAAGGAAAAATAACTTGTACATGTTACAGCGAATCTGTAAAACCAGCGAATCTATAGATTCGCTGAAAATTTCAGGGAATCTGTAGATTCGCTGACTTACTTAGCGAATCTGTAGATTCGCTGAAAATTTTCAGCGAATCTACAGATTCGCTGGTTTTTCACCTTTAAAATTATACAGATTCGCTGAAATTGCCTGACCAGTCATCTTTACCGACAGGATTACTTGTGTTGGGTGATATTTGAAATTTAATTGTTTTTATTTGACTTCTTTACTCCAGATGTGTTTTACACACGTTTTTCTTGTGTGTGTTTTTTTTTTTTTTTGGGTCGGGGGGATGTGATACATTGCAATCGGACCTTTTAAAATTACGCATATTTTTTTTAACTAGCTTTAAAATGCATTGTTGAAATGCGAATTTCTAGTCTCAAATGAAAAACAATATTGGAAAGCGTTGGAAAATATTTGTTATCAATATTCACAAAGGCTTACATTAAGTTTCTCTTTGTGTTATCGTCTTTCATAAAAGTGATCACAGCAAATCTTTTAAATAAATTGCAATCATTATTCCCCTTCTGAGTATCATTCAAATTGCTATTAGCTAAATTGCAATTATTTTTCCGTGAGTGCAACACTAAAGTCTCTTCACCTCCGGGTGATATAAATTGCAATTGAATTACGATACGCTTATTCAATCAGTGTTAATTTTCGATGCTCCGCACACTAATAGTTTAATTTAACAGAAACTGATAGGACAAGCATTTCAGCGAATAGAAACTTTATTCCGGTGTGATAGCATATAAATTGCTGCATTTTCATCAAATGACCCAAAAACCTCAGCTACATGAAATGAGTTAATAGCAATGGAAACAGAGAATGAGTCGGTTTTAATATATTCCCTTCACACAAACCAAGAAGAAGAAAGGTGTGTAAAACACATCTGGAGTAACGTAATCGCACAAAAGCAACTAAATTTCAAATATTAGCAAAAACAAGTGATCATTTCAGTAAAGATGGCCGATCAGGCAATTTCAGCGAATCTGTATAATTTTTTAGTTGAAAAACCAGCGAATCTGTAGATTCGCTGCAAATTTTCAGCGAATCTACAGATTCGCTAAGTGGGTCAGCGAATCTACAGATTCGCTGAAATTTTCAGCGAATCTATAGATTCGCTGGTTTTACAGATTCGCTGTAACATATATATGTTAGAGTGGATATGTCAAATTAGTAACATTACAAAGTCCCTGAAAATTTCAGTGGCATTGTAAAGTCAATGGTTCACTCAGTGACATTGTAAAGTCACTAAAAATTTTACTTACTTGGTCTTTCAAAAACTCCAGTTATTCCGTTGATGTCAAGCATTCAAACTCAATGAAGTACTCTCGGTTGTGATCTGACCATTGCAATTGTCCGTATTGTTTTCGCTTTACAGGCGTCTGGGTTTTGTTTGTCTCATTTAAATACTCCGGTCTGCGATTGTATTAAATTGTCTGCAATTGTCGCTGTGACATTTTCGTCAACATTTGGTTATACTATGATCAATTGTTGTTCAATGGAGTACTCTGGGGTGTAACGATATTTATAATTCTCCCCCTAAGGGAGACATGTAGAGTATTTTGTGTGTCCGTCCGATTTTTTAAATTTCTGATTTTTAAGTTTTTTGCCATATTGTTGCAATATCTCCGAAAGTGTTGGTTGTACTAGGCTGAAACGTGGCACGAAGAACCCACATATAGTGCAAATGTTTATTGCGAAGTTTTTCTTCATTTTCTGTAAAAATGTATTTTTGGCGATTTTTTTAAAACACTAAACACCGTGGACTATTGTTCCTTTTTTCAAGTACTCAAGTTACATTTGCAATGCTTGAAACGTCTTTTTTCACAACAGAACGTTCACTGGTAAGCAACGTTATCATCCTGGCATAATGAACTTCTAAAATGGCTTTATTATATTCCTAATTATCCACGTGAGTAATTGGGGGGGGGGGGGGGGAGTCATATCCGTTTTTATTTGAAAAAAAATTCTGGCTAGACTAGTTTTTTTTTTTTTTTTTTTTTTTGGCTAAGACATTTACTCTGTGTGTGATGGAATTATCAGGATAATGTATATTATCAAGCAAAAAAAAAAAAATAGAATTCAAATTATATTTGAATTCTGACTCAACCGACTCATGGGTACTGAAAACGACAGAGGACTTATTGCGGACTTATTTCAACAGTATCCTGCATGGCGCAATCAAGTGAAAAGCAGCTTAATTCCAAAACGGGATTATTAAGTATTGAAAGGCGAAATAATGGAAGTCTAACAATATATATTTATAACTGCAGTTTTCAACTGCAAAATTATTACCACGGCAGTACACAGCATCCGATTGACTCTGAATCGATTACACTTTAATAACTACTGCATTTTCAAAAAAAGCCAAATAAATCAATACCATCATAGTCTGGTGTACCACAACTGGACATGAATTGTTAATATCAATTGCAATTTTACAATGGCGACGTTAATACAACAACAGCCCCTAACACCACAAATGCGGAAAAAGCCTTTGCATCTTCTTACGTAACACAATGTTTGCACTTTTTCCATTAAAAAAAAAAAAAAAAAAAAGAAAGAAAAAAAAAACAAAGGGGGAAAAAAAAACAATGAGCTATCGCACAATAACGAAAAATCTAATAACCCTAACTCTTTACCATTCAAACTCATTTCAATGAGTGTGTCAAATTTTGGGGCATTACACGTAGTGGCTTTATAAAGTCACAGAAATGTTCGGTGGCTTTATAAAGTCACAGATTTGACGGTTTTACTGAGAACGCAACTTTTAAAAGCGTTGTTGCAGGCCGGAATACAACGAAAGTTTACCTCAAGAGTGTTCAGTCACACGCATGCAGCCCCTGTGAGCGCGTGCGCGAACCTCATTTGGCTACAAGTTACTCTACATGGTGGTTTATCATCACATGTTCAGTCTTCAGCCTGCTGCAGGCTTGTGTTCCCAGGGTCCCTGATTATCAAGGGTTTAAAGTTTGGCCGGACCAGAAAAACGAAACTACTAATTAAAAATTTAAGTTACAAAGTCATCTAAGTACTGTACTTATAACAATAGATAGTAACAATAATTGTTAGAGCTCAGATAACTAATTAAGACTTGACAAGCCTTTGGCTTGCAAGGGTTATATGAATTTGTGCGAGCAGAATTCGTCCTTTTTTTTTCTTCTTGACACTTTTTCCGATTTTTTGTGTCTTCTTCTTCTCTGACAATATGGGCCCTACGACCATGAAACTTGGGATTTATGTGCATGTCACTTTTTATTTTCGTCTTTGATTTCGTTTTCTTTGTTAAAACGCCATGTGAAAAGAGTGTATTTTTTGCAAGTAAATGCGTAGCATTTAACCCACATCACACACAGTTACACAGTGAGCTTTGTGCGAGCTCTCACTGCGTAAACAGCTAACACGGCGTATGCTAGATCAGTCAATAAAACCTTAAGTCAACAGAAACCAAACACTACTCGGCTTATAAGACGTATTCAAGCTGTGTTGTCTGCAATATATTATTCAAGAAATAACCCATTGAAGGAAGTATTTTTGCGTTTTAATTTTTGTCAAGTGTTTTACATTTCGTTAGCGAAGTGAGGTTCTAGTATCAATTAATTTCGTTTTCTCCTACTCTTTTTGTAATTGCATATTCCTGTATTTATTAAATTTCGCACTTAAATTAAATATTAAAAGTCTTTCTCACTTTATAGGGTCATTTTACAAACATTTACTGGCACATACAGTACGCACGACACATATATCATTTGAACTGCTCATCCTCTATGCTTGATTCGAATTAATTTTTCATTCACTTTGGAAATACAGCAACTGATGCAGACAAGAGAGTTTTGGGTATAGTGTATGGCCCAAAGAATTAAAAATTCTCAAAACATAATTTTTTAAAAACTGTTGCATTGTGTGTAGATGTTCCTTCTTCGCTCCGCTTATTACAATGCCTCAAATCTGTCATTTTGGCGAAATTTACAACTGTTTGCAACAGGTTGATGATATTTCGGCCCAACTGATTTTAATCTCCCACCAACACATCTGCGCGTCCGTCTGACTGTCCGTCTGTTCCCTACTGATAATGATAAGTTTGTATGCGCTCAGTCTCAGTAAGTATCCAACACATTCTATTTCTTTCTTCCATTAATGTACTGGTTTGGACTCTATATTTTTCAGAAATAAATAAGAAAGGATAAAAACACAGATTGTTCTTATTCCCACTTGCAAACATCGTTTGCAAAAGGGTATGGTTTGCTTTGTTTAGAATTCTTTCTGTTTATTCCTTTCCTTTTTTTTTTCGTCTCGTCGGTTTCCAGAATACTCCTCCTACGCTATTTGACGTAGGACGATGAAATTTGAGGGTGATGAGATGTCGTGAAATCCGCTATATTTTTTACCTTGACCTTCAAAGTCAAGGTCAAATTAAAGTCAAAGTATTTTTGACCTCAAAGTGGTTTCCAGAAAACTCCTCCTACAGGGTTTGTAGTAGAAAGACGGCATTTGGCAGAAACATAGAGGGTAATGAGTTGTCGTGAAATCCGCAAAATTTTTTTACCTTGACCTTCAAGGTCAAGGTCAAATTGAGGTCAAAATATTTTTTCAAACCCCTCCTCATCAAGTAAAATTGCTGGAAATAACACTGAAATCCTTGTTTCAACACGTGTACGGTGTCAGTAGGCAGTAACTGAATCTCGAGATTCAGGGTCAAGGTCATGTGACTATTGTATATCGTAATCCGTTTGAGAGAAATTGTCCATTATCTCGAAAACGGTTAGAGATAGAGCGATTTTGAGCTCATTTTCGACCCTTTGGGCCTAAAAGACGTTATCTAGGAGAGACCTTGGTGACCTTGACCTCTACTGTCATGGTCAAGGTCAAAAACCGGAAGTTGACTATTATCTCGAAAACGGTCAGAGATAGAGCGATTTTGAGCTTATTTTCGATCCCATGGGCCTAAAAAACGTTATATGAGAGGTACCTCGGTGACCTTGACCTCCTCCGGTATGGTCAAGGTCAAAAACCGGAAGTTGACCATTATCTCAAAAACGGTTAGAAAACTGAATTTGATATTTGTACCCAAAGAGATAACATTATATTTACTTCGATTTCCTCGTTCAAGATAATAATTCGGAAGCTGATAATTATGTCGAAACACTGAAAAATGTGTCTTTGATCACACAGATTTTACAACTGCAAGTGGGTGCCATTTCGCTACCTGTAGCGAAATTCGGTCTAGTTTAAACAGTTTTTACCATTTGAAATAAGGTCGTATCAAGAATGCAGTAAGTCGGGTATTTTTCTTACAGGCGAAATAAAGCAATACAGACAAAGCAGGAATAACGACAATTTAACTTTCAAATTCTTATCCTCATATTAGATATCATTAGTCTACGGTACAAATTAACTAGTCTGACATGCCATGACAAAAACGTCCTAATCTTAATTTGCTTGATGCATTCGCATTTTACTTAAGGACATAAACAGATACCATGCCGCTGAGAAACAAGCGGTCATTAATTACAACAGAATTTACCTTACTATGGCTTTTGGTCAAGTTAAACAAAATTTAGCAGTTAACACAGTCTTCGTTAGACTTGAGGTCAGTCTGGATAATATCTTAGCTACGTCACCGCTGCTCAGTATGTGCTTGGCCATTATACGTCACTCTTTCCCAATGAATTACCACAGGTCGTGTCGCAATATCTGTGTTATCCACCACGTCTCATAAACTAAAAAGGCGGGCCGAGGCAAGACGATTACAACATGCAAAGAGATGTTAGTCTTAAACGTTCATATGATCCGTAGATGATCAAGTATGTCCCAAGTCAGGCAGGATTCAAAGAAAGGTGGGTTCGGGGTGGATAGTTAAGACCCGTAATTTTGAGAGGCATTCCATCCATATCGAAGCAGAGAACAACAACTTAGCAAGCCACCTATACGAGTTGATTTTAGAGAAGAAAATGGATGCCTAGTTGACTTTTTCCAGTTTCTCACATGCTGTCGACATTCCTCTATACGAAATACATGCAATTCCACAGAGTAATTTTAAGACTTTGTTCCTGCAGAAGCTGAATTAACTTTAGAAAAAGACAGCAAAATCTGGACAGTGCCCAAAGATGGTTGGTATCCAACACAATTGTCCACGAGTAAACTTAGGCAAAGAAGAAAGGGTGATACCATCTAGGCCTGTTTATAAGCATCGTTCGAATCACTTTGCAAACTTTGGTGCTTCAGTAGTTCTTTTCTTCTGCTATGGTTGCTGGCGATTGTTGTGGGAATTTGACCTTGTGCATGCAGTCAGGACAGCATGCTATAATCCGGACAACATTTGTGTGGTATGCTGCTCTATGCTACTTCACTCATGGATTCACATGTGCGTATGTATTCATTAAAATACATGCAACTTGTTTATAACAACAAGCCCGGGAAATTCTGTCGCTATAACTGATATGTCGTTGTAACCGACACTGTCTCCCAAAATGACGTTACTTAAGCCCTAAAAGGTCATGATTGGGATTGTTCCCTGCGTTGATAACCGGACCAGGTGTATACAAAACACTGCAAGATATTCCCACTTATGTAACAACGATCAATACAGGCACAGGAACACAGATCGAAAAACTGATTAGTCACATAAAATTTTATATCTTGGCAGTTGCCCCTGCAATCGGGTTCTGAGCTGTCTTAAATAAATCAGACTGAATGACTTGATTAACGAGAAACACACGACTAGAGTAATCCCACATAATAATCAGAAATCCTCCCAAAACATACAGAACAAGTTAATACAGGAGACCCTCGTTAATTCGTCCCCGGTTAATTCGTTTTCCCGCTTTATTCGTGGGCTGAGATGAAACCCCTGCAATCCCAGCCCACCACCCCCCCCCCCCCCCAATCCCCAGAAGCTACGCCAGAGCCTTGCTGACTGGACAAATTCCAGAGGAGTGTCAATGTAGCATGCTTTCAAGGTGTTCTCTCACGACACACGGCCATTACAGATGGTATGACACGCTTCAATGGATTGATTACTCAGGTGGAAAGTAGTGATAAATTAAACGTGTCCAAATGCTGATAAAAACACTGACAATTCCTCCCCCTGCTTTGTTACTCTTTGTTGAGTGCTGTTTGTTCTTTTCTTCACACTCATAGTTCATGCCCTTCGTGTATTGCACTGTATTGATTACGGATGGGGAAGCCAAAGAGCAAACCTTTGTTCTTTTAAACCATGTGAATATACATTAAAACGTAAAGAGCACGTAAGAATGAACAGGCATCCACAAAGAAAGGCTCTTCCTACCCCGGTAAAACAGATCATTCGTTTGTAAATTTGAAGAGGTTTTTCTATTGGCTTAAGAAGTTAATTGTGTTACATATTTCTTAAAGAATTCGCCTCGCGACAACTGGCATGGCCACGATTCGCCTGAGCTGAAACGTGCGACAATTCGCCTGAATATCAGAATCATACAACGGGATGGAGGGGCGATTTTTGTTTGTATTTTTTTTTTTTTTTTTTTTTAAGTTTGCTCGCTAACTGCGTCTGCTTATCCCCATTTCAAAATTGTTTTCATTTTTTGCAAACAGCCTCTATTTACTACATTTGCTGACAGGAAAATATTCTACGATTAAGAGTTGTTGCTACTGAATGCCGTTTTTTTTTCTTTTTGTTTTTTTTTTTTGTTTTTTTTGTTTTTTTTTTAGCAATTATCGTGTATTGCAGCATGCCATTTTGACAGCAAATAACACAATGGAATATTTGTTATTTTGCTTGCCGCATTTTGTTTACTCACTTGCAGGAGTATACTAACTCCGGAGTAGCTCTTCTTTTATATAGCCTGGCATCGATTTGAACCGATAGAACTCCGCAAAGTCTTTTTCTTCTGCGCAATCTCACATTTGTTCAAAATGACACAGCTCCCACGTTTCGCCTTCTGTGCAGGCTTGCGTTGATTTGAATTGGCGGAATTCTGACGAAATTTTTCATTTTGAAGAGTAACGACAGAAACATTTCAAAATAACTGATCTTGAAAGGCTCAAAAAAAAAAAAAAATCAAGCGAACAGTCGCACTTACCAGTTCGGGCTAATCACCTCGAGGCGTATTGTCGCATCATGCAAAACCTTAGACCAATTGTCGCCGGGCGTATTCTTGCTGGGCGTACTTTCGGGTTACCCTTTTTTAAACCTACCTGTGGGGTTTACTTCTTCGACACATTATATATTTTATTACTTTGTTCACGCTTGCCGCATTCAACACCCAAATTCGTACATTGTAAACACAGGTACTGAGTTTCAAACGTGTTGTCAGATATTCTTCGCGTTGCAAATACCCTGGTATCAACTTGGATAATGATTTTTGAGAGAAAATGGCTTTGGCGATTGTTAGATGCGATTGTTAAGTATCCTGGAGGTGTGTGATTGTTGCGTCACGTCACTGTGGCGCCGTTGTACGTAACGTTACGTTGCCGATTGTGCACTGCGTCATGGGATCTGGGGGGGGGGGGGCGTTGGATTGCGTTCTAAAAGAAAGAGTTTTTGAATTGGCTCTGAAACAGGCAGACGTTTTTTTTAATTGTAAGTTGATTATTTCCTCAATTCTCTCATAATTCACGGGTGCTTTACAGTCCAGTTCAGAAACCAGTCATCAGAAGTGAAAAATATCAAAATTTCACATTTTTAATACACGTATTATTTTATCAGTGCATCACGCCGAAACTTGTCAAGTCTAACGTCTGACAACTCAAAGCCTCACGCCGTTAGGATTTATATTTTAATTAAAAGAAAGTCGAATAAGAAGAATTTCAGCGAATTTGAGGAGTTGTTTCCCGTCCAGTTGACTTTGAGAATGTCGAAAGACCAAAATAATATAGTTCATACGATATCCCTTATAACCGCTATTGTTGAACAACGAAAAGCTCAGCTGGAACCAAACATTTCTGCTATCAAAACACAATGTCGTTTTAACTGAAGTCGCCACAAAGTGGTTCTACAGTATTAAATATAAAACAAAACCATCAAAATGACTTCAATGTAATAAATTATATGTGTTAAACGGATCCATTGATAAAAGCTATTGTACATAAAAAATCCTCTATGATCTAGATAAAAGGTTTATACGCTCCTTAATTGCAATTATCAATTCAAGTCCCAATTGACTGCAATTAACTGCTGCCCAACGGAGTTGCTGCAATTTGTGCTAAGCCTGAGTCACAAAATTTATTGGTTGACCTATCCGGAGTCACAAAATTAGGAACATTGTTGGCGAACCGCAACATACTGGACTACCTTCGTGGAAAAGCGCACAATATTCAGTTTTGAAACATGTGGACTATGAAACTATGAGACGGGATATATCAATGTAAAGATATAACACAGTGTTGGAGAAAAATAAAACACGTCGCTGTACTTTTTCTTTTCATTTTCAAATTGGAAATATTATGGGGGGGGGGGGGGGGTATCATCCGGGGAGGTATTGTCCCGGGGGATATGGCCCGGAACCCGTGTTAAACATCAAATAAAACACACACAATACTTTAAGAAATTTGAGACTTTATAGTAAGTAAGTAAGTATTTAAGAATAAGAAGTGCTACTTGGTTTTATAATACGCACACATGGAGCTGTTCATCACTCACCTGATTGACCTTTTTCCACAGACTGAGCAGCGGACCGAGTTCATGCGCCCATACGTCTTTATCAAACTTGGCCGATTTCGCGTCTGGTCGCTTGAGAATTCTCAGCTGGGTGATGACACTGCTACTGAGCATGCGCTGCGACGAGCGATCGATATTCTCCGGCAAGCCGAAGTAGGCCGGCTTGTCAAACTCGGGTAGTTGTTCTATAGACTCGAGGAAGTCCTGCAGTACGTGAAAGAGATAATATATACCGAAACAGTAGCGATGACAGGTCGTTGCTAAAATTAACCCGAGAGTGTTTCATTTTTGCTTTCGAGAAACCATTTATATGGTGTAAGTGTGGTGTCTGTTCGTTTATACAAACGTTCGCTAGTCTTCCATACTATTTTTTTTTCACAGATTGTCACCGCAGGTAGGCTTGTGTACCACAAGTATGTTGGCCCGGAAACTTTTATGTATTAAAGTAATCATCAAAATTTATGCATTTACTGCAAGGAGGCTCTTTAGTTGTTTATGTAGCCATCATTAAGTTATATGTAAAATGTGGAAAATGTTCGGGTCTACCCAAAGCATAGGAGCTCGTGCGCAAGAAACTCCTTCTCAGACGCATGCAAGTATCCTGATTCCACGTATTGGATCGGTGTGTGTGTGTGTGGGGGGGGGGGGGGGAGGGAGGAATGGGAGGGGGGAGGTTGTGGTGAAAGTTGTCAATATCAATAAATTTTTACTAATGTGAGAAGCGTGAGATACCCTGTAGGATGTGCTGGATGGCACCCGGAGCGGGCCGAGGCGCTTGCTGCCGCGGGCTCCTTCACCAAGCACGGTGTCGTCGAAGAACTGCTTGAGGTACGACACCATGACCTGCATGTCGAAGACGTTGTCGACGCGCCCCCCGTAGATGGCGAACTCCATCAGGCCATGCACGAACTCCCACTGTATATGTCCTCGCCCTGCGAGTATAGAGGTGTCTTACTTATGCAGAATTTGATTTTATATTTTCAAGTACCAAACTTTCATTTTCATAAGAAAAGGAAGTAATGCGCAAAAAATACAAGGTCTTAAACACGCAAACCAGTCAAAAACATATCTAGCTGCCTGAAAAATCATTTTAGCCTCATTTTCACTACAAATTCGTGTTTAACGTAGCGATGTTTTATTGAAGGTATCGGTTTTTGTGAATAATGGATTTTTTTGTTTTTTGTTTTTTGTTTTGTTCTTTTTTTTTTTTTTGTGTGTGTGTGTGTGTGTGTGTTTTTGTCTGTTTGATAAATATTTTGAATATGTTAACTTTTTTCATTTTTTAGATATTGTCACTATGAATTAGTGTAATTACTGTAAGTATAATTAAGTTCCATTGAAAAGCCAACTTTGATTAAGATGTTTAGAACATCTGCACCTGAAAAAACACTTTTCAGAAAGGCAAGCGATAAATAACTTTAATAGCAGGCTATAAACACTTACTTTTACGATGTATATCTTGCATTTTGTTGGAGGTTTGTTCCTACTTAAATAGGTTTTTATCTTTCCAATGAAGTACACTCTGGAAGTTTAGTTTATATGATCGTGGTGTTAAGGGCAGATGAGCTGCATTACAGCTGCTGTTATCACGCGCTAGGAGTTACCTATATAACTACGAATGTGAAATTTTTTAATAATTCCCACTTGCAAACTTCGTTTGCAAATGGGAATAAGTTTGTAGTTTTTCTCGAAATTTCTGCCCTTTTTTTTCCTTTTTTCTTCTCTTTTTTTTCCGTCACGGAGGTTTCCAGAAAACTCCTCCTACGCTATTTGACGTAGGACGATGAAATTTGGCGCAGTGATAGAGGGTGACGAGATGTCGTCAAATCCGCAAAATTTTTGACCTTGACCTTGAAGGTCAAGGTCAAATTGACGTAAAAGTTTTTCTGACCTCAAAGTGGTTTCCAGAAAACTCCTCCTACAGCGTTTGTCATAAAAAGGCGGCATGTGGCAGAGCCATAGAGGGTAATGAGTTGTCGTCAAATCCGTAAAATTTTTTGACCTTGCACCTCAAAGGTCAAGGTCAGATTGAGGACAAAATATTTTTGGAAACACCTATTAATCACGAAAAGTAGCTATAAAGGTGCTCAAATCCCAGTATGAATGCATAAAACGTACCCAGTAAAGGGTAAACTTTCATCACTAACCTTGACCTTGAGGGTCAAGGTCAAAGGTCACGTGATTTCACGCGTTCTTAACGACAGGCCGACTCATCTCGAAAACGGTGAGAGATAGAGCGATTTTGAGCTCATTTTCGACCCTTTGGGCCTAAACAACGTTACATAAGAGGTACCTCGGTGATCTTGACCTCCTCCATCATGGTCAAGGTCAAAAACTGCAAGTTGACCAGTATCTCAAAAACGGTTAGGAAACTAAATTTGATTTTTTGTGCCCAAATGAGGTTACATTATATTCACTTCGATGGCCTCGTTCAAGATAATAATCCGGAAGTTGACAATTATGTTGAAACACTAAAAAATGTGTCTTTGACCAAATATGTTTGTCTCTGCCCTTGCAAGTGGGTACTATTTCGCTACGTGTAGCGAAATTCGGTCTAGTTTTATCTTATTTTTTACCCTTCCCATTTGAAAAAAACGTGACATTTACCTGTTCCAGATAACAGTACCATTTACAAAACCCCCAGCCCGGTGACCTAATACATATATATAAGTATTAAGAATCGGTTCAGTTTTTGTAATCGATTAATCGGGAGCATTTAGTGAAGATTAATCGACTCCAGAATCGGAATCGAATATACAACCATTTCCATCAAATCATAAAATATATTTTATGTTGTTAGGAAGTTCATTACAAGCCATTTTTGGTTGGAGCATGTTTTATCACCACAGTAAATCGGAAAACGTTGAGAACAGTCGAAGCAATATGTGAAGTTCAATATTCAGTAAAATTTTAAATCTCTGTCGAGCGATTTTTTCCCCTAAAATCTATTGTGTATTAGAAAAGTCGTTGGGGAATCGATTCCACGTATCTGAGATCGATTTCTCTTCGCTAGGAGATAGAATTGCAGACGAACCGATACTTTAGCAGGATCGATCTGACACTTATATATATTATCGACCTATACACGGATCAACTTGTGAGCCCGTGGTTTCCAGCGTATAAGTTGATCCGTGTATAAATCGAGGTTGCTTGCTTTTAAAATGATCGAAAACAAACAAAAAATTATTAATATGTCGAATTCTTTGATGGTCATCGCGCCATGGTTCATTTGAACAATATTGTCCTTTCACGAAACCACTGCAGCTTGGCTACAAATTCAGCCATTTATTTATGGTTTACAAAGAACTCGCTGCATCATTAATCAACGCCGATATTGGCATTCTAGCCCATTGAGCACTCCTTCCATGTGGACAAATTATTGTTCCTGTTGTTTTTAAATTGCTTTATCAATATCAGACAGGCAAAAGCGTTAACCAGTCCTGCGCAGCATAAAATTCAATACCGATTAGCACAGTGAATATTGGTACCGAATTGACGTCGATTTCATTTTTTTAAAATCAATTTCGATTTGACTATAAATTAATATAAAAACTCATGATAACACGCTACGGAATGGGGCCAAACTCAAACTGTGTCAATTTCTATTTATGTTATGTTTATGACCTCGGGCTCTTCATTCAATGATATAACATTACTGTGATCACAATTTCTGTCCCCCTTTGTCTACAGATTTTACAGCTATCTTTGGCACATTATTTATGATCAAATGGAGTTATACTTTGTGAGTGATAAGTGGCCATTTCTTATGGCCATTTTGTATATTTTTGTGTCGGGTTCGCAGCTTCCAAAATTATGTTATATCTGCGAAATCTAAGAGGTGTCGTGAGTACATTATAAATCTTTCTAAGTTTCCTTTTCAACAGGTAAAAGGTGTGGAGGATCTGGAAAAAAAGATTGTCCATGGACAATAACCAAGCTCACATATACTGATGTCAGGATTTGTGACATACAATCGCTAACCAAAATTTCAAGATAGTAAGGCCATGCACGTGGCGTCAGTCACGATTTTAATGCAAAAATGGTTGATGGCAATACCGCCAAAAAAAGTAACAGCCATGTTGGTAATAACATCCGCTGCCTTTAATAAAAATGTCAAGCAGTAATACCATATATCTGCGTAGGTTAAGAGCTAAATAAAAAAATGTTTTTTTTTTCCGCCAATATATCCATTATTACTTGGTAAACCTCTAACAACAATAATAATAACCAGATGGGCACTTGTGCCCCCCCCCCCCACCCTACATTCAATAAACATTTTATAATGTTTTCACTAAAATCCCAAGAGAAACGAGAAAGTGAGAATTACATTTTTTATTATCTCTCTCTGTCACGGACTGAATACAAAAACAGGCGGTTTTGTCAAGCCTAGTGTTTGACGATTTTATTCTCCGTCCTCAATCAAGATTACAATGTAGTAAACTACAGCATCATTATATTATACGAAATAATTCATTCTCCCCACTGAGGTGGTGGCAAATACGATAAATTGCATACAAAAAGCGCTGTGACTCGTATTCCAAAGTCAACGAGCACTGGCCTGTCCCGGTGGCTTATTAACATAATGCTAACATGGCACTGTAGCTCGTGGACGATTACCCATAGGCACCGCATACGCAATGTACACTCGAAAGCTATCCAAAAATTTCTTCAAATACTCCACCTCCCCCCCCCCCCCTCATGGCAATATTTAAATGCCATTTATTTTCATCGCATTATGTTTGAACACCAGTTCTTTCACTGTGCAACCACTTAATTTACTGTTTACCTGCATATCGCCAAATTCGATGTGGAGTGCGATTTGACTCACCTGTTTTCGCACACAGCCGATCAATAATCTCAGCTCCGGATCTCAAATCAGACGTTCCAAACTCATAAAACTTGGTCCAACCCTGCAACCAGCAAAGCAGATAACACTTCGTCGTTCGCTTCAAAGCTCATCGACTTTTGTGTCTTTTAGAATCCAAGTTTCTTTCTTCCTCTTAATTCACAACATTTAGCAGGAATAAGTAGTAAACCTGCGTTCGAATTTTTTTTCACCATTTTAACCGTATCACAATTGTATGTTCTGGCATGAGTGCCAATATTCCATGGCAAAAAATCCTCTCCCCCCCCCCCCCCTCCTATTTCCAATGGCCTAGATACATCAGGCTGCGACAGCGGTAAAACAACTGAAACGTATTTACCACTCCATCATTATAGATCAAGTCTATTTGTATGTTATCCTGGCCTAGTGAATTAGACTGTGAGTTTATTCGTGTGCATTTTTGTAAATAAAAAGTTATTTCGAATGTTCGGCATATGACAACCTGCATGTCTATTTTCTTCTGCGCTACTTATAAACCAAAAATAAATACAATATACTATTAGGGCTAGTAAGTGAGGTTATGTTACAGACTTCTCCGCTATTTCCTCTACAGAGTGCTTTCTCTATTCGTGTTGTGTTGGTTGTATACCTGAGGAATGAACGTTCGCCGCTCTTGTACTACAGCGTGGAACCAGGCGAGCGCAAAGAGCGCCTGCGAGCGCAGAGCATTACCGCCGCGGGTCACGAACTCGGAGCTCCAGGAGTCAAACGTCCTCTGCAGGTTCTTCTTCACGCCTGGTGGGGCCTGTGTATCAATGGCATTAAAAAAAAGTCCACAATATATATCCGATAATGAGTTTGATTTCTAACACGAGCTTTGTCCACAACAAAGTAACAGGTTAAAAATCATCAAATAGGGTACTGCCAATACTAAACGATGAACTTTGTAGCGTCAGCTGTTTTCCTGTTCTTACTCATTCTGCATTTTTTATCAAACAATACCAGGAAGGCTCTTTTTTTGGTATAATTCCTATGCAGCTTTTATACCACGTTGAATTCCGAAAACAAGCGGAATCCTGTAAACAACCACCTCATAGGTGATTTTGAGACTGCTCTGCAGGAGAATGGTGGGGAATTTGGGATGCGCCTCCGCGGTCAGCCACAGCCTGAAGCTGTCGTGTGGCTGCATCGTGTTCAGTTCTTTCTCCAGGGCTGGTAACCAGGCGGTCACCAAATGTAGGTTTTTCAAACACAGCCAATCTCCGTCGCGAGCGCACTCCTTCAGCAGCTGCATCGCGATCTCCGCCTGGCCTTGACCCATCGCAACCTATAACCCGAAGTCCTTGCTAAATTAGCCACGCAAAATGAAACACTTGCACGGGGATTTCACGTAATTAAAGCAGAGGTATTCCTGACGTTTAACTTTTTAATAATCGGTCTGTGCTTATTTTACACTGAAATGATCCCGCTATTCAGAAAAAAATAATAATATAAAAATAAATAAAAGCATAAATAAATAAAGAAAAAAAATTACTAAGGATAAGGAGACATTACCTGGTGATACCTTTCTGAGCCTATGGATGTTTTGGCGAGCTCCTCGAGCTCTTGTGAGGGGTCTGTGCCCGGGGAGATGATGATCAGTACGGGCTCCGTGCACGACGTCTCCTCCTCGTACAGCCGCTTCAGGATCACGTTCTCAGACGAGAGCTCCTTCATACCTGCACAGTTAGTCACATGTTCTTAATGTAACTGTTTGTGTTTTCATTTACAGCAACACCTCCTCTTTTTGAACTCCTTCTGAACCGAGTAAAATGTTAATTGTATAGATGTATTCACTTGAGAGAGATCATGCTCATGACGAAAGTTCGAAACTGTGAACTCCATCTAAACTGGGTAACACACTGTCATTAAGTTAAAGATTGTTTACTGATTAGATGTTACTACTGGAGGTTTCGCTTTATATTTTAATGTATGCATGAACTGTGTTGTTCTTTTAAATTGTGAGCACAACAGCAAAATCCTGTGTAGAAACATTTTAAAATTCCTGTGCAGTTTGCTTGCACAAGCAGTGCGATATTGAAGTAAAAAGACATTTCATTTTAATTTTACGCGATGTCAAACCATGAAACAAACTGAACACACACACACAAGTCGTCGCTTCAAACGCCCCCTACCCCCCCCCCCCCCCCGCCCTCAATTCCAGGCTTCTATAAAATCAGCTTCCGCTATAGCTGACGTCATTACGTGACGCGTATGTTGGAAGCGCTCACCCAAGGCCTTGGCAGCAAAGCTGGCCATGGCAGATTGCAGTCTGTCGGGCCGCGTGGCTTGCACCACCAACATTTGCTGGAAGAGGGTTGTTTTCTTCGTCACCGCAGTGGGAAAATCTTGCTCGCATTGAGAGCTACGGGCAAACTGCGCCCACAAGCCGCTATCATTGAACTGAAGGTCGGAGTACAGTCTTGGGAACGTTGACTGAAAGAAAAGAGATCAGCATTCCATATTACCACAGAGTGTTTGGGTGTTCCCCGTGATTTTTTACCCTTGTGTGAGAATCTGTACAGATTGTTTAAGTGATGCACCAGATAAAAATTTCACCTTTAGCCATCACAAAAGTAACTAGAGCAGTGTGCATAGCCCACATATTCCCGAAAGCCTTCCCCCACCCCCCCATCAGTTAAACACGGCCATCAATAGTCAATCAAGAGATCCAAGTCCAGCTGGTTCATTTTCCTTGGACGAACCTGGCCCATTTACGATACCGATCTGTGTTTGTTCCCGTAGAAATTACATACCAAGTTTTATTAAAATCCTTGCAGGAGTTTTTAAGTTATCGTGTTAACGAGCTCTTGATGACAGACCAACCGACAGACCGACACGCGGTCGATCGTATATATTCCCTGTGGGAAATAAATAAATAAATAAGCTGAATTAACCCCGTGTTGGAACAAGAGGTCTTTTACTTCTGAGACCATTTGTAACCACAGAACAGTTAGCATCATCAGGCCAGGGTGGTCCATTATAAAAGCAACAAGGCGTGATGTGCATCACAGAGGCGGGTACCTTGATCAGATTGACAGCCGGCACCCTGTCAGGCTCAATCCACTGCGGTAGGTCCCTGTCCGAACCCGCCTTCACATCCGCTACTATGGTACCAGTGAACGCCTCCCACTCCTAAGTGTAGCATACACATATCTGCTTTAAAATACTTTTTCTCATTGTTTTTTTTTTCTCCCTTGATATATTAGAAGCATTTTGTCAGATCTGTAACTTGCCACAAAGCGGACGTCTATAAAACTGACAATTATTTTGTTCAAATACTACTTTGCTAACAATTAGTGTAATTAACTTAATTTATCTAAGCTAGGAAAAATATAACATCCGTGTAAGCCCTCAAGTGTAACCACGATACAACGTGTTTGGTTTAACTTTATTATTTTTAAGTATCGCTTTTATTTATGTATTTATTTATTTATTTTTGACATTAAGTAACACGTACGTCTTTCTGGAACATCTCTGGGAACATTCCATGGACCATGTGCAGGGCAAACATGAGCCTGTCGGCCTTGAAGAGCGAGCGACAGACGTAGTTGTAGGTGAGGGACTGCAGCGTGCTCACCAGCGACTTGATGCGGTACTCGGTGCTACTCCCCGCCTACCAAGCCAAACTTCATGTCAATAATCCAGCGTGAGCAAAATTTCACATAAATTCATTTGTCTATAATTCCTTCAAATTTAGGTAAACGCGGTATGCAATTATTGGTTATTTTTATTTAGCCTCTTTTTAAAATATGTACACAACGCCAGGCAAGATTCTGCCTCAAACTAAGTCTTAAACCATTGTACTGTCTGTCATCTTTGGCCTACACAGATGAAACTGGTTAATCACATGGCGTTTAATAACACAAACTGGTTAACTGGATTTTATTTTAAAATGCCGCTTCTTGTTTCATGTGGAAAATAAATCGGATAATCACATACACTGAATATATACATAAACCTCTTTGGAAAGGGACTATGTAATTAACCCATTTCGACTGTAGTCCTTGCAAGTTATGTGACGTCACATCATGAGACATAACGCGTACGTTATTACTGTCAGTCTGTCAGTGCTACGTGCATACCTGTTTGCCCTGCAGAGCTCGCTGGAACAGTCTGAGGAAGGTGGCCAAGCTGAAGCGGTACATGTTGTTGATCTTGCACAGGTCGCTGATCACAAAATACAGGTCACTTCCGTTCTTTGCCAGCGGCAGATAAGCATTACGCTCTTGATCCAGCGATGACTGTAGTCGCACGGACTCGTCCAGCGACTCGGAGATCGTTATACTGCTCGCTTTTGTTTTGTTAAGAGAATCTAGCAGTTCTTTATTCTCCAGTATTGAGCCTTTAGCATTGGCTAACTCTTCCAACAGAGATTCTTCCAGTTTTGCAAGTTCAATTTTGAGATCTTCTTCAGTTTTAAGGAGTTCCGTCTTGCGTACTTCTAATTCAGGTTTCTCATGTTGAATTGTTGCGCCCAACAGCTGCGTATTAAATGAAAAAAGAATGAGTTGAACTGGGCCTGGCAATTGCGAATCGCTTATAGGTAGCATTTTTTATTTATATGCGCGCGGAAGACATGGTAGCATCCGTACGCATGGGTATTATCAAGACTGTAAATAAACATTCGAACACTTACATATCAATGATTTAAGCATAACCACAGCTCACTCAGGTCTTTCATAATTTTTAAACGTGTTTGTAAATTTTTTTAACATGGGTCAAACTGGCAAATTCGTTGAACTGCAGTTACACATTGAATTTTGTTTACCTGGCCAGTTAAGCCAGCCCTTGTTGTGGTGAAGTTGACCTCTGTGATAATGGAGAGTGCATCGGGTGGGATTTCTGGTGCAGGATTTCTCGTGGTTAAGAAGAGGCGAAATTCTTCATTATAATCAATGGTTTTATCGCCCACTTGTACCACAAATCTCGGTCCTGAAATGAACACGAGATAACTACAAACACGATCTATTCCAGGTCTGCAGCTGGACAAGCAAACTTCTTTAATCACTTACGCACAAGATTACGTTACCGAACCCAACGTTTTAGACGAACACAGCTGTACTTCCCCCACACATAAGTATCACTATAACACCGGCATATACAATCGCCCATGCACACAGAGACAACGGCTAAAACGACAACAAAAGGATTTTTCCTCTGTCTCGTCGGCTATCATCTCTGGTGAATACACAACAACATTTACTTAACAAATAATAATAATAATAATAATAATAATAATAATAATAATAATAAAGTCGCTGCAGTTGGGTGACGAGCCTACCGAGGGAGGAGAGATCGCCTCGGAGGATTGGGTAGAGAATGGGCTCCACGCCATCCATTTCCTGTATGATCAGGGTCTTGCCAAACCTCACGGCCAACTCCACCGCTGTCGTGAAGTTTGTGTCCTGAGCGAATAGAAGAAAAAATATCCTACCACGTAAATAAAATAAAATACGGCTCAATTCACATTTTGCCTTGTCCATATTAATTAAATTCTTTTGTCCATATATGGCATTACTGAAGTAGAATGTTTGTTACAAGGATGTATTCATAAATTTAACGTTCACATTTACCTGTTGGTTTATAACTTCTAACCGCCTGTCTTTGAGGTGCGATTTCAGCCACTCCGTCGCCCTGGAGGAAGGGTCAATCAAGAATGGGCGCATAGAACTCTGAAATAAACGTCGCTTCAGTGAAATACAAGTGTATCAGCTCGCCAATACAACGCTTTTATACTAAAATAAACACGATAGGCTGCTATACTAGGCTGCAACCACCATGGACAGAGGTTTAAAAATAGAATGATTGCATACAACTGCATGAGTTTGGGTGTGAAAGCCGCGAGCGCACAGATCGAAAACCATTTTCTTTCTCAAACTTCAGAGGATTACAGGACTCTGTGATCTTTTTCTTTTTTTTCAGACCAAATCACATGTTCACTCCTTCGAAGTGATCAAAATATATTAATAGACTTTCTAGTTGTCCAAAGATTCCCGAATGCAACACTTTTACTGGCATGTTCATGACTCTATCCAAAAAGAGCTTCACCGGTGGTTGCAGCCTGTAATTTTTTTAAAAATATCTACTAAAACGACATGCGTTTTGTCAATACTGACTGTTAACAACATCGGTTAAACAAGCAGGAAATGCTCTTCGCATATTCTCGGCTGACCATCACACACCAACATGCAAGCTTTATTTTTGGTTCTACAATTTCACTACTCTCCACAATCTTACATTCTGTCCATTAGTCTTAAAGAATTAGTCGATGTTAGAATTTAAAGACTGTAGAATTTCATGAATAAAGAACTTTCAACCGCTCAATATATTCCCCCAGTGTAAAAGGAACATTCTTAAGACGTCAATATAACAGTGTAATATAAGATTAAATTATATAAGAAAAACAGGTGAATGTAAAATTATTTTCATACTGAGACTGGTTAATACTGCATAATCCAAAGAAATAGCATTACATAAATAAAAGAAAACAAACAATTAAAAAACAGTAAATAAATAAAATAAGTAAACAAAGCAAGGCCCCACACTGAAGGGTTGTGGTGTGAAGATAAGTCAATACATATGGTGTGTGTTAAAATATACAGTCCCTGTGATATTCCCAGGATGTTAAAGTCCTGTAGCACTATAAATTCCAGCTTTGATTTGATATGACGTTTTTTTTTTTTATCAGGACAACTGCAAATACACATTTAGCGTCGAGTTCAACACGAAACCTGTTCGTCAGGGAAAGCAAGAGAATCTAGAAGCTAGAGACCACGAAGCTGGTCATATCCACAAGGAGCAAAACATTTATTCGACATTAACAGTTGTTCGTATAAAAGAGCTGACACCCTAATATGCCATTCCTTGCCAGAAAAACTATCAACAAAGAAGCCGATAAGCTTGTTCACAAGAAAAAAGTGCCTTGAACCGACATTAAACATTTTGAATCTCTAATTTATGAGTTCGCAGAAAATTGTAGAAATGAGAACAAGAAACATTTACATATTTTAGTTTCAGCACTGTTCCTGAAAAAAACATTGGAAGGACAAACTGTGTAAATGGCAAGTAAGGCGGATTACAGTGAGGCGGTTTGTAATTGTGTGATATCAGATCACCGAACAAAATAAGTATATGGTGTACTAACTCAAAAGGGAGGGAAAAGTCAAATTCCAAGCACACCCAATGAACAAAGACAACATGTGGCAAAAAATCAAACGCACGCAAAGCAATATGTCGCTCTAAGAACAAATTAAGCTTCGAATTCATTTCTCAGAAAAAAAGAACACAAACAGCACTACAGAATTCCACGTAATAAAAGCTAAGCCCATCTGATCAACAGCAACCCAACCAATGCCACGCACCGGCAACATGAACGTGTACAAACAAGTGCAATGCTACAAAACCACACAACTACATTTGCAAAATTGAACTCTGTAAAAACAAATGCAAAAGTTTCAGTTTTTGGCAATATTTTCCTTACCCCTGGTGGTAAATCGTCACTCTGTATAGAGAAAATACATTATTACGTGTCTTGCCTACTGCTGAGGAGTTGCAGGGCAACAGAAGAGGGTTATAAAGATGCAGCCGGTCTGTGTTATGCCCTGTATTCGATCTTGCCATGCCCTTTCATCTCACCGTTTATTTTACTATTTTTTTCTTCAAATATTGTCTACTTCTACAACGTTTAAAGACCAGGGGTACATTTTTGTCAAACAATCATTTCTTACAGCTATTCCGAACAATAGACTAATTGCAAAGTTTCAAATACTACGAGAAAATAATTAACAGTTTGTGGCTGCAAAGCTAATCGTGAACTTCAAACGAAAAATTACCTCGAGAATGACCATGGCATTCTCCATACTGAGATCATCGGAGGGTAGTCCCTCACTCTTCCAAATGAGCTGCTCACTCTCCGTGCTGAGGAACCGGCGCAGATCAAACGCCTGGATGCCGAGGACGCCCATCCAGTCATGGAGCGCCTTGTGACGTACGTCCTCCGGCGCCGACGACATGTAGGTTATAAACGCGGACGCCAGCAGGGCGCGTAATGGTAGCGTCTTCAACTCCGTGTTAAGTTCTCCCATCTAGAATCATATAAAATCCAGGGCACTGATATTTTATACCTAGCAAACTGTAAATGACTATCCTTCATTTACTATTGTGACTCGCACCACCTCCCCCACTCCTCCGACGAGGCACAAGCGCTTCTCTCGGTCGTGACACAGACAGAAATTTTTTATATGTGTTAACAAACACCATATTGCACACAAGACAAGATACTGTTCTCGCATCTCGCACACTTGTTTTTTTAGCACTCGTCACTGACCTGGCCGTTCCACCGGTCATATTCCACGTCCAGTTTTCCAACAAGGAGCTCTGCAGCTTTGATGGTCTCTTCTGCTTTTTCCAGTTCCACGCGTAATTTCGCCGCCTCGGTGGTTGTGTTTTCAAATTTGCGTTTTAAATTTTCAACTTTTTTGTCCACTTCATCCAAGCCGCGTTGTAACTTTTCCATACGCGCTTCTGCCTTTTCCAGATTTCTAAAATATGAATACTTCAATTTTTAATTTGCAACCTGGTGCATGTTGCAGACGCTGTTACATGTACAGTGAAACCTCCGTCACGGAACAAAGGAAAATTAAGGAAGAAGCTCTAATGCTAAAAAAAAAGAGAAACTTGCTCCAGACTACAAATTTTTTTGGTATTAATCTCTTATTAAAAACATCCTACATAAGAAAAAAAAAAACACATTCTTTGGCACAAAAAGCGTTCCTTATAAAGAGGTTTTACTGCATACCCATGTTAACCGCCGAACAAAATACTTATAATGTAATTACAAGATCTATACTCAAGTTTTCAAGCTCTTCTTTATTCTCTTTTTCTTAACTCACCTTTTCAGTTTGTTCTGCTCGGTTTCCAGAGGCTCGATTCTTTCCAAAACGTAAGAAAACTTGACATTGGCTTTGACCCAGGCAGCAAGGGGAGCGGCCGCCTGCGACGCACGCTTGGCGTTCTTCGGATCGAACGAATCCTTGTTCCGACGCAGCAGGTCTTCCACTTGCTTTCTCGCTTCGGAAGAGACTTTGCGGGCGTCGAAGTTGATGATTTCATCCTTCACGCCTCTCTTGGCCAAAAACCTGCAAACCCCGGATGTTGTGAAATCGATCTTAACCTCTTATCACATGATTACATTTTATTCATAATGAGACATATAACCAAATCTGGTAAATTTCTAACAAGAGATGATCATTTTTGTCAGTGCCCACTGTGGCCGCCACACACTACAACGACTCTGTTGTACAAATACACCTTTGTAAGAGAACGCAAAGTAAAAGTTAATGCCCACACATTTGGACAGATCAAACAAATAACGAAGAAATATGGTAATCAGGACCTGTGCCAATCCAAATTAAACAAACACACGAACAAACAGACAAAAGACACGCACGCCTTCATGCTGACAAATGACGTATCCTGGATGCCCATTAGCTTGAGGACACCTTCCAGAATATCGCGGATGATATCGGGCGGTGCACGCAGCGACCGAATCTCGCCCAGCGTCTCGGGCTTGATGCTACCCACGGCTGCTTTGGCTTCTTCCACCAGCGGGTTAATTTCCGCCAATTCCGCGTCGATCTCGTGCTTTCGCTTCTCCAGCTTCTTGTTCTCCTCGGCCGCTTGCTTCTTCAGTTCTTCCATCTCAGTCTTCTGTTCACTCGCGCCCTGTGTGTTTATGGAATAACTGCTGCGTGCTTATTCCAGACTACACTTTTTATTCAGAAAAGTTATTTGTTGAACAGTCACTGATGGCAAAAAAAAAAAGAAATTTTAAAACTATATAAAGTGTGAATAAGCACGAAATACAAGAAAAGCGGGAATATGAAGGCACTGGCGACAAATGCGAAATTGGAAACCACTTTTTGAACAAGCGCTTTTTTAAATTATGAATTATAACCACAAAAGAAACAAAACTCTCTACACAGATGCACGATTTACTTGTGCACCGTACCTGCATCGTGCTGGTGATGTCTTTGAGCGACTGGTCCGCCTCAGCCTGCTTCTCTGCCAGCATCTTACCCTGCTGGGCCGCCTTACTCTTCAGGCCGTCCACAAGACTCTTGGCCTCGTTCAGCTTCGACACGCCCGCCTGCATAACACACCCGCACATAACGCTGTATAACTGCTATGATACTGATATGATACTGATATCCTCTGTGGATCACTGGACGGTAAAGCATTAGCAAAAACAGATACGTCGCACAATTTATCAGGTTGTTAAGGCAATAACGATCTGGACCAATGAAATTCCTGAAGAGTTGGACATGAAAAAATAAAAATAAATCTTTTTAACTTCTCGAGCTTCTTAACTTAACAGCATACCTTGAGATGAACTTGGCGTTCTTCGATCTTGTTCTTTTTCTTTGTATAAACATCCTGATAGGCGTGCACGAAGGCCATGTATCTGCGCGGTGTGGCTATCGGTCCGAAGGCCATGCAGGCCTCGTGGATGTGCAGGAAGCCCTTCAAAAGGTCGTCTCCTCCGGAGAGCTTGCGTTGCCGGTCGTGTTTCTTGCTTAGCGAAGCGCCATCTACTTTTGGTGGACGGGTCAACAAAAGACGGGGTACCTAAAGGAACAGAAGCAAATATACTGCTGCTTACCCCAAAGAAAAACATTTTTATCTGACCATCCTTTCAATCACAATACGCCAAAAGTTAGCAAAAGAACTTACTATCAATTTCAAGCCCACACTACTGGTTTTCAGCGGTACTGATATATTTTACACGGCGGAGCTGCCCTGAGTTCTAGCACCGTACCTGCACCATGCTGTCGCGGGACCATCCGTCCAGCCACTGCACAGAGCATTGCTTGAAGAAGGCAGGGTTACTCTCACAGTTTATAGTGAAGTTCTTGTTCGTGCAATCCATAATAAGAACCACGTGCAGGTTTTGCTGAATCCCTAAAAACATTCAAATTGCAATAATTCAATATTTTGCTCCTTAAGCATTTCGAAGCGGCAGAACTTTCCACATAGAAAATTTATTCGAACAAATAAAAAAAATAGCAGTACCCAATTTCCATGTATTTACTTCTCAGCCTAGCACGAGCTTTACAAAAAATGCTTTGCTAGGCTGCACCGCTAAATAAAACAAATTCTCACTTTGGGCAAAGAATTGTGCCACTGTGCCTCTGAAATTCGCCTCCGATGCCATATCTCTGAGTGGTCCTAGCAGGGGTTCCAGCTCCTCGGGCGTGTATAATCCGGGCACTTCACCAGCCGACAGGAGGCTGTTGATGAGCTCGAGGAATTGTCCCTCCACAAACTGGTAGTCCTCCAACAGCATGACCACGTGCTCCCCATCAATGCCTGTTGTCTGCATGACCTGTTTCAACCCCATTACGAATAAGGTAAATAATGAGAACCAGGTTTTGAAAATCCAGTCAAAACCTGTGTTCGAATTAGTTACCGTTTTTCAATCATTAGTAGGGAACTTTCTCCAAGCAAGAAGTGGTCAGTCAAAACCTCCCTTTGTTCGCGTGCGAAACTTTGGACAAATGCTAATTCAATTAATAAGTGTGAAATACATCAAAAGCTGCTTTCACGTTATAAAAAGTTGACGGAGAATCAATTTCATCGACTTTTCTAACAGGCGGCCAAACGGCTAACAACAAAATGGATAATACATAAGATATTGAAAATGGTGCTGATTTTGTCAGTTTTTTTATGGCGACTTAACACAGGTTCTAAATCAAAGTGATAGTGCTGATTCCACGGACATTTTTATATCACAAATCGAAAGAAATCAAGAAAATGTAAATTGTGAAGATTCAATGGACAAAATTCTGTCACAAATCGATACCGAGGGGACTAATGATAAACCCGAGAGTGACCGCTCTCTTGACCTGATCGACACAAATATATTTGAAAACGACACGGAAAATGAGTATCCAAAGTTTGAAGACAACAGTGACTGTGAGGAAAGTACAAGATTTCGTTACGTGTCAGGGGAAGAGGCATATGTAAATAAAAATAAAAATCAAACGTTTTCTTTTTTACAGCCTCGCTTTCAAACAGGTTTTGACTTAGAAATCAAAACCTGTTATAACAATAGAAAGTGACCTACTTATGATTGAATTTTCTATATTTTATTATTATTTTATTTTATTTCTAATTAACATTTTTGGCTCAGAACCACTGAACTAAAGAAAATATTAAGCTTTGGGAAACTGGACGGTTCCTTCAGCGAGTATATTATAGTCCTGAAGCCCAAGGTTTCAATAAATCCATTGGGATGTGAAACTGCAAAGGAACGTGTTGGTTTATAATACCAAAATGTAAGACATCACAAAAAATGCCACTGTTGTATTTTATTTGCCTTTCATTTTCGTCTTTTCATTTCCATCATTACGGTAATGCTGAATTGAGTATCCTTATAGACAACAACGGTCATTTTCCCTTTTCTAAAAAGTAGCGAACATTTTTAAGCTTGGCAAAAAGGCATAGCAGCCCTAATTCCTTTCTTGATTCCAGATCTTAATAAAAATCCCTACTTTCATTTCGTACCGTTTTCAGATCAGTCTTGAAATGTTTGATGCCATAGGCACGGGAAATTTTGGGCGTGAAAAGCTGCATCATTTGCATAAAGGCGACGACGGATACGGCTGTCCTGCGGCCCACACCGCTACGACCGGCCATCAGAAGGGAGCCGCCGGGCATGGTGAGCACGCGGTCCACCCGGGCCATGTTCTCCAGCACCTCCTTGAAGACCACGATGTCCAGATCCCGGTTCTCGCGGCCTGCAAATTAGCGCAATTGCAATCCATAAGTAGTAAATAGGTCTATACAAAAGGAAGACCATGGCGGTTGAAGGTGAATAAGGCATCAGCAATGACATCAGATTTCACACTTACTTACATTATTTATATTTTTTGACAATGAAGAAAAACACTAATAAGCAGGCCCGCTAAAACAGATATATAAAACTTTTTTGTTTGTCACTTCCAGACCCGCAAAGAAAAACAACCGTTAATTAGAAGAGAATTCGGCAATATTTTCCTTAAATCCTCTTGTCAAATTTTGTAGCCTTAAAACCAGGCACTTTAGCCCTCATCCCAGATACAGTACGCCCTCAGCGACGTAACGATACACAGACAAGAGGCAGCATGGTGGCGTGACGTCATCATGGATGCGTCCCCACGACGCCGAACGAACACTTGCCAAAGTAATGTCTCAGAGAGATAATGCAGTGGGTAATGCGTCCTGTGAAGATTTTCGAATCCATTCATAAAAATTCAGATTTATAAGAATTTTAGAGCACACAGCCATGTGTTACTTACTGTATTGCAGCAGGCCTTTCTCGATGACCGTTTGGAAGTCATCAGAGCTAAGTTTGCCCATGGGTTTCCCCGTGGGAGGCAATGGAGCTCCAGGTGGCAACTGGAGGTCAGCCCTCGCTCCCCATGTTACGTAATAGCTATCTGTTAAACATCAGAGGTTTCATCATGTCGACATACACACCTCAAAATTATTAAATATTTCACAGGCACTTCTTCAAAAACCGCTATTAAAATACATCTATTGATCTTCTACATTTCAGTATGCATATAGCCTACTCAGTTTAAGAATCCCGTAATATTTCACAAATATAAACAATTCTTGCACGCAAAGGTTAATCATTATATTAACTGTCAAAGGGAGTATACAGCTAAATGCTAATAATAATAATAATAATAATAATAATAATAATAATAATAATGATGATGATGATGATGATGATGATGATGATGAAAATAGGTAAATAAATCATTAAACAGAAAATAAATAGCACGTTACCTCTCAACCCTTCAAATATGTTTGACGACCAATCTGCGCGGACGACCGAGAGCAGAATGTTGTCAAACCTGTTGATGCTGTCGATGCCGACCATTCGGTCACGGAAGAGGCGGAACGCTTCATACGCCCAAACCTCCAGCACGAAGTCACTGCAAGAAACCATAATCATTGTCTATTGTTTTCTTGTCCCCTTTTTCTTTATGTTGTTTTTGTTTGCTTTGTTTCTTTTTTTTTTTTTTCATCTCTTAATTTTTTGTTATTTTTTAAGTTGAACGCATATCTCAAATATTGTTTCAATAAGAATGAATATTGTTGATGCACCTGCTGTGTGTTTTGTTGTTGTTGTTTTTGTTTTGTTTCTTTTTTTTCTTTTTAGTTTTTTTTTCTGTTTGCTTGCTTGTTTGTTTGTTGTTGTTTTTTGTTTTTGTTTTTTTTTTGTCTTTTTTTTTTGAAAAGCGTTTTTCAAGTAGCACATAACGGGCTAAATTGAATTGTAATGCTTTACCTGGATTTGTCCCTGGCACCCTCCGACATGTCATAACGCATTTTTTAAGTTGAACGCATATCTCAAATATTGTTTCAATAAGAATGAATATTGTTGATGCACTTGCTGTGTGTTTTGTTGTTGTTGTTTTTGTTTTGTTTCTTTTTTTTTCTTTTTAGTTTTTTTTTTGTTTGCTTGCTTGTTTGTTTGTTGTTGTTTTTTGTTTTTGTTTTTTTTTTTGTCTTTTTTTTTTTTGAAAAGCGTTTTTCAAGTAGCACATAACGGGCTAAATTGAATTGTAATGCTTTACCTGGATTTGTCCCTGGCACCCTCCGACATGTCATAACGCAACAAGCCCAGCACCCAGCGGGTTAAGTCACGTGGTGTGAACAGATAATGGCTAAACTCATCCACGTTGAACTTCTGACGAACCTGTAAACATACCCTTCAAAGTATAACGCAGTTACTTCTTAACTAATACAGTTTTAAAATTTGGTTTTTTTTTTCAATTTATCTTATTTTTTTTATATTTCATTTTATTATTATTTTTTTTTTTGTTTTGATACTAACTGAGGTTTAAACACAGTGTAATACTTGGAGCATACTAGTACATGAATAGCTCAAGGATAGCACACATCAACACTCAACTGAACTCCCCAGTTTGCACAAAACGCCTTATGAAACGTGTTACATTTTACACCGATTAAACACCAAGTGGAGTGCAGCCGTACTTGTTCGTACACTTGCACCATGGAGCCGGCCAGAGTGTACACTTTGTTGGGCTGGCTCCACACCGGGTGGCGATCGCCCAGCTGTCTCTCCAGCACAGGTGTCAGGTAAGACTGTACAATCTGCTGCAGCTGTTCTTGTTCGGGGTACCTGTTCATGAACACGTTCGTTAACTTCGGTTAGTATAAATTTCCATCAGGTTCTCATCATGTATTTTCGTGTCTACAATTTTAGGGCCAGCTTTCTACGAAAATGGACTTTACTCTAATGCACTGATTATTTTAGGGGATTGTTTGTCATTGCAACAATTCTGCCATATAACTTAGATGACGTATTATAGAGTAATATAGGCCTATACTAAATTAACTGCTTCTATAGAATTTTCGTTTTCTAAAGACCAGATGTCAATAATACTGATGAAGAACTGTTCTACTGAAGGCAGGTTTGGAACTCACCCAATGGCAGCCACCCTGACTACAGACGTAAAGCGAGTGCTCAGCTTGTGTCTGCCTAGTGAATTCTGTGCGTTCATGCTCGCCACAATCTGAACGCCTTCCAGCCCCACAAACTCCAGATTCGCGTCGTAGAATCCATGGTAGGTGAGAACCTACAAAGCAAAAAACATCATGCCTATAGTTAATTTAATACAGAGGTATATAACCATCTAAAATCCTGCTAACAACGTCCAAATTAACATTCAACATGTAACACAAGAAACTTCAATTTTAATTCCGTTGTAGGCCGACAGATCTATACAAAATACAAACTGAAATGCGATTAAGCCCGCGACTTGGCACATAAAACCCATACTGATAACCCCAGCAGCTTGCCTGACCTGTTGTAAGAAGGCAATGAGTTGGCAGGTGCCCCACTTGTCAGGCTTGGGCAGGTTAAGGTCCTTGAGGTACAGCACGAGCCTCTCGCAGTCCTTTGGCCGGTACACCCTGCCGTTGGTCGCGTTCACAACCATACACATTTGGTTGAGTTTCTGGATAATGTGTGACGGGTTGGTCTGTGCCGAGCAGTGAACCGTGGCCACTTGAGCCGAGCGTAGCTGGTTGAAGCAATGTCTCATTAGCATTCTGAAAGCATCGTTTTACTATCGTTGTTCATGGACACCCGTGAAACAGACTTGTTATACAACACCAAAAAATTGCAACTTCTCTTCCAATGCAAACATAGATAAAAACCCAAGCTAAATGTATTCTCTCTATCTCTATGCATCTCTCTTTCTGTTAGTGAATCAATCCCTCGATCTCATTCATTTTGGTGCTTCTTGATAAATAATCACGCGGGTGATCCCGTGTAACTCACATCGGCTCTTTCTAATACATACCCTTTACCGCAGCCATCGGGGCCGACCACTATAAAAGGCTGCTTGTTTTCCGAGTGCAGCCAGGCGTTGAACGTATCAATGGAGCGCTGGACGTCTGACGTCATGATGACGGGCATGTTGCTGCTTGTCAATAGTTCAACTGTCACCTCCTCCGGCTTCAGCTGCACATTTAAAATTAACGTATTTTGATGAAAAATGAAATAATATTAAATAGTTCCTGAATACGGTGAGGGACCTTTACGGTTTCTATCCCTGTTCTCCGTCTTTTATGAAATAAAAAATGACCCTAGGTGAAGTCCTCATTTCTTACCCGCGTTAGTTGTTTGGGACTTGTCAACAATATCCAAATCATATTTAATGTTTTGGTGAAGTGTCGTGTTTGAGAGAATTTCGAACCTTATTATAGCTTCAACCTTACGCTTAAGTAAGTATCGATCCTGGAGTCTTTACCTAAAAGCGACTTTTCTCACAACTACAAAAATTACATAAGATAATCTACCGGAATTTACGGTACTTCCCCTTTATTAAAACAGCACCATATTCCACGTACTACTTTTACATATTACGCAACTTATCTATCAACAGTGAAATGAAAAGAGACCCGAAAAACTTATTATAATTTTCAACCACAAAAGCTTAATTAAGGGAGCTTGATGAGAAAATAACCAGATTAGTGTTATTGGTTAAGCACTGGTCAATGCTGGTCCAAAATGACAGCTGCCATTGTAATAGAGAAAGACTCCATTTTTAAACCATGTTTTTCATCTATTTTTCACAAATTTATTCACAAATAGCTTTAAATACGCATGATGCTCTTTCAGCTGGCCTTTACTCAGCCACAAACTACAGGAATGTTAGTTTTCTAATTCCGAAAATCACATCAAAGACGCTGTTAGCAAGAAAGTTTGTTGCTGAATGAAACTTGAACACCACACCGGTCAGCTTGTCTTTGAAGAAACACATCATTTTTACTGAACATTAGTTGATCAGTGAGGCAGAATTACCTACCTGTCCGCTGTACACAGCCAAGCGGCCGTATTCCTCGTCAAAGTACGTGTCCAGCACGCGCCTGGGATCAGGGGGCTGCTCCCCGACCATCTGATACACCTGTACACAACGAGAAAATCAGTATTCGCAAAATAATGCTTTTGTTTTACATTATGGTGCTAAAATAAAATAATATGTGATCTTAATAGCGCTATTATGGGGAACCCTGAATTGCCGAGAACCCGAATTATTTACACACATTGATAATTCATGATTAAATATTCAGGAATAAACACACTGGAAGCCAAAACATTTTCGCGAACGACGACCATAAATTTCAGTTTGTCGAAGAAAATTATGTAAAGGTTTAAATAATCATAAATTTGGCTGAATAAAACTATATCAAGTGGAAAAAATACACAACCTCCTTTGCAAATTTCTCCCTGGCACTCTCGGGCAGATTTCCACCCAGTCCTCGAATGAGAGCCAGCGCAAAATGATCCTTGCTTTGGATGTGGTGAAAGTGAGATAGTCCGTTCATGACAACGCCCACGAGGGTCGTATCCACGATAAACTCACCCTAAAAGCAGATAACATCTCATATTACACTCTTCAAAGAAATTTTCTTTAAAAGTGCATGACTATTTCCTAAATATATCTTTCTTTACGTATTTTAAGCGCCAAATTACGTATTCAATAACTTGTGTAACTAAACAGTCTGCTTTTGCAGATACCCAGGATATATTTGTGGGTACAACAGTACAAAACGCACCGCGCGCAGAACAAGCTCAAGGGCGCCATAGAAGTGATCTTCGATCCATCCCGACAGCGCGTCCCGGTAGCGCTCGTCCTGTTTCTTCAGCCAGCAGGACACCAACGCCTTCACATCCGTGTCCTCATCGCTTTAACAAGAAGATACGTCATTTTGTATATACTGTAATGGACCTTTTTTTCGTAAAAAACACGGCATAACACACTTGACAGAAGATGTAAAGGAACCCTCTCGTTCGAACAGCAAAATAATGTAGCACTCTGAAGTAAAATGTTTCAGCAACAAAGCGAAAGGGACTGCGGCAGAAAGAGGAAATTGATGCGTAAGCGACACCTGGTGTGGTTATACCTTAAGAAAATCATGCCCATTCTGGAGATAGTGGCCGGTGATGCACAGCTCAAGTCGTGCGTCTCGAAAAGGAAGTTGACATTGGGACCGAACTGGATTCTTTCACCAGAGGGCATGGTGAGCAGCCTGTTGTCATCCAGGACGGAGTTGAGCGACTCGATCCATTCCGGATCAATATCACCGTCACACACAATCCACGACTGGACCTCTGTAAATCACCATCAGACTTCATGGTTATACTAAGCAAAGCCTGTTGCTTCTTTTCTCTCTTCATACAACTAAACAAATTATTTGTTCTAATTTGAAAAAAATTTAGATTTTCTTATAAATTACCACGGTTAATCACTGTCACGGTGACTTCCCAGCTGAAAATATTGAGCTATTTTTTTTTCCTTTAAGCCATACCGATAGGTTCCTTGACGACCTGTCTGGCAGCAAACGTGAGCACGCCATCGCTCCACTCGCGCGTGTCCATGTCGATGGAGCCGAGCAGCTGGGTGCGCGGCATGGCCTTGGGGTTCATCACGTACTGCTTGACGACCTTGCCAGTCTTCTGCATGGCCTTCTGCAGCGTCTTCCACAGCGTCGACTTGCCGGAGCCACTCGGTCCCACCACCACCACCCCCATGCGCTGTGTCAACTGCTCATACAGCTCCAGAGCCTTCTTGATCTAAAAGAAAACAAGAAAATTATATTCACAAATAATGTTTTCTAATTCCTAACAATCTCAATGGTCTCATTGCTTAGGTCTTGTAATCCAAAAATCCCGGGTTCGAATCCGATTCGGGGTGGTAAGCGGCGGACTGACGTTCGCTCCCACTGCCTTAGCTTGGCGAAGGCAGTGGGTTACATCGCTTATCACAGAATTAAAAAATAACGCCCACCGAGTCTTTCGGCCATCCCTTGTAAAGAAAACAACAACCTGTCTTATTATCATTAAATTCTATACCAAAGTATTTTTTTTCTGAATCGACACTCCATATTTCGATTTTCACTCAGAGATTACCTGATTCTCGTTGATGACGAGATTTGACTCCTTGCACACTTCACGAATCGCCTCCGCCAGCTGTTCATATTCGATGTCCTTGAATTCGACGCCCGGAAACACATCCTTCACGAGCGCGTCAAAGCGCGCGCTGTCCGCGAATGTCAGCTTCGACAGCGTATTGATACGTAAGGCCTGCACCACGAGTTTCGCTTCCACTTTGCCATCCACTTTGGCTGAAATGACAATAAATTTCGGCCCACTTAAGATAATTCAATTAAACAACACCCCATAAAATCGATAAAAACCTAACAGCGCGGTATCTTTGGTGTTTTATTATACGATCATTTAGTCCAACTTATAAGCTCTTTTTTAATAGTTTTACACGGAAACCTCTACATTACCCCCTCCTTCTGTGGCCGCTTTCTTCTTGGTCTTCAGCAGTGATCCGCAGCCCTTCAGGACGGTTTTCAGCGCCCTCAAGCCCCAGTCATAGTGTTGCTGTGGTGTGAGCAGCTCCCTTAAGGAAAACAACACCTTCCCGTACTCTCAAACAACACCCTCGTCCGTTTCCGTTACTGTTTTTTTTTTTCAACCCAGAACACGTAGCACTATTATGTAACTGACGCCAGCAAATCAAATTAACACGTAAAATGACAAACCAAACATTATGCATTTCGTGTGACAATTTATACCAATACCAGTCAGCAAATGGTAAAAGGTGGTAAAACTATTACCTGGACAGATTGAAAATGGCCACCAATTTCCTGCCAACACTTTTGGCTTCTTTGAATCCTTCAGAAAAGAGGATAACTTCGGAGATAAGCTCGTTATCTGGTTTCGACATGGCCACAGGTCTGAATAAGGCCTTCAGGTTATCTGGCAGCTTCTGGCGGCCCCCGTAGCCCTTGCCGGCAGGGTTCATCGTGATGAAGATACCGGAGTTAGGATCCACATTGATGGATCTACCCAAAAGTTCAACGTTAGGTGCTCGGTTCTTGATTGCATCTTGGATAACCTGTAAAGAAAACATACATTTCATTTTTAATTTTAGGCTGAAGTATTTGGTACTCACCTTCATCAAAACGCAGTAAAACAAGTAAAACTGTGACTTAAATTGCGCGATGTTTTTAATGTCTAAGCACAACCAATGTGATTAAGGACGATTTTTGTTAAAGCAAGAAGCTGCCAAAGCAAAAAAGATATTTGCTTGCGCTGTTTAGCCAGTGACGTCACCTGGATCTGCATGGAGACGGCCGAGAGTACAGCTTCTTCCAGGCGGTTGAATTCGTCAAAGCATCCCCAGGCGCCGCACTTGACTAACCCGATGAAAATACGTCCCATGGACTTCACGTCAATGCCCTGTCACAAAGCAAACACACCCTTGTGTGCTATGCGGCATCTGCACCTGAATCGTTATTGCTGTACAAAAGTGTGTAAAAAAGTAACTACATCTTTACCAAAGTAACAAACTAAACCAGCCACAATTCATCGTTTTATGGGAGTGAAAAAGAAAACCTGAAGCCATACATCAAAACTTGAAACAGACCAGACATAAGCCCGAGGTTTTCATTCGACCACTGAGAAATCCTACCTCGTCACAGTTGAAGACCAGCACTTGCCGCCCGAACAAACCACCCAGGGCTTTGACGGACTCGGTCTTACCAGTACCCGCAGGTCCATATGGATTTCCTCCCAGGCCAATAGCCATACCTGCAAATCACAGTGGTAGATTACTATTTAAGTGTTTCACATCACAGCTTATAACAGATCTTAGATATATAATTATTGTTATAAATTGCGCGCTTTAAAATGTCAAATTTTGGCCGGTTATCGGACTGCAATTTTAATCACACTGATGAAGTTATTTACTGTGCCCAATTCTGCTACTAAAACAACTTCACATTTGCGATTTCATGTTGAATTATTAATACAAGTAACAACACTAAACCTACTGGTCATTTTCAGCTCAATAATTCACTAATATTATTTGAAACTAACCGTTGTTTTATACAAGATAGTTTTTGTGTAGTTTTCTAATCTGATTTCTCGAACACTCCTTGAAACTTCTTCAGAAACTGTCCAATTTCAGTTCACCCCGAAATGAAATATTCGCTTACCTTGAGTGAGGGTGAGATAGCACTTATCAGTCAGCGGTGTGTGCACAAGTTTGGGAGCGTTTCCTTGGTACTCGTATGTGTAGTTGAACTCTGCGTCCACCATCTTCATAATGGCCATGCCGTTGCGATTCAGGTAATATCTGGATAGCGAAAACATGAAAATAATGTATTATGACTGTTGCCTATTTTTTTCATTTATTTATTTTTTATTAACCCCACTGGCGCCAATGGTGTCAATCACGAATAACACAGTTACCTTACGTTATCTGGCATATTTCCGCAATACTCGGACACTCGCTCTCGTTTCTCTACCTACACGGCGCTCTGAGCCACAGAGCGTGTTACAGAGGGCTTTCTGTATCTTCCTCCTACAGACAACCCCCCCCCCCCCCCCCACGCTTCTCTCCGCCCACCCCAGTGCATCCATCAAAGAAAGGGGAGGGGGCGAAGGTTTACTTTTTTCAGGGACCACATATCTCTACCTGAGTTGTTTTTGCCACTTCCAGTCCTCCGTGCCGCCCACGCGAGTATCAATCATCATCTCCACGACCTCGATGTTGTGAATCGTGTCCATAATAAGAGCCTTGAGTTTGAGCTCGAGCACGGGCGCTCCCTGGATGTCCACACTTGTGTAGGCTTCTAGCTGATTCTTCATATCCAGCACCAGGTCGTTGAGCGAGTTTGATTTCAAAGCCTCCTCACATCGCTCAGTGAACGTGATGCTTTCTGACAGGCACAAGATCTGTGAAGAAGATTAAGGAGTGCTTCTACGATATTTCACGGAAAAATTCAGTTTAGCAAAACAATTAATTTAGAAATAAGCTTTACCATGTCATTCCAACTCTGTTAAACGAGCATTATAAACATGCAATGTCAATACTGATGAATAGCCAGACCAATTGTGACGTGTTATAGCTAATGCAATTGCCACTCAACAATAGCAACTGCGAAATGTTTTATCCTAAAGCAAAAAATTGTTTAAAAAAACACTGCAAAATAAACCATATCCGAGAAGTAGAAAAGTGGGTGAACCTGTGAAGGGAACTTGTTCGGATCGAGGCCGCCACCCCGGGCAGATCTGGAGTCCCTCAGGCAGTCTCTCAGCAACTCCGCCAGTGTGTTCTTCATCTCCTCCGCCAAGTGACTCAACCATGTCTAAAAACAGAAGTGATAAATTTACAGACGTGAAGCACCTATCTATAAAGGATGCAAAAACTTCTTCCTTGTTTCACGTATTTACTTTTAAGACAAACACACAAGTCTTTCTTCTTACAAGGAATACGAAGAATTTCAGGATAATTAGCAGCATGCATCTCCATACCTTTCATCGCGCAAAATACCTAGCAATGACAACTACTGAAAGAGAGTCGTACTCCAGTACAGTAAAAAAAACAAAAAAAACAACCGTACTACCTTTCAGCAAGTTCTGCCAAATCGACAATCTATATACACTTCTTATATGGGCAATATCTAGATCTTTCACTGCAGTAATTTCACAACATAATTTTACAAAAAAAAAAAAAAAGAAAGAAACCTCGACTTCGGGAACAATCTGGATCTGCTTGCGGAGCGGCACGACCTCGCCATCCAGGGACTTCATGGCGACGATGTGCTTGTTGCCGTCGCTGAACTCGACGCTGTGAATGCCGGCGAACAGCTTCTTCAGGTGCGTCTGGATGACGGTCGGGTTGGTGGACTGGCCCAAGATCTCCAGCAAGTCGTCGTCGCCGATGAAATAGAAGCGCGGGAAGAGGGTTCTTTTTTCCTACACCAAAAGGCGAGAGCAAAACAGCGCTAAAGCGTAAGATCATTTGATTCTTTTTGTCTGTTTGTTTGAAGAATGATTATTATTATGCTACAGATCTTATACTATTTGAAGCTGTTAAGCTGTCAGCTTAAGTTTGAGTTATAACCTAGTAATTTGAGCTAAGTTACGCACAAGTGTAATTCAACTAACATATACATAAAACGAAATATGTGAGAACCACACCGCACGTATGTGACTGTTAAGGCCGGGGAAGGAGGGGGGAGGGGGAGGGGGGACAGTGGGAGGTTACCTCGAGGAATTCATTGAGAGCCTTCTGGCATCTCTGTAGCTGGTCTAGCATGCTGGTTAGCTGGGCTTTCATTCCTGCGCGTCCGCACAGCGAAATCACTCGGTTATCCCGCGCCACATCACCCATGATGCCCCTGTAAAACATGACACGAAGATTTAATGTATGTTGCCAAATTACGATCTTGGTCTATTGACTAAATATCACTCTGTACACCTTCGAACCAATGAAACCAATGCGCTATATCTATAGCTCAAAAAACTACTTTTAAGCGCTTAATTAAATTGCATGAAGTAGCTAGAAAAGAAAGGTACTCAGATATACCTGAAATCGTCATCCACCCTCTTGAATCGACCCTGCTCTTTAGGCAAAGCCCCCCTGCCAAAGATCGGCTCCAGATAGACCCATTTGCGCTGAATCTGGTTCAGGTTGTGTAGATACTCGTCCAGCTCTCCCAGTCTCGTCTCCCAGATCGACGCCTTGTCTTCGAACGCCTTGTAGTAGGGCGAGTCCTTGAGGGAGCTCAGCAGGCACTGATTGTCTCCCACCTGCAAGAAAAAAAGTGTGAGAAAAATACTCGTAGCACACTTCTCAACATCGACAATGTCACTCTGTTCTGGCAAACAGTACAACCTTCAAGATAAAACTGGAAGACAAACTAAATAACTGCTTCATAATCTTAATTTTAATGCGTACATTCTTCACGTATAGCATACAGTGTGAATTTATGACATATTTAGATATTGAACATTTCGGGTGAATTTGTCAATCCAGGTTTGGGCCGTTTCGAAAATACCGAAACTAGGTCAAACCCGAATTCAAAACTTCACCCTTTAAGTTTGAACAAAATTTTACCTAGCATTATCCGCCTGAAACATTTTTTTAACAGCTGAGAAAATTTAATTATTAAAGTGCAATACAGGGGTTACAGTCAGCAATTGACACTGCCAGCGACATGAGCACCTGATTGACGAGGTCTTTCCAGTCCTTGATGAGCCTGAGCGAGTGCTTGTGGCTGTCCTCGTAGTCTGTGAGAGAGAAGACGGCAGCGGCCCCCCAGAGGTCGAGCTCCCTCAAGGCCTCGCGGATCGTCACCTCGCCCTGCGCGCGTTGGTTCAGCTCCTGCAAACAAAAGCAAGGTAATGACCATGTGCATCCGAGGACAATGCAACCAGATAACCTGCAAGCAAACTTAACGTTTTCTCGTATAAATACACAGAGATTAGTTGTAAAGGAATTCACAAAAACAAAAACATAAAAAAAACGCTTTTTATACACTAATAGCGTGCGTTATCTTAAGCATGTCATACGAAGGCGCTCGGTTTTTGTGTGATTCTGCACCAACACGCTTTCTTGAACTAATTGTGCGAATAAACACTGAAGTGCTGAAATTTCCATACCTTCAGTTCCTGAGCTTTCAGCACAATGTTGTCAGCGACACTGAGAATGTCACCGAAGGTGAGCTTCTCCAGGGTAGTACCGCGCTTCAGGCCCACCAGTCTGAACAGATCAAGCCAGTGGTCCTGTGATAGCGGCTCGCCGCGTACCCACTTCAACACCGGCAACACATTCTGCGTGGAGACAAAGTCAGAATCAGAGCTTGGGCGACGAAACCGACAATATTAAAACATTGTCTATCAACCATCGTAATGTACTTTTTTTCGGTCTCGTTCCGTATTTTGTTTCCTTGTTTCATTGTCATATGAAAACTCATCGGCACACCGGACAGTATTTGTGAATACTTCAAACTAAACTGGTCTACACATAGCCGCAAAACTGCATTCTGCAGAGATGTACTAGAAAATCTCCAGAATGAGCCAAATCGGAAACAATGGCTCTGGTTTTCTGGGCAAGGACTCAAGCATCCCGGCCGCTTACCTTGTACTTCTCAATTTCTTGGTGGATCTTTACTGCCATGGTCGTCGTTTCTTTGTGCTTCAGGTTCTCGTACCACTGGCCCAGGTATTCCTCGAACAGATAATACTTGGTCCTGTTAATATAAATAAAAAAATCCAGCACTAAACAAAACCAGGAGATTTTGGGTAAAAAAATGGCATTCAACTACTAGAAATAAATAAATAAACAAACAAGAAACAAAGAAATACAGAACTAGATGAAACGTTTTCATTCAAAACATATCTAATTAACATTAGACTCAACAGGAGAAAAGTCAAAGAATCGCTCGCCCATCGTTCACATATCTGCATGTAATAGCCTATAGTAAAAACGTCGCTAGAGAACCCCCCTACCCCACCCTCCGCTAATGAACACTCTCAAACGCTTCCTGACAATCACATGAATTTTACACTGACACGGCCACAATTTTCACACCTAAAGGATATCCAGTCTTCTTTGGCCAGTTCCTGGAGCCCTTTGTTGAACTCTTCGAACAAGCCCCACATGCTCTCGAAGCGCTCCAGATCTGCCTTCAGCTCTTCCACCTCGTCGAAATCAGGCGGCGGCAGTTCAAAGTGATCGCAATCCTTTCTGCAAAGACAAAATTGTGGGGTTAATTTTAAACAGGAGCATTGAAACGTCAATTGATTCCAAGTGAACAGCGATCCACTCTGCCGGTGGTGGACAGGCCGTAGACAGGAGATACCATATTCTTTTACATGGGCGTGTAACTGGCTTACTGCCTGTCTCCTCTGTAAAGTCTGCTGTCCTTTTTTTCAAAGACATAATTAAGGCGTTAAACATGGGCAAAAACAAACAAACAAAACAGTGGGTTGCAGAGAGTGGATTGCACTACAAACAGAGGTGATCAAAATGACAACGCGCTTAGCTGCAGGCGTTGTATTCACAACAGTTAACAGCCAACACTGGCAGTGGAAATAAGCTGACGTAGCCAAAACGTGCGATTAATTTTATGTGAAATTTTGTTTGCGAAACAGTCAAGTTTATCAATGAAATTCTCAGTAATCTGTGAGAAAATGAACAGGTAACCGAATCTGTTCACTGTATTGTTAACTTTTGTATTTCTAACGGCCAAATTCTGTCATTTTCTTTCTTAACTATTTTCTCGTTTCATAACCTGTGGCGATATTATTAAAACATTTTAGAATTTCAAAATATTTCCGAAGCAAAATCATTTGGCCTTTATATATGACAACATGGTCAATATGAACTGAAAACCAACAACACACTTGGGCAGGCTTAACCATACAGTGAATTACTTCAACGACTGGTATCTGACCGCGTTCATGATGAATACGTTGATGGTATTTATTTCGTTCCTGCAAACCAGTGGAGTTTTTGCACATAAATTTTTCGGATTTCTCTGAAATGAAATTCTATTATTTTTTCATAATCACATCGACAACTTGATAACTTAAACCAAACACAAATCATTTACAGATACAGCGCAGATTTCTCAACAATGGTTCACGCCTAATTCCCCATTACTAATGCTATGGAAACTAGATCTAAACCCATGCCGAGAAATTCACCAATGATGCTTTAGGCAAGATACACTGCATGCACACAGCGGGATTCAGTGAACTCACAGCAGCGCCTGGCGTGTGAGCTCCAGCTCGTCGAACTCCTGTTTGCGTTCCTTGATGGACTGCACGGCCGCCATGGCTGCCTTCTGGTCGCCATCCAGCACCTCATCGCCAGGCTTCAGCTGGTGCCATCTGGCGGCGAACTTCTCCACCTGCTCCTGGTAATTCTTCACACGCGATTCGACGTTCGTCTTCATCACTTCTACCTGGGAACCGGCAAAATGTTGTGTTGTACTATGGCAGATATGCAAGATCCTGATTTTAAAACGTTAAATTTAGAAATAAATGGCCATGAAAATTTCCTCAAATTCAGTTTTTTTTTCTGTTAACTTTCAAAAATCGCTTTGATGAAAACAATACCTAACATGTTATAACGTGCACTTCAATATTTCATACAATACTGCTACACTATTACTATAATGACAACTAAAACAGGATATATGATTAAGTCACTGCATTTATAGAACCAAATTCACTTAGTGCTGAAAGGCCAAAAATCTGGCTCAGAATACCAGAGTTTCGAATACCATAAAATGGCTCAGAAATAAACGAAACATGGAATGAAAATGGCTCGCATTTAAATTATGTTATCTATTATGATGACGAGAATAGAGAGCCATTAATTGAAAAAATGGCGGCTGCATTACCTGTTCTTTGACCATGAGCTGATGGGACTCCATCATGATTTCAAACTTATCCCAGCGACCCTGCAGGTTGCCGATCTGCTCTACGCCACCGCCGGCAACCGTGCGGAGCAGCTTGTTCTTCTGCTCGGCCGAGTCAAACATCGGCAGGATCTGCACAAAATACCACAAATTACATTATCCACAAATTATCAGTATAAATATTGCAAGTATTTTTTTCACGCTACATTACAATATTTTATCCACATATTTAAAACATGGAACCGTTTACTACACAAACGCGATAAACTGTTAGACCGGGTTTCCGTAAGGTTAATAATGGAAAACCTGGTCTAGACTTCAAAATTCACCCTTATTGTCCAACATGTCCAACAAAAACGGAGAATTCTTGAGTAAAAAATGTTGAAATAGAAGAGCGTTTAACAGTTTTTAATATTTCTTCAAAAGACTTGAAAGCAAAGCGCACTTCGTTTTTCTTCTTGGCGTATTCAGAATGCTTCTTGTTTGCCTCGCCGATCTCCTCAACGGTCTGCGGCCTCGTCGACAGCGTCTCGGTGGCCTCGGTCAGGAAGGCATCGATGGCCGTCGTGTCATCGGTGATGGCGCGGCGGAGCGAGTTGAGCAGCGCGTCGAACAGCCGCTGGATGTGGTCGTCGATGACGCCCTTGACGGGAGTCGTGCTCACCGTGATACAATCGATTTTGATCTCACTGTGGGATTTATGTGGACGAAATACAATGTTTTAATTATACATTGGCACTCGCGATACAGAAGGTTTTCTGAGCTTTGTGTTTCGGGGCTCTGAGCTTTGTGTTTCGGGGGCCAGTATTCTTATCTGCAAACTTGCAGACCAATCTGGTACTCCTTTCAACAAGAGCGTTAAAGTCACAAACTGACTTCAAAAGCATTTTTTCGTGAGGAGAATTTGGAGTCGTGCTGAATTAACTCCATCTTTTAATTCTTCGCCATTTTCAACAGAAGTACTCATGTTACATTTCAGATCATACACCTAAAATCACGGGGGAGGAGGGAGGGAGCGGGGGGGGGGGGGGCTGGGTCAAGGGTGAGGTAAGGGGGTGCGAGCATACGTACGAGGGAAGCTTCTCGGCGTCCCTGCCACGAATTTTCAGTGCTTTAAAGTTTCTCTCCCAATCCGTCAGATTCTGTAGATGCTTGTCTACAAACTCGTCCAGATCCAAGTAGCCAAGGACTACCCAGTTCTGAAACGACACGATTCAACGACATTGTGACATTGTAAGGAATTTCTTCCCATCGACTTTTTTGTATTATACTAAAAATGAAATAAACAAACAGTGAAATAAAGAACTGTAAATATATTACTGTTACCACCCTTTCAAACTTACCTTAAACTGTTCCTGCGCCTTTTCTAGTTTGATAAACAAGTCGTATGCTTTCTTGTAGCATACAATGAAACCGACGGCATTGCGATCGATGATGGCGGGATAGATGAGGTTTTCGGTCGAGTCGCTGACACCCTTGAAATGGCCAGGGATGCCGATGAATTTCTTCATTTCACGGAAGTACTTGGCTCGGATTTCTTCCAATGGCGGACGATACTGTAATTTCTTTTGTCTGAAAAATATAACCGCTAAGTTGTTTCGATAGTTATTCTGTGAAAGCTTGCGTTCTTAAGATCAAATTTCTTGAATCTTGAATATAATATTATATTTATTTATTTCCTCAGTTTTAAAACAGTAATCTTACATAATATTTCTCTTAAACCCCAATTAGGTATTGTGCTTATAATCTCTACCGTCGTTTTAAAAAAAGCTACTTTATTTGTTTCCTCTTAATAACTAACAGAAGACACCCTTCATTTTTTCTTTCTCTTTTCTTTTGCGCCTTTGAGTGTTGAATACTTGGTACTCACTTAAATGTAAGTTCCACTTTGATTTCCGGTAGATTTTCGTTCAGGTTCTCCAGCCCCATCTGATACTGGTGTTCCAAAGCCTTGTACAGCTGTCTGTCCCAGTGGGCCTTCCATGGCTTCATGTTCTCTATAGCAAACCCCTGCAAGCGTAACTCATACTGTGCAATGGTTCTCATACACAAGTCCCGACAGTCTAAACCTTTCCTACAGTCCAGTCATCATCTTTCCTACAGTCGCACGTAGTTTTAGAATCCAATCGGTTTTGATTTTATTCTAATTAATCATTCAAAATAATCAAGCAACGTGAATAGTTTATAAAGTCTCACTAAATAAACAAGGGAAAAGAAGCTCTGATAAATAAGCGACATAAATTTGCATTCTAGAGGGCATAATCACACTTACCGGGTACGCTAAAGCAAAGAAGTTCTTACTTGCGATACAAGATTGGCCATGATTTGTCTAATTTCCAGCAGTCCGTCTTTCCACTTTTGTTGCTGTCGGAGTAAGTCGACGCCCATAAGGCCGACGACCTTGTCGCACACGGTCAAGTGTTGTTTCCGCAGCCTGCGGTTTTCTAGTGTCAAGCGGCTGGTCGCCTCTTGGAGTTTGACGATGTACTTCTCCAGTTCTTCGGGGTTATCCCACGTCACCTCGACGCCAATTTCGCCCTTCCTCTTAGAATCTAGTCACGAATAAAGTACAAGCATTTAAGAGCTCAGAACTTGATATCTAATATTTCATACTGTTCTGGAAACATTTACATCCGTATAGCCAATAACATGACTATTTTGATCTATTATGCATCGTCTGAGGCGATCCACTGTTATACATCCTTTGGAGTGAAATGTGGCACAAAGTCGAAGAATACCTGTTCTGGGATTTTTGATAATCTTCTCAAATGCGATGGCAGATTCCAACATCATAGGTTTCTGGCAGGCGATCATCTGGTGGTCTATTGTGTTGTAAAAGTGAGCAACCTGGTGTAAAACAAATGTTTACAAGCATTTAGTGTTGATTTAAAACTGTTTTACCAATGTTGTTTCCATGTAATGTAATATCAGCTTAAACAACGAGGAAAAAAATCTAGGCTTTTTATTTTGTTTTACTCATTGTATTCCCTTACGTTGAATATGAAACTTTCGTGTTGAAGACCTCAAAATGAGTATGTCACCGACTATCACTTTCGACAGTTCTTGGCTGTTACCTGTTTGAGAATGACGCCGTGCCTGTAGAACTTATCGCCGACGTTTGCCACATGCTGGACTTTGGCGGGGATAGCAAAGCCCATGGCGGTGAGGCTGCGCACCTCACGCAGCAGCGTCACGAGGCGGTCGCCGTAGTTGACGTACAGCTTGCCGTCGCCATGGTTCAGCTCCATCAGGCGACCGTTCGTTTCCAGACTACAACCAGGAGACCACTAGATTTTATCAAACAATTTAACAGCAACTCTCGTTTTAATTATTTCTTGATTTATTTGTTTTTTACCTTTCTAGCAAGAAGTGGATCACGAGCAAACCACGGTATTGAAAAAGCGGATTCAAAGTATACTATTAAAATATCGGGTAAGCAGAATAACAATTCGTCCAAAACCTTTTCTTGTCGGGTCAACTTCGGTTCATGTGCTGTTCACTGTACCTCTTCATAATATTTAAACAATGTTGCTTCTACGTAGTTATTTACCTTAGCGGTTGTTTGGGATCATCTATCTGTTCCTGCACCTCACGTGACCAGTCATCAAACTGTTCTTGGCGCCAATTTTGAAATTCCTCTTTGACATCTTCTGCTTCCTTTCGAAAATTCCGAAAGCCCGACAAGTCTCCTAGTAGCTCCGTGGCTGTCTTCAGAGTCTCTGATATCTGCCATAAGCGAGAACTAAAACTGTTATCTCTCACTTCTTTTTAAGAGCTCTGATTCGTTTTTAATACCAGATAAAGGCATTAGAATTACGAGAACAAATTTGGGGGATCTCACTGCAAATTTGGGTAGGCATGCACACTGCCTCAGATTTTACCTTTGCTTCCAGCTGCCTCACATAGACCATGTTGTTGACAGTCTCGGGCAGGTTCTTGCCCTTCGGCACATTCCCCGAGCCCGTTCTCTGTACAAATTCATCCCTTATCTGCTTCAGGTTAGTTTTCAACTGGCCCAAGAGAGTTTCTCTGTGAATGAAAGATTTCAGTTTTATTTGGTCTCCGTAAATATAAAATACTCGTTTTCTGTAAAATTTAACCAACATCTAATAAAAAAAAAAAATAACAGGCACACCACGATATTTATCTACCAAACATTCGATTTTAAAACTTAAGCACAATTTCAATGTACACTGAGCAAGGGCGAACCTCTCTGTCACAAGTTCTTTGGATAAACTCGGTCTCTTGATGAGCTCTCGATACTTTTGAAATTCTCTCAGAAGCTGCAAAAGAAATCAAGAATCTAATTATAAAATGTAATATCTTAAGCGTCGAGTAAGCCTAATTCTCTCATTTATTGTCGATAAGTACTAACTGTCGCTGAAGCACATAAGCAACGATGTATTTAATTTCCTTGACGGAAGTAAAGAATTATTACTTGACGACCGGCAAGTTTTTTTTTTGTCCTGAACTGATCCTAATGAAGACCGGGCGTTTAAAATTTCCGGCCAACTGATTATAACAGATACCGGATATGTCGTTGAACGCAAATACTGTCACTTAATATTGCCCTTTAAACCTTGAAATGTGGAACAGAAAGCGGTTGATTACTACAACAGACTTCAGAGCTACAAAAGGAATCTAGCTACCACCAGCTACCACCAAAACGTGAAAATGTAAGCAACTGAACAAGAATTCCACACATCCAGGGGCGCGAAATTATTGACGAAACTAAAATTAACAAAACAGTCATTGGTAGTAATAAATAAACAGAAGCGCAGTTGTACAACACTGAGCACTTACATTTACACTACAGGTGTTGAGTGAATTTATTATTACCAGGATGTTTTTTTTAACCCAGCAAGTGTCAACAGCCACACAGAAAGAATGGCTGCTTCAAAGAAGACATATGATTTGAGAAAATTAACAAACTTACCATTGCCTATAACCATCAAAGACAAAATACAGAGCATTCCATGAGAAATGTCTTCTATTTCAAAACGATAAACATGTTTTAAGGAAAGACAATAAAACACTTACACTACCAAAATTTTATCTTAACAATAAGAAACAAAAATCAAAACTGATCCCTGTTAACAAAAAAAGCTTAGCACTGGAACCAGTTTGTCTCATAGTAAACAGTCTAAACTCTAAAACGACAATGGCTTAAATGTTGAAACGCACTAGACAGTTTAAAAAAAATACCTGCTGCGAGTTTTGTTCAAGGCCTCTGAACTGATTCCGCAGTTTTCCCGCAATCCTCTGCTCAGCGGGAGCCATGGCCCGATCGTATTGGTCAACCGCCGCCCGCCACAGGGGCTCTGTGTACGGGTTGTACTGCAGTGGATTCTGACCACTGAATGGCGTGAAGGAATCACCCACACGCAGCTCTTTCTGTTCTGACTGAGACAGCAGTCGCAGGAGTTGTTCATGCACTCCCCGAATCGTTCTAATCTGAATGACAAACCGCAAAACAAAAATATTTATATTATAAATGAAATAATGATTTTACACCAATCATTGCAAAACTACCGGCAAACAACAATATACAACATAAATTTTAAAAATAAAATTGTAGAATAAGAATCATTTTTAATGTGAAATGTTCAAGTGTATAAAGAGTAAGTAAAGGTGTCGATTCTTCTAAAGATTTTAAAATAATAAATCAAAAACAAGGTTGTATAAAAAGATTAATACCTTAATTTTTTGTAACATCAAAGGGTAAGTAACCATGTCGGTTCTAGTTGTGATTTTAATTTATTTGTAGAAAATAACTATATTAAGACGGATAAATTAGAGGTAATCGAAAACAATTTTACCAGGATTAAAAAAAAAAAACACACACACAGAGAAGGTTTCATAGATGGAACAAGATAAACCTCCTAACAATTTTTACTTAGCATAATTTATGTCTCGTTTCAATCTTTTTACCTCATTCAGTCGATTTGCCAGCTGCGGCAGGTTTTCGGGAACAAACTTGTCCGACTTCCAGGGATGCGGACTGTACCTGCGCCAGAACTGTGTGGTAAGGGTCTCGCAGCACTGCACCCAACGCTCCAGAAGATCTATGCTAGACCGTAACGACATACGGGTCTTTCCGTACGGGCCTCTCCAAACGTCCTGCTCACCAAGCTTCGTCTGCACGAAACGTCCAAGAGCTCCACCTTGAGAAAAAAAGGGTTTAATGATCAAGCGATGCCTCTTCTGACCAAATATATGATCATACAAAGATTGTACAAATGCCATTTTTTCCGTTGCTCATGATTTAATAGCACCTTTGCAGGATAAAAATGTTTTCTGGCCGATCTATTATAAAAATGTGGTTTTACCTTGAACCACAAAGAAGTGTAAAATTCAAAGACAACAACAGCCATGAATATATGACATGTCAAGGCTCTAAGCACTTCTGGACGCATTTCTCTAATCAACACACCAATAATATCCATGAGGTGCTTCATCCTTTTTTCCGGATATGGCGGGTTCGCGTCCGATTTCCACACATCGTCAAGCGTATCCTGGCAATCTTCAACCAGATCCTGTGCTTCTAATATCGTTAAAGCATCTAAGCTCCCAAACTCCTGGATAAAAATATTAACAAAAGTTATATTTTAAAAGCCCCCAAGAGGTCAACAACTACTTCATATGTTAATGTCTTCAAGTTTTCTTTCACTTTTCTTTTAATATGACTTAAAATACTTTAAATAAAATTAACAAAACGATCATTTGTAGAGTACTGAGTTATAGAAATAGGAATACCTTGGCTATTGGATTAAACAAGTCATTGAACGTTGCAGCCCTCTCTTTTTCATTAGAGCCTCTTGCTGTAGATGACGTCTCCGCCCAATAAGTGAATTCATCCATGGGCGTCAAAATACCTGCAATTAAAGACGACGGTTACGCAAGATAATACAGAGTAACGAGAACTGCTTCCGTTGGAATACGTCTGCCCAGCCACCACGGTAGGGAGAAAACACCTTCCCTCTCAGGACGGTTAAAACTAAAATTCTTGGCTTTGCTATTTCGCCGTTGAAAAATAAACCGTTTGAATTGAATTGAACTTCGTCAGGGCGGGTCGTATGAAACTTGAACGAAGCGAATCTGTCGTGATATTCCTATAATAGTAATATTCCTATAATAACGCCAAATCAAAGAGGAACAACTCTTGACTACCTGAATAGCTGTCATCTCCGCCATCAGAAACAGGACCCCGGTGCCTAGGATCCTGCTTTCTATGAGCGCTCCCCAGCGCGCCCTCTATCTGGCTGATGAGATTGACCAGCTTGGGATCGACCGTCTTGCTCCACTTTTGATCTTTGAGCAGCATGGGCGCGAAGACTTTCTGAACGGTGTGGTACAGTGTGCTGATGGGCGAGTCCACCATGCTCGAGACGAGGATCACCTTGCGCATGTTATCCGGTGTGATTACGTCCGGCTGTAGCTTAAAAAAGACGATGACCTTGCTCTGGCTCTCTTCCAGTTCTACCTGTGATCCAACACGAACACAACAGTGTTTTAAAGCAGTGATATTATGAAGTCTCCTGTGATGTGTGGTACAACTACTTGCAAACTCTAGGTCACGACACAAACACTCTGCCTTCTGCTACCGACTTAAAGACTTATAGTTCCCCTTCACTGTCTGTGGGGTTTCAAAAACTTTATCACTTTAATTAAAACAGGGCTAGTTCAAATAGACAAAGAATTTTACAAAGTTACATGACACTTCTATTGGAATTGAGATTTACTGAAGCCAAAAATCTTTACAATTTGAAAAGAGATATGCGTCGCAATTATATCACACGGATAAAATAAACAAATTTGTGGCACAGCTGGAGTGACAGATAAACTAACTTACTGTTTGAGTGAATTCAACTTTTTTCTCATCATATTTTGCCGACAAAATGCCGCAATTGCCATCATCTAAGAAGTTATTCAAAGCGGGACTACCCTGGCAAGAAGCCATCGCACTGTCGGACGTCGATATACCGAAGAAGTTACTGGCCGTTGCCAGAACGAATGATTTTCTTGAGTCCCCAGCCATACTGGAGAGTCACTACCTACGAAAAAACAAATGGGTTGAATTTTTTTACGCACTTGAAAGTGTGTTTACAACTTTTGATCATTTTACCAGCCCTGATAAACACAAGTAAGTATTTGTGAAACACAAGCAGACCCCAACCGCCCCCCAAATTCATACGGGTTTAAAGCGATGACGGACAGACGGACGGCAGGACGGCCAGACAGTTAGACGGACACCCCAAACCTATAGGCCCCAATCCGAAGGGTTGGGGCCTAAAAAGGAAACTGGCATTTAAGGATCTAAGGATTTTTTTTTTTTTTTTTTTTGGGGGGGGGGGGGTCTTTATGAGTCAGTCTAAATACTGACGTATGTTTTTCGATGGTTTTTTTTAAATAAGGATCGTCGACGAGGTAACTATTATTCACAACAACCAGAGATGCTCCTTCGACACGCGCGTACTTCCACTCCCGGATAAATCAGTTGTATGAAAAATTAACCCTGCGAGGTGTTGATAATTTAACGACAATAACAGTAACGACAACTGACTTCCAAATGTCAACAAAAGGTAACCATCCCCAGAAATAATTCATGTAAATACTCAAGCCACTACCAAAACACCGTTCACACACTTTGGCAAATTCGTGTTTACAAATGTACACCAGTGATAAAATTTGAAAATTAAAAAGTTCAATGATGATCTTGACTGACCTCTCAGAGATGAAATTTATTTCCCCTGAGAAGTCAATTATCCACGCACAAACCGTTTTAGCAAAATTCGTCCACAGGCTTCGGCTGAATGGGCACTGAGATATGAATGGAAATTCAGGGTCCAGTGGTGAAAATGTAACCAACCAGATAGGTTATCCACATAAACTCTCACACTGAGTTTGTGAAAAAAACTCAATATTTTACATGATCACATGATGCACGAGTCCACTAAAACACCCAAAGTTGTGCCAGTTAACCAGGACCGCCGCTCCCCAACGCCACCCCCCCCCCCCCCACCCCTCAGTTCATTAGTTGTTTTTAAAAATAACTGGGTGCTTTAGTTGCGAACGTTTAATTGCGTAGTCTGTTCAAAATATACGATTTCAGACACAATGTTCTGCTTTGTTCTAAGTTCTTTTACTTGATGGAAAATATAGGTAGATTGGTTTTTTGTTGAGGGGTGGGGGGGGCATTAATGCCTCACATCTAAACAGCCATGATATCCACCATCCCGAAGTCAATATTCCTCACAAAAACGTTTTTATTTCAATTATCATTGATAAGACTGTAATAACAACTGAAGGCTATTTGAACTTTTTCATATAGCACTCGCGTAGCAGAAGCTTCTCGTAAAATTACAAACAATTCCGGGATAATCTCATTTTTGGGATGTAGCGATGTTATCGGTTAGATTTTTTATAAGGTGCCGGGTTTCTATAGTCCAGGCAAACCCTTTTTATCTTCCTAGTACAGAAAGGTCATTAGAAGACAGCAACAAGCATGAAAACCCATAACTGAGGAAAAACTATGGGCTTTGCAATAATTTTAAGACACTACCTTGAATTAGGCAGAACAAAATGTACTATTTACAGCAAATTCCTGGCGTACACGTATGAAAAATCACAAAAGTATAAACTGTGTTTCTAGGGGACACAACACGCCAGTTTGACAGATAAAATAGTGGTCTACAAGAAGCAAAACACTAAAATCGACACAAAATATGATGTCACAGAAATCAAGACGGAGATGTCAACAAAAAAAGGGTCGATTAAGATGGTCAGATTTTTTAGGAAAATGGGTAAAACAGCTTTCGATAGTACATGGCGGACTGCCCTTAGTTGTTGGAATATGCATTTACGTACATTTCTTTTTGTGTATACTCTTTGCACACAACAAGTTATTGAGAAAACAGAGGCCGGGTAAGATTATGGCAAGCTACGGGGTTTCACATTCTGCGAGCAGTTTCCAGTCCTATATGACTTTTGCAGTCTTCCTATGGCAAATCAAATTTATGTTCTGAAAACACAAACTGGCGCCAAATTAATTTGACAGTAAAAATCACACTTGATGAAATTTACAGAAAATGGAATAAGCGAAAGAAAAAGCTTGCCCATTACTTTATACATATAAATGTACATAACCATTCCAATTTTATATTTTTTAAAATACCGAACAATAATAAAATTCTAACTGGAAACATTTTCAGGTTAAACTAAAATTTACAGAACATGTACATAAAATTAGGATCTAAAATTAGGATCTAAAATTAGGATCTAGAGTGGTTATACAAATAAACAATACGTAAGAGAAAAGATACAATTACGATAAAAAATGAACACCTTATACACCTTGCAAATAGACAGAAATCAAAGAAGCTTTCGCAATATTTTTACACTTTGTGGTAGAGTGTTTCACAGCTGTACCCCCCCCCCCCCCCCAATTCGCAGGCAATAAGATTGTTCCGGGATAAGCATGTATAAACTAACGCTGTTGTCTCGCTGTTCTTGAAATGTGTATAACTTTGAAATAACCTTTAATAATAGCAAGAACGGTATTTGTTTTTGCCTTAAGCATTGTTGGCGAAGTTTTCTGTTTAGCAATATGGCAAACTCTTAAACAACGGAGTAGTATATTCATATTTATTTTAACTGTTTAAGATTCTTATAGCTCTTTTTTGCAACATAAAAAAATCTTTTGCATTTGTTGCGTAGATGTTACCAAATTTTCACAAAAGCAAGACATATTAAGAAGAAACAAGGAACAATATAATATAAAACGGCCTGTTGTATCCACAACTAAACTGCGAGTACCTATCCAACTGCTCGTATAGTATTCCAACACACTTGGCTAATTTAGACCTAGCTTGCGTCTTTCTTCATTTACTAAAAGTTCTAAACGATTGCTTATATAATGCAGTTACCCCGATCCAGGGGCAACTCAATTTGCAAAAATATCAGGATGGATTCAGCTTTCGAAGAGGCCACGCCAACAGAACACCACAAATAATCAGACGCTGGCTTAATTTTTATTTGAGCGATAATTGGTTGATCTACAAATAAAATGATACATGGCGAGCAGGTCATTGTGACTTTCTGTTTAACAAATGCCAAACAAACTACCAACCTCTAAACCAAAGTTTAGCGCACGGCAATGTTTAATTTCTTCTGACTATTACAACTAGGTGATAAAATATTAATTAAACACTCTATCTTTCGGCATCAAGTTGTCAACGCCGCAGGAATGCAGTATTTTATGCATGACACTTTATGCAAAGGACTTAAGGCATCGCAGAAATGTTTATGGGCAAATACAACTATTTTACTGTACACGGACCTAAGACACAAACAACAATGGCGGCCCCCATGAACAAAGAAGAAGAATACAGCAGTAAAAATTACAGCTAATCATTTAATTACAGCAATACAAATGAAACGTATGAATAAGTTCTACTTCTCTTTTTTATTTCCTCCCCGTAACTTAAAGGCTACTTTTTATTTAATACTATACTTTATATTTATGAATTATCGCTCAAGCGTACGAGGCAAAGCATGTTATAATAGCCAGTATCAGCCTTTCACAGACCAAAAGGCCCCACAAATACCACAACATTAACACTAATTCCCCATCTCTACCAAATGTGTGGAGATCTTCATCAATTGTAACAGAAATGATCAACGGTTATATGACCTTGTGCACGAAATCTAAGAGTTAGCTTTTCCTTGAATACTCGTAAGCTTCGTATATGTATCAGATCTACGAAGCCTTCAATTGTTCCACCAATAACCGAAATCACACTACATGCATGCCATTTAAAATGCGCTAAAATTATGCGTTTCGAATAAATAACCGAATAAAAAAACAAAGAAATCAGAGATACATTTCACCTAAATAGCTCCGAGTAGCTCTGACTTGTATAACATCGTATATCTCTGTGTCAGAACTACGAAGCCTTCCATTGTGCCACTAATAGGGGTCAATTACATATGTTCTGAGGCACGAATCCTGCATGCCATCCCCTATTATTCAAAAATCTACATAAAGTTAATGCCCAATATGCCCTTTTTGTAAAACAGGCATAGTTTTAGTGAGCTGTATATCTTTTATTTGTTCTTAAAAGTGCAGAAAAGTTAGCTTCCGCTCCCAGCTGTCAAATGTTTGTCTACATTCTTCCCAGGGCTGGAAAAAAATCGGATATTTTTTTTTTTTAAATCATGATTTTTTATTTTTTTTATTTGAATCGGATTTTTTTTTTTATATAAACCACCCCCCCCCCAACAAAAAAAAAAAAAAACAAAAACCAAACCCCCCCCCAAAAAAAAAAAACAAAAAAAACCGACAAAATATAAAAAAGCACCACCTTTTTACCAGTTTATTGAAGACTGATTACACTCTCTTTTAAGATATTTCTAAAGACATTGGTACACCCACCATAATTTACTTTTTATGTTTACGTTCTTCTTGAAATATCAATTTAAAATTTTTTTTGGTGGATAATTGCAAAAATTTATTGCTACTATTTCACGTAATAAAGTATGCTCCCTGTATACAAACAAATGTCATTTATTGCGGGAGATTTGGGGTTATTTCCGTATTATTTTCTTTTAAAGAAAGCGTAACACAGAAGTTGTATATGATTACCGTTGTACTTTGAGGGCCTTTAGCAAATGCCAATAAAAATTTGCGGGTCGTTGAATCTCGCACAAAGTAGCCACAGGGGTGCCTCAAAGCGAGCTCAGTTGACTTGCTTATCGTTATATAGCGAGGCTTTGAAGCGGTGCCTGGAAACTTTTTAGCGCACCGTTTCTTGGAGCTAACCTAAATGTAGAATTTCTCTTTCACCGAAGAGCAAAATCAGAGAGAGATTTCGCCTAAATAAAAAATTTTCTTTCACCGAAGAGCAATGCGGTTTTCAACAACCGTATGCTGTTTGAAAAATTTATTAAGAGTTTTAAAAAATAATTTCAGTTTTCAATTTCTTTTATGTTCCGAGTAAAAGGTGTTTTTGTCATATTTCTTTCACATTTTTCTATTACATCTTTTATTTTTTACCCGCTTTCCTCGTATTCCAAATTAAAAATTCTTGCCCATTTTATTCGAAGCAGCCAAAGTGTGATTGGTTTATAGCGGTCATTTTCAAAGTTTGTGAGGCACGAATTCTGCATACCATCATTATCGTTCAAACATTTACTCAAAGTTCATGCTAAGTTAGGCCTTTTTGAAAAGCACGCACAATTTCCCCACCACTTCATTTCAAGAAAACGTGATACTGTCATGCGATACATACCCGGTAATTAAAATTTATATTCTCAAACTTTTCTTCTTTTTCTCCAAATATTTTTGAGGTTTGTGGGAAAGCGTATGGTGTCATTAAAAGTTCTATGTAAGTTATCTTTGCCATGACCATTTGCAAATCATATGTTATGCTTTCTTATTTGAAGGGAAGCGCCCCGTGTTTTTTCCCCTTGTTTTGGCTGCACCAGAAATTGCAACAAATACAGTACCATAGAGGAGTGACACAGAAATACAGGTATACATTTATATGCTGTGAAAGTATTAGTGTGAGATTAATAATATACTCGCCAGGCCACTATATCTTGAGGTATGTAATCTTTATTCCGCATTTGATGTTTGATTATGATACTGCTTGCCTATTCTCTTCCCCTTCTTCTACACATTTCTATGCCTTTTAATTAACGTATTATTGCTTTTATGCTTACCCTTCATGTGTGTGCTTGAATTACGAAAATTTATCAACAGTGAATCTTGAAATTGTTAAAAACATAATAATTGGCATTTTCTTTTCAAACATCAAATGTGTAATGTGTGAAAGTAGAACAGACACTTCTGTGAAGCAAAGAATTCCATGCTGTCAGATGGGTTGGTATAGGTGATTAAGAAGATAAAACGTAAGGTTAAAAATTATTGCAAATCTTCTTGTTGTAGTACTACGTTTTAGACCGCAACCGTGTGAACCCGGAGGAGTCTTTAGTATTGACCTCTGTCAATCCGTCTGTCCGTCCGTGCCCACAATTATTATGTTATGTGTTGAATTTTCTGTACATCCGTCACTTACGTGAACACACATTAAACACCAAACAGACAAAGAAACGATTTGTTTAAAACATAGCGGAATTGGCCCTCTTGTAAAAACACTACCGAAAATATTTTTATTATTACATTATAGTAAAAAACCTGAAAGTCAAATAGCACCCTTCCTTATCACCACTTTCGTACAACGGGCTGAAAGTGAACCCCAAATCCCTCTATCTCTTACCATTTTCGAGATAATAGTCAACTTCCATTTTTTACCTTGACGTGACCGAGACGGTCAAGGTCACCGAGGTACCTCTTATGTAACGTTGTTTAGGCCCAAGGGGTCGACAATCAGCTCGAAAACGCTCTATCTCTATCCGTTTTCGAGATAATAGTCAACTTCCGGTTTTCACTTCCTACAACATAAAGGTCACCGAGGCATTTTTAAAGTAACGTTATGGGCGCACAAAGGGTCGAAAATGAGCTCAGACTCGCTCTGTCTGTAATCGTTTGCGAGATAATCGTCAAGTTCCGGTTTTTGATGTTGACCGTGACCGAGGACAACAAGGTGACCGAGGCATTTCTAAACTGACGTTATTTACTCACAAAGGGTCGAAGATGAGCTCAAAATAACTGTATCTCTAATAGTTTTCGTGATAATAGTCAGTTTCCGATTTTTGACCTTGACCGTGACCGAGAACATCAAGGTCACCGAGACATTTTTAAAGTAACGACATTTGCGCACAGAAGGGTCGAAACTGAGCTTAGAATCGCTCTATTTCTAATCGTTTGCGAGATAATAGTCAACTTCCGGTTTCTGACCGTGACCGAGAACAACAAGGTCACCGAGGCATTTCTAAACTAACGTTATTTACTCACAAAGGATCGAAAATGAGCTCAAAATAACTATCTCTAATCGTTTTCGAGATAATAGTCAACTTCCGGTTTTCGACCTTGACCGTGACCGAGAACATCAAGGTCACCGAGACATTTTTAAAGTAACGACATTTGCGCACAGAAGGGTCGAAACTGAGCTTAGAATCGCTCTATTTCAAATCGTTTGCGATATAATAGTCAACTTCCGGTTTTTGACCTTGACCGTGACCGAGAACATCAAGGTCACCGAGACATTTTTAAAGTAACGACATTTGCGCACAGAAGGGTCGAAACTGAGCTTAGAATCGCTCTATTTCTAATCGTTTGCGAGATAATAGTCAACTTCCGGTTTCTGACCGTGACCGAGAACAACAAGGTCACCGAGGCATTTCTAAACTAACGTTATTTACTCACAAAGGGTCGAAAATGAGCTCAAAATAACTATCTCTAATCGTTTTCGAGATAATAGTCAACTTCCGGTTTTCGACCTTGACCGTGACCGAGAACATCAAGGTCACCGAGACATTTTTAAAGTAACGACATTTGCGCACAGAAGGGTCGAAACTGAGCTTAGAATCGCTCTATTTCAAATCGTTTGCGAGATAATAGTCAACTTCCGGTTTTTGACCTTGACCGTGACCGAGAACATCAAGGTCACCGAGACATTTTTAAAGTAACGACATTTGCGGGTCGAAACCGAGCTTAGAATAGATCTATCTCTAATCGTTTGCGAGATAATAGTCAACTTCCGGTTTTTGACCTTGACCGTGACCGAGAACATCAAGGTCACCAAGGTATATCTAAACTAACGTTATTTACTCACAAAGGGCCGAAAATGAGCTCGAAATAGCTATCTCTAATAGTTTTCGAGATAATAGTAAACCTCCCGTTTTTGACCTTGACCGTGACCGAGAACATCAAGGTCACCGAGACATTTCTAAACTAGCCTTATTTACTCACAAAGGGTCTAAATTGAGCTCAAAATAACTCTATCTCGAATAGTTTTCGAGATAATAGAGAACTTCCTGTTTTTTACCTTGGCCGTGACCGAGAACATCAAGGTCACCGAACCATTTCTAAGGTAACGTTATTTGTTGTCTGGAAGCCATCCAAACGGAAGTACAAAATGAGAAAACGGCAGAAACTTCCAGAAAAGTTAAAAACTTATGCTCAGTTGCAAACAAAGTTCGCCCATCAGTATGTCCATCCGTCTGTCCGTCCGTCTCTGCGTCCGTCTGTCCATCCGCCTTTCCGTCCGTCTGTCCATTTGTCTGTCCGGCCGTCTCTCCGTCCGTCCGATTTTTGGTACGCGTATTATCTATGGCACCGTTCAACGGATTTTAACCAGGTTGTGGAGCTGTGGGTCAAAGCGTTATATTTTTATTTCTCAAAATTCACTACAGTGGTACAACTGCAACAAGAAGAACACTTTTATATGCAGTAAAACGTTCCCCAATCATTTAAATTTATGGAAAATGTTCACCTCTCGAAGATGGCGACATTGGAAAAGGTAAGTTGCGTTAGTTATATATTGAATAATGTAATATTTCGCTTTGCATGTTCACTATAATACTTATTAAAATGCATGGAAAGATCCTACATTGTTGCCAAAGCTTACGCAGTTGGATAAAGTGTATATGTATTCAAAGTTATTTTTTCATGAATTTTCGTAAAAAATAACACGGTCTCTAAATTCTAGTTTTAAAATGAAATGCGTAAGTGACATAGTATGATCTCTCCACCTTCAGTAATATGTGTTAATCATTTTATATGTCTCAAGGAATATGCCAACCTCGTTTTCAAAACTCGAGATTGTATTATTCCTTGTTTATACATTTAATATAAATCAACAGTAAAATTTCTATTACTCCACAAAATATATTATAACCTTTAAATTCACAACAAAAGACATATAATATTTGTTCATTAAACACTTATACATAGCAGTCATACATGAACATTTATGTAATAATTTAAGAAATTGTTAAATATTACCTTTTTCTTTTTCCTTATTCTTACGTTGTTATAATGGTTTAGAAAGTAGACATTATGGGCAATTAACACGGTATTTAAAATTAGAATTCCGAAGCAAATGAGTAAACAGAAATGAGTGCACATAAAAATTTCTCTTATGTTCTCTTATTTTCCCTTCTCAGTCATAGTTCATGCTCGTTTTATTTTCTTTGAAAGTAACGCTTATGGAATAAAAAAATAACAAATTGAACTATAGACATAGAAGAACACTTTTTGAAAAGTTCAAAATCTGTGAATTTTTGTTATGACTTAAACTTCAGATTTCACATTATCGCACTTTCTTGTGAGGAAAACGAATAAGTTTTATGTGTATGAATTTCTATTTATCGGTAGTCTGTTAAATATTTTAGTCCGGAATAGTGTACTCAAATTTATCTGGTACCTTGTTTGCTTCACAGTTCTGATTTTTTATGATATGGTGTTAATTTCTTTTAATGCCCGGACGGCCTGCATATTAAAGGTGAGATATTTTGTATTTCTATACAGTGCAACCTCCATATAACGAAACCTGTTTACCCGAGAACTTAAATTTTTTGTCACTCATTTGCAAGTGATACTTGAAAGCAGTGAAACTTGAAAGAAAATTTCTCCTGGTATGTACGCTATGTTTTAATTTCAAACGTTTTATTGAGGTTGTGACGTGTTTGACTGTTTCTAGAATGGTTCATATAGGATGCATGTTGTTTCTTTTTCAATCATTCTTTACTAAAACACAAATATTAGGAAAGGTTCGTAGAATCTACCCAAATTCGATGCTTTGTTTCTGTATGCTTTATACGCCTTTCATGTTATGTCTTTTATGCTTTCAGTACTCATTAAAATTTTGGTTAAAACTGCCACCTGTTATCAGCGTACGAACCTTTCCTAAACATGTTATCTGGTAACCAAGAAATTCCCGAACATAACTTCAAAAACAAAGCATGCACACATCAAAAGACACATGCTTCACTCAGTTCTTACACGCATACAATAGAGGGGTCAATTCGTTTCATATTTGCTGTCATGCGTGTTGTAAAAGCGCTTAGAATGGGTGGTAATTTTCCGGCCAAACGCTAGCAGAGCAGAGTACCAATTTCCATAAAAACCCAGGAGTAACTTTCATTCAGCACTCTGTGTTTTCCACAAATTTAGGAAGTGGCTTTTGGTTAAAGAGGGGTTATTATTTCAAAATTCGCACTCAACTTTCATGAATCGTTTGAAACAGTCATGAATGCGTATGTTAACCATTTGGAAAGGAAGTGTGGCCCCTTTGTACACATACATACTTCAATTTTTTCACAAAATTACTTCGTCACATGCCATTGAAACGCACAAAATTGCATAAAAGTCTTAAATCCTTAAATTGTTTCTTATATTTGTAACGTAATTTCAATGTAATAATTGCATACCACTCAAGTACATAAACGAAGCCATCACATATATTTTCCGCGAGCAAAATTGTGATATACCTGTTCGGTGCATAATTCTTCGAATGGTCTTCAAGTGCTGCCTCACCTCAACACGATAACTGACGGCATTAAGTGCTCCATTTCAAAGAATTCTCTCCGATATAAAACGAAGTCATCGCATTTTAACGCGCCACACTCGTTGTTTTATCTGTGTCTTTTTTGTGTTGTTAAACAAAACATAAATTACAACCACATAAAATTGAATCTGTTAATCTCGGAGTACCCTATTCTCTCAAAAAGTACCAAATGAGTGAATCAACGTTTCACATGTCAATAATAAGAAATATATAATGTATACAAAATAAACAACAGCATTTTAATAAGAGAAAGTGGAATAGAACAACGCAAATATTCCTATTTATTGGAAAATAGAAATATACATTGTATTTTTTGGGCACCTCCATGTGTGGCAATATATGGGGCGTCGTTTGTGCATATTAATTAATCCTTGAGGTACTGTACATATGGTTCCTAATGAGCCACGTTCAACAGGGGTTCCCAGTGTGCTACTTTTGTGGTGGTTATGAGCTAATAAATGAATTACCTTCAGTTAAATTCTTTCTTTTATTATTTAAGCAAAATATATATATATACAGAACTGCTCAACGAAATCGCGGATCACGGGTTTATATACTCTGCGAAGTGACAGCTGTCATCCGTCAACCAGCACTGATTGGCAGCTTGTCAGTCAAATCAAATGTAACAACAGCTATCACAGTACTTCGAAATAATTCATTTTTGTAATAATGAAACATATGTGATAATCGCATGATATCTCTTGTAGTTTTGTGACCCCATTTTAATTTCGCTACTTTGTGTGCATAACATGCTGGAATTATATGTCTCCCTCTAAGGGTGTCCGTCTGTCCGCAGTGAGTTCTTATGAAATTAATCGATTTTTTTCAAAACAAACATACGTATTGGGGTACATGTCTAGGTGATGCCCGTTTTTTTTTTTTCGTTTCCTCAAAATTTCTATTTTTGGCAAATTTTTGAACATAGAGGGGGTTTTCGTGCATTTTTTCAGTTTGACAGGCTATATCTCCAAAACAGTTTGTTGGTTTAGGCTGCAACGTGGCAAAAACAACACACATATAGTGCAAATGTTTACTGCGAAGTTTTTCTTCATTTCCGCAGAAAATGTATTTTTGGCGAACTTTTAAATGTTTGAATTTGAACTTTTTTTGCCATACTGTTACGATATCTCTGAAACGGTTTGTTGGATTAGGCTGAAACATGACAAGGACAACACACATATAGTGCAAATGTGTACTGCGAAGTTTTTCTTCCTTTCCGCTGAAAGTGTATTTTTGTCGAATTTTTAAATTTTTGATTTTGAACGTTTTGGCCATATTGTTGCGATATCTCCGAAACGGTTTGCTGCATTAGGCTGAAACTTAGCAAGAAGAACTCACAAAAATGTTAATGTTTACTGCAAAGTTTTTCCTCATTTCCCCTGAACATGTATTTTTGGCGAATTTTAAATTGTTTGATTTTTAAATTTCTTGGCCATATTGTTGCGATATCTCCGAAACAGTATGTTGGATTAGGCTGAAACGTGGCAAGAACAACTCACATGTAGTGCAAATGTTTACTGCGAAGTTTTTCTTCAGTTCCTTTAAAAATGTATTTTGGCGATTTTTTTATTTTTTAGTTTTTACTTTTTTTGGCCATATTGTTGCGATATCTCCGAAACAGTTTGTTCCATTACGTATGCTGAACCATGGCAAGAAGAACCCATATGTAGTGGAAATGTTTACTGCGAAGTTTTTCTTCATTCATTTTCTGTAAAAATGTATTTTTGGCGATTTTTTCAATTTTTGGGGCTCGCCAATGTTGTACTTTTAAGCAAGGAATTTTTTCCACGTGACTGATTGGGGGGCAGGGGAGACATATCCGTTTTTGTTTTAACAAAAACACTGGCCAATCTAGTTTAAAAATATTTCACGCACTTCTTGATCTAATAATAAATGGTAATTTCATTTTCAACTTTTTTTGGTTCTATTACTTAGCCATGAGTTGGGCACAGCTGTTTCACTGGTTTCCGGACAACAATCCATATGTTGGATATGTTCATTCTATTGACCAAGCTGAAGAAGTAATCAAAGCTTTTGAACTGGCAACGAATTCAAAGTTTTGCATTGCGAGAGAGTCACCTCATTTCGGAAAAAGAAGTATGTATATTTGTTAATTGTATATTAAAAAATTAAAGAAGTAAGGCCTCAGTAAATAATATTTATTCCGTTGCCTAATTTTTGAGTGTGAATTATACAGTAACGGAGGGAATATCTTTAAGATAGTGTTTAAATTATATATGACAACACTTACTTCTCCATCCCTTTGACAAGTTATGAATTGTTTATCAAGTGCGCCACAAACAAGGCACAGACATCCCAGCGCTTCCAATTTTTGAAAATAAAATGGCATATACAGCCTACAGGATATTACAAACACCTTATTTTACACTTTTTACAGACGTCTTTGTCTCAGGTTCTATGGGAATATAAATATAAAGTGATTAATTGGTGTTTTATGGCTTTTAAAATTCTGGTTTTTACAGACAGCGTAAAAACTTACTGCAAATTACCCTTCTCTTAAATAAAAAAAACATGTGATAGCAAAGGTGTTTTGAAGGAACAAAGGCATATCACATGCTTCTTATATTCAGTTAATTTTGGTATTAGTGAAAATTCGTCCCTGTTTTATGGTAATGTTGTATTCAATCCAACTACAAAAGTAACTGGCTTTCTTCACTGTGCCCCATTCTCCATCTGGAAAATGAACTAATTATTTAAATTATGTACCTGAATCAATAACTTGCATACTTAAATCCTTACATCGTTTCAGGCCTGGATACCTTTTGGGTTTGTGGGAGAGATGAATTGCCATCAAACGCTACAAGTAAGATAACTTTTATTTGACATAATACTTTCACTTTAAACAGTCTTTGCAATTTTTTCTCTGTGGGGTGGGGGGAATGAGGAATAGCACTTGAGTTTGTTAACACACTCAAGCTTACATTTCTTGATCGATTGTCAAAATATTTTACATATAGGCAGTATGTGTTCTAACAAGAATTGGTATTGTAAATGAGCCACGTCTGCCCGAGGACATAAAACGACGTCCCTTATAAGTTTTCTTTTTTATAACAATTACCTTCAATTGATGGTGTGTAAGAAAAATTTAATCTATTCTTCCCCTATCAATTCAACATTTTGGGGGTTTTGTTACAGGTCATAAACTTTTTTGGGAGGACTCCCAAGATGTGAAAGGGTATTCTCTGAGTTTTACTGGAGTACCATTTGCAATCGCCGGAATCGAAGTGCGTGAATGTTTCTTTGGTAAAGAACGCCACGTACGAAACCGCTCAACAAGGGATGCTATGATTCAAAAAGACGGGGTTCGTAACTGTTGGCATTTTCCTATGTAAGTCCATTTTACATGTTTAGCTCCAGATAATGAAAAAATTACTCCTAAAATGTTTATAGAATGCTCCCCATTGCAATTTTTGCCAAGCCATTGCAGTTTACTTAAGTAAAATAGACAGAGCAACCTTTACAGGACCAAGAAGTTTCTGCTGATCACACATACAGCTCCACTGGTCCTCACAGATACATCAACATCAAGAAGTCCTCAAAGCTTGGATGCCCAGCTGATATTCGTCTGAGGGAAATTCTTCTCTTTAATGATTATGCTGTGAGTTTAACGAATTACAGTATATCATAGTTACAAAACACTATCCGTTTTCTTTTATATTGTTTTCTCTTTTTCTTTTTGGTTTTTTTTTGGTTCCTATCATTTCGTGTTTTCTCCTTTACCAATTTGAGTGTTGTGTTTCAATCGTGTCGTGTCAGTCGTCCGTATCGTTAAAGAAATCATTTCACTAACTAACTAAATGTCAGCAATTGCACGATAACAATATTTGTAGATTCATGACAACACGAAGTACAGGCGCAGGAGAGCTTGCACAAAACTGAGAGATGACCAACGATCCGGTAAAACACTGAATATTGAGAGGCGCATTTACCTGAAACTGCCTTCAAATTGCCACCATGGCCACGTTGAAGGGGAGGTATTGATCGCTTATTTCTTTAACATATTAAGCTCTTTATTTACTCCTTGAGGAAAAATACTCCCACATGCGACAATATAATTCTTAAAAAATCAATTCCTATTTCCCTTGCCCTTTTTCTAAAGTCATTTTATAAATATTCGTTTCGTTACACACGGATATTTTCGGATTGTTTCTCAATTACCTTTGTACTTTTCAGATGTCTTTGTACAACTTCCCTATTGAAAGAGTAATCCTTAAAAGAATTGAAGAACTGGTTGATGAAGGTTATTCTCGGCCGTTTGAAGTGAAAAGAGCGCTCGGCGAGCATGTTAAAAATATGTTCCAAGGAAGCACTGCCCCAACCTACACCCACCGCGGATACTATCCAAGCATACTGCAAATACGGAATGCTATGTATAGATACATTAGCAACTCAAGGTGACGTTTAATTTTCTTCCTATTTCATCTTTATTTATGTACATGCCTGTTGAAATGTGACATGTCTTACACGTTTCATATTCCTGCAAGTTTCAATAAATTTGCATGTGATGCTGCCTAAACACACGCAATTGTAATGTGCAGACACGTCGAAAATAGTGTTTAATGCATCTTTAGCCTTGTTTCTTTAGGTTGTCTGACAATGATCAAGAAAACCTTTCATTGTACCTCAGTGTGTACAAAATCCAGCATGACGATGTCAGTATACACTTTCAACCGAGAAGGTACAAGCCTTTTTATTACTTTCTGTCAATCTTTTATTACAAGTAATATGTGTGAATCAAATACGACTGCATGTTTTCTTGGTTGAAATAATGCCCTGTCCACAAAGGAGGCATTCCTGGACTGTAAGTCTCAACCTATTGCTATAAGTACTATTTCTTCACTTTCCAGTAGCCGCGAAGGTGAACTTGATGAAATTCACAGCTTCTGTTTCGTGTATCAAACTGCATGGCAAAGGAAACTACTTGAGCGCTACGGGGCTGAAATGTGCTTGATGGACTCAACATATAATACATCACAATACGCACTTCCCCTCTTCTTTCTCAGTGTTCCCACCAATACCGGTTACATGCCGATAGCCGCTGCGATCATTGAGAATGAAAGATCAGCAAGTATATCTGCTGCGTTAGAAGTAAGAATTTTAACTAATTTCCTGATCCTTTATTATTGAATTAGATAAAAGTTTTCCTGTCCCATTTTAATTTCTTGTCTTCTTGCTATATGACCTGTTGATAAGCTCGTTACAGCTCCTGGAATGTAACATTGTACCAGATTGTATTATTATTTTATATACTTTCAAGAAAGACGGATCACATCCTTCACAGTTGCTATGTGAACAAGTGACAGTTGACCAAAAAACTTTAAACAGCACACAGAAATTAAACCAAGGTCGTGTTAAATCACATTCATCTCTCGCCTTGAATACAGATCTTAAAACAGTGGAATGTTGGATGGCAACCCAAGTACTTCATGGTTGATTTCTCGGAAGCAGAAATACATGCCCTAGAAACTGCCTTCCCAAGTGAGTAGCAGTTGACTAGTTCCAATTATTAAACGCTATATGAATAATAGAAATGATCATTTTGAATGAGAACATGCATCCAGCATACTTCTTGTAATTCTATTTCATGTTACAGACAGCGAGGTTCTGATATGCGACTTTCATCGCGCCCAGGCTTGGGAGCGCTGGCTATCGAAAATTAGCAACGGCTTTAGTGAAGTGAAAAAGCCAGTCACAGCTATGCAAGTTTAACGCCTATATTTCTGCCATAAAATATTACCTTTATCGGTTAAGTCCACTTCGAAAGAAGGATACTTAATGAAATTCAAGTACATAACTAACAATGTTCCTATATTGTTAACAGTTGGAATGAACGTCTTACGTGCTTTTATAACGGAGTGCACAAATAAAACACTAATAGTAATATGTTATAGTATTATAATTTCGAATTACGTCATTAACTAGTGTCGGTTTGCAAGTTTTTTTTCAAGAATTTAACAACCTTCCCTTCTGTACAAAATGTATGTCATAGTAGAGTTATTTATAAATGTAATGGAAAGCCAACATCTTTCTTTTTTCTATACAGGCTCAGAAACGTTGCTAATTCACTCACAGAGGAGGACTTCAATACATCACTGCTAACAATGAGACAAAGTGAACACTACCATGGCAGTTTGAAAGATTATATTGAGAGGCAGTGGCTTCCGGTACACAAAGTAAATAAACATGAAATTTATATTTACAATTGTCAAAGTGGTGTACCTGTTCTCATTTTCATTACGACTGAAACGTACATTTCACTTAAAATTGTTCTGCATTATGCAGTAAATTAATAGAAAAAATTTGTTTAAGTATCAACGTAATTTTCTTTTTTTCATAGAGAAAAAGAACATCTACATAACTGGTGTTTCTCGGTCATTTTAACTATAAAGAGTAACAGTCCAATGTCCATTTTTCGTTCTTCTGCGAATCACTCCACAGGAATATTGGCAATACGTCAGATACAGTAAATAGTTTCACGTTCGTTAACGACATGAACAATCATGTCACTTTTATGTTTCACTTTCGTTTTTAGAAATGGGTGAAAGCTTTCAGACAGAACCGCACAGATCATAGAACGAACACTACCAACGGTCTAGAGACCATTCATAGGATTTTCAAACACCAACATCTGCGAGAATATTCCAAAAAAACTGTTACCAGTTGTGTTACAGTTCTTATAGACAGCTTCTTTCCTGCAATGAAAGAAAGGTACTCATTCCAATTCTTTCTTCAAACATATGCCATTTCGAAGTCCTGTTTTTACATATGTGATTGAATGAAGTCAATTGTTTAACAACGCCAATGTTTCATGTCCTTGAAACATTTCGTTTGCAAACATATCAATATTATAAAATGTCTTTGTGGGTTTAGGTACCAGGAAAGCAATGTCAAGTCGTTAGAGATATCCAAGCACTCGTCCGCCTTTATCGCTGATTTTTTACGCGATAAACCCAAAGCATTTGTTAGGCACTGTTTGGAACGGATGCCTCCAAAGTGCGTGGACATAGGCGAGCCTGCAGAAATAGGACAAGTAGATAATACCAAATTTGCAGTGCCATCCTTTTCGACACCCGATGTTTGCTACTGCGTTGACATTTCGATCCCCTCGTGTTCCTGTGACGATTGGCAACACTTTCATTTGCCGTGCAAACACCTTCTCCTGTTACTGCGGCGGAAACTTGTGGCATGGGGAGAGCTACCACAAGCATACACCAGCTGTCCCTGTTTCACTTTGGATGTAAGTTTCATGGTTGAAAAAGACAACACAAAAGCACCAGAGCAAGATATACACCGTTCTGAAATGCACATTGAACATGAGAAGGAAGAACCAGTGTCGGCTGAACATGAGAAGGAAGATACAGTGTCGACTGAAAGCAGTTCTGTTCAGGGTACAGCGAGGTTATGCAGGGAGACACTAAAGGAGTTAACAGAAATGACATACAATGTCAGTGAACCGTCTGTCTTGTCAGATATGTTGGTGTCATTAAACAAGATATCAAAGAAAGTGCAACCCTGGCTAGCCCATGTCAGTGGCATAGTGAAAACAAAGGCGACATTAGTTCTTCCAAAGAGAAGGGGACGGAAAAAGAAAGTTTCATTTTCTTCCTTGTACTCATCAAAAGGCATTGACGACATACATCAAGGTGTGTTGAAACTATTTCCCTCGTCCTGTTATTTGAATCATGGGACATGCATTTCTTATTACAACTAAATCGATATGTGAGGTTAGTACAGAGTTGTATAGACACAACTTTACATGCTAATGACCAGTCGTTTCATTCAACAAATCCTATAACTAATATTTTTGTGTGTTGGTGTGTACTCACATTTTTTTACAAATTACTTTTAAGGTTTTCACGAATGGGCAACACCCAAAGATGAAATTCACGCTTCGAAAACTGCACCACTTGGTCAGCAACTATTCTTCTGTTATATTTTACCAGTATATTTTTGGCAATTTTTTTTTAGTTTTTTGTGAACTGTGAATATTAAAGTCCTTCATATTGATATAATCTGAGAGTGATGTTCGTTGACAATATTAGCAATCTCAACAGAGAACCACTCAACATTTACAGACACTTGTTCTACGTTTAATTTTTGGCCCTTTTTGGTCAGCTCCTGAAAAAAAAATGTTTCGGCAATATGGGCTGTGTTTAACATTTGCAATTGAAAGTTAATGTGAATTTCTTTTCCCAAATTGCCACTTATACTACATCATATACATATTATCTAAGAAATCCTTTCTTCATATTTGAAACCCGCTGCAACAGGACTCCGAAACATGGGGAATTCATGTTGGCTCAATTCATCGTTACAATCCTTACGTCACGTGTTGCTCAACACTACATGGAAACCTCATAGTAAGTTGTCTGAGTGCAATTTATTTCGACATTTGCTAATCTTCACATTTATGTTGTTTTTGGCTTTTCTGTGTGCAATGATGAGACTTGACGTAGTTGTTTCTCTCTATGGTACAAAATTATGCTTTAAACATATATTAAATGTTACTGTTCTTGACATTAAATGTTACTGTTCTTGACATACTGTTCTTGTAGAGCGTCATAACTTGTTTTTCTTGTCTTCCCCCTCTTATCGTCAGTGATGGCTATCACTTACTCATTCTTCTTTTCGTATTTAAAATGTTAATAGGCAAAGATATTGTTGTAAACGCTGTGTGGAACTTCCTGTCTCAGATGAAGTTGGCGCGAACGAGAACGTTGTCACCAAGTGTAGTGCTGGTAAATAAGTTATTACATTATCAATGCATTAAACCTCATTAACATTCGCATTCTTTTGCTTTTCCCCGTTAATATGTAAGACCTCTGAATATATTGTACGTGTATTACTCCGCGAGCTGTAGAGGGTGCTAGCGTAAGGGGAGTTCATATAATCGTAAGCATTGTTTTTCATGAACGTGCTACATGTTTCGTATTCTTTGTGCATGGCTTTTCATATCCTGTGCAAGTCCTTTTCATTGATGATGAACAAGTAAAAGTTTGATGGGCACGTTAACATTTCATTGCACATCGTTTTATTAAAAACAATTTTGTTACTTGTGTTACAATCTTATAATCATTTCCTTTCCTCCTTATTTCTTTCCAGAATTTCGTGAACAGTGCCATGCATTTTCCGGCAATGCAACAGCAGGATGCATCAGAATTTGTGTTGGATTTTCTAAGGCGTTCACATCCTACGGGACTTCTCCAGCTGGAATGGCAAACAACAATGAGTGAATGTGAACACGTATGATTGCCTCTCATTTGAGTGTTTGATTTAGTTGTCTAATTTGTGTAAATGCGAGGTATGCATAATAAGATGTGGTTGTTTTGTATTGTCTCTATGTATATCTATGTCTCTGAATATATGTGTATGTAGATATGGTAATAAGTGTACACGTTGTGAATGGTTTACTTTATATATTCATTTATAGTATAATCCTAGCGTGACGTTTAGTTTTCAGTGCAACAGTTTATTCCCTCCAGAAAAAGCCTATGCGTTTTTTGTTTAAGGTGTGGCGCAACATGGAAATGACCAACGCTATTGCTGTACCATTAAGCACCCCCCTCGCGAATGCGGAACCGGTTGTGCATAGGAGCGTTGAAGAATGTGTGAACGCATTCTTGAACATTGAAGAAAGTATACCTGACGAGATGTGAGAGCCATTGTAGTTCAACATAGTTTCTACATGCTTTAAGCTACTTCAAAAGTCACTTTTTCACAAGTCATTGTCTTGCTCTATTGACAACAACATATGTATTGTACTTGTTCAATAGGAAACCTGTTTTAAATGGAAAGGCTTTTGGAAAATACCAAATTTATTATTAAAAAAAATAAGGAAAATGTGGTCGTCGTTGTTATTGCATAAATTTTCCTTTATTGCAGTAAAGACATGGTTTTACTGTTTTGTCGTTGACAGAAAAGGTTAACACTGTCAAATCGTGGAATGTTACGGAATATGTTTCATATAGATTGTGCGCTGTGGCTGGTTGTGGACAAGAGGCGAACGCCGTTCGAAAACCTAAAATACTGCGTTCCAGTGAACTGTTGGTAGTTGTTCTGAAACGATTTGGGTTGAAGAGGACTACAACAGGACTCATACCACAAAAGTTATTGCAAGATATACAACTTTCTAGGTTGTTTTTTGTGTCTTTAAACAAATCATATAAGTAACAGGTTGTTGGAAATGCTTAATGGCTTCAATATGCCCCCAGCTTACTGGGAAAGGGGGGCCAATAATCTTTTTTTTTACATTTAACATTTGTCCGTTCTTCAACATTTTCTTGTCAATGCACTATCTGTAAAGATTAAAGAGACAAACTTCATTTATATCACAGCTCATGTTCATTATGTGATTTCATCACCAACAGTTTTCAAAAATACAGCGACAGTATGTAAAGGACTTCTCAGAAAAAGGCTGTGTGTTCATTGATTACATGGGTACACTTGCAATCACTTGAGTTCACCAATAAATTTTGAGCTTTTAATTGTTAAGCGTTTATTGTCAACGCTGTTTCGATCTGGAGCATGTGTTAACATAATGCCATTGCTCGCAGATGAATAAACTTTGTCAAGTTAGTTGTGGTCCAAAATACGCATTGTTTTTTTTTTAAAAGTAAGTAACTACAACCCGTTCATGGTGTGATCTATGTTATCGGTGAATTGTTCTCTAAATATATATTTTTATCCCATGACATAATAACTTTACAGAAACCTGGACATTGGCGGGAACTCTTACTGCCTGAAAGCGGTGCAGGTAAGCGCTTGTCTTTTATTTTGCCTGAAGAGCAGGCAGCTTCAGTTTTACCCGCAGCTTTTGCTTTGTGAATATCCTACTTTATGTTGTGCGTATAAATCACTTTACTCATTCGCTTTTTTCATAAATGCTTTTAAAATATGATGTATAATATTCCCCTTTTATCGCCAGTGTCATGTGGGAAACACTTTAAGCAGCGGTCATTGTAAGTGTGTGTTTTGAAATGCCGTCTACTTTTAGGTTTGCGCCTCAGTTGTTATACCTCCCTATGAAAATGTAATTATGAGATCACCTTTTTCAGTTTAATATTCTGTTGTTGACTAAAACATTAATTTCATGCTTACTATTTTGCATTTCGTGATATAGGTCACCTTGCATGAATCCGGAGTTAAATTTCATGCTTGATATTTTGCATTTCGTGATATAGGTCGCCTTGCATGTATCCGAAGTTAAATTTCACCCTTGATATTTTGCATTTCGTGATATAGGTCACCTTGCATGAATCCGAAGTTTAAATCCTAAATTGCTATGCCACATAACCGTGATATCTACTAAACGCCTTTAAAGAAATCCCAAATAAAGCAGTTAGTAGCGGTGTCAGTTTGGGGGAATGTCATTGAAGTCGTACATATTGATTGGTTTTCTTCAATAATGTTTCAAGAGCAATCTTAATTAAGGGGTAAATGGGAAGGGAGTCAATGACAGTGGAGACTACCATCCAATCACTTGTCTATATTCCTCTTTTCACGTGAAAATAACATTTGAAAAAAGAACAGGTATAACAATATATTGTATCGTTAGGTACAGTAACAGAGGCAACTTACCAGATGTTATGTTCAACGACAAATATTCCATATGCCTGATATAGTGATCATTTTAAATGAAAATGGGCTAAATTTCAATTTGTGTTTAAACCTGTATAACGATGGTGTTGCTATTCAAGTGCAAGCTCAATACACACTGCAGAAATGAACTTAAAAGTATAACTTTGTTTGATGTTATAAAAGCTGTATCGTACCTGTACCTGTAAGTAAAGTATATTTCTTTCAGACCTGACGTATGTTATGCTAAAGAACGCAGTTTTGTTGCTGGACGATTCAATTGTACGCGAACTCTCAATGGCAGAATTTAGGAAAACGTCTGTTATGGCACGTATTTTAGAGCGAATCTTTAGAATCATTTACAATGCTTCTCGTTCTCTTTTTAAAAGGAATCCATATAACACAATATAATCTATACAATAGGGAAATTATTTCCTTTTTGTTCATCACTTTTTCTGAACATTGCTGTTCATGCAGGGATTGGTATTCCAGTGGACAAATATACTTTTATTGAGCCTTATGCATATTCCTTTCTTGTTTAGTCATATATTTTCCAAATATAAAATATGGTTTTGCAGAAGACATGTTACATTCTTTGGTATCAACAAGTGACTGGCAGTTCGACCCCAAGTGCCCAAACTTCCAAGGGCAAAGAGGTAAGCATTAGTTCAATGTCACACAAGATGTATGTAAGGGAAAACAAAGCCATTTTAACGTAATAAATCGGTGATGGCCTTAAAACATGCGACGAAAAACTCGTCTTTCAATACCAAGTCCCTGAGGAGTTTCCCTTAGTCTCGGGATTTATAGTCCTTTTCTATGAAATATGTATGTATACACATTACTTTTGATCTTATGCAACATTTCGACCATGATCTCATGTATGTTAAAAACTGGCTACATCAGTAGGCTGATTACTGTGTAACACGATCCAAACTTTGTTGCAGAATGCCATCGATGAAACAGAATGACATTACACTCTCTCGCATGAGGTCGTCACATATGTAGTCATTTCAGTTATTATATTTTGTGTAGGAAACGTGTACTGCACTGGATACTGGAGAAAATGGTGGCCCTGTTACTGAACTGGAAGAGAGTGCAGCGGAAATATTTCAGTCAACACACTTTGAAAGAACGCCTAAATACAGCACGATACAGCAGTCTCAAGAACCGCTGTACTGCCTGTGTCAAAAACCTTGGGCCAATGTGTAAGCAAAAATTGTTGACACAGCAATACCTTTGTTTCATCGTCAATGGAAATAATAAAAATTTTATGGACGGGTAAATAGGACCTGTTACTGAAAATTCCTAGCAAATAATAATGAAACTTGCATAAGGCATTAAGTGTTAAATTTTAAATTTACAGACCAATGATTGGATGTGACGTGTGTCAGGACTGGTTTCACGGTTCGTGTGTTGGTGTTTCGGATGCACAAATTGAAATTTTGGGCACAAGTGGACAAGACTGGGTGTGTCCCAAATGCGACAAAAAGGACGAACCGGATGCTAACTTGGTTATTTTTTAAATAAATTACTGTATACTGTTTCATTTACTTTTGCCAGTTAGAAAAAATACTTTATTTTTTTACTATGCATAAATTATACACCATACGTCATACATTTGAAAAGAAGAACGATTTTATATTTCAATTACTCATACCTATATTTTAAAGTGTATTGTAAATGTCCATTCAATGTATGACTTTGTATGTCCAAACTGCGACATAGGTTGAACCTGCAAAAACATGTAATGAATTTCAATATTAGAAAGCAGTCCCATATCCTACATTTTTAGTGTAACATGTAATCGTCTTCCAGTGATATTACTTGTATGCATTTCCATTTTCAGAAGAGATACGAGACAATTGATGAAGGTGTCCCTTCTCTGTTTGAACGTTGTGCCTACAGATTGCGGGATAGGTTGAAGTCCAAAAAAGAAGTAATCTATGTTCAGTCTTAATAAAAAATTAATGAAAGATGTTTTATTGGCCCCGCAAGATTTCAGTCGGTGTGCTGTTACCATCACTTTTTGTCTGTTCTTTGTCACTTTCGCATGGGCGTTACTGCGTTTTCTTTAGAAGTGAGTGTTCCAGAGCACAAGACAAGACGCGGTTTTTCTGCGAAATAAGTAATAAAATTAAGTAATAAAAATATAAACCATGCTCATGAACACATTTGTCCAGTTGAGTTAGTTTTTAATTTGATACCTTTTTTGCCTAGGAGATCGGCCACCAAACGTTTTTTTCTCACTGTATGTAACTTTATCAAGTCATTTATGTATGTCTGTCGATGCCCATGGGCATAATTAATTAAGTAAAAAAAGTTAATTTGTGTTTCATGTGTGTTTGTGTTTTGACTTTTTAAATGTTACAAACTGAGGGGGGTGAAAATAATTAGTAACAATAAATAAATGTTTTGGTAACTTACAAATTTCACAAACTTTAATTTTAGCTTCAGAGTCATTTTACTCCAGAAGGAAGAGCTACTGCTAGAGCATCAGCGCAGGTATTTTTTAAACGTATGTTTGATTTGGACGTAAAATCCTCTATAATACGTATTCATTTCAGTTTTGTTCATCGACTGTTCCGTGCTGTGTAAATCCCAACGTAGAGAACGTTTACTCTTAAAGTAAGTCGTTATAAATGATTTTTTGACCAGCCATATTGTAGTATTATGTATTTTTATCCACAGAAAAAAAAGCGACAACCTGGATTCCAAGCCCTTCGAGGTGAAAAACTGGCAGAAATTAGGTGAGAAGTTGTGAACATTTTACATATCGGTAAGAAACAGTGGGTGGTGGGATGGGGAAAGTACTGTTTGTAATCAAATTAATATATAATAACCAATAAAGGGATAACAAAATTAAATAATAAACGGATTATCTTACATAAAATTGTTGTATGTTCATGTATTTCTTGGCTGTAAAGTGTTCCTAATTATTAATGACAGTTTCTCCATGACAGGAAAATGAAGAGAAAGGTAGACTGGGAGCCAGAGATGTACATCACCCCGTATACTACTGATTACGAGTACGTCACTTGTTAAATGAAGTACTTTATGCATGTTATGTAGGTGACATATGTTGTCAGGTATTAATTAGTTTGGTGTTTACCGGCCCGGGCATCAACTAGGATGGGTATATTAGGACTCACTTGTCAAAGGAACAAGTGGAAAAAAAGAAGGAAGACTGAAGAAATAATAACAGAAGAGTGAAAAAGAAAGAAATTCCCATCATTTGCCTCCCACAGAACAGGACGTGTAAGATTTTCCCCAGCCCAGAGGGGAAACTATTAGTTATATGTGTTGTTAAGTGTTACTTATACGTGCCCTTAACAATACACTAGGTTTTCCATGTTGTGCAGTAATATTTCTTAGTTTTGTATATAATTATGTGCTTCCGTGTGATGTTATATCAGTGGAAATTACCATTCCCATTTCAGAATAAGTGACGTTGTTTCTTCCGAGTCTGAAAAGGAATTCGAAGATTTGGATTGGGGCGCTGAGGTTTGAAATGTCAAGTCTTATTTCATTTTGACAGGTTTATACGATACCTAGCGTTTTGCACTTGTGATGAACAGAGACGCCTTAAATTAAACGCAGAACTTTTCTTGTCAGCATTTCTACATTCATGAATTGTGTATTTACTTATTAGAAGAAACATCTTAAGCGTTAATAGTCATGCTTAATTGGTAAACTTTGTTTATTCTTAGCTGTCAGCTTTGGACTACGACCTAAGCGAATTCCTGGGTGACAGTGAAAGGTATGTCATCAACATAACTTGAACATATATAACAATTAGAACAAAATTTACTTTAATGTCACAACATGGGGTTATATCGCTAAAATAGATTATATAAGTTCGGTTCGTTCTTCATATGTTTCAGCTTCTTCGTTTTGTATTTCAGCCTGCCTGCACCAGCGAAAGGATTGCTCACACTATTCTTCAACTTCACCAAAAGAGACGTGAACTACGGATATGCCAATGATTACATTGGATCAAAGGTAAAGATGTCCCTATAGACGTGTCTTTCCTTCTGTTCTACTGTACTGCAACTGCACAGCATGATCATACTATGGCCAACTATGGTTTTCATGTGGTTTAAGCTAAGTAATGCTTGAAATTATGTTTGCTACTTTATTTGCATAAATTGGTTGTGAAGAAGTGTTTCAGGTATTGACGGTCCAGTTGGAAACATGTTTCATGTTAGTGCATATATATAATGTGTTTTTGTTGTTTTATTTCAGAGCAAGATAGTATTATGTGAGGAACTGAAGAAAAAGATGCTCGAAGTCGAGATGAAAAAAGGGTAATTATTTTTTTTAATTAATATTATTTTCTTGTAAATAGAATTCGAGTGAAGAGGTTGACAATCAGTAGCATTACATGAATGCCATGTTTACCTTCGTGCACATCAAAAAGAATGGTAGTACTTTATTTGGTAATAATTGTTAAAAAATGTAAGTGCCGTGACCATTTAATGGTAGTTCAATTGCAAAAAAAATAAGATGTATAAAAGTGGTCTGTGAGCCGTAATGTGTTTTATCTCGTAATATACCTAGTACTCTGTTCATTGTAAAGTATTAATCTTTTTCATTCATTTTCGTCCTTTCATTTTTGTTACATTTTAATGTTAATTTCAAAGGATGTTCACCTTACCGAAGAAGCGCATGCGAAAAGAATTCGAGGTGAAGTGCTCCACAAAATTAAAACACACCCTCTACAGAAGCAGTGACAGTGTTGATCTGTTCTTCAGTGACATGCTAACAAAGCACTGCATTGCTTTAATTTTGTCAAGGAAAATGGGAGAATCCTATGAGTGTTTTTTCGACAAATGTGAGAGGACGATGCGATACCCTCATAAAAGATAGAACCTTCAAGTGCGGTGTTACGATATATGAAGATGTTTGGTTGTCCTTCGTCCCCTGTTCCATGTGTATGGTTATATCCGGAATACATATGCTTATGAAATTGTATGCTATATATATATATATATATATATATATATATATATATATATATATATATATATATATATATATATGATCTTTCGTCCAAAATGTGTTGAAGAAGTGGCTTCGACTTCAAATTTTGTTTGGGTCTATTGGACGTCTCTATCAACTCATACTGTGCGTGACAAAATTCATACTATGTACAAATCTTTATGCGCAACTTGTTCCAACCCTTGAACGTGGGAGGACATGTACAGGTGTTTTAATTGCTGTTTGGTATATATGCTCCATAGATTCTGTTGAAAATTGCGCAAGGGAATACCACATATGGCATTACGTAAAGTAGTGATCGCTTTTAGCACAAATTTCGTACGTAGAATATCTCCCTAAGCGAAAGTGGGGTCTATTTTAAATTTAGTATAGTTATTCCATGGATAACTTGCAGTTGGGCGGAACGTTAAACTCTTATGAGAAATAGGTATGACATTATTGCGTACAAATATTACGTGGTATATATTTTTTCGTTGGAAACTATCCTTCTGGGTCAATTGAGTGTCGTGACAACACTTGTGTTACTACTTAAAACCCTGGGGGTTGATTCCTTGTCCATATGATGTTGATGCCCTGTCCATTCTACATGCATTGCTGTACTTGAAAAACAATGACTTCCCACCACAACCAATTGCCTGATGGTGTATGATCCACTGCCTTTTAGTTGTCGTTTTGGCTAGCTGATTAGCAGTACTGATTAGCAGTACAGAACTCGTATGCCAGGAGTCAGTACCATTTGTACTGGATAAATGTATATTACAACCTGTTGTACGTGCCTTAACTCTGAGAAAATTCACCAGTAGACATACGTTTAGAAATTTGATTGTTTAAGGTGTGTTAGCAAGTTTATATAACTACATATTCGACTACCAGTGGTAGGTGTGTAGAATAGTTTTGTGTCTCTCCGGCAAATATGACCGGCTATATATATATATATATATATATATATATATATATATATATATATATATATATATATATATATATATATATAGCTTGTCGTTAAATCTTATTGCCTTTTGAGTGGTCCGTCCGATAACAAGTCATAAATGCTGGACTTATTAAATTTCACCGGATTGCTTTTGTGTGGAGGTCAGTTGAAGGGGCGTTTAGTAATTATGTTTACTCTTTGTTCAGTAATGGTTTCAGCGATAATGGATAACTGTTTCTATTATGCCTTGCCTCTTCCGTACAGCTATGTTGGCATATCAGTGGAGTTGAAGATACGTTAAATGTGTGAATTTTAAAGAATTTGCAATTATGGCATACTCTATTGATTCATTAAGAGGTAAAATGCTTGAGCATTAGTTAAAAAAGTGCAAAGAAGTGATATTCATTGCCTCTGGTCTTTGGAGAGACTTTAAAAACCGTTCAAGTTCATATAATTTGTTCCATTTTTTCTATTAGTTTTGCACACATAAATAGTAAAGCATTATTATGAAGTATGCGTCATTGCAAAAACTAAATGGAAATAAAATAGTCTTGGGGGATGAAGACAATAACTGACGATTAAGTCATCCGTTCTTTAATGTTGGATGCAGAAATATTTTAAGAACGTGGAATTATGACATAATTCTGTTTGTACTTTGAAGGGCGAAGTATGTACCTGTTACTTCAGGTCACTAGACATGAATGGATATGGTTTTGTAATTTTTATTTTCTAAACAATGCATTCGATATTATAAGGAAAAAGAAACTGTTAGCTAAGAACAGTGAATTAGACGTACTTTGTTCGTACTTCAATAGAAGATGAGAAATAAAGAGAACATGGACAAAGAAAAAAACGGTCAGTATGCTCGTAATGGCTATTTATTAATATTATGCAAATAGTCATTACCTTCATTCTGGCATACTTTGACAACAGTACCAGTTCAATGCTGATTGAAATCATTAATAAGACGTAGTACTAAGTGACTAGAAACAGTGAAATATTTAAAAAGAAACGATTATTTCTTATCGATATAATTATTTACAAATTGTAAGATTAGATTTCATGAATTAGATAAGCTTCATAAGGAACAAGAAAGCAGACATTAACATAGAAAGTGAAACATTATTTAAACAACGATTGGTTGTTACATGATTTTCTTTTCCATATCGTATAGACTTTTATTTAGCTGTAAATGTAAGTGCATTAAGTGAAATGTCACGTTAAGTCATCAAATGCCATTATTCACTTTATTATGAATGGCAATATTTCAGATGTTATTGTGTAAAGCATTTATTTAAATAAATTAAGATATTTCTCTTAATAAGAAAGGGAGACCGTTCTGAAAGTCACTTAAATATAGCACAGACCTCAAGGATGTGCTTAATATATGAAATATGAATCAACGAACTAAGGAATAATTAAGTGAAAAAATAGAAAGATAAAGAAAATGCAATAGGCTTAAGGAATACCAAATTTGAAAATTGGGGAGCAGCAATAGCAACAATGCGTTACCAGTTATTTCCCAGCATGGACCAGAATGGTGGAAAATGTTAAAAAGGCTATTATACCTACAAATGAGGCCTTCTTTCAATACTTTCGTGCAAAATTTCACGTTTCTGTTTTCACCTGGGTAATGCATTTATTTCAACCGACAGACTTATTCAGTAACCTCATTAACACCATAAGTTTGATAACGTTAAAAGAACATTGTTTCAGTTCTTAGCAGTATTCCTATTCCCCTGTCTTCGCTATGAAATTTGGATATAGGCTTGTCAGCTGCAGCTATTGTGGGTTCGACTCCTGCAGGGTGCGTGCATAACGATTTCTTATGCTACGTACGGGCGCTCTCCGGTGGTAGCTCAGCATGATCAGTGTACAATAGAAGAGGTCTGTTACTAATACCTTATCCATACCGCACGTATCTCACTCATGAATTTAGTCAATTTCAGGTAAATATGATGATGAAAGGAAAAGTTTGCACTTGTTACCATGTCAATACTATATCATAAGGGAACGGGTGGGGTGTTGCACTTGTTACCATGTCAATACTATATCATAGGGGAACGGGTGGGGTGTGAAAGGGCTTTATGCAGTGAGAGCAAGTAGCAGAGATGCCAACGGATACCAAAAGTTGATAATAAATGCTACACTGGACATTTGATGTGCGACTACGGACCTAGGGCACACCAAGGCTATTTTCGAAAACAATATCCTGCTGTGACAGAGGCATAAGCTGCTGGGTGGGTTGACATTTGTTTGGATGAAGTAAGGTGCTGTGGGTGTATTCCAACTGCAAAAGCGGCGCTGAAGCTCTCCATAAAATGTTGGCGAACGGATACGGACCTAGGGCACATATGTAAAATACGAGTGCTTTGCAGCTTCAAGGGGCCAATGGTATAACATAGGGGTACGGGTGGGGTGTGAAAGGGCTTTATGCAGTGAGAGCAAGTAGCAGAGATGCCAACGGATACCAAAAGTTGATAATAAATGCTACACTGGACATTTGATGTGCGACTACGGACCTAGGGCACACCAAGGCTATTTTCGAAAACAATATCCTGCTGTGACAGAGGCATAAGCTGCTGGGTGGGTTGACATTTGTTTGGATGAAGTAAGGTGCTGTGGGTGTATTCCAACTGCAAAAGCGGCGCTGAAGCTCTCCATAAAATGTTGGCGAACGGATACGGACCTAGGGCACATATGTAAAATACGAGTGCTTTGCAGCTTCAAGGGGCCAATGGTATAACATAGGGGTACGGGTGGGGTGTGAAAGGGCTTTATGCAGTGAGAGCAAGTAGCAGAGATGCCAACGGATACCAAAAGTTGATAATAAATGCTACACTGGACATTTGATGTGCGACTACGGACCTAGGGCACACCAAGGCTATTTTCGAAAACAATATCCTGCTGTGACAGAGGCATAAGCTGCTGGGTGGGTTGACATTTGTTTGGATGAAGTAAGGTGCTGTGGGTGTATTCCAACTGCAAAAGCGGCGCTGAAGCTCTCCATAAAATGTTGGCGAACGGATACGGACCTAGGGCACATATGTAAAATACGAGTGCTTTGCAGCTTCAAGGGGCCAATGGTATAACATAGGGGTACGGGTGGGGTGTGAAAGGGCTTTATGCAGTGAGAGCAAGTAGCAGAGATGCCAACGGATACCAAAAGTTGATAATAAATGCTACACTGGACATTTGATGTGCGACTACGGACCTAGGGCACACCAAGGCTATTTTCGAAAACAATATCCTGCTGTGACAGAGGCATAAGCTGCTGGGTGGGTTGACATTTGTTTGGATGAAGTAAGGTGCTGTGGGTGTATTCCAACTGCAAAAGCGGCGCTGAAGCTCTCCATAAAATGTTGGCGAACGGATACGGACCTAGGGCACATATGTAAAATACGAGTGCTTTGCAGCTTCAAGGGGCCAATGGTATAACATAGGGGTACGGGTGGGGTGTGAAAGGGCTTTATGCAGTGAGAGCAAGTAGCAGAGATGCCAACGGATACCAAAAGTTGATAATAAATGCTACACTGGACATTTGATGTGCGACTACGGACCTAGGGCACACCAAGGCTATTTTCGAAAACAATATCCTGCTGTGACAGAGGCATAAGCTGCTGGGTGGGTTGACATTTGTTTGGATGAAGTAAGGTGCTGTGGGTGTATTCCAACTGCAAAAGCGGCGCTGAAGCTCTCCATAAAATGTTGGCGAACGGATACGGACCTAGGGCACATATGTAAAATACGAGTGCTTTGCAGCTTCAAGGGGCCAATGGTATAACATAGGGGTACGGGTGGGGTGTGAAAGGGCTTTATGCAGTGAGAGCAAGTAGCAGAGATGCCAACGGATACCAAAAGTTGATAATAAATGCTACACTGGACATTTGATGTGCGACTACGGACCTAGGGCACACCAAGGCTATTTTCGAAAACAATATCCTGCTGTGACAGAGGCATAAGCTGCTGGGTGGGTTGACATTTGTTTGGATGAAGTAAGGTGCTGTGGGTGTATTCCAACTGCAAAAGCGGCGCTGAAGCTCTCCATAAAATGTTGGCGAACGGATACGGACCTAGGGCACATATGTAAAATACGAGTGCTTTGCAGCTTCAAGGGGCCAATGGTATAACATAGGGGTACGGGTGGGGTGTGAAAGGGCTTTATGCAGTGAGAGCAAGTAGCAGAGATGCCAACGGATACCAAAAGTTGATAATAAATGCTACACTGGACATTTGATGTGCGACTACGGACCTAGGGCACACCAAGGCTATTTTCGAAAACAATATCCTGCTGTGACAGAGGCATAAGCTGCTGGGTGGGTTGACATTTGTTTGGATGAAGTAAGGTGCTGTGGGTGTATTCCAACTGCAAAAGCGGCGCTGAAGCTCTCCATAAAATGTTGGCGAACGGATACGGACCTAGGGCACATATGTAAAATACGAGTGCTTTGCAGCTTCAAGGGGCCAATGGTATAACATAGGGGTACGGGTGGGGTGTGAAAGGGCTTTATGCAGTGAGAGCAAGTAGCAGAGATGCCAACGGATACCAAAAGTTGATAATAAATGCTACACTGGACATTTGATGTGCGACTACGGACCTAGGGCACACCAAGGCTATTTTCGAAAACAATATCCTGCTGTGACAGAGGCATAAGCTGCTGGGTGGGTTGACATTTGTTTGGATGAAGTAAGGTGCTGTGGGTGTATTCCAACTGCAAAAGCGGCGCTGAAGCTCTCCATAAAATGTTGGCGAACGGATACGGACCTAGGGCACATATGTAAAATACGAGTGCTTTGCAGCTTCAAGGGGCCAATGGTATAACATAGGGGTACGGGTGGGGTGTGAAAGGGCTTTATGCAGTGAGAGCAAGTAGCAGAGATGCCAACGGATACCAAAAGTTGATAATAAATGCTACACTGGACATTTGATGTGCGACTACGGACCTAGGGCACACCAAGGCTATTTTCGAAAACAATATCCTGCTGTGACAGAGGCATAAGCTGCTGGGTGGGTTGACATTTGTTTGGATGAAGTAAGGTGCTGTGGGTGTATTCCAACTGCAAAAGCGGCGCTGAAGCTCTCCATAAAATGTTGGCGAACGGATACGGACCTAGGGCACATATGTAAAATACGAGTGCTTTGCAGCTTCAAGGGGCCAATGGTATAACATAGGGGTACGGGTGGGGTGTGAAAGGGCTTTATGCAGTGAGAGCAAGTAGCAGAGATGCCAACGGATACCAAAAGTTGATAATAAATGCTACACTGGACATTTGATGTGCGACTACGGACCTAGGGCACACCAAGGCTATTTTCGAAAACAATATCCTGCTGTGACAGAGGCATAAGCTGCTGGGTGGGTTGACATTTGTTTGGATGAAGTAAGGTGCTGTGGGTGTATTCCAACTGCAAAAGCGGCGCTGAAGCTCTCCATAAAATGTTGGCGAACGGATACGGACCTAGGGCACATATGTAAAATACGAGTGCTTTGCAGCTTCAAGGGGCCAATGGTATAACATAGGGGTACGGGTGGGGTGTGAAAGGGCTTTATGCAGTGAGAGCAAGTAGCAGAGATGCCAACGGATACCAAAAGTTGATAATAAATGCTACACTGGACATTTGATGTGCGACTACGGACCTAGGGCACACCAAGGCTATTTTCGAAAACAATATCCTGCTGTGACAGAGGCATAAGCTGCTGGGTGGGTTGACATTTGTTTGGATGAAGTAAGGTGCTGTGGGTGTATTCCAACTGCAAAAGCGGCGCTGAAGCTCTCCATAAAATGTTGGCGAACGGATACGGACCTAGGGCACATATGTAAAATACGAGTGCTTTGCAGCTTCAAGGGGCCAATGGTATAACATAGGGGTACGGGTGGGGTGTGAAAGGGCTTTATGCAGTGAGAGCAAGTAGCAGAGATGCCAACGGATACCAAAAGTTGATAATAAATGCTACACTGGACATTTGATGTGCGACTACGGACCTAGGGCACACCAAGGCTATTTTCGAAAACAATATCCTGCTGTGACAGAGGCATAAGCTGCTGGGTGGGTTGACATTTGTTTGGATGAAGTAAGGTGCTGTGGGTGTATTCCAACTGCAAAAGCGGCGCTGAAGCTCTCCATAAAATGTTGGCGAACGGATACGGACCTAGGGCACATATGTAAAATACGAGTGCTTTGCAGCTTCAAGGGGCCAATGGTATAACATAGGGGTACGGGTGGGGTGTGAAAGGGCTTTATGCAGTGAGAGCAAGTAGCAGAGATGCCAACGGATACCAAAAGTTGATAATAAATGCTACACTGGACATTTGATGTGCGACTACGGACCTAGGGCACACCAAGGCTATTTTCGAAAACAATATCCTGCTGTGACAGAGGCATAAGCTGCTGGGTGGGTTGACATTTGTTTGGATGAAGTAAGGTGCTGTGGGTGTATTCCAACTGCAAAAGCGGCGCTGAAGCTCTCCATAAAATGTTGGCGAACGGATACGGACCTAGGGCACATATGTAAAATACGAGTGCTTTGCAGCTTCAAGGGGCCAATGGTATAACATAGGGGTACGGGTGGGGTGTGAAAGGGCTTTATGCAGTGAGAGCAAGTAGCAGAGATGCCAACGGATACCAAAAGTTGATAATAAATGCTACACTGGACATTTGATGTGCGACTACGGACCTAGGGCACACCAAGGCTATTTTCGAAAACAATATCCTGCTGTGACAGAGGCATAAGCTGCTGGGTGGGTTGACATTTGTTTGGATGAAGTAAGGTGCTGTGGGTGTATTCCAACTGCAAAAGCGGCGCTGAAGCTCTCCATAAAATGTTGGCGAACGGATACGGACCTAGGGCACATATGTAAAATACGAGTGCTTTGCAGCTTCAAGGGGCCAATGGTATAACATAGGGGTACGGGTGGGGTGTGAAAGGGCTTTATGCAGTGAGAGCAAGTAGCAGAGATGCCAACGGATACCAAAAGTTGATAATAAATGCTACACTGGACATTTGATGTGCGACTACGGACCTAGGGCACACCAAGGCTATTTTCGAAAACAATATCCTGCTGTGACAGAGGCATAAGCTGCTGGGTGGGTTGACATTTGTTTGGATGAAGTAAGGTGCTGTGGGTGTATTCCAACTGCAAAAGCGGCGCTGAAGCTCTCCATAAAATGTTGGCGAACGGATACGGACCTAGGGCACATATGTAAAATACGAGTGCTTTGCAGCTTCAAGGGGCCAATGGTATAACATAGGGGTACGGGTGGGGTGTGAAAGGGCTTTATGCAGTGAGAGCAAGTAGCAGAGATGCCAACGGATACCAAAAGTTGATAATAAATGCTACACTGGACATTTGATGTGCGACTACGGACCTAGGGCACACCAAGGCTATTTTCGAAAACAATATCCTGCTGTGACAGAGGCATAAGCTGCTGGGTGGGTTGACATTTGTTTGGATGAAGTAAGGTGCTGTGGGTGTATTCCAACTGCAAAAGCGGCGCTGAAGCTCTCCATAAAATGTTGGCGAACGGATACGGACCTAGGGCACATATGTAAAATACGAGTGCTTTGCAGCTTCAAGGGGCCAATGGTATAACATAGGGGTACGGGTGGGGTGTGAAAGGGCTTTATGCAGTGAGAGCAAGTAGCAGAGATGCCAACGGATACCAAAAGTTGATAATAAATGCTACACTGGACATTTGATGTGCGACTACGGACCTAGGGCACACCAAGGCTATTTTCGAAAACAATATCCTGCTGTGACAGAGGCATAAGCTGCTGGGTGGGTTGACATTTGTTTGGATGAAGTAAGGTGCTGTGGGTGTATTCCAACTGCAAAAGCGGCGCTGAAGCTCTCCATAAAATGTTGGCGAACGGATACGGACCTAGGGCACATATGTAAAATACGAGTGCTTTGCAGCTTCAAGGGGCCAATGGTATAACATAGGGGTACGGGTGGGGTGTGAAAGGGCTTTATGCAGTGAGAGCAAGTAGCAGAGATGCCAACGGATACCAAAAGTTGATAATAAATGCTACACTGGACATTTGATGTGCGACTACGGACCTAGGGCACACCAAGGCTATTTTCGAAAACAATATCCTGCTGTGACAGAGGCATAAGCTGCTGGGTGGGTTGACATTTGTTTGGATGAAGTAAGGTGCTGTGGGTGTATTCCAACTGCAAAAGCGGCGCTGAAGCTCTCCATAAAATGTTGGCGAACGGATACGGACCTAGGGCACATATGTAAAATACGAGTGCTTTGCAGCTTCAAGGGGCCAATGGTATAACATAGGGGTACGGGTGGGGTGTGAAAGGGCTTTATGCAGTGAGAGCAAGTAGCAGAGATGCCAACGGATACCAAAAGTTGATAATAAATGCTACACTGGACATTTGATGTGCGACTACGGACCTAGGGCACACCAAGGCTATTTTCGAAAACAATATCCTGCTGTGACAGAGGCATAAGCTGCTGGGTGGGTTGACATTTGTTTGGATGAAGTAAGGTGCTGTGGGTGTATTCCAACTGCAAAAGCGGCGCTGAAGCTCTCCATAAAATGTTGGCGAACGGATACGGACCTAGGGCACATATGTAAAATACGAGTGCTTTGCAGCTTCAAGGGGCCAATGGTATAACATAGGGGTACGGGTGGGGTGTGAAAGGGCTTTATGCAGTGAGAGCAAGTAGCAGAGATGCCAACGGATACCAAAAGTTGATAATAAATGCTACACTGGACATTTGATGTGCGACTACGGACCTAGGGCACACCAAGGCTATTTTCGAAAACAATATCCTGCTGTGACAGAGGCATAAGCTGCTGGGTGGGTTGACATTTGTTTGGATGAAGTAAGGTGCTGTGGGTGTATTCCAACTGCAAAAGCGGCGCTGAAGCTCTCCATAAAATGTTGGCGAACGGATACGGACCTAGGGCACATATGTAAAATACGAGTGCTTTGCAGCTTCAAGGGGCCAATGGTATAACATAGGGGTACGGGTGGGGTGTGAAAGGGCTTTATGCAGTGAGAGCAAGTAGCAGAGATGCCAACGGATACCAAAAGTTGATAATAAATGCTACACTGGACATTTGATGTGCGACTACGGACCTAGGGCACACCAAGGCTATTTTCGAAAACAATATCCTGCTGTGACAGAGGCATAAGCTGCTGGGTGGGTTGACATTTGTTTGGATGAAGTAAGGTGCTGTGGGTGTATTCCAACTGCAAAAGCGGCGCTGAAGCTCTCCATAAAATGTTGGCGAACGGATACGGACCTAGGGCACATATGTAAAATACGAGTGCTTTGCAGCTTCAAGGGGCCAATGGTATAACATAGGGGTACGGGTGGGGTGTGAAAGGGCTTTATGCAGTGAGAGCAAGTAGCAGAGATGCCAACGGATACCAAAAGTTGATAATAAATGCTACACTGGACATTTGATGTGCGACTACGGACCTAGGGCACACCAAGGCTATTTTCGAAAACAATATCCTGCTGTGACAGAGGCATAAGCTGCTGGGTGGGTTGACATTTGTTTGGATGAAGTAAGGTGCTGTGGGTGTATTCCAACTGCAAAAGCGGCGCTGAAGCTCTCCATAAAATGTTGGCGAACGGATACGGACCTAGGGCACATATGTAAAATACGAGTGCTTTGCAGCTTCAAGGGGCCAATGGTATAACATAGGGGTACGGGTGGGGTGTGAAAGGGCTTTATGCAGTGAGAGCAAGTAGCAGAGATGCCAACGGATACCAAAAGTTGATAATAAATGCTACACTGGACATTTGATGTGCGACTACGGACCTAGGGCACACCAAGGCTATTTTCGAAAACAATATCCTGCTGTGACAGAGGCATAAGCTGCTGGGTGGGTTGACATTTGTTTGGATGAAGTAAGGTGCTGTGGGTGTATTCCAACTGCAAAAGCGGCGCTGAAGCTCTCCATAAAATGTTGGCGAACGGATACGGACCTAGGGCACATATGTAAAATACGAGTGCTTTGCAGCTTCAAGGGGCCAATGGTATAACATAGGGGTACGGGTGGGGTGTGAAAGGGCTTTATGCAGTGAGAGCAAGTAGCAGAGATGCCAACGGATACCAAAAGTTGATAATAAATGCTACACTGGACATTTGATGTGCGACTACGGACCTAGGGCACACCAAGGCTATTTTCGAAAACAATATCCTGCTGTGACAGAGGCATAAGCTGCTGGGTGGGTTGACATTTGTTTGGATGAAGTAAGGTGCTGTGGGTGTATTCCAACTGCACAAGCGGCGCTGAAGCTCTCCATAAAATGTTGGCGAACGGATACGGACCTAGGGCACATATGTAAAATACGAGTGCTTTGCAGCTTCAAGGGGCCAATGGTATAACATAGGGGTACGGGTGGGGTGTGAAAGGGCTTTATGCAGTGAGAGCAAGTAGCAGAGATGCCAACGGATACCAAAAGTTGATAATAAATGCTACACTGGACATTTGATGTGCGACTACGGACCTAGGGCACACCAAGGCTATTTTCGAAAACAATATCCTGCTGTGACAGAGGCATAAGCTGCTGGGTGGGTTGACATTTGTTTGGATGAAGTAAGGTGCTGTGGGTGTATTCCAACTGCAAAAGCGGCGCTGAAGCTCTCCATAAAATGTTGGCGAACGGATACGGACCTAGGGCACATATGTAAAATACGAGTGCTTTGCAGCTTCAAGGGGCAAAAGTTGATAATAAATGCTACACTGGACATAAGCTGCTTGGTTGGTTGTATTTAAAGGGCACCCGTGTGATTAAGATGAGACATTGCAGAAAATTAAATTTGAAAATTAATACCATTGAAGAACATTACATTACATAAAATTGTGCATTATATAAATTTGCCTTATTTTTTCCAAGGGGCATAGGACAGATTGAAATATGAACATAAAAATAATTCTACTGATTGGGATCGATGTTCTCATTCACATATGACAGAAATTGTTAATCAAAGAATTTACGTTAGCAGTTAAAGGGCACCCTGTAATCAAAATAAGCCCTTAAGAAAGTTAAATTTATATTTTAATGACATTTAAGATATTAACTTTCCGTAAAATTCTGCATTATATAAATTTTAATGGTTTTTGTTCTTAAAAGGGCACCGAACACATTGAAATATGAAGAGAAAAGCATGTTTATTGATTGTAATCGATCTACTAGACCTAAGGTCGGTGCCGCGAAGTGCCAAATATTATGGGTTTACTGTATGTCTTAAGTCCGTTGCATAAAGTTTTCTCGGTATTTTATTGGTCGAAATTTGTTTGTAAGGTACCGTAAACTTATTCCCTACACCGCCGGTCAATAACGTTAAATAATACCCGCAACAATTCTACAGTCCCAGAAGGGCCAATTGGTATCCTCTGTAACAATGCGTATGTCAAAAACTAGAGGCTTATTTTAAGGCCAGGCCCGCTCCAATAAAAACGGGGGGGGGGGAGTAATTTTCATCCAGTACTTCTCGTTCCCTACAACAGTTTTTTTTCTAAACTGGTTAAAAAGAGGGCATTTTTCAAAAACTGGCTCTCCACGTTTAGAGGAAGTTTTTTTACAAGTCAAGGACACACAGCTGGTTTGTGCTACTAAATTGTTTTACAGTAGAATTAGTAGGTTTTATTTTGGCGCCTCGTACGCCCTGATTTGAGACGAAAATACCCGAACGGGATTCTGAAGTCTGTTATTTTTATATTATTTAATAACATTACTACTATTGCTTACAGTTTCTATTTCAATGTGGTGTTGTTTTGCATTAGAAACTATACCTCGATGGTGTCCTGGCAAGCAGAATTTCTTTTGCAATATGAGTTATTTGTAATAAAATGTCTAATATGTAATTCAGTGCAACGCATTTCTGCACACACGGATTTTATGCAACAAACGTAGCTCAGAGCCGTAACATTAAGTAGAAAATGAAAATGTAAAAGCTTATACAGTTGCGGAACAGAACTTCTATTGGTTGGTTTTTAGATATTCGATTTTAATAGCTTATTTAGTCTTTACAGCAGTTACAACTGTGACATCCGTCAAATAATGCCATTAAAACGAATAAATTTAACAATAAGAAACTGCATTCACAAAACTTAACAGTAAAATGACTCTGCTAACTGGTTAACGTTCGCAAAGTAATTAATAAATTTAACATTTTTTTCAAAATTAGTCCATTTAAGTGTTGCTTGTGTGATTTGAGCTTGATATTAAATTTCATGTGCTCTCTGTAAGGGGCCAGAAACTCTAATCTATTTTGTCAAAATATAAAAGTTTCATGACCTTAATTTTAAGTGAAATAACAAATATGCATAAGCTAGGCCTTCAATCGATAGTGATTTCTGTATCACAAGGAGTATCAGACCTCGCCAAAAAAAATTAGTTTTATTTCAAGAGAAGCCTATTGTCAAACTTGAAAGAAAATTTACCTGTAAAACCGTGGAAGAAGCACTTGCAGTAAAAGTTTACATACGTACATAAATGAGAGTGAGGTCATCGCCGATGTTGTTAGACCACCACGACAAATTCTCAACACAGCATTTTTGTGGAATGCTATAAAGGTTTTTGTGAAATCTTAAGGTTTTTGGCAAAGCGCCTGCATGAAGGAGTAAAGTACCCGCCTGGCTGCGTCACCTCAACTGGTGGTCCGTTTTCTTTCTAGTCACACTTCACAAAACGACTTTGGTGAAACAAGAATCCCATATTAAGGCTTACATTTCTTAACGGATTATTAAAAAATCTTTGGTGATTTTTACTGCAGAAAACGTCTTTTGTTTACTATAACTCGAGAATATATTAGTGCCATAACAAATTTTCATTTTCTTGTGACTTAGTGGTAAAAATAAAAGCATACCTGCTGACTCCAAGCTTAGTTTTTTTTTTTCTTTTTGTGGTGGGATCACGTACGGCTGCTTCAATGCGCTTATAACTAACATTATTCACTAGCATACTTTTCCACAGTGAATGGGTTGTCGTTTGACCCCTCCTTATTTTTCTGAATTATCAGGAAAATGTGAAAGAAATTAAAGCTGATACCGACAGTGCGAATTGATAAACAAACAACGTCATCGGATATCACAGAAAAACATTCAAACTGGACTACTTATTATATCTCCCGAACAGAGGGTAAGACATATAGTGTTTGTACGTTGTGTGTGTGTGTGTGTGTGTGTGTGTGGATGCGGCTTCGTCGGGAAACAAGACGAATTGGTGTGTATCACGTTGCAATGTTAAAGTGAAACGGACCGAATTTCGGTCCGTTTCGCATTTTGGTCGGGTCGTCCGTTTCGCAAATCTGTGTAAGGGGCTCATTTTGCGAAACAGGACGTGCTCTTTCACCTGAGACCACATGCCTATTTCGCAGAAATTTACAGAGACCTTCAAAATTTCTGTGTAAAATAGTTCTCACACCAACATATAGGTGGCTACCTACCATGAACTCTGTGTGAGAAAAGCACGTGGAACGAGAGCCAATCAGAAGACGTACACATCTTTCGATCTGTGTGAAATCTATTTTTATATCACATTTCAACCAATCAGGTGCTAGCACATGTGTCAGGGGAGCGCGACCACGTGTTGGAATGGACCCGGCCCCAGGTGGTTGTCTACTTTTTGGCCTACATTTTAGTAGATTCTGGGGTGGCATATCCGTATAATTGTATTTAAAACAGGAAGAATAATATCGCAAATACGTTTTAAAGTTATTTATTGTTTTGTTTGTAGCCTATAAATCTCAAAAATCAAAGTTAAAGTTGAGGGTAAGCAAGGCAACACCCCTTTTGGTAGTGGACGATAATACCAGAAAGTTTCCACTTCATTTTTTTAAGTACATATTTTTGTTTAACTGAAGCAAAGTGTCACATATTTTATTAAGCAATCGTTAGAGTTTGTTATTCTTCGTAGATTCTTGTTTTTTTTTTAACCAAGTCATTTGTTTGACATATTATTTTCGGTTTCTTTATGTAAGCCGGTCTGTTTCGCAAGCCTCATGTACGCGTGTTGTGTGTGAATTGCAGTCACTGTAAACTCTCAGTGCAATTTATAACTTTTTGTTGTGCGAACAGGCGTGTTTCGTGTCCGTACATGTCTTATTTACACTCAATCTTTCTGTGGCCAGCGCTGAAATTGACTTAATGTCTCATTACTTGATGCCATTAAACTTGAGTGCTGTGTTCTCCAAATTCTTCCAAGTTCGCCTGCTTTCGCTGTGTAGAGGCAGATTCTTGTGTGATGCCATTTATATTTTTGGGGTGTACAAGCGTGTGTCATGTGCGTACAAGTCTAATATACACTCAGTCTTTCCGTCAATATCACTTGAAGAACTGAGTTTTGTTTCTCACTGCTTGGTGACCGTAATCTTAACTGTGCTGTCTTCTTTTTCAAATTCTTCTTATTTCACTTTGACTGAATATAATACTTCAAAAGTGCATTGTCGCTTTAGCGCAAGTAGAGGGGTGCACCGCCCCCACTCCCACCCCTCCTGTAACAAAAGCAAAATGCAATGGTACAGCCTGTTAGTTGGAAAAAATGTTAAAACCGTTAAACTTAAGATTTTTGTAGGCGAGAACCCCTCCCCTCCCCTCTAATACACAACCACTGCGAAATTGGTAGCTGATAAACGCATTGAAATCGGTTTATTTTTCTCATTGCAGGACGCAGTCCTTCAAAAATATATTGCTCCATTAGTGTAGCTAGTGGGAGACAATGACGTGCAACCCCTCCCCCTCCCTTTATCAAAAAATATCGCATTAACTGAGTTTCATATCTCACTACTTGTTGGCCTTAACTTGAGTGTGCTGTATTCGCAACATTTTCTCAAATTTCGACTTGATTCGCCCAGTAGATGCAGTTATTACTCTGTGCCATTTGTATCTTTCTGTGGGGGGGGGGGGGGGTTGCAAACGTGTTTTATGTGTTTCAAGTCAAATTCACCCCAGTCTATCTGTTAATATCGCTTTAACTTAGTTTAACTATCTCACTGTCCTTAATCTCGAGTGTGCTTTATTAAAAAAAAGCAGAGAGAGAGAGAGAGAGAAATCGATTCGTTTCACATTGACTTTACGTTTTGACACACCAAAACGGCTTGTTTTTTCGAGACAAAAATTGTAGTATTTGTACTGTTAAATTGGCGCAACAACTGGGTGGGAGGGGGGTGCATTCGGGGTAAACCCCTCCACCCTTTCCCCAAAAAGCGAAATGCACTGGTAAAGTCTAGAAGTGAAAAAAATATATATTAACACCGTTAAACCTAGACATTTTTCTCGCCAGATCCTCCTCCCCCCTCCTCCCTGCTCTCTTGCACACGCCAACTGCGAAATTGGTAGTTGATAAACGTACTAAAAACGGCCTGCTTTATTGACTGCAGGACGCAATCCTTCAAAAATGTTTTGCTCCATTGGTGTAGCTAGGAGAATACAATGACGGGCAAATCCCCCCCCCCCTCGTCCGTTTTTTTCGGAAAAAAAAAATATTGCATTATCTGAGTTTCATATCTGTTCATGTTAGTTTAGCAAGCGACATGTATGCGTGTCGCGTGTGAGATGCAGTAACTGTAAACTCTCAGTACCATTCATTTTAAACTTTTTTTTCTTGGCGTGTGCAAGCGTGTTTTATGTCCGCATATGTCTTATTTACACCCACTCTTTCTGTGGATATCGCTGAAATTGGCTTTCATTATGTCCCAACCCTTCGGATTGGGGCCTATAGGTTTGGGCTGTCCGTCCGTCCGTCATCGCTTAATACCCCTATGAATTTGGGAGACGGTTGGGGCCTGCTTGTGTTTCACAAATATTACTTGTTTCTCATTATTTGATGCCCTTAAACTTGAGTGTGCTGTGGCCACTAAATTCTCCCAAATTCGCTTGGTTACGCCGTGTAGAGGCAGGTTCTTGAGTGATGCCATTTGATATTTTTCTGGGGTGTACAAGCGTGTGTAATGTGCGTAGAAGTCTAATATACACTCAGTCTTTCCGTCAATATCACTTAAACTGAGTTTCGTTTCTCACTGCTTGGTGACCTTAATCTTGTGCTGTCTTTTTTTTTTTTCAAATTCGACTTATTTCACTTGGACTGAAACTAATACTTCAAAAGTGCATTTTTGTATTAACGCAAATAGAGAGGGTGCGCGACTCCCCCACTCCTCCCTCCATTAGTGTAGCTAATGCTCAATTAGTGTAGCTAGTGGGAGACAATGACGTGCAAACCTCCCCGTCCCTTTATCCAAAAAAATATCGCTTTAACTGAGTTTCACTATCTCACTGTCCTTAATCTTGAGTTGCTTTATTTAAAAAAAAAAAAAGAGAGAGAGAGAGAGAGAGAGAGAGAGAGAAATCGATTCGTTTCACGTTGACTTTACATTTTGGCAGATCAAAACGGCTTTTTTTTTTTAGCCAACAATTGTAGTATTTGTACTGTTAAATTGGTGCAACAACGGGGTTGGTTGCATTTGGGGAAAACCCCACCCTTTCCCCAAAAAAGCGAAATGCACTGGTAAAGTCTAGAAGTGAAAAAAAATTTTGACGGCCAGATCCCCCTCACCCTTCCTCCGCCTCTCTTGTACACGCCAACTGCGAAATTGACAGTTGATAAACACACCGAAACGACTATTCGTAGTTGATTTGCTTGCATCTGTCAGCGGGCTAAAGCGAGAGATTCTCACGCACATGTGAAAGGCTGATTGTGTATTATTGTGCGCTGTTTTATTTGTTTGAGCACTACTTTTAAGATTGGCTTGCCTTTTTACTATTTACACGCGAAAAATGTCATATTTATCTTCCATATATGCTTCTCAGATCCCCCCCCCCTCTCCATCCAGGCCCCCGTCCTCCTTCGGAATTGCCAATTCAAACACGTATCAGAAGCTCTATTTCGCAGTAGATTTGCTTTGATCTTTGAACGGGCTAAAAGCTCGAGGTTCCCACGCTCATGACAGGCTGACTGTATATTATTGAGCGCTGTTTTAATTGTGTGTGCACTACTTTTATGATTGACTTGCCTTGTTACTGTTTGCGCGCGAAATAATCCGTTATTTTGTCAAGGTTTTTCTGCCATTAAAATGCTTGTTTGGTGATATTTTTTAGTTTGTGTTAGTTTATAAAAAATATTGTAAGGTTTGGAATGAAATTATCTGCGAAACACTACACTGTGTACATGAAGTTGAATGTTTTTTTTTACTCAGTATGCAAATTAACCTGTCACGAGGTGTATGCGCGCGGCTTTGTTCTTGGTGGCGTCACTTTCAATGCAGAAAGCTTCCAGGTTACATGTGGATAATTTTTGAAAAATTAAAAGTGGATACAAAGTTAATAAGGATACACCTGAAAGGTAAATACACAAATGTTAAAAGCGCGGTGATTTTGTGAATCACGAGAAAATGTTGTTTTAGCGTGTTTGGTGTGTTTTGTGGCACTTTTTTGTGTAAGATACTGCTGTAAAAATACAGGCTTGATTGTGAGGACGGCACATTCTGAGCTAACATATCTTTTTATTTTACGGATTTATGTGTCTAGAAATGTTCGCTCAGAAAATTGTTGCTCAGTTTCGCTTGAAAATGCTGTCGATGTTGTCTTTTCTTGGATTTCTTGGTTTACAATTTTTTGTAAGTGGCCACTGCTGGAAACTAGCTTCTTTTGGTCCGGGTCCTTGGGACCTAGGACTTTGAAAAAGGGTCCAAAGCTATTTAGGGAGGATCCGAACCGTGTTAAGATAACATAGGGCGCAAGAAGACCTGATTTTTTGCGGCTGAGTCGGACTCTGGGTAGCCAAAAAGGAGGGTCTCTGATCCCCGTCAATTTCCAGCCCTGTTAATACGTACACAGACTTTTGCCAATTTTAAACCCCCTACCCTGAACGCAGTCCGGATGCTTTGTCTCCCCCTCCACCTTGAACGCTTAAAAGAATAAGCCAATACGCACTTAGACTTTTTCGGAAAAACTTTTGCGTTTCGGCTGAATTCAGGTGGGATTAGGATGTAATGATAGAAGAAAAAACGGCATGGATGATCTCTTAGAATGTAAAAAAAAATAGGTCAATTTCGCGCAGTTATAGCTCATGCTGTCGGGTCATACCTAAGATTGAGATTCCTTCTTGCTACTCCGTGAGGGACTCCACGGTTAGAGAGATTTTGAATGCCCCATATCAGAATAATGTGGCAGGGGGCCCCGATATGGCCATAGCAGTAAAAAAAAAAAAAAAAGAAAGAAAAAGAAAATCACAATGCTACACCAAATGTATCCGGTCACTTGTCGGTTAGTTTCGCTAAGATTTATGGATTGTGTTGTCGTTATTTCAAATTCCCAATATATTCAGCTAATGATCATTCTCTTATTGCTTTCACAGATGCCGCGGAAAAAAGGGTGGATTAAAAAGACCAAGGTCCAAGAACAGTTCGTTGATCTGCAGCGCTACAGAACAGGTGACGTTGTGCTTCACATCTATAGAAGGAAGTGGTGGCCTGCACATGTGGAAGGCCGGGACCCTGACGGAAGTATAGAAGTCTCGTTTTGCGGTTTTGACTTTGCGTAAGTTCTTAAACTTTTTTTCTATTGCTTTCCTTTCCAGGTCGTGGACGTCCTGTACAACCAGTTTGATTTAGATTCCCTTTTGTTTTTGCGTGTTCTTGTGGAATGATGACGTCCTATTCGCAGAAATTATACTTTTGTAGAGTTGAAAGACCAGTGTATCGTAACATTTTTTTTTTTGCTCCTGTAATAACTGAAAAAAAAACTTGACAAGGACAGAAGTGACGTCCTTACAGCAGCTGAGAGTGATCCATGATTTCAAAACATTCTTTCATTTTTAGTCCGGAGAAAGTTTCCGATCCCAGGAAGCTCAAACCGTTTCCTATGGCTGTGGGAATTGGTAATATGTTATTAAGAAATGACAGATTTTTTCCTTCCCTGTGATTGGGTTAAATGTCGGTTTGCAAATCTCCGTTTTGCATGATAGTGCTTCATAAGTTTGCAGGTTCGATTATCTAGCCGGAAGCATCAGACTCAAAAGGACTTGTATTTTTCAGTATCTTAGATGAAATGCTGAATCCCTGTATTGCCAGTTGCACGTTCTCATTGCTAAACGAACTGTATATGCGAGATTATACTTGTTCGATTTTTTTCCTTCCCGGTGATTGGGTTAAATGTCTGTTTTGTCGTTTTATGGTTTGCAAATCCCCGTTTCCGTTGAGTTTTGCATGCTAATGCTTCATTAGTTTGCAGGTTCGATTATCTAACTGGAAGCATCAGACCCAAAAGGACTTGTATTTTTCAGTATTTTAGATGAAGTGCCGAATCCCTGTATTGCCAGTTGCACGTTCTCATTGCTAAACGGACTGTATATGCGAGATTGTACTTATTCGTATAACACCTATTTTTAAATTTTCTCTTCGGTATCTGTTCTCTCTGTAACTTGCGTGGAACACAAACTTAAATTACCATTGTGTCCGTGTCATTTTTGTGCTCACGCCTTGGAATGATAAAAAAGTATCGTTTTCCTTTACGCACAGTGTGTTTTCGCATGGTTTTTGGGAATGATTTATGTGCGTCTAAACTTGTATGGAATGAAATGTGGAATGATTAAGTATTCCGTCATTTTTTTCTGCAGAAGAGGTGTGTAAAAACCCCGGGAAGGGATATATCAAGGCCTGGGCAGAAGCCGCAAAGAGGTTATGCCGCAGGGATCAGAGCCACTTGACCCATTTTGTGGGTGAAATTGTTGGGGGACCGGTTAAAGATAGTGATGACAGTTCGGATGTTAACCAAGCCTGTAGCCAGATTAAGAAAGCAGCGGAAAATATCCCTGCGTCGATTTCAGGTAATAACAGATGGACGAATATACAACATATATTTTGCTTGACGCGTATTTCTCGTTTCATTCGACATCTTTTTTTTTGTGTGTCTGTGGGTGTGATCCGAAGGGCAGTTTCGTTATTTTCCTGAACCGGAACTTGTAAGACTGGAGCGAAACGGACTGTTGTCAGAATTTTGAACATGCATGTCCTGTGCGGCTAAGCTTTAAATTGTTCAAGGATTAAATAAGGACGTCATAGTTTATGACTCGGCTGTTACATTAGAATGAAACATTGGCATTGGAAGAAATCACAGAGTTCAAATTAATTTTAAAACATGTGTTCATTTCGCTTGCACAGAATTTTCATACAATATCCCCGTTGCAGCGATCGAAAGCCATGAGACAGAAGTTACGGCCACCGTTGGGGAGGGGGTGGCGCAATCCGAAGAACGTAGTTCGGGCAGCGATTGCGTCATTCAAGGCGTTAAAACCATGTCAAAAGAGCTTTGTGAGAGACCAGTGAAAAGGGTAGAGTCGGCTAACACACATTCATCGCAGGGCGAGAAAGACACAAAACTCTCAGCGAATGCGGAATCGGCTGTTGAAGGGGCGTCGTCTGAGAAGTCGCTGGGTAAGTGATGCTTTTGCATTTATAAAGGGTAAGAATTGTTGCTGAGATGTGTCGGAAGGTGTATCGGGATATATGTAGCACTAGTGCAGATTTGGTCAAGCCAACCAGGTGCTGACGTTTCAAAGAATTCAAAACATTTTTCGTGCGTTGTGGTTGTCGGCGAAACGGACTGCTTATCGGTGCCCACTGCTAAGATTGTAAGAGTTTTGTACAGTTCAGCTTTGAATTGAAGATGAAATGTGAAGGTTATTCCTGGGCGCTTCATGGTCTTTTCAAATTTAGTTGCTGTTTTGACTTGATGTGAAGTTGTCAGTGTCTCTGTCGTACGAATTCAGTGATTTAGCGTTTGTAATACCAGTGTTATACTTTTTCAGAAAATGTCCCCGTTGCTGCAATCGGAAGCCGTGACACAGACGTTACGGTCACCGTTGGGGAGGGGGTGGCGCAATCCGAAGAACGTAGTTCGGACAGCGATTGCGTCATTACGGGCGTTGATATCATGTCAAAGGAGCTTTGTGAGAGATCGGTGAAAAGGGAAGAGGGGGCACACACACATTCATCGCAGGGCGAAAAAGACACAGCGAATGCGGAATCGGCTGTTCAAGGGGCGTCTTATGAGAAGTCGCTGGGTAAGTGATGCTTTTGCATTTATAAAGGGTAAGAATTGTTGCTGAGGTGTGTCGGAAGGAGTATCCTGACATATGTAGCAGTAGTGCAGATTTGGTCAAGGGAATCGGGTGCTGGCATTTTAAAGAATTCAAAACTTTTTTCTTGCATTATGGTTGTCGGCGAAAAGGACTGCTTATCACTGCTGTGATTACGGAAGACCTGGGGGGGGGGGGCAATTACTGCTGCTATCCTATTTGGATTTTGCATGTGAAATCCTGCTTAGGCATTGCTTAAGCACTGCCTTAGCAGGATGTCACGTGCAAAATTCAAGTAGGGCAACAGCAGTAGTGGCCCTCCAGGTCTTCCGAATGTGATTGAAAGAGTTTTGTGAGTACAGCTTTGAATTGAAGATTGAATGTAAAGGTTATTCCTGGCCGCTACATGGTCTCTTTAAGCGTAGTTGGCATTTTGATTTCACGTGAAGTTGTCAGTCTCTGTCGTGCGAATCCGCAGTGGTTTAGAGTTTGCAAAACAAATGCAATCCAGGGTGTCCAGCTTTGATGTGCTGCTCATTTCGCTTATGTAGTTAGAATGTGATACATTTTCAGAAAATGTTCCCGTAGCAGCAAGGGGAAGGCGTGAGACAGAAGACAGGGACACTTTTGAATGTAGTCCGGGAAGCGATACCGTTATTACGGGCGTTGGTGCCCTTTTACAAAAGTTTGCTAGCAAGTCAAAGAAAGAGGGGGCAGCTACACATTTTAGTAACACAAAACCGGCTGAAGATGCGAAATTGGGTGCTACAGAGTCGTTTGAGGGCAAATTACTTGGTAAGTGTATTTTTTTTTAACTATTGAAGCATAAGATGTTCTGTTGCCCAGCTGTGTTTAAAGTGGTCACCTCGTGTGTTGCTTATTTTTGTTTTTAGGGTTTGCAACTGCAGCCCATTTCGCTGTTCCAAATAATTTTGTGTTTGCGCCCACGAAAAATGCTCGGAAAGAAACTAAAATATGACTTAAATTCAAAATCCTTTTAACTTTTTTAGGAGTGGTGAAACCTGTACCTCAACCAGTCAAGATCTTTGAGTTGTCCCACAAGACGGAAGGTACTTACACGGTCCAACCAGGGAATACCTACCTTGCAAATGCAATGGGTAAGTCGTATTTAGCTTTGTTATCAATTAAAATACAGCGCTTTTCGCCTTGCACTTTAATCAACAAGGTAACTCAGAGTTATTTATTGGCTTTGTTTCTTTCTCATTTTAGATGTGTTATCAAGTAAGTTGAACATAAAAAAAGTGTGCAGTGCATCTGGTTTCGCGTATATCACATAAATGCATTTACCATTTGCTTGTGTAACTCTCATGTCTGTCATTTTGTTTTGTTGTAGAAGCTGCCGGACTTGTTTGCAGGATGGTACAGAGGCCTGGAGGGGTAGATGCGGAGGTATTTGCGGGACAGGAAATTGCGACATGTGTTGTGAGGGATGTGGTAGAAGGACTGAAACCTGAAGGCATAACTTTTTCCCACATTGAACCCAGGTCTTCACTGCAAACAGTAGATACAAGTGCTATTTTGGGTAGGTTTTACGTATTTCATTTTTTTTTTAGCTGTATGCTTTAATACAATATAATACATTTTACGGTATGGTTGTAAACTGATGAGGACGTCAAGCAAGCGAAACCATCCAGGTTAAGTGCAAGTCTAAAACATAGCAATATCGCGTTTCGCATGTTGAGTGTGTTTTATATGGAAAAGATATTTAGAAATGCATTTTGTTTTTATTTCTTTTGTTTCAGCAGATGTCTTGGCCAAAGCAAGTGATGAGGGGGAGGGGCAGGAGCAAACTAGCCATGAACTTTGTCAGCCACAAGCTACAACAGCACAAGAGCAAAACTTTTTTCCAAATTTATCATTTTCTGAGATGTTGCGTGATGACGCCGAACCTGATCCTGAATTTCTAGAGCACTTGACGACCTGTAGTGCACCCGTAAAATCTCGGCAGCGGCCTATTCCATCAACAGCTGTAAGGGAGGAGGACCTTATGCAAGAGCAACAGCACCATGTCTTGGAAAGGTTTTGCGCGCTGACAGAAGAAACAAAAGGTGGTAAGTAAAATAGTTTTTATGCGATGTCCATTTCGCTGGTATTGAGCATTTGTGCAGTGGTAAAGTGTAGTGGTCAGAAAAATATTAATACCGTTAAACGAAGACATTATTGCTGGCGAGACCGCCCCCACACCCAAACGGCTTGTTTCACAAAATCGCAGGACGTAATATTGGTGTTAGTAGGGAGCTATTGCTATCGGTCTGTCCGTTCGTCTGTCCGTAAATTTTTTTGTCTGGGCGATATCTCAAAAACTATTTATCGGAGCTTCACGAAACTTTACAGGAAGAAAGTATATATAGTGTAAATGTGCAAACACCCGTCCGCCGCTTCATCCGTTGCACCTTGTATGTTGTTTTTATCCGGGCGGTATTTCAAAAGAGTAACTGGACCACAGTGATGTAGCTGTTATTGGCTGAAGGCTCTGCATCTCCGATGCCTATGTTTATTATTATTCAAAATTCAGTTCGTTTCACTGCAACATGTCGATACACCAGAATGAAGAAAGTGTACTTGGTGTAATTAGGGAGCTATGATGGGTTGCAACCTTCCCTCTCCTCCCCTCACCCCGCCCCTTTCTCAAAGAAAAAAAAATTGATTGAACTCAGTTTCAGCGCTCACCTCTTGGTACCCTTAATCTGGAGTCTGCTGTGGTTTTTTTTCAAAATTCAGTTCGTTTCACTGCAATATGTTGATACACCAGAATCAAAAATGTGTACTTGGTGTAATTAGGGGGCTACGATGGGTTGCAACCTTCCCTCTCCCCCCCCCCCTCACCCCGCCCCTTTCTCAAAGAAAAAAAAATAGATTGAACTCAGTTTCAGCGCTCACCTCTTGGTACCCTTAATCTGGAGTCTGCTGTGGTTTTTTTTTTCAAAATTCAGTTCGTTTCACTGCAATATGTTGATACACCAGAATCAAAAATGTGTACTTGGTGTAATTAGGGGGCTACGATGGGTTGCAACCTTCCCTCTCCCCCCCCCTCACCCCGCCCCTTTCTCAAAGAAAAAAAAATAGATTGAACTCAGTTTCAGCGCTCACCTCTTGGTACCCTTAATCTGGAGTCTGCTGTGGTTTTTTTTTTCAAAATTCAGTTCGTTTCACTGCAATATGTTGATACACCGGAATCAAAAATGTGTACTTGGTGTAATTAGGGGGCTACGATGGGTTGCAACTTTCCCTTCCCCCCCCGCTCACCCCGCCCCTTTCTCAAAGAAAAAAAAATAGATTGAACTCAGTTTCAGCGCTCACCTCTTGGTACCCTTAATCTGGAGTCTGCTGTGGTTTTTTTTTCAAAATTCAGTTCGTTTCACTGCAATATGTTGATACACCAGAATCAAAAATGTGTACTTGGTGTAATTAGGGGGCTATGGTGGGTTGCAACCTTCTCCCCCCCCTCACCCCGCCCCTTTCTCAAAGAAAAAAAAAGATAGATTGAACTCAGTTTCAGCACTCGCCACTTGGTGCCCTAAATCTGGAGTCTGCTGTGGTTTTTTTTTTTTTTAAATTCGGTTCGTTTCACTGCGACATGTTGATACACAACAATGTTTATTTTTTAACCAAAAAGTGCGATATGAGGTTTAGCATTTGCAGTTAATGTTATTAACAAATTGAAGTAACCAGCTCATGATGCAAACATATGAGAGGGGGTTACATTCGCTGTGGTATGGTAGTATTTTGTCCTACTTGTGTAAAAATGACTTGCTTTGCATTTGCCATGATTTCTTTGTCTGAATTTCAGTGCTATTTTAGGTTAATATATTTATTGCAGAGGCGGGAAAAGATTGTGATCCTGAGGTGTTCGAGGTGTCCCTAAGAGAGGTCATTCCGTTAGAACTGAATGTTGAACAACACGTCTCAGATTCATCGGTATTAAGTTCTCCCGTACCAATGGCTCAGATAGAAAACAGTTCTCCCGTATCAGTGGCCCAGATAGAAAAGCCAAAGAGTTTCTCACTGCGAATTCGCCCTAAACAGAAAAGGCTACAGCCCCAGTCCGATGAAAGCTCTTCCGTCGATCGTGACCATGATTCAGACTACGTACCCACTCCAAAAAAGAAAAGGCTCTCAGGAAAAAAACATAAATTTAGTTCAAGTAGCAGTGATGAGGAGTCTGATGAAGCCCCTATCACATCAACTCCACGAAAGGCAGCGAAAGCAACGGTTCGCAGACCAGCAGTGAAAAGTAGCCAGAGATCAGGTGCAAAAGCAATAGTTCGCAGACCAGCAGTGAAAAGTAGCCAGAGATCAGGTGGCAAACACAGTCAATTGAAAGCCTCATCGGCGCCAGAGAAAGACAAAAGAGGGAGACAGAAATATCTTACAAAGTCGGAGTTACAGCCCAAGTCCGTCAGAAGCTCTGGCCACGCTCATGATGGTGATTCAGACTCCGTACCCACTGCGAAAAAGAAAAGGTTACCAGGAAAAAAACATACATTTACTACAAGTAGCAGTGAGTCTAATGAAACCCCTGTCACAACTCCAGGAAAAGCGGCGAAAGCAACGGTTCGCAGATCAGTGAAAAGTAGCGAGATCTCAGGCGACGAACACGGTCAGATGGAGGACCCATCGGTGCCTGTTGGAGAAAAAGACACAACAGAGGGACCGATGTTTAGTTCAAGTACCGACAGATCCGAATCTACGCCCGTCACATCGACCCCAATGAAATCACGTCGCAAGTCAGCGAAACGAACGGTTTCAACACCATCAGCTTTAAGAAGCGAAACCTCGGATACAGAACCAGCTACTGCAATTGAATCTTCAACGGTAGCAACTGCGGATAGTGATTTCGATCTACCAAGACTGGACCCAGCCAGTAAAAAAAAGCATTGTTGTTTCTTCTGTCACAAATTGATTGCACGTGTAGCCGAACATTGCACAGGCGTCCATCGAAACGAAGACGAAATAAAAGTTATAAAAGAAATCAAAGACAAGCGTTGTCGTGCATTGGAATGGGATAGAATTCGAAAATTGGGAGATTATTGGTACAACAAACAGGCCAAAAAGAAAGGGTTGAAAGACTTAATTGTCAAATACCGAAACACCATGAGGAAGAGGGAGAAAGCGACTGAAGAAAAAGAGTACCTGTTGTGTCCATACTGCAAGGCAATGATAACGAAAGAAAACTTCGCACGTCATCAAAGGAGGGAATGTAAGCAAAATGCAGATCGACGGGAAAAAGGAGAGAAAATTGATACGCCCGAAAAAACTACGCGAAAACGACTTGTTCCTGAGGCAAGAGCTAAAATGATGCAAGTGGACACCAAGTCTGAATCTGTTAAAAAGGCTTTGGCACGCATGCACCCGTGTCATACGACGGAGATCATAAAGAACGACAAGTTGCTGCTAGAGCTGATGGAATTTTTATCCGATAAACATGGTCATATGTCGAAGGCGCAAAGTATGATAACACAACCCGTCATAGCTTTGGCAAAGTTACTTAAGCTGTGTCGCGAGAAATATCCCGATGTTTTCGTAAGCAGTGAAGACCTAGTCCACCCTGGCCACTACAGGCTAATGGAGAGCGTTATTAAAATGTCCCAGGACGAAGGACCAGCATCACAAGAAGAATTCAGCCATCCATCGGCGGTTATGAGATTAGGAGGAACTCTAAGAACCCTTGCAACCGAATACGAGATGCATTGCCTACGAAATGGAGACTACTCGAAAAACAAGATTGCCTCTGTGTTCCATTCTGTGCTCGATCGTTATTACACATGTTTGTCCAGACGAGCTAACTTCCTGCTAAAGCGACGAAAATTTAACAGGAGAAAAATTCTGCCAATGTTTCAAGACATTGACAAGTTTTTCCAACACATATCGAACAGAATGAAGGTACTTCATACGAAACCGGCGAAAGAAGACATCTATAGGGAAGTCGTGGTGTATACCCTCGCACAGGTGATAATGTTCAACAGAAAACGCAGTGGTGAGGTCGAAAGGTTGCTATTGAAGGATTTAACTGACGGTCTGAAAATTTCATCAGAGCCAGATCCCGAATATCTAGCGGGAATGCAGGAATTCGAAAAGCAGTTGGCAAGCAAATTGATCAGGATTGAGTTCTTGGGGAAATGCTCTAGACGAATATCGGTGCTGTTAACAAACGATATGCACGAAAACATCAAGCTGCTGCTGAAGCTACGCGAAAAGTACGTCCACAAGAACTCGGTTTATGTCTTTGCACGTCCCGGAAATTATAACACACCGATGGAGGGGCACGTCGCGGTAAAAAAGGTAGCAGTGGAAGCAGGCCTTACCGACTTGAACATTTTTAATTCAACAAACATGCGAAAACACCTTGCAACGATGTCGCAAGTGTTAAACTTGCCGCACGTAGAGCAGGACTTTTTGGCAAATTTCATGGGTCACGACATAAGGGTTCATAGGGATTACTACAGATTACCGGTCGACATTGTCGAAAAGAGTAAAGTGGCACAGGTCCTCATTGCCATAAACAGTGGGAAGCCAAGGGAACCATACCAACAAACGGGCTACGAAGCGTTGCCGGATGTGGAAATTGGCGAGGTGACTGCACAGGGTGGACCAACGGAAAGTAGGTTTATGTTGCACTTTACGTGCAAAATGTACTTCAAAATTTGTAAGAAAATTTGAAAAGTATAGTTAGCTGACTTTGTAACAGGGAGATGTTAAAAAACCCAAAAAATGTTTTAAGATGTGTGTGTTTCAGTACGTTTATTTTCCTACTTTTTTCGACCCCGTTCCCATGTATGTTTTACAGCTGAGAAGATTTGAAGTAACACACAGTTCAGTTTGGCGCGAAAATGACGTGTATATGTAATTGGGAGTTAATTTGATACCCGTCTATGCTGTTCGCAGGTGATGTTGAAGAATCAGACGGAGAGGGAGAAGTGGACGTCATAAGAGAGACGGAGCAACGACTGCTGGGTAAGAAACCTATTAATCGGATTTCGCTTGAATTGTGCGTAAACAGTCAGGAGTAAAGTTGTGTAAGATGATAAAGGGGTGATATTTGTAATGACTATTTCATTAAACGTTTTTTTTTTATTATTTTTTTTTAAACATTGTTCAGAATGTAATTATCATTTACAAGGCTGTACAAAACATGAGACAGTAGTAATAAAATGTGTGACCTTTGAATTTCGCAGGTTTTTGGTACTGCTGCAACTCCGCCAATGTTATTTATAACAAAGTGGCATTTTTTTATGTTTTTACAGGCGATCAAGCAACTCGTCCCCACTTCAGTGAAGTTGAAGTGGCTCTCATGAAGACCATATTCAAGAAAGAATTACACCACAGAGGTAGTCTTCCAACGTTAGATGAAGTGTAGGATCGAGTTCGAGACGAGGAAATGTTACTGGGTCGTTCTGTGAGAGAAATCTTCAATTTCCTGAAAGCGCAGAAGAAAAAAAGTACCAAAGCAAAAAAACAACAAACAGCAGCTCCTTCCGCTCCTGCTCCACCGACCGCTGATGCTTCAGACGATAGTTCAGGTACAAGCATACAAGCAAAAATATTAAAGAAAGATGTACTTCACATTTCGCATGGAGTGAGAGACTAAGAAAATTTTAGTGTAGATGAATATTTAACATTGTTTTTAATTGTATGTTGTTGACCCTTCACTATGTATAATTAATTTCTCTTGCATATAAGCAAAAACATTGCATTTAGACGTGTTCATTTATGTTTTTCTTTCAGACGAGGTGGAATATGAAATTCCTTTGCCTGTCACCTCAGTATCATCACTTATGAAAAAGAAACGGAAGAAATCCGGTCACAGCCGCAGGTCAGAGAGTCCCAAGAAAACTAAAGGTAGGATTTAACAGAAAGCATTCGGTTCACATAAATTTTAGGTGGTACATTTCGCGTGGTTCTGTTAATAGCGTTGCGAAAACTATATTGAATGTAACGTGTGCTTTCGCAAGAATTGACAGTTCATTGCACTTACATTTTATAATCTCGCCTTATCTTTTGCAATGCTCGACACTTAATGTAAACTCACAAATTTATTTTGCTAGATACACATGTTTTACACTTGTGCAAATTATTTTACAGGTTCGAGTAGGCCGTGGACAACAGAGGAAAAAGAGGCGGTGCATAAACATTTCCAAGGCCACATTGACCGATACAAGCCGCCAACGATGAAAGAAATCAAGTCCTGCCTTTCAGAGGAAAGTGATATTTTAGGACACAGGAACAAAGTTCAGTTGCGGGCATACCTTTCAAATTTGTACAAGAGAAATAGAAAGGCGGAAGAAGCTTCAGATCCGTTTAAAAAATAAGAAAATATTTTGGGGACATTTCGCTGTGATATCATGTTTGTGGTATTCTGTTTTGGTTTACACAAGTGCGGGGAGTTTTCTTTTTAACTGTCAGTTCGAAAGTTCTCTGTTCGGAGTGACCAATTTCAAAGTTTATGAACGTTGTGAGATTGGGTAGTACGAGTAAATAATATGTGACAGAGTCTCAAAACTTGCAAATTTTGCTGATGTTTCTGTGAGTAAGAACATTTTGGTGTTCGCACATTTCGCATGGTTGTGTACGTACATTTGGCATGTCAATTCGAAAGCTTTAACTGTGTTAATTGCAGGCAACTTTTCTCACACCAAGTGTGACTTTGATACGTACAAAACCATGCGAAATGTGCGAACACCAAAATGTTCTAATTCACAAACATCGGCAAAATTTATTTTAATTTGTAAGGGAGGGGGGCTGTGCTGTGACGTTCAAGTCTTACCTTGGCACGGGGTCGTGTGTGGGACTAACTGTGTAACTCGAGTGGGAAGGGAAAAATGTTGAAGACGCAAAGCGCACGGTAGCGGAGTAGAAAGGATAAATATACACTTCCTTCGTTGCTATTCATTGTATAACATGTTTTTTATGCTTATGTTTCTGTCGTTGCATTTTCTGGCGGTGAAACGTGATGTCTTCCATGGTGTTAGTAATGTCAGTGTTTTCATGGTAACACTGGACGTAGTGTTGTAAGTCGGCATCGGGGGCCATCGGTTGTGGCGTTATTACTTAAACTCGTGCGGTTGGTTTAAACAAAGCACTTGCTAGGTAGACAGGAAAAGGTGTATTGACAAACATACTCATTTAATATTGGGGGTGGGTGGGTGGGATTGGTGGTAGGGGATTGTCGATTTATCAAGAGCTTTCAAAAATTACGGGGCAGGTTTTTTCGTTTTCCAGTATTAAGTCAGGACACCTGTCTTTATGAAATCATGCTGTTTGACCCAGCGAGTATTTGTTTTAATTTGTTTTTAGTTTCGCTGTCAGAAAGCGTACTTGTTAGAAATGAAAGTAAGGGAGGGGGGCTGTGCGGTGACGTTCAAGTCTTACCTTGGCACGGGGTTCGTGTGTGGGACTAACTGTGTAACTCGAGTGGGAAGGGAAAAATGTTGAAGACGCAAAGCGCACGGTAGCGAAGTAGAAAGGATAAATATACACTTCCTTCGTTGCTATTCATTGTATAACATGTTTTTTATGCTTATGTTTCTGTCGTTGCATTTTCTGGCGGTGAAACGTGATGTCTTCCATGGTGTTAGTAATGTCAGTGTTTTCATGGTAACATGAAGCTTCAGATCCGTTTAAAAAAAAGACGCTATTTCGGGACCATTTCGCTGTGATGTCATGTTTGTGGTATTCCGTTTTGGTTTACACAAGTGGGGGGAGTTTTTTTTGTATCAGTTTTTCCATGCAGTTCACTGTTCTTATACGAAGTGACCGACTTCATATTTATGAACGTCACGGGTCTGAGTAGTACGGGCAATTTTCATATAACGGGGTCTCAAAACCTGCCAAATTTGCCGAGGTATTAAGAAGTGTTTTGGTTCGTACATTTCGCATGGTTATGTGCGGTCGCGTATCAGGTTTCAGAGTGTTATTTGTATTTGATTTTTCTCGTTTACAGTGACAAACTGTAAATTTATGAAAGTGGCGTTGATGGATAGTACGGATAAGTTTCATGTGACAGGGTCACAAAAGGTGCAAAGTTTGCCGATGTATTTAAAAAAGAAATACTTGCGTCGTAGATTTCGCGTGGTTGCACTGCATTTCGCATGGTTGTAGATGTGTGCGTACATTTCGCTTGTCAGTTCGAAAGCATTAGCTGTGTTATTTGCAGTTCACTGCTCCTATAAGAAGTGGCCGACTTTAAATTTATGAGCGTTGCGAGATGATGTAGTACGAGAAAATGATATGTGGCAGGGTCTCAAAACTTTACAAATTTTGCTGATGTTTCTGTGAGTAAGAACATTTTGGTGTTCGCACATTTCGCATGGTTGTGTACGTACATTTGGCATGTCAATTCGAAAGCTTTAACTGTGTTAATTGCAGGCAACTTTTCTCACACCAAGTGTGACTTTGATACGTACAAAACCATGCGAAATGTGCGAACACCAAAATGTTCTAATTCACAGAAACATCGGCAAAATTTTCGAAGTTTGAGACCCTGTTACATACATGGTTGTGGACGTACATTTCGCATGTGATATTTTAGGACACAGGAACAAAGTTCAGTTGCGGGCATACCTTTCAAAATTTTACAAGAAAAATAAAAAGGCGGATGAAGCTTCAGATCCATTTAAAAAAAAATAAACTGTTTTGGGGACATTTCGCTGTGATGTCATTTTTGTGGGATTCTGTTTTGGTTTACACAAGTGGGAGGAGTTTTTTTTTTTGTATCAGTTTTTTTTCCATGCAGTTCACTGTTCTTAATCGAAGTGACCGACTTCTAATTTATGAACGTCACGGGTCTGGGTAGTACGGGCAATTTTCATGTAACGGGGTCTCAAAACCTGCCAAATTTGCCGAGGTATTAAGAAGTGTTTTGGTTCGTACATTTCGCATGGTTATGTGCGTTCGCGTATCAGGTTTCAGTGTGTTATTTGCATTTGATTTTTCTTGTATAAAGTGACAGACTGTAAATTTGTGAAAGTGGCGGTGATGGATAGTACGGATAAGTTTCATGTGACAGGGTCACAAAAGCTGCCAATTTTGCCGATGTATTTAAAAAATAAATACTTGCGTCGTAGATTTCGCGTGGTTGCACTACATTTCGCATGGTTGTAGATGTGTGCGTGCATTTCGCTTGTCAGTTCGAAAGTATTAGCTGTGTTATTTGCATTTCACTGCTCCTATAAGAAGTGGCCGACTTTAAATTTATGAGCGTTGCGAGACGATGTAGTACGAGAAAATGATATGTGGCAGGGTCTCAGAACTTGCACATTTTGCTGATGTTTCTGTGAGTAAGAACATTTTGGTGTTCGCACATTTCGCATAATTGTGTACGTAAATTTCGCTTGTCAATTCGAAAGCTTTAGCTGCATTATTTGCAGTCCATTTTTCTCACACCAAGTGGCCGAATTAAGTACGTACAAAACCATGCGAAATGTGCGAACACCAAAATGTTCTAATTCATAGAAGCATCGGCAAAATTTTTGAAGTTTGAAACCCTGTTACATACATGGTTTTGGACGTACATTTAGCATGTGATATTTTAGGACACAGGGACAAAGTTCAGTTGCGGGCATACCTTTCAAATTTTCACAAGAAAAATAAAAAGGCGGATGAAGCTTCAAATCCGTTAAAAAAATAAACTGTTTTGGGGACATTTCGCGGTGATGTCATGTTCGTGGGATTCTGTTTTGGTTTACACAAGTGTGGGGAATTTTTTTTTTTTTTTGTATCATTTTTTCCATGCAGTTCACTGTTCTTATACGAAGTGACCGACTTTTAATTTATGAACGTCACGGTTCTGGGTAGTACGGGCAATTTTCATGTAACGGGGTCTCAAAACCTGCCAAATTTGCCGAGGTATTAAGAAGTGTTTTTGTTTCGTACATTTCGCATGGTTATGTGCGTTCGCGTATCAAGTTTCAGTGTGTTATTTGCATTTGATTTTTCTTGTATAAAGTGACAGTCTGTAAATTTATGAAAGTGGCGGTGATGGGTAGTACGGATAAGTTTCATGTGACAGGTGACAAAAGCTGCCAAGTTTGCCTATGTATTTAAAAAAAATAAATACTTGCGTCGCAGATTTCGCGTGGTTGCATTACATTTCGCATGGTTGTGTATGAGCGTACATTTCGTTTGTCAGTTCGAAAGTTCTCTGTTCGGAGTGACCAATTTCAAAGTTTATGAACGTTACGAGATTGGGTAGTACGAGCAAAAGGTATGTGACAGAGCCTCAAAACTTGGAAATTTTGCCGATATTGCCGTGATTAAGAAAATTTCGGTGTTCGCACATTTCGCATGGTTGTGTGCGTACATTTCGCATGTCAGTTTGAAAGTTTTAATTGTGTTATTTGCAGTTCACTTTTCTCATACTAAGTCACCTACTTTAGTACGTACACAACCATGCAAAATGTGCGAACACCAAAATGTGCTTATTTACAGAAACATCGGCAAAATTGTCAAAAGTTTGAGACCGTGTCACATGCATGGTTGTTATACGTTCATTTCGCATGATTGTGTATAAACGTGCATTTCGTTTGTCAGTTTTACCTGTTATTTGCAGTTCACTGTTCTTATACGAAGTGACCGACTTTAAATTTATGAACGTCGCGAGAAGGGCGTACGCGCAAACGTGACATTGTCTCAAAACTTGGAAAATTTGCCGATGTTTCCGTGATTAAAAAATTTTGGTGTTCGCACATTTCGCATGATTTTGTACGTACATTTCGCATGTCAGTTTGAAAGTTTTAATTGTGTTATTTTCAGTTAATTTTTCTCATACGAAGTCACCGACATTAACTTTATGAACGTCACGAGAGGGGTAGTACACCCAAGTTGTGTTGCATGGTCTCTAAACTTGCAAATTTTGTGCATGGTTGTGTACGTACATTTCGCAAGTTAGTTTGAAAGTTTCTGCTGTGTATTTTGTTTTCTTTAGGAAGCTTTTATGTGGTTTATATCTCATTGCCTCACGTTTTTTTCGGCCTATCATTAAATTTTAAGTAGTGTACATAACACTGAGCTTGAAAATCAGATAGAGTTGGTTATTTACACAAGACGGTTATATCAGTGAAGGATTTTGTTGTATTATTTTTCCTGTATTTTGGTTATATTTTAAAAGAGTTTTGGTTTTAAACATTCATCTGTATAAATCTGTATTTTGTTTTTAAACAATTCATCTGTATAATATAAATCTATGTTTTTAAACATTCATCTGTTTTAATATCTTTTGTGCTGCTCTTCAATATTTTGTAAATCTTCAATTAATGTTAAATAGTTTATGTATAGAAATGAAAGAAAATAAATATTACATTGGGATTATGTAATAAATAAAATAAAAGGTGTAAATAAAAGAAAACAAACTCTACGCTTGTTTGGCTTTTATTTAGTGTTTCCCTAATACTCTTTTACAGAAAGCACGTGGCCTTTGTTTATAAACAAAATCGGTTTGTTTACATTTTTTACACAGTCTCGATTCACATCAAACTTATAGTTGCAGATATCAAAAAATGGTGTAAAATATGCAAATTATGTAAACAAAATATTCTGTTTCGCAGGGTTCATGCTTTGTTAAATTTCTCTTAATCTGTTGTCTTTTATATATTTTCGCTTTCGGAATTGAATGTAAAAAAAATCTACCGAGATTTTCATATACAACTTATGTCTGAAAAGTCCCTAATAACGAAGTTAGATTTTTGGCGTACATTTCGCGAGTTGGAGAAGAAATCGCGATTCGTCGTTTGTTTCCCGACATACCTGTATATATATATGTGTGTGTGTGTGTGTGTGTGTGTGTGTGTGTGTGTGTGTGTGTGTGTGTGTGTGTGTGTGTGTGTGTGTGTGTGTGTGTGTATAGAAGTGTATGTGTCCGCCTATTGTGAAAAAATGTTGTGTTCAAGATATCTCGAGAACAAAAAGTTGAATCGACTTCAAACTTGAACTGTTCATTCCTCGGATAGGTCGGACTATTCTGCTATTCAATATAGACACAAGTTACATTATTAGAGAAAGCGTATGACGTCATTACGTAAAAATCTTGTGTTTGAAATTTCTCAGTTCTATCAATTTTGACGCAGGTTACATTATTAGGGAAGGAGTATGACGTCATTGCGTAAAAATCTTGTGTTCAAAATTTCTCAGCCGCTGAACATCGGAGAAATATCAAACTTAGAGGGATTGTTGCTTGATAGGTCCGAAAGATTTTTTCAAATTTTGTTGAGAGTATAACGAACGAGTGTGGCGTATGACGTTATTCCATAAAAAACATGCATATGATTTTGAAAAGATCTTGGATACAAAATATCTCGATGACGGAAAGTAGTATCAACTTCAAATTTTGCTTGGGTGTTTCTTGGATATGTCGAACGGTTCTGTTAACTTTTGAAGGGTATGTTAAAATTAAAAAAAGACGTATGACGTCATTACTTTAAATTCTTATATGTTAACATTTCTCAGTCTCGATAAATATCTCGATAGCGGAAAATCAGATTGACTTCAAACTTGGTATAGTTATTCCTTAGACAAATCGCATGGTTTCTGATAAACATAGGAAATAAAAGAAAGGCTCCAATCTCGTGAAAAATATTATGTGATATAATTTTGCAGTCGCTGAATCTAATACTCTCTGTCAGACGAAACCCCACCGCCTTCCGCCTCCCGCCTCCCCAGTTTTGCCGGCTCTAAGGGCCTATAAACGTCAAACGTCTCAAGAAGTGCAAGATCCCGAAGAACGCCCTCAGCAGGTCCCTGCGAATGAAATCTTCCCAATATTAGACGAAATGAGTGATGACGACTTCCTCGATGATAATTTTGCCCCATTTATGGCCGTTCACCCCAATGACTCACCAGACACTGAGGATGTTTTAGACAATGATAATATACCTTCTCAGCACCCTTCACAGCGTCAATACTACGTGAATGTGTGCTACTGTTACTTAACATTACAAGACAATGAGGCTATTTCCTGGAGTTCGCTAAGATTTTACTGAAATTTTGTTGGTTTTTCGCCGAAATTTATTGGAGATTGTCAAGATTTTACTAAAAATTATATGGTTTTTCGCAACATTTCAGCCAATTTTTTTTTTTTTTTTGCTATTTGAGAAAAAAACTAACGGCAAGGTATATAGTAATGCTTGCTACATTTATCTAAAATTTAAAGACAGTAATACCAGTTTTCTTCAGTTATTTAAGGTTCTACTGAAAATTTGGTTTTTCGCCAATTTTTGGCCAACCACCCAAAGAAGTAACATCCAGGTAGCTTGTAACGCTTGCTCCTCTCACTTATAGTTTCACGAGAGTAAGACTATTTCCTGGAGTTCATCAATATTTTTTTGGCCAATAACCAAATATGTAGTAGCCAAGTAGATAGCAACGCTTACTTTCTTGACTTAAACTTTCAAAACATTTATTAGAATTTCCTTGAGTCGTTTAAGATTTTATTTAAATTTTTGGTTTAGTGCCAAAATTTTCGCCATTTTTTGGCCAATCACAAAAAAGTAACACCCAGATAGGTAGTCACCCTTGCTACTCTCATTTAAAATTTCAAGACAGTAAGACTACTTATCTGGAGATTTTACGAAAACAATGTTTTTTTTGGCTAATATTTTCGCCAATTTTCAGCAAAACGCCAAAAAAGTAATAGCCTTTTAGGACGTTTCCATCAAAACCCTAGAAGGGGACACGTTTTAAAGAAATTTGGTTTTTGGCCAATATTCCCGTTAATTTTTGGCAAATCACCAAAAACAGTAATAGCCATATAGGTGCTTATTGCTGCTGCCGTCAACCATAGTTGCAAGACATTAAAGAAATCGAAAAATAACCTTTCGTTATAGAACTACATTTTATACACTTTCTACCTGTAGGGTTTTTTGGTCTACGATGAATAGTAACAAAGATACAGCCTGGAAAAACTTGTTCTGAAAAACGACGTTTTTCAAAGTTTTCAAAAAATCGCCAAAATTACTTTTTTTGTAGAAATAAAAAATTAACCAGACGTTACACAACTATACTTTATATACTTTCTTGCTGTATGGTTTTATTAATCTCTGAGGAATAGTAACAAAGATACAGCCTGGATAAAGAGATTTGCGGACGGACAGACAGACGGACGGACACGAGGCGTTTCTATATTCCCCGCCCCCGGCTAAGGTGGCGGGGGATAAAAAGAGTTGCTTCAACAAATGTTGGAAACTGAATGTAAATCATTCCATCTTTCTTTAATTTTCATGTATTTAAACTTCCCCGTAAAGGGAAAATGTTTTGTTTTTTTTTTACTTTCCTTGGCTCTGTGTGTGTGTACGTTTATAAATGTGAAAGGAAAGTCCGAGTAGCTTCAACTTAATGATATTTTAGTGACCACCCTCCAGACTCGATAATAAGATTGTCCAAGGACATTATGACCAGCCGAGATCAGTTAACTAGACCGTTTTCGCAAAGGAGTAGCGAAAATTACACTTGGAGGTCACGAAAAATACGATTCTGCACTCTTAACCTCTAACATATTGGTTTTAGGTCCAAAAGATCAAAAATAAGCTCAGAATCGTTCTATCTGTAGCCGTGTTCAAGATAACGGTGTTTGGCTTTGACCATGGCCGAGGAGGTCAAGGTCATCTTTTAGGCCCAAATATTCGAAAATAAGCTCAAAATCGCTCTATCTCTAACCGTTTTGGAGATAATGACCCACTTTCGGTTTTTGACATTGACCATGGCCGGAGATGTCAAACGTTCTCTAAGGTCATGATTTAAAAAATGCGGATTTTAGCAATTGGGACTAGAACCATATTTTGCAAGCGAAATCCACAACACCTGACAAACATTAAAAGTTTAAGAGCAAAACTCATTTTGGCATGCGCTCATCAAAGACTCTGAAGCCCCCCCCCCCCCCCCCCTGCTCCTGCGGAAACCACCTGGACGCCCCCCTCCCGTTTTCAAATAATATTAATATTTTGGACTTATTAGTATGTCAATATATTATTTGGACAAGTTTTTTCTAATGAAATTGTCATGCCATTGATATATTACCAAACAACACAGCTTGAATTCCGTTTATAAACCGTGTACATCTGCTTGGTTATGTTGGCTCAACGGCTTTGTTGATTGAGCTCACTAGCACCTTTCTATGCGGGCAGAGCTCGCATGACGCCCATAAGCTGTGCTCTTTGCTCAACCGTTACTTTGCTTTTAAATGCGCTGTATTTAACACTTGTTATTTATTCTAAAATCAACTGTATTCGCATGGTGTTTTAACCAGTACAACGAAATTGTAGACCCAGACCCACAACTCACTTTCTACATAAGTGCAAAATTCTGTGGTCCTAGGGCTTCTAGTAGAGAAGAAGTTGAGACAAGAAAATGATTTTTTACTGTCAAGAACAAAAGCACCAACGGCTGCCCGCACAAATTCATATAAGCCTTGACCAAGTCAAAAACTTAAAGTGTTAAGTGTTAAAAAACCCAAACGCTGCAGCCAACTTAAACCTGCACACGCATGCTATGGTCGCTTTCAATGAGAGTTGGGCGATCAATACACAGAGGCTGATATCATGCCAGCTTAAACTACTGTTCTCAGCGTCTTGCCACCTGTTTCGCAAATTTGTTTTGTCGTTTTTTAATTAAAAAATTCAGCAAATAAAAAAGAAAATCCATGAGAATCAACTAGACATACTGACGTTTATCATATCCAAATTTCATCTTTCCAGCCCTAACGGCCTCTGACTAGGTCCACGGACAAACTCGAAAAAAAAAACACAGAAAAAACATGCCACAACTGTAGCTAAAATTTTCGTACAAATTCAATACACTAGGGGATTTTGGCAAATCTACAAATGTAATGAGGTTTGTATGGTTACCAAAAGTGGCAATTATATTTCAAAAACCGATTGTTGAAAATTCGTACAAAAAAATCAAAGGAATCCGGTCAAAATTGTGGGAGAAGCATTTTGAAAATTGGCCACAAAAATTTTTTTAAACGCCCATTCCCCCACCCACATCTATTAAACCAATTTCTAGTGGATCGCCAAAAAGTATCACTTCAAGAGAGGACCATCTAGTGGACATTTACGTAAAATTTGAAAGCAATCTGATCAAAATTGCGGGAGTAATAGCATTTTGAAAAGTGGCTACTAGATTTTTCTTAGATGTCCACTCCTTTAATCCAATTTTTTTGGGGATCACCAAACTTTTCACAAGAGGACCACCTAGTGAACATCTATGCAAAATTTGAGGGCAACCCTATCGAAATTGTGCGGAAAAAACCTTTGGAAAATTGGCTACCAAAAAATTAAAAATGCCCCCTATTTGGCCAATTTTTTCGGTGGATCACGAAAAATTTCCAAGATAGGCGTATCCAGTGAATGTTCGTACAATATGTAAAGGTAATCCGGTCCAAATTGTGGGAGTAGAAGCATTTTGAAAACTGCTAACCAAAAAATTATGCCACCCCTCCAGTTAACCATTTTTTTGGCAGATGGATAAAAAACCAAATTTTCAACACAGAACAATCATGGGGACCAGTCGTACAAAATTGGAAAGAAATCGGATCAAAACTGTGGAGGAAGCACTTTGAAAATTGGCTACTACTATTTTAATGCCTTCATTTAGCAAATTTTTGGCCGATCGCCAAAAAGGTAACTTTTCAAAACAAGACTAGCTAGTGAATATCTTTGCAAAATTTGAAGGCAATCCGAACCAAATTGTAGTGGAAGCCTTTTGAAAACCGCCATTTTGAAAATTGCTTACCAATGTTCTTTTACAATGCCCCAAGCCCCTTCCACCTTTAGCCAATTTTTGACGGGTCGCTAAAAAGTAACTTTTCAAAAGAGGATCGCGTGATGAACACTTCTTCAAAATTTAAAGCAATGCGATTAAAATTGTTGAAGAAAAACCATTTTGAAAACTGACAACCAATAAATTATTAATTCCCCCCACTTAGCGAATTTTTGATGGATCGCCAAAAAAGTAAGTTGAAGGCAACCAGCCGAGCCCAATGCAAGGAGAGTAAACCACTTTACGATCTCATTGTTGCTTACAAAATCACACATTCAGCTGTTGTATAAATAAAATTTGACTGCACAAGGATATTTTTGGGTAAGATGGACTCCTGTCTGAATATATTAAACCAAACAACTAAATCGGTCGAAAACTAGTTAATTTAATCACTAGGTTAGAATTTTTTTTTTTGAAATGGAGATACTAGTGTTGATGGTCACTTGTCATTCTATTTTATTGCAAAGACAAAATGACAGGAATTCACCACGACTAAAGCACCACCAAAGCAACTGTCATATTTTTATAGTTCAAATTTACCAAAACAATGACGGGAGACATAGCTTTCTCTCTCCTTATGGCTTTTAATTGTGCCCCTTCACTAAAACACAACTGACTTCAAGGATCAGGCCGGATCGAACTTTTCGTGAAGGGGAGGGGGGAGGTTTCTACTTCTGACACTTTAAATTTAAAAGTTTCAGAAAACCAACAGCTTAAACAGTTATTTTTTTTAGAATAGGGGGAGGCGGTCGCGACCCCTGAACCTCCCCCACCCCTTGGATTGGCCACTAAGAAAGAATTTTTGTTTGCAGTGTCTCTTGGGTATTCGGCCCTTTTTGCAACACACACAACTATTGATCAACTCCAAAGGCTTAGCATACATAGGAACTACAATGCTAATAATAGGTCATGGGGAAATCACAGGCTTCTGTTAACACTGCATTAAGACACATACACAACACCGCTTGTTGTAGATTCAATTCGGTCAAAGTAACTCTGTTCGTGTGTGTCAGGAGGGGGGGGGGGGTGGTGGTGAGGGTCAGGAGAGGGAGACAAGGATGTCGAAGGACATGACACAGCCGAGTTACCAAACAAGGAAAGTAAGAAAAACTCTGAAACGAATACTGTTAGGCCAAAAAATGAAGAACTTTCTGAACGTAACTTTTTCATAATTTTAATACACAAAAACGAGCTTTCTCGGGTGAAATCTAAAAAAAAAATCAAACAGAAAAAAACACAAGCACGTCCAGGAACATGGAGAGCAGCCCACGAACGTTCACGTCTACTATTGAAAAGATTCAACGAAAAAAAAAACAAGAAAAAAAGAAAAAAGAAAAGAAAGTAGATTGGGTTAAAAATCACTTCAAGAACTATGTAAAATGCATGTAATTCGAATTTGGAAGCTACCCGAAAAGGGATTTACCGACATTTACACAATTTTACAAAATTTTTAAAATTCCACCATTTCGGCAGTTTTGGTCATTTGCCAAAAAAGCCAAGTCCAGGTGGAGAAGCACCTGAGAAACTTTCGATTAAAATTTTATAACTATTTGGAAAAGACTGAGAGAAATGACTGGTTTGACAATTCAGTTATTTACTATCATTCATTCCAGTTTTTGCCAAACTTCAAAGTTCAGCCATTTCGGCAGTTTTCGGCGAACCGACAAAAGAAAAAAAAAAAAAAAAAAAAAAAATAGGGTGAGCCCATGGGGAACATCCCTGCGTAACACCTAAACGATCGGAGTAGAACTATGAGGAGTAGCATTTTAAAAATGGGTCAAAACGGGCACAAAAAAGTGCCATTTTGTCAGTTTTTCGTCAATTGTCAAAAAAAGTAATAGCCAGATGGGCCACCCAGGGAACATTCCTGTGTAATATCAACACGATTGGAGAAAAACTGTTGGAGTAGCATTTTAAAGAAAAATTTTAACATACGCACATACATTCAGAACCCTATAGTGATACGACTAACCCAGTCCGACAAAGTCGGCTCGGTTAAAAAGGGTGGGAAAAGGAGGGGCGACAAAGATATGTTAGATTCAACTACTGCCCCACAGATATCGTAGATATATGTGAAAAAACATATACCAAAATATACAAATTTCTGACAATTTTCAAAGTCCCGTCATTATGGCTCTTTTCGGCTGATCGCGAAAAAAGTAATTTTCCGGTAGAGGACCGCCTAGACATTGTACATGTGTAATATTAAGAAGATCCAACCAAAACTGTAGAAAAAGATGCATTTTTTTAAAAAAAAGTTTAACAAAATTTTCAGTCCCATTATTTCGGCTTTTTTCAACCGCAATTTTCCGGTAGAGGACCACCTAGAGATTGTATATGTGTAATATTAAGAAGATCCAACCAAAACTGTAGGAGGAGATGCATTTTGAAAAAAAAGGTACACACTTTTTCAAAAGTGATTGCAGAGTCGGCTGGTCTAAAAAGTCCCATTTCGTCAATTTTTGATGGATTGCTAAAATTGCAATTTTTCAAGAGAGCCCTTCTTAGCAAACACAATTTTAAGACAATCCAATTAGAATTGTGGGATAAGAAGCATTTTGAAAATTGGCAAAGATGGCCCCGATTTGGCCATTATTTGCCGGATTGCAAAAAAAAAAAAAAAAAAAAAAAAAAAAAAAACTTTCAAGAGAGGTCTACCTAAAGGACATTCGTACACAATTTGAAAGGAATCCGATCAAAACTGAGGGAGAAACATTTTAAGTTAAAGTTTACATCCGTACACACACACATACAGATGACGGATACCTCTACTGACGTAACAAGACTAGCCAGACGATCTGCTCATGTGCAACGTCAAAAAAAAAGACGTTGCACATGAGCAGTATTTCTAATTCGACTGTTTATTATTTCTGAACTCAGTGCCCAATATTTCGAGCAGACTGCTTATGTCGATACTGAATTGTTTTTTTTTCTTTGAAATTTGGAAAATGAAGTCCACATATTTAGATGGCCCTGACAAATTCGAATTGGAGTGGCCACTCTGCGAACATAACGAGCGGTTTCGACTGCTGATTAAGCGTCGACTGTGTGAAGCCTGCCGAAGCTGATTGGGAACGGCTTATTGTACTGCTTAAAATCAAACAAAACAGAGACAATCGCTGCGTTTTTTATTTACTTTTACTGCGGACAATAAAACTATTCACGAGTATCTTTGATTTTATGAAACGTGAATAACATACTGAATGTGAGGACACTTTCTTTTTTCAGCACTTAGATATAATACTTTTGCATGACATGATTTCACACCAGCAAAATGTTCTTTCCATCAAAATAACCCCTGTAACTAAAGAAAAGAATTCATACACACGTGTGACAATTTCAGACCCAGCATGAAATCAGCTTCCGTATGAAAGAACACATGCACACGCGCTTCAACATTTTGAGGTCAACGTGACACCACTCTGAATACATTTGTCTGACCCAAATATACACCAAGTGGCATGACAGTAAGTGCAACTTAGGCCCAATGTTATTGTTATAGCTTGTAAGGACCATTATACGACCATGTCTCCGTTCTTTCCTCTTACATAATATTTACAGCGTCGTGAAATAATACACGAAACATGAACTAGCGTGGTTGAAAGAAGGAACACCAGTCACATTCATCGGCTACTATTCATCTACCCACTATGACTTCCCGATTTTGGTGCTCATTAAGACGATTTTTCTGAAACATTGTCGCTTATTTACAACAAAGAAACGTGAACAAGTACACATATAACCTGTCCCGCGGGTACGACTGACTTGTTTTAGAACGCATGCATCAGACAGACAATACTGGGGCGAATCCAACACAGAATAAGCACTGTTAAAACGTGATTTAGCATTTCATGCAAACTTTATAGCTTTCACAAGAAAAAAGGCTATTTATACATATCCCGACAACCTGAGATCTTCCGGGTAACAAGACAGTCTGAATATAGCCCTATCTTGCACATTATATTTATTTATATTTTATAATTTTTTACATTAATATTCTTGTTGAAGATGCCGTTTAACTTGGCAGTGGATAAACTATTGCTTAGATACCATGCTCTAAGTTTTTATCAGACACCAGTCCTCAAGACTGAACTTCGGCTGCTTTGCTAATTTAGCCACTTGTGGCCACGGTGTTATCTGGGTGTTATCTGGGCCACGTGTGGGACGTCCTTCATATCGATAATACAAAGCCCAGGTACACAGTGGAGTAATTCGCATATCAGTGTTGGACGCCTGATGTATTCCAAAGTATAAGATTCATAAAACTACGTACTTGATACAACTCGATTCGTAATGCTATGCGAATTAGCCAGTTCAGGTGTCACGTGAAGGGCTCCGACTACGCAAAATACCACAGTTTATTTGTTTTACTCTTTTTTCTAAACTTTTAACCTTGCCCACGTCGGACAATAATGTTATTTAAAAAGAAGCGAAAAAAAATGTACAAAGGATTACTTATAAATGCACGCTACGCATCACGGTGAAACTTCCATTTCAGGTCGCACGTGGCGGTGCTTCCCCAACTGAAACAACCCAGCGCTGTCTGGCTCAATCGAGAGGTAGTGCGAATTTCGCAGCACAGCAAACGCAAAATTCAAAAGGGTACACACTTAGCACATATGGTACAATAACCCGAGTAGGCATCATCGAAATACTGTTTTCTCTTCTTCATTTCTTCTTCAGCAATCAGAGTTGTTTAGAAGTCGCACAGACATAAACGCAGCACACTGCGCAGAATTTACGTTAATCTTAGGCTATGCCCCTAATACATGCTACCACATTAACAAAAGAAACAAACCAAGTTCAAACTAATTGTGTAACTTCGAGTCACAAGTAAATAGCAACACAACACACAGCACGATTCTGGCGATTAAGATTTACATTGTTAGCTGAACCATGCAAACGTTAAACAAGCCAGCGTAGGGACTGCGATCAGCATGTCTTATCAATCAATCCGTACTTTACGACAAAAATCTAAAATTTACATAAAAGTTGTTGTCAAGGAGCACACGAAGCTTTATTTTATTCTTTTTTTTTCAAAATTAAAACTTTTCAACAGCGAATCTGCGTAAGAGTTCAGACCATAACAAAACATTTCATTACTTGCATTGGTTAATTTTCAATGGAAAGAACTGACATTACAGTAGAGCACCAGGTGAATGCGCTTGGTTAAACAAATGCTGACGAACTAAATACTGATAAAGTTTTGGACATTGTCATAAGAAAACCGCCAACAAAGCCAATTAAAAGGTATAGCAAACAAGAGCCTTATGTAAGGTTTTATATAACACCATGACAATTAAGTTATCTTAATACTCAAATATCGACTTTTTTGTTTGTTTTGGCTTTACACTGACTTCACATAAACATTATGCAATATTTATAAATTATTTCAGGACCATCACTGCTTGTCACAAGCTGGCCACAGAAACAACTAGAGCGGCCAGTGCACACAAAACATAAGAGTGCAGGCTTATATTACACACTTTCAATCGATACCTACTTAAGTTTCTTGTTTTTGTGAACAAAAACAAATGTCTCCCCGACCAAACCCATGACCCCCCCTCCCCCCTCAAACTGAAACAAAATATTCATTTCTGCAAACATAACCTTCATTCATTGTAAAAATCATAAAATAAACCAAACAGATGGTGGTCACTAAAACAGACATAAATGAGCATCTTTTTTCATCGGAGTCTGAAAGGTGGTCGCTAAAACGGGTTTTACTGTAGGCCCCTCTTATCCAGATCTGAAGTTGGTCGCTATAGCAGTTTTACTGTACGTTACATTTTTATCCGGGTCTGGAAGGTGGTCAAGACAGGCAGGTTTTACCGTACGTCTTTTTACCTGAATGTGGAAGGGGTCACGACAAACGGTTCTTACCTTACATCTTTTTATCCGGGTCTTGAAGGTGGTCGGGATTTTTTTTTTTTTTTTTTGCTGACCATCATCCTCCACACGCCCCCCCCCCCCCCCCCCCCGCCCCTCAGCTATTTACTGTAGGTCCGACTATAAACACAACTCTAACCCTTTTACCCAAGGCAACGGTAACAGTCTGTACCCTAAGTGTAGTTATAGCCATGATAGACTACCTTGTCTTCGCACATTCCCATCGGCCAAATAGCACTAGCAAGGCATTCTTCATAACTGCGCATCAGAGATGACGCACCTCGGTGGGAGAAGGGGGAGGCATTTCGTAGGCAAAATGGTGAGCTGCTCCTCATAACACAAGATATCAGACGACCCAATTTAATAGCGAAAAATGCTTCTGCACACAATGCTAATCGATACAGCATGGCTCCTATATAGAGCACATCTTGGTAACCTAATCAAGTATGCGGCGAAAAAAAAAATCAATAGCTAGAGCTGCTTAGAGCTATAATACGACAATAGCATTCCATGACCTCGTAGATAACGATCCATCATGCACCGCAACTGACACTGACCCCTGACTGAGTGGCATGTTACGTAACAACCACAGATGAGAAATGCACAAAAACTTCAATTTCAGGCAATAACAAATAGCAATGGACCGACAATAATGCTGTTACTGTTTTGAAGCTTTCTAAAGAATGCAGGAACACTAGAGAATCTTCGGGAAAATCTTCCGAAATCCCCAGCGCAGTTAACACGCATGCATAGATAACAAAGCAGCCAAAAATGGGGAGGTTAGGGTGGGGGGGGGGGGGGGGGGCTGTTGACGTTATGCACCTTTCTTGATTTTCTATACGAGTTCAATAATGTTTAATAAAACCGTGTGACCTATTCGAGGAATAACTACACCAAATTTAAAGTCGATCCGACTTTCCGATGTCGAGATGTTTTGCTTAAGAACTGATAACTTTTTACCTGTCAAAAGTTGAAACAGTCGTCTGACTGAACCAAGGAATATCCATATAAAATTTTAAGTCGATATAACTTTCCGTTATCGAGATATTATGCATAAAAGATCTGGTTCAAAATATACACATTTTACGCGATGACGTCATACGCCGCTTTCGTTCGTTCTTCTCGTGAAAAATATTTAGAGTTTCTTTCGGACCTACCAAGCAATAATCCAAAGTTTCACCTTTCTCCGGCGTCCAGCAGCTGAGAAATTTCGCACACAAGATTTTTACGCAATGACGTCATACACCCGCCCTAATCACGTGACACGCCAAAAATTGATAGAACAGTCCGGCTGACCCAAGGAATATTCATATAAAATTTGAAGTCGATAGGACTTCCCGTTATCGAGATATTTTGCACACAAGACCTTGTTTATAAAATAAAACATATTTTACGTGATGACGTCATACGCCGCATTCGTTCGTTCTACTCGCGAAAAAATCCTATAGAGTCTTTCGGACCTAACAAATAACAATCCCTCCAAGTTTCAACTTTCTCCGATGTTCAGTAGCTGAGAAATTTGGCACATAAGATTTTTACGTAATGACGTCATACTCTTGCCCTAATCAGGTGACATACGTAAAAAGTTGACAGAACCGTCCGACTGACCCAAAGAATATCTATGTAAAATTTGAAGTCGATAGGACTTTCCGTTATCGAGATATTTTGCACACAAGACCTTGTTTATAATATGTACATATTTTACGTGATGACGTCATATGCCGCATTCGTTCGTTCTACTCGCGAAAAAAATATATAGGGTCTTTCGGACCAACCAAGCAACAATCCCACCAAGTTTCAACTTTCTCCGATGTTCAGCGGCTGAGAAATTTCGCACACAAGATTTTTACGTAATGACGTCATACGCCTGCCTTAATCACCTGACATGCGCTAAAAATTGATAGAGCCCGCCGACTGATCCAAGGAATATTGATATAAAATTTAAAGTCGATAGGACTTTCCGTTATCGAGATATTTTGCACACAAGATCTTGTTCAATATATATACATATTCTGCGTGATGACGTCATACGCCGCATTCGTTCGTTCTACTCGCGAAAAAAATCTACAGAGTCTTTCGGACCAACCAAGCAATAATCCCACCAAGTTTCAACTTTCTCCGATGTTCAGCGGCTGAGAAATTTCGCACCCAAGATTTTTACGTAATGACGTCATACTCTTGTCCTAATCACGTGACATGCGTCAAAACTTGATAGAACCGTCCGACCTTACCAAGGAATAATTCGATCAAGTTTGAAGTCAATCCGACGTTTCGTTCTCGAGATATCTTGCACACAACACTTTGTTCACAACAGACTGACACACACACACACACACACACACACAGACACACACACACACGTACACACATACACACACACAGAACGTACAAACACTATATGTCTCCCCTTGGTCGGGGAGACATAATTCACAACGACGTACGTTAATGCAAACACGGTTGTGAAACAGTTCAATTTCCATAGCGTCCACGAATATTTTCTGACAACGTATTGTTGTCTCCGAGATGTCACAAAGAATCGAGCTTTGCGGAAAAGTTGGCCTGCATGACATCATCAATGGCCTCTTGGCGCAGCTTCTCCGGTGTGGACATAACGGAAGTTTTGGTGCTAAGATTCCTCAAGGCCTTGAACACAACTACAAATACACAAGTTAAAGAGCTACCCTGTACATTAGCACGGTGAATGTTTATCCTATTACGTACCTTTCAACATTTTGGGTTAACCAGATTAAGGATAATGAAATGAACTCTTGAAATAGTTTTTTTTATACACATCCAAGTGTTCTGTTCACTGAACAGTAACACAACTTTCTCCTTCAGTTTATAAATGCAACCTAGAAATATACTGCAGATCTGTACTGATAAATTATTTTGATGTTTATTTTTTTCAAAATTGATTTTTTGACGAATTTTTAAAATTTTACTTAGTTTTTTAATTGTTTTGGACTTTGCTTACGCGATATCTCTAAAACAGTTCTTCAGATCTTCATCAAACCTTTCAGAAAGAAAGACCATACAGTGACGATCATCTCTAAAGGGTTTTTTTATTTTTGTCAAAAATTGAGTTTTTGACGAACTTTGATATTTTCACTTTGGTTTGTTTAGATGTTTTGGACTTTGCTTACGCGATATCTCTAAAACAGTTCATCGGATCTTCACCAAACCGTGGAATTAGAAAGACCAGAAAGTGCACATCATCACGAAGGTTGATTGTGATCAAAAATTGTATTTTTGACGATTTCTTTTAAAATTTTCACTTCAGTGTGTTTTTAATTTTTTGACTATGTGCACACGGTATCTCAAAGACAGCCAATTCGATTCAGATCAAATCTATCAGGAAGAAAGACCCTACAATGTAGATGGTCACTGAAGTACCGGGTATACTTGTGGTGACTGATTGGGGCCGGCGGGGGGAGGGGGGGGGGCATACCCGTTGTTTGTGTTGGCAAGAACATTGGCCCGAGATCGGGGTTTTATGGAGGCTTATGGTTGAGCTCTGTCCGTCTCTGTGTACTGTATCGAATTCTTTTTATATCTCCTCATCGCAGTCTCCGGCTTGTTAGCTTGTTAATTTTAGTTCTTTACTGAATGCTATTTTACTAACCTGGGCGGAGAGCAACAAGTGAGCAGGACTTATCTAGCCACGCGATCACAGATGAACAAAACTGCACTCGATCTTTGGTCACTACGCTGTTGTTGTAGGACTCGAACAGAGGGCCAATCAGCATTCCAAACTAATCCACTTGTTAAGGTACATTTATATTGGGCCACCGGGTTTTCCCGTATTCAATGGTTATTACTGTCGTACAAGGAAATTCCTCTTTACTTTGTTGGCGATCAAGACCAAAGCAGTCTTGCGGAACTTGGAGGGTCTTAACACAACAAACCCTAGTAAAAGTTCGGCTAGGGATCACCTGATATTGCCCAATAACTAATAGCGATGTATGTTTTAGACACCCATATTATACTTCATTATCAACTTTTATTAATATATAACACCCTATTATTTAAAAAAAAAGAATGTATCAAGATATTTTTTGCCCATGGCGAAATAAGGCAGTATCGACTGCGTGCGTCTATGCCGGAAATTTTAAATAATTCTTTATAGGTAATAAGCAGTCGATTTCGAATTATTTAATTTTATACCTTTCGCAAACAAATATCAAATTGGTTCTTATTTTGACCAAACTAAAAAAAAAATCAAAATAATATTTAGCACATAACCGACAAAATCACATGACTGGCAAATTGACAAATTACGAGATAATTCACGAATTGGCTGAAGCTTTTTGTAGTTACTGAACTGATAACGTAATACACCCATTAGTAGAAATTTCTTTACACACGCCAACATATAAAGGCATTCCTTTTTTATTGTCAATCAGTTCGAAACAAAAAAAGTCAAGCCATTCAACGAGACGTATCAAATATCTTATGATTCTGTTAATCACATTTGAAGACTCGCCATTTAACAGAATTTTCTGGTATAAAAACATACATATATGCTGTTTAAATGTGTCTCTGAATAAATTCCAACTCGGGATAATTACCGATGAAAGCGGGTGTAATTAATAGTGTAGAAATCCTACGCATATCTGGGCACTCGTTTTCCTTGCATGCTAAACAGAATTTAAAATGTTAATATGTCATCATGTTTTGAAGTATGATAGCGAACTAAGAATATAACTAACAACTACTAGATCCGAATACTGAGCAACAACAATTAAACGTTGCATATCGTTCATACAAACAATAGTAGGGGTCGTTCTCGGGCTCGACGAAATCGACGGAAAACTTTGAGCCGAGAAATTTGTCATTTATTTTCGGCGCGAAGACAACCACATTCAAAGCATAGCAAGAACTGCAGTGTAATTCGCCAGCGACGAAGGCGCGAGCCGAAAAATTCTAAACCTGACAACTTCACAACAGTATCTGAAAGTACAGAGCCACCCTCTCCCTAAAAAAAGTAAAAAAAAAAAAAAAAATTTCTCAGAATTCAGTTGATCTCAAGGACCACAAATTTCGGCTAAAAATCGACGGATTTCCGTCGATCGACGGAAAAAACGGCCCATGCACTATTTAAAAGCCATGATGCCATCGTACAAAAAAATTGAAACGGTGAAAATTTCATATCAACAACGAGATTGCGCCATTGTATTAATCACAGTTTCACTCTAATTAGGAAGTTGAGCTTGAGGAAGTAATAACCTAACACTTCACTTTGATCTGCGCGATATGGCGAACTTGTTAAGACTGGTTGCTTTTCTCAAGATTAACGACAAATTTATATGAAAATTTGGCGGGTTAACACTGTACATTACACATAAACCGAATCAATTTATTTTAATTCTACGCAAAGGATACAATCCAGAATTTCCAGTTCCCGAACGTGCGACTGCTGACGTAATCACGGAACATCTGCTTGATATCTTGAGAAGGCCTCGCGGGTTCTACTTCAGCACCCTCTTCCGGCAAAAGTTTTTGATACTCGCTGAAAATGAAACCGAACATACATGATGAAAACGTGTTCAAACAAGACGGGGATTTTCTTGATCTTTATAAACCACCTGAAAATGAAAACAGATCTGCTTCGTTTGAAGAAAATTAGTAGTCTATTTTCTAAAACAGAAGCCAGAGTAATTCATAAAGCACATATATAAACAAGTTGGGGTTGGCACAGCAATATTCCTGTAAAAAAAGAAAAAGATGCAATGCAAATATTCTGATACTGTATCAAGGCATTGTTTAAACAACACACACCACAATCCATAACATTACAGTTTTCCATGCCGAGGCACAATGTCTCTATTCTCTCAGATACAATATCAGATCATATCAAAACCGCCTCTTGGCGGCTGAGGTTATAAGGGTGGGGGGAAAACAAAACATTTATAAAATATCTAGATTTTAACCACCATAAAATGGATGAGTTAAAAACATTAAGGACAGTCACGCAAGTAAAGAATAAAATACACTTACGCCTGGTAGCCAGGGCGGGCCACTTAAGCGAACACACACTGTGGCGCTTTTAACTTACTTTATACTGACAGTAAGGCTCTCTAGCTCGGCCTTTAGTTTTTGAATCTCCCGAGCCTGCTCCTTCGTTTCTGTCCGTATGTGACGACAATGTTCCACAGCTGTAAGAGAGTACCCATTTTAATACAAATGGTTACGGGTCTGTCCGTCGGCAGTCTGTCCGTCACTGTCCAATAAACCGGGACCGCTCCACACCGCTAAGGACATTTCCCAGGCTCATCTGTACCCACTGAAAGCTGCTACCTACAAACTAAACTTCGGTTATTTCATGTTTGATTTTGTTATTTGTTTTATGGAATAACAATATTTTTTGGATCAACACTTAAACAAATGTCAACATCATAAGATTAGATTGCTCAAAAGATTTTTAATACCCTACATGACATTTTTTGAGGACCTACATAAGTGAAAATAAAAATATAAATAGAATTTATCTTACCCCGAATTCTGAAAGAAACAGGTTATAGTTAGTGTCACACTGCACAGAATTTTCTAGGTTTCAAACGAGTTTAACGGGGACCGAATTTATCCAAGTTAAAATCAATTTCATTTAAAAAACACCAACATACAAGAATGGCTTGAAATGACAACGAAATTATCTGCATATTGAAAATGATCCGAACAAAGCCAGACTGAAGCAAGAGTATTTTCTCACTTCATTTTTTTTCTTGGAAATTAAAACGAAAATAAAAACAAACATGTTCAAGAACATGACCCAGCCGAGTTACCAAACAAGGAAAGAGAGAAAAATTCTGAAACGAATACTGTTAGGCCAAAAAATGAAGTATGTAAAATGAATTTAAAAATATGTAAAATGCTACAAGAAAAGGGATGTTGGAGAGGTTGGGTTTTGACGATTCACGTATGTACCGACATTTATATACAATTTTACAAAATTTTTAAAATTCCACCATTTCGGCGTTTTTTTTGTCATTTGACAGTCGGCTGCGTTAAAAAAAGAAAGAAAAACGAAATTACATTTTTATTCTTCTACCCCACCACTTACGTTATTTCTTCCCATATTTTTTCGTTCATTTCAAGCCTGTAATATCTGCTGAAAAAAAAAGAATTTAATAAGATAAACAAGTCCTCTAAGTCACAAAGTCAATTCAAGTTCAAACAATATACATCATAGAATAATGGTTCTAAAAATACTTTGAAAGATAAGATAACAATGGCTGCCGAGTTCTAAACGTTTAAAAATAGAACGGTCGTATTACGAGACAGAACTTTGCCCTACCTTTTTAATTTCATCTGACAAAACTGAATGCAGTCTAAAGTTCATTTTTTAACACCACGATTTCAATATTCAACTTGTAATAAAGACAGGACAGGAAAACAGGTTCAGTCAAAGTCAAACACAAAGGAATTAAGGTAAATTACCTTTTCCTAGCACCGCTGCTTTACTATCCTTCCCACCATTTTGAAATACTTCAGCGACCGAAGGAATCATCAGTTTTAAATCTTCTAAACCATTCTGTTATAAAAAAAATTAACGGGTTTTTGTTGGAAGTCTGCGCAGAATCTGGATCTACCACCAGACGCAGTTCCAAAGAAAAGCAGAAAACCAAAGGCAGAGGCCCTGTCTCTTTTTTTAATATTACGCAACATCTGGTTTATAGTACCTAGACCTTTGTTATATCACTTAAACTTTTCTTTGGAAACAATATGGATATCTGGTCCAATTTAATTCAATATCTAACACCTATTTTACACAAACCTAACTATGTATAAATTAACCTGGCTCTTGAATTTTTTTACATATGAATAACAATTGATCGCAGATCGGTCAACTTGGAGAACGCTTCACCTTGCCTGCATTTTTTTTTCTTTCTTTCCTTCTCTCTCGCTCTTTCTCCCTCTCTGTTTCGTTATTTGTTACTTGTATTTTCAAGGTATACACTTGATTCACCAGTGATTTACAATTATTCCAATACACATTTTATGGTTCATCATTTTAAACGTCCAAATCAAACTTGAGGTAAATATCATAAAAGATAAAAAAAGAATTTGGAGTACCTCTTGTCAAAGTTAGGATTTTCACCTGTATTTTATTTCGACGCTTATGCTCAGCACGTATATGTGACGGCCGTTTATGTCGCGGGAGCTTAGCATCAGGTTCAGCATCACCTCTAGCCGCGTCAGGAGATTCTTTGGCTGAATGCTTGCAGTTTGCAGGACTAGGAGAGACTGGACTACTGGGACTAACAACTGGGGTAATAGCTGTGTAAGTTTGGGCAACCGCTGACACAGTTGCAGAAGCCCTTTTAGAACGAGACCGACCAGTTCCTCGCTTCTTTCTATGCATGTCTTTGCCAGTCGGTGAGGGTGGTCCCCAACCACTCGAGTAACCGCTATACCAACTGCCACTAGGACTGCTGGGTAGAGAATTAATCGGTGTGATAACTGGGGTCGGGCCGCTCGTCGGTGTTACTGGACAAGCCATCGTCACGGATTTATGGTCGCTTGTTGGTAAAGAAATAGGAGGAGAAACATACAGAGGAGAGCAGGATTCGGTTTTGAACGACCCAGCGCTACAAACTGTACCAGTTGCTGTGACTTCGGGCAAGACCGCAAGCGGATCTGGTAATCCGGTAGGGTACAAATCCATGAACTCAGACGTGAAATTGAAAGAAGCCATTAGGCTATCTTCTGTTGCCGGAATGTCATTCGTCAGCATTTTCTCGTCCGGCTTCAATGGCTCCAGTTCAAAAGAATCGGAGAATAGACTAACGACCAGATCACTTGGGAACTGTTCCACCTGCATCGGCAATTCCTAATGAGTGAGAAATATGTGATCCGAACAAAGATCATAACTGTGGGATGCTTTCTATCGAGTAACATTCTTGTGCATAAAGTATATTACAAACATTTCACACATACGATGTACTTTGCAACTTAATAATAACTGATACACGGCTTCAGGACTTGTCTTTTGTGAACCCGCTTGCTTGATCACTCATAGAACATTTTACACTAGCCATCTTCTGACACCCACCCTACGTATAACTTTGTTCTCAGCAGCACTTGCAGCCAAGTTCAGCTAAGAATATACTGGGTATCACTGACTTACGGATATACTGCTACGAAACTTGGCAAGCACTGCATATTTTACCACAGAACAGCACACCAACACTTTTAAAACCAGAAATAGCTGCTAGGGTATCTGGCTTAAATGTCTCCAAAGAGGGGGGCAACAATGTCTCTTCCCAAAATGTCTCTATATCCACGAAGGCTGGGGGTGTCAAAATTCTCCTCCCAAAACGGGATCTACTCAATGACTAGTAAAAATTCACTTCAGTATTCATTCACTAACATTCGGGGCGTTTTAAAAATACCCGATTACCGGGAAACAAATCGCAATGATTGGATCACAGGTGTGGATTCATACAATACGCCGTAGTTTAGACCAGTTTTGATTACCGGAGAACAAACTGCAATAAAGGAATAAGGGTTTTTAATTGCAATCAAAAGCTATTTTATTTACCATTGCTCGGTTTGCTACAGTTTACAATCGATTGCAATATTTTATCCACTTTCATTTCTGGAAAAGATTCTTGGCGAAGAAGTTTTGACCCCACCCCCGTACACACAGAGACATTATGACCGAATTTCATTTGTTTCATATCGATAAACAACATCTACGCGCAATGTTGGCCCTAAATCACCAGTTTTGACTCAGGGCCACCTATTTTAGGAGTTGCTGGCCCAAACAACTTCTGTCGCCAATATATAGATTATACTGGGGTTTTGAAATATACGGGAAAACTGTGGACAGGGTTTAATAGGCGAAGGAAGAATATATAAACAAAGCTGTCTATTCCCACGGTATTATATGAGGGATACAGAAAATTAGTCTCTGAGTCTAAAGAAGGCAATTCCAAACGTTTATAAACAAAAAGTTTGGACCCGACATTTCAAAGTTTCTTAAAAAACTGTTTTGACCTTTCCGCTTCGGGGAAATTAACTTCATGGCGACATTTTCAGCGGAACACAATCTTCCCTGCGGCAACAACTACACCCCCACTTCAATTGGCTAGAATAACACTAGTATAAAGTTATAAGGAGACTTCATGCATGGAGGAGGGGGAAGGTGTTCAGCAACGAGCAACTATCAATCGACATCCAGCCATTTAATAAAACCAAGAAAGTATTTATGCCATTTAAAGGTCTCAAAGTAAAAAAAGGCATTGTACTGAGTTGCACTTCACTTTTGTGTTACACAGCACATGTTTAAGTCAAAACTAATTCAATTAATAAACAAACTAATTCGCCATAAAGACTAGTTGCGTATGTGCACACGTGCAGCACAAAAGTTATCATCGGCGTCAAATCGTAACACCAGATTTTCACCCCTATCGTAATGTACCATTCTTGCCAACAAAACCTGACTCCCACCTAATAATAAGCAGGCCGTAAACCGGCCAAAACCAGTAACAGCACGTGAACAGCACAAAGCCGAGATATCATTGGATAACTACAAACAACTTCCGTGTTATTGGCCAGCTGTTGTGACGCACACAGTAAACACATATAAAAGCCTTGACACAGCCTGTTCTCCTTTCTATAGCAATTCAACGGCAAGCGCATCAGTTGTCCATGTTAATTTTCACAATATCCGTGGTTCACTGAGAAGTTTTCGGAGACAGGACATTTTAAATAGTCAATGGCTTGAACAGGCATACGTTAAGAAGCGATCATATTAACCATATACAATATTTATAACCACATACAAAACATAACGTGATAAATAAAGGAGCTCAACTATTATTTCACTGAATTTTCTTCACAACAATACATGTTTTCAAAGCGTTGTCAGAAAACAAGGTCTGATAAAAATATTTACCTGATTTTGTGCTGATTCCGGTTCTTTTTCTTGCATTACTCTGTCTAATCCATTTCGTAAAGAAAATAAATCTAAACTAACATCTGTTTCTAACATCTCCCCGAGTCCCTTGACCGACATACTTCGGTTGTAGTGCGCACGTAGTCTGCGCATTCATTTGTTACAGTAATTAACAAATGCACACATCAGCTTATGTTTCGCGCATCTAACTATCACGCCATCGTTCGTTGTTGTCCAACAGCCGACCTCTACTTCTGGTCGGTCTGTTGTGAATAACACCTTTTACTCCGCAGTCAGTAGTGAAGCAATAAGAGTTAAAAAATAGGAAGTTACGTCATAATGACGTCATAGGGTGTTTTAGAACACCCATGGGTGTTTTAAAACAGTGTTTCAGAAGCCCCATGGGTGTTTTGAAACACTATAAATGTGTGCGCTATGACCTTATGTCAAATGTTTTCCTGAACAGTTTCCTGATGTCCTCTGTGGCGCAGTCGGCAGAGCATAGGACTCATGGTCGAAAGGTTGGTGATTCAAGCCCCCTAGGCGGTATAACTATCCTCTGTGACTATGTGACTATACTATGTAACGTCATAATAGGCGGCGTGACCATGGTGAAAAAGTGAGAACTCCCTAGGACATACTATGTGAGGACCCCATAGGACATCTTGTTGAACATGTTCAATATGTTGTTGAACATGTTCAACATGTTGTTCAACAATTTGAACATGTTCAACATGTTGTTCAACAAGTTGTTGTCGTCGTATATAAAGCTATGTTTAAAGACTTTTTCATCCTTTGAAAAGTGTATGTTCAACCGAAAGGATGTATCAATACAACATTTGTTTGAAATCTTACAATTGGCCACAAAGTCTTAAAATGCACTTAAAGGATGCTCACACTTCAGAAAGAGAATTGGAGATAGATATGGAAAACCCTGCAAATTCACATATCACTGAAACTTTAGATGAGTCTTCTATTGAAAGTCAAAGCCTCAACATGACTGAAAAGAATGCACATGCTTGCACAGAATGTGGTGCGTTATAAAACAGGCAAGAAGCTTTGTTCAAACATATGGAACATAGTGGTGAGGATGATTATGACAGCAGTTCAGACAGCAGTTCACGACAGTGAATTAGAAATAGACTCTGTTTGGTATGATATGGTCCAAGAAGTCTACGAGGAATATGATGCCAATTTTCAAGAAAAGGTGTCAGAATATGAAAAACAAGGGCTTGAAGATGCGCGTGAAATAGCAAGTGATGACTTTCGACCAATTTATAAGCATCGACTAAAAGAACTGATTATGAGACTATTCAAATATACCCAACTTCTAGAACAAAACGAACATTATCAAACCATTTTAGAAGACTTTAATTACTTATTTGATGAAAAACATTATGAGTATTCAAAGGCACTAAAGGCGGCTATGAGAAGAAGCGATGCATTCTTTGAAGAGGTTCTAGATGATGAGGAGGAAGATGAAAGCAGCGACGAAGAAAGTGGTATCGACAGTGAAACAGATGAAGAAAAATAGACTTATTTGACTAAACTACCGTGGAACCTCTGAAATCGGACCACCCTTGGGACCGGATAAAATGTGCCCTATTTCAGAGGTGGTCCCATTTGGGAGACTTGGTCCTACTTGGACAAAATTTGCGGGTTGACCGCAGATTCTAGTTTTATGTCCAAACACATTAATTATCTCAATTTTGTCTTTGAGACTAAATTTTTTCTTTTTCTATTAAATTTTTCTCTGCTTTCCATTTTGAAAAAGTTTTAACAATTTTTTTCTTATTTAAATTACCTTTATGTGCTCAAATTGACATTTAATCGTCATTATGAATTCGGTGGCATTTGGGTCGGCTTAAATACTAAAAGAATAGGCACCACATAAATTAAGATGTCGCAGGTTCATATATTGTCAGCCGCTAGTGTTTAGACAATTGCAGAAGTATAGATAACAAAACTAAACCCCTGTCTGGTTACACACTTGCTACCATAATCCTTAGCAACAATATCTAACACGGCAACATACTCAGTGTAGTAAGTAATGTGCCACAAAAATACAGTGGATTCCCCACTGACTGACAGTTGTCCGATCTGGGGCATTTTGAGGGCTCGGGACCGAAAAAAGCGGCCCGAAGTGGTTCGATCAGAGGTGGCCCCAATTGGGAGTTTTCTTAACCATTAAAGTCTATGGAGCGCATTCGTGTGAGAAAAAATGTGCCCTAATTCAGAGGTGGTCCCAATAGGGAGGTGGTCCGATGCCGAGGTTCCACTGTATATAATAAAGACTTTGTAAATCAACAAATGTTGTAACATTTTATTGATTTAAACGTTTTTTATTTTAGTGCATCAATGAAACTATTCAATATATGGTTTGCTTTTTCTGAACTGGCTGCTATCGTTGATATGCTGAAATGTGTTCTCAAACGTTCCCAACAACTTGTTGAACAATTGTTGAACAACATGTTGAACATGTTAAACATGTTGAACATGTTCAACAACATGTTGAACATGTTCAAATTGTTGAATATGTTCAACTTGTTCAACAACATGTTGAACATGTTGAACTTGTTCAACAACATGTTGCACTTGTTGAGCAACATGTTGTTGAACAAGTTGAACAACATGTCTAATATGTTGTTAAACAATTGTTGTACAACAACTTGTTGAATAACTTGTTAATTAATACCATGACGCAATATGTTCGAAAAATAATTTGAACACGTCTTTGAATGGATTGCTCATTTGAAAACGTCTATGAATGGGCTGCTCATTCGAACACATGTTTGAATGAGCTTGCCATTCGAACAAATGTTTGAATTGTATACTCTTCTCAGCCAAAAAAATTTGGGATAAAAAAATTTACGCTTATAGCCAGATATGCAAATAGCCTGTGACAACTTGATATAAAAAGTAGAAATAAAACTGGATCAAACGGTAAAATTTTGATTAAGATTTGTTAAACATGACGAAAGTTATCTACATTTTTTCCGTTTTTAGAAAGTTAAAATTTTGCTTATAGTGACATATGCAAATACCATATGACAACTTTATGTAAATACTAGACATAAAACCGAATCAAATGGTAAAATTTTGATTGAAATGGGTTAAACATGACGAAAGTTATCTACTTTTTTTTTGGCTTTTTAAAAGTTAAAATTTGGGATGTAAAAATAATGCTTATAGCCAGATATGCAAATAGCCTATGACAACTTTATATAAAAACTAAATATAAAATTGGATAAAACGATCAAATTTTGATTAAAATCGATTAAACATGACGAAAGTTATCTACTTTTTTTTTAATAACTAAAATAAAAATTATGCTTATAGCCAGAAACGCAAATAGCCTATGGCAACTTTATGTAAAAACTAGACATAAAACTGAATCAAATGGCAAAATTTTGATTCAAATCAGTTAAGCATGACAAAAGTTATCTAGTTTTTTTAAGTTAAAATTTTGAGGAAAAAAAATTATACTTATAGCCAAATATGCAAATAGTCTATGACAACTTTATGTAAAAACTAGACAGAAATCTGGATCAAACGTTAAATTTTGATTGAAATCGGTTAAAGACGACGAAAGTTATCTACTCTTTTTCTTTAGTTTTTTAAAGTGAAAATGTTAGGATGTAAAAATTATGCTTATAGTCAGATATGCAATTAGCCTGTGACAATTTTATGCAAAAACTAAAAATAAAACTGGATCAAACGGTAGAATTTTGACTAAGATTTGTTAAACATGACGAAAGTTATCTACATTTTTTGGTTTTTAGAAAGTTAAAATTATGCTAACAGTGACATATGCAAATACCCTATGACAACTTTATGTAAATACTAGACATAAAACTGAATCAAATGGTAAAATTTTGATTGAGATCGGTTAAACATAAGGAAAGTTGTCTACTTTTTTGTTTTTCTTTAAGTTAAAATTTTGGGATATAAAAATTGTGCTTATAGCCAGATATGCAAATAGTCTATGACAACTTTATGCAAAAACTAGACATAAAACTGAATCAAATGGTAAAATTTTGATTGAAATCAGTTAAACATGACAAAAGTTATCTACTTTTTTTTGTTTTTTTTTAAGTTAAAATTTTGAGATGAAAAAGTGATGCTTATAGCCAAATACGCAAATAGCCTATGGCAACTTTATGTAAAAACTGGACATAAAACTGGATCAAACGTTAAATATTGATTGAAATCGGTTCAACATGACGAAAGTTATCTCCTTTTTTTTTTAGTTTTTTAAAAGATAAAATTTTAGGATGTAAAAATTATGCTCATAGCCACATATGCAAATAGCCCGTGACAACTTTATGTAAAAACTGGATATAAAACTGGTTCAAACGGTAAAACATTACAGCTTTTATACCACTGTTTTTTGCTGATTTGGCTGAATTTTGCTCTCTCTGGGGGGAAGGGGGTTTGGGTCCTCACATAGTATGTCCTAGGGGGGGGTCGTCACATAATATGTTCTAGGGGGTCCTCACTTCTTCACCATGATTATGCTGCCTATTATGACGTCACATAGTATAGTCACATAGTCACATAGTATGGTCCAGGGTCATGCCGCCAAGGGAGCTTGAACTACCAACTTTGCGACCATGAGTCTTACGCCCTACCGACTGCGCAACAGAGGACATAAGGAGAATGTTCTGGAAAACATTTGACATAAGGTCACAGTGCACTCATTCATAGTGTTTTAAGACAGCCACGGGTGTTCTGGAAAACTATTTTAAAACACCCATGGGTGTTCTAAAACACCCTATGACGTCATTATGACGTCACTTCCTGTTTTTGAACTCTTGTTTCTACACTGCTGCAGACTTACTGGGGATTCCCTGAAAACACTACTCATAAAGGAGAGGAATCATTTTTTTAAATGTCACTAAAATATAGATTTTAGTGCCTTGGACACTCAATTGACCTTCTTCACCGATGTGCGAGAATACTCAACGCTGATGGATGCACAGTACGGCTAGATAGATAGAAATATCCATCCGCTCTGTGTCCATGTGTTTCTTTTGTGACAGATCTGTCTGTCATTGACTTGCCGTTTCTTTCGTACTTCAAGTCACTTGAAAACGTGGTTCCCACATGTTTCCGGTTTTAGGTGTTTTGACAGCTTTGACCTAGCTGTTTGGGCTTGTCAACGACCTGCCTTGACCTTCTCGCCGAAAATTAATCCGAAACCGGTTAATACGAAACCGTGGTGTTAATGGAAACATAGTAAATAGCACTGATCAAAAACTCCAAATAATTTCAGACTATTTTGTGTATTTAATCCAAAAGACATAGATCCGTTTCCATACATAGAACCGAAAGAACTTTCATCGGCGAAGAAGAAACAAAGCAATTAAATTATTAAAACAACAGCAGCGCCAGAATTGACAAGTTAAAAGCAGATCATTTAAAGTGCGCTCCACTGAAAATAAGTGAATTTATAGCAGATATGTTAAATAACGTATGAGAAACAGGGGAATTCCCCAAAAATATCTATTGGACTATTAACACCTTTACCAAAACCAGGCGAACCTAAAGGTTCACCACAGAACCTACGGCCAGTAATACTTTTATCCGTCCTTAGAAAAGATTTAGCAATTTGCATTATACGTAGAATAACTGATAGACGGTTTACACATATAATCCCGGATACATAAGCTGCATACCGACCAGGCAGAAGTGCAACAGAACTCATATTCTGCTTCAAGTTATTAACTGAGAAAGCGATAACTAGTGAAGATTACAATATACACCTGCTCATGCTAGACATGAGCAAAGCTTTTGACACTATTAAACGTTGAAATAATCATAACTGATCTCAAAGTAGTTCTAAAATTAGATGAACTTTACCTGCTTAGTATTTAGCACAAAAATAGGAAAAGTATACGGAAAATTCTTTTCAAGCGCAATTGGCTCACCACAAGGAGATGGAGCTTCAGTTATACTCTTCTTAACATACCTAGCCAATTCCATGAAAAGGCAACCTGGTTTTGTGTTCGATAATTACAGCAATCTTCATTTCCTACCAGAGCAACAATTTGCTGACGACATAAGCTACGGATCTTTGCTTAAAAGCGAAATAAATAAAACTGAAAACGAAACAACCAAATCACTCGAAGGCAGAAATCTACAAATTAGCACAAAACCGAACTGGGTGGAGAAACTCTGTATAGAACGCATAGAGCTTCGCCCTGTAAGCGTATCCCGACGACGTGGTGCTTGTAAACTATTGTGTTTATCATTTCATTATTACTGAGTAAAACGTTTAAGAAATCGGTACTCATGTCTTCATTTTTTTTCTTTTTCCACTTGTTTTTTATTTCACTGATGTTAAACTTTCCTAATTTATCGTTATATTACTTTGGTTCTGCCTCACGGTACTTACTTCGTTGTGCTACCACCGGAGAGTGCCCCTTTATAGCACAAGAAATGGTTGTGCAAGCACTGTGGGAGTCGAACCCACAATAGCAAACAGCGTTCGATACCGACTTATGCGCGTTGAGACAGATTTGTAAATCACAAAGCCCCAATTCAAAGCATAACAAGCCTTCGTAGAGGGCACAGCTTCCAACCGCACATGGAGAAGCCTCTCCAAAAATTAATGCAACGTAGCAGATCTACATGATACATATTTACACTTCAGTTTTCACTACAGTCCATAAAAAATACATTTTTGACAATTTCCCCACTTTTTCATTCTGTACTCTGATTCCCCTGTTTCACAGACTGAGCCATTAAAACATGACCCTACACTACGATGCCCGGCCTCCAAAAATGCATCACTTCTTCTTGTATTTCAATGAAACCTACTGTAACATGGACTTAAAAACTTGTCTTCTACTCCTTACATAGTGGTCTATTTCATCTTCCAGATCGTTCAAGATCAACAGCAAAGCAGGGTTCATTATGAGCGATAATTGATCTTTTTAAAATAATTCCGTGCTTGATGTATATACTGGCATCAACAGTCAGGTTTCATATGTAAACATCACGTGATCTCAAAAAACAAGTGTCAAAATCTTTCACTTGACGTATGTACGTACAGCTGTTAGTTCCACCGAGCAGGTTGTTTATGTTTTCAGTGTTTACAACATTCGTCACAATAAAGAAACAGAGAAGAGGCTGTTTTATAACAACGCATCATCGTTGTTATAAAATAGCTGACCTCTGTATTATATAACTGTTACAGGCACACTCTCAAATTAGTAAGTTTGTAAAGTTCCCGACTCAGTCAGAAACACCATAAAATACCTGAAATATTTTAAACGCCATGATTTGGGGGCTTGAAAATTTGACAGCTTGCCTGAAATTACAAAGCACTCATTGTAACAGTTATTTGAGTAGTAAGGAAATGGAGGTTCTGGCACACCCCTCTCCTCCCTGGGAACATTTTTATAAATTTTCCATGTTTAGACGCTTCAGACGATTCTGAGCAACTTTGGTTTTTTTATCCCCCGTACTATGTCATTTTAGTATATTTATCCGTTTCAGACGATTCTAAACATTTTTGGTTTTTTTACCTCCCGACCGCCCACCTCGTTGGAAAATTTGTGATTCTAACATGTTTATCCGTTTCAGACGATTCTGAAACAACAGCAACAACAAAATGAACATCAACAGCAACAGCAGCAACAGCAACAACAGCAACATCAACAACAACAACAACAGCAACAACAACAGCAACAATGTGAAACCAAAACATACAGGCAGCGCCTTGCTTAACGGAGACACAATATTAAAGCACTTCCCTCCCCACGTGCGAAATAAATACAGAAAATGCCGTACCATAATGATGAAAGTTTGCCTTTGTACAATTCTGGAAAAGTGCATGAAAAACGGCTGTTCTGGGATACAGCATACCAGGGCTGTCACTAATCACTTCAACTGCTTGAACTGCCTGATCTGGTTAACGGCTTGGCGTTATGCCAAGAGGCAAAACTAGGCCGTTATTTTTAATCACGTCAACTGCAGTGTGCTTCTGAAAATAGGACACTGTAGTCTGAATTGATGTCAGTATGAAAATAATTGGATATTTTGGGTAGTTTTAAATATTGGCTATTTATTCACTGGCTAAATATGAACCGCACATATCCAAACATTATTAAAAAGAGAGTTGAATTCTTGTTAAGACTGTCAATTCTTTTTCCCTGAAGAAACCTCCAATACAGAATAAAGAAAATTTTGACATTCCTCACAGAGTTGTAAATTTATCATGCCGTTCTTTAACCTGCATTTTTAAGGCTGGCCGAATCACTAAAGAATCGAAATTTTGCTGTGGAGCTAAAAAGAAGTACTTCGTCTTTTATATCGAGCAAATGACCCAGCAGATAAGTCCGTTCCCGCCAGTTTGATTTCAAAGTCTTCCAAAATTTCCTGGGAGTGGTAACAAAGTCAGAGTTGCTCAGAATCGTCTGAACCGTCTAAATATGCAAAATCACAAATTTTCCCAGGAAGGGGGGATTTCGGGAGGTCAAAAAACCAAAAAATGTTGAGAATCGTCTGAAACGGATAAAAATGCTAAAGTCACAAAATTTTCCCAAGAGTTGGGAGTCAGGAGGTCAAAATCCAAAAATGTTCAGAGTCGTCTGAAACGAATATAATATGCTAAAATCACAAAATTGTCCCATTGAAGGGGTGTAAAAACCAATGTTCTTCAGAATAATCTGAAACGTCTAAAAAAACAAAATTTTCCCACTGGTTGTGGAGGAGGGGGTGGGCCACAACCCCCGTTTCTTTACTACTTATTTCAAAAATCTGTTCTCATGTCTCACCACAATATTTACCACAACAAACGTATTTCTTCATTACTTGTAATAATTGGTTCAATATGCTGTGATTGCAATTTACACCAAAATATATTTATCGCCATATGAAGACAGTTGTGAAACGTTCTTTGTGTGTGTTTAAGTAAAAGCAGCCTAATTTCAATTACTTCCTTCTTTTATTGATTACAATTGTAAAATAGGGCTAAAACCATGCATGATTACACTTTTAGATATATTTATAACTCTGATCACTAACGCTGTCATGATGAAAGGATTTTTTCAAGTAGTTTTCACATGATTGCAATTGAAACTTAAATATTGCCTTCATAACACTCATATCAAAGGTGATAGAAAAACAATTCATGTAATGATTGCAATTATGGTAAGAATTGACAGCAGTTTTTTCGCTTATGATAGGCCATTTTCCAAATAAATCAAAATAGCATTCCCATATCGTTGTTGTCAAACAGTCAAGATCTGCAGCGGTTCGGTCCATATTACTCTGCAGATCGACTGAGATTACGCGAAAAAATATTCATAAAGAGAAGATCTATTTTCAAATATTCTTCAGCTTTGTTTTTATACAGAACAGGGGTCAGATGTCAGTTTTTATTTAGCAACAAATCTTATGTCGATGAAAAAACACGTGTAGAAGTCCGCAAAACTTCGCGGTATAGGATAAGTTAGTGCATGATAAATTGATGTATGAAGCCAAAACATTCGTAATAACACGATCATACCTTGTATGATTTTCATCCCTGTCGGTGACAAACTCCAACAAATTTTCGAGCCGATTCTATAGATAGCATAGTGTCAAAGATCCGGGAGTGTTTTGCATGTATAACTATAATATTTTTGTCTGGAATGAAGTAGTTTATGCTTTTGACTATCGCAATGAATGTTTTTCTAATTTCAGGCAAGCTGTCAAATTTTCAAACCACCAAATCGCATAGTTTATAAATTTCCAGATATACTTAATGTACATCACAAACTTCTTGCAAGTTTATAAAGTTCTTAATTTGACAGTTCATGACTATAACATAAACATATAGCGGATAGATTTTTTAATAAAGATATCTAAAAAACTAGTTCCTTTATTTATTAGTTATATATTATCATGGAAACGAAGATGTTACCTTTTGGAAAACTACGATCACACCACAACTCAGCTCCATTATTGTTCTTCCTGCATCTACCTCATTAAAAATTTTCCTCAAAACCTTGATTGGGTTCTGTAGATGTGATTCCCGGGAACAATTCAAATTTTAACAGAAAAGACACACATTAAACCACTAGTTTCATCGGGGGTGTAGTGAGAAGGAAAAAGATGTGAGAGACAACTTGCCTGTTCTTTCAGAGCTACTGTGACCGGATTCCATGTTAATAGCAACAGGACGTATAGTGTAGAGTGAACTACTTGATTTCCAAAATGTTTCCTCCTCTTTCCCCCACCTCATGGTCCACACCGCTTGACCATATTTGTGTTGTAATCCTTTTTTAACACTTTGCTTTTATTTCCTTCAAGAATAATTGCTAGCACAGTAGCATACATTGTATAACAAAGTGGTTTTTTGTTTTGCTTTAAAGTATTTCACAAGAGTTTTATGGACTATCACTATGTAGTATTCAATTAACATAAGGCACATTAAACACATATATAATTTCAAACCTTTTTCTTTTTTTCTTTTTTTAAATGACGCAGTCTAAAGTCTCTAAATTTTTTTGGTTTCTGTGCACCTTATGATACAACAACAATTGTTACTTCATATTTTAAATATTTTAAGAAACGATAGAAATAAACCTCTTCATTGGCGTTATTACATTTATGAATATACAACTAGGCTTGAAGGAGAACATAATCATGAATAAATCTTACAGTTTCTTTTGTTTCCTTTTCTGCAACCCTAGTATTTTTATTCTAGTATTTAAGACAATCTGATGAGAGTTCTCTAAAAAAAGTTTTATTCAACCATTTTTCGACTATTGCCCCCGAAGAGTTGAAACTATAGCATGTCGCAAAGGTGTGAATTAAATCTCGTGTTTCATTACATTGTCTGCACAGCTGTGACACAGATGTGTCAAATTTAGCAACGATGTAATCAGAAATATAATTTTTGTGTATAATTTTGTACAAAAAATGCTATTTTTGGTGTTTCTTGCTAGGTACTTGGTCTTTCCATTCCAGCTCTTGGAGATTTATACCCGACTTTTGCCATCGTCGTATACAGCTAGGTTTAACTTGCTTTTGTTTTATAGAATACCAGTAGAGGGATTTCGAGTTACACCTAATTATATCAACACTTAAAATATCAGTCATCAATTCATTCCTTGGAGCGATATTTTGCCAATTCTCATGTATATCCTTTTTATGTTGTGATATCATAGATTTCCACTCGCTAGGAATTGCATTAATAAGGCCCATAATTGTTTTAATATTTAGTTCAAGTTTAAACAGGTATTTAATTTTAAACGGATTCATAAAGGTACCCGATTCTGTTATAAGATTACCTACATAGGATATTTTTTCTTCCATTGCAGTGTAAAAACAGACTTATTCTGTATTAAGATATATTGATTGTGCCAAAGGCACTGTTTCAATATACAGTGGAACCTCTGAGATCGGACCACCCTTGGGACCGGATAAAATGTGCCCTATTTCAGAGGTGGTCCCATTTGGGAGACTTGGCCCTACTTGGGCAAAATTTGCGGGTTGACCGCAGATTCAAGTTCGATGTCCAAACACATTAATTATCTCAATTTTGTCTTTGAGACTAAATGTCTTCTTTTTCTATTAACTTTTTCTCTGCTTTCTATTTTGAGAAAGTTTTAACATTTTTTTCTTATTTAAATTACCTTTATGTGCTTAAATTGACATTTAATCGTCATTATGAATTCGGTGGCATTTGGGTCGGCTTAAATACTAAAAGAATAGGCACCACATAAATTAAGATGTCGCGGGTTCGTATCGTATTGTCAGCCGCTAGTGTTTAGACAATTACAGAAGTATAGATAACAAAACTAAACCCCTGTCTGGTTACATACTTGCTAACATAATCCTTAGCAACAATATCTAACACGGCAACATACTCAGTGTAGTAAGTAATGTGCCACAAAAATACAGTGGATTCCCCACTGACTGACAGTTGTCCGATCTCGGGCATTTTGAGGGCTCGGAACCGAAAAAAGCGGCCCGAAGTGGTCCGATCAGAGGTGGTCCCAATTGGGAGTTTTTCTAACCATTAAAGTCTATGGAGCGCATTCGCGTGAGAAAAAAATGTGCCCTAATTCAGAGGTGGTCCCAAGAGGGAGGTGGTCCGATGCCGAGGTTCCACTGTACTGTGAACGTTAAATGGAGGATTTTTCAGCAAATATCTTCTGTATGATATTTCTCTATAAAAGGCTGGTATATCTTTCGATAGTTTGTCTACATTTAGGGATAAATTGAGAACCTTCCGCAAGCTAAGTTTAGGCAAATATATTTTATGTATATATTTTAAAAAATTGACACTAAGAGAATTTTCATGATTAATTAATCTTTTGACCCAGGTTAACGTTTGAGTGTTCAAAAATGATATATAGTCCAGGCTCTGTAATCCGTTATAATTTCGAAACATGTGAGCTTCTAGACTACGAAGTCATCACCACAGGTTTTCCAATGTGTTAAGCATTGCTTATCGCAATATATAACAGAAATTTTGCTGGATATTATCACAAAGTAAATTATGAGCATGTTCCCCTTGTTACTATGTTTACAATGCAATGTGAACCAACCAACCAATCAGTGTCGGTGTAGTTTCAGTCATGTGATCGGGCCATAACCGTCCGATCTCGATCCGATTAACAGGAGGTTTTCTCCGTTCACATTTTATTTTGGAATTATGACGGATCAAACTCAAGGTGAAATGCATAATTTCTTGATATTAATTATCTTGGATAGTATATTTATGTATTCTGGAAGTTTCATCTTTATTGATTTACGGATAACGCTTTGCTGACTTTGCTGATTCGTACACGTTGCAGTTCTGGGTTTTGTCTAACTGACGTAAATGCTTCCCGGTCATCAAGACCTCGAATGTGGATTACAGGTAATTTGCAATGAGATGATTTTTTAGTTATTTTCTCAGAAATCTTATCTCAAGGGTTTCCCTCATTGTAAGAAAATAGTTTGCATCGAGTCCGCTCTGCAAACAAGGAAGTTTTAACTTTTCACCGCCCTTCTTCCCTTCTGCCAGCGAAAGGGTATTGTAGGTTCGTTAAGCACGCAGTTGAATCGATGATAGTTAGCTCATGTCCTCCACTTGGTTGATTCTGTAGCAACGTTCCTTATAAGGTTGCAACCACCATCTCTGTCTGTGTCAGTTATGCAAACGTTTGCGACAATTCGACACAGTGTCGAGTAGTGGAAATGCTGATTTCCACCTATGGTATAGCGACTGAGATGTGCAGTTGGTTGTCACAGTGGCGGCGCACTTGTTACGGGTACGCCACCTCGACACAGTGTTCGGTCGATGCCTAACTAATTGGGTGTAAGTATCGGTCATGCGTCACGGTACGAGGCTTCCGTCCAGCTTTATCACGGGCATAGAGCTTTAGTGGGGATATGTGTACATTTGCTACAAGAATACACACAATTCTGTCATCGATACACGTATGATTACGTGATCAAGTATATGTCTATGTCGTGACAGCAGCGACTTGACAGACTGCAGTATTCGCTGCTTATACGTAGCTTTCACCATTCGAGCATGTCTCGATCATGTCTGGGTTGTGTTTGCCACTACTATGGCAGCGTCTCGTTTATGTCTGGGTTGTTTTTGCCACGACACGGAAGTGACAGGGTGTCACCACTTGCTGTTGTCCCTTGTCGTGCAGGCAACGGCTCGTCACTGTCGATGCTATTACTGGCTGTGTACACAAAGGGTCGTCACTCTCACGACCCGTGGCAGTGACGGCTCGATCATGTGATGGGTTGCTACTATCACTGGTCGTGTTTGCAAGGGATTGTCATTGGCACGACCGGTCCGTAACGGCGCCCATCACGTGTCAAGTCCATTATTATAGGGGGTCATGACTATCACGTCTCGTGTCAGACGACTAGTGATTGTGACCACTCGTCGCTGTGACGGGTCGTCCTTGCCGCAGGTCGCCCACGCGACGGGTCGTACCTTGACAGGTCGACATTTGGCCGGGTCATGGTTGTGGCAACTACATCACGTTTTTAATCGCTGCAGCGATGGGTATCGACGCAGTGTCGAGTCTCGCATGTCACGGATCGCTTACACAGCAGCTCCATTACGTGTTGACGAGGCTTATCGGCTTTTATCACTCTTTGTACTGTAATAGGAAGTGCTCGAGTCGTGTTGAGTTTTCTTTGAAAACTTATTCACTAACAACAGTTATTAATGCACATTTCTGTAGCTTTCTTTCTGTTGTAGCCCTGTGCATCAAGCGGGCAGTTGATCTCAACACCCGGTGCACATGGGACACAGATATGTCAAACAAAGGCAAGAAACATAGAATCAAAAGATTGCTAATGCCCTTACCTGCTGTCACTTTGCCGTCACCAGGGTCTACTTAGTTGATCCGTATGAAACAAACGTTACACCGGCTATGGGGTATGCGAATTGTAAACTCGATTCCTGTGATACATGCTCCCATTCAGTCGGCTGTAGTAACATCAATGTTCTTTACTCAACGACGTAACGATGGAGACAATTAAATTTTGTGCAAGATGTTTCTATACCAGAGGTGTCTATAGCGCCGGATACTGAGGCCCATATCGTCACAGAGGCGTAGCATCGTCGAGTTCAAGACTTGAGTCTTAATCTTCACCCGGATACCTTAAGACGTCGGACGAGGAACTCAAGCTACTATGGGGCCTAGCATCAAAATCAGGGTCAGTGGCTTTGCCTATGTCACGGCTTAACACCGTTCCTACAGCGACGATCACTACGAAACCCAGTTCGCCGAAGTCGACGCAGCCACTTTTTTACCGTGATTGGCCCCTATACAATCATTGATGAGTGAAAAGCAACTACAAGAGGAATCGATATATGGTTCCTGCTCCCCGGAGCACTCGTCATCTGGAGAGGACGAACAAGAGGAAATGAACGAGCCTGACCCGCATACTCCGTGTACGAAGACAAAAATATCTACGCTGCTCTCCCTCGCTATCGGTTTTGACTTCTGTACCCGCTGTCTGCTCCACAGGTATCATCGACCACCGTACAACTGTCAGTATTATATCACGCTTCCCCTTGCGTCATAACGCCAGTGGACAATAAGCTTTTATGACATGTACGCTGACCCACCCAAGCTTCTGCTGTGGACTTAACTTCTACCGACTTTCCCTTTTTGGGATATTATTAAATCCATAGCGGACAATTCGTCGGCCTCTCACACCTTCGTGTTTCGCAGCCCACTCGCAACCACCACCGGGAGAGAATTTTGTGGATTTATCTACGGCACTGTCTGTCTATCAGTCAAATAACGGGGTGTTACAGACAGTCGTTGGTCTATCCGCTCAACATGGAGCCGTGGTTGCATAAAATTAACCCGGATTCCAGAGTCCCATTCGCACAGCGTGGCAGTAGATTCCTGGTAGAAGTCACCCGCAAGAGTCTACGCACGACATCATTAGAGGATGCCGCTTTTCAAACATTGAGGAATTTGTTTTCGTACCCGAAACGAACTCATTGTTTGATCGTGTGCTCGACTCGGTAGTAGCAGCGTCATCTGATTTACTTTAACTGAATAGCCTACCTAGTAACCTCGCTAGTCGTACTGCGACGTGAAGAAGCGTTACCACATTCCAACGTTATTACAGAGGATGCTTGCAAACTTTGTTCTGCACAGATAGATTGAGAATCAGAACTTTTCCACCAGCTTTACTAAGAGAAGTACTCGAGGCAGTTAGGGTTAAGTCACAGGACGCCCTTTTGTGCAAGGCTTTAAATTCACGTAGCAGCAGGCCAAGGCAACTACAGTCAATAGTTCCTTCCACGCCAGCGCCTAAGAAGAGATCGAGAGCGTCACTAGCTTCTAATCCGCAGGTCAAGAAGCCTTAGATGGACATTAAAAAGCAAGCTGCTTCTCCAGAGTAAAGGTAGCAACCAATTAAAGTATCCGGTGTAACAGGCTATCTTGCCCCCCCTGTACAACTTCCCCCCGGGGGAGAAGCTAGACTAGGCTATCTTCCCCCTCTGGGATATTTTGTCCCCTCCATAAAAAACCGAATAAATCAAAACAAATACTTAACTGCAATAGAACTATTAATGGTAAATGATCTCTATACAGTACAATTTCTTCTGTGCTTGAAAATTATCAAGTTTTTGCGTATTTCAACAGCCATTTACACAATTCACTGCAGTTCACTGCGTTTTTGGTCCAACCTGGTCAGTGCCGATTTATTTTCATTTATTTTTATTTATTTTCATTCACTACTTCTTTTTCCTCTACTGATCAAGTAATTAATTTACAATCAATAAAAAAAATGAAATGCTCATACCCTTTTGCATACCCTTTTAAACTTCTCAATTCGGAGTAAACTTTTGCCGCAAAATCCATTTCCCTGAGATTGTTTTACTGTTATGCATTATTGTCGAATACAATTGATCAATCAAAATGGATTATAAAAAGAGATGTGGCTTTATTGCAGTCAACTCTAAATCCCCCGATAACTGTGAATAGAGTATACAGACGGATTACCCTTTATGTAAAATACCACTAAAAAACTTTTATTATAGGGGGGGGGGCAAAATATCCCAGGTGGGGGAAAGCTGAACAGGGGGCAGAATATCCCAGAGGGGGGCAAGATAGCCTAGTCTAGCTTCCCCCAGGGGGGAAGCTAGACTAGGCTAGCTTGCTCCCGGATGAAGCTATACAGGGGGCAAGATATACTGTTACATCGGCCGATTACGCACAGCAATCTCCACAAGATCCTTTAAGTACCATTGCCCAAATCAGGCATAAATGTGCCTATAGGTGGAAGGCCAAAGAATTTTTGGCAAGTTTCACAAGCGTTAGAAGCTCCCAAACGCATAGTTTGCTAGTTGCATCGGGGATACCCCTTGCCGTTTGCAAGAGACATATGGGGTCATTTGATCCTTCCGCCCCTACCCAAGCTTTCCAACTCTTCTTTAATCACTTCATACAAGCACCAGCCAGACAAACAACTGGCATTACGCATTATGAACTAATAGATAAGAAAGACATACACAAGATACCTATACGCAATCAAGGGTTTTCATGCGAGTCTTGTATAAAAAAGTCACAACTAAACCAGTTACTATATATGAAATCATTCAAAATAGACACTCCACAATTAATCAAATTCACGCTAAACCAAGACACTTGAGGCCCTTTTAGTGGATCTGTCCGATGTATATCTTCACATTCCACTACACGATACTTCTCGCCGTTATCTGTCCTTCAGAATAGGAAGGCAAAACTTTTTTTATTGCCTTAACGTTCGGTTTGTCGACAGCACCGTTTGTACTTTCCCAGGTTGTGAAGGTGGTCAGGCACTGAGATCGACGCGTAGGATTGCTAATTTTCCAGTATCCTGACGGCTAGTTGTTGGTGAACGAAGACAGACATGTCCTTCCATCTCAGTTGGCTGCTTTGTTCAAACAGTGGGGTGTCCTCGGTGTCTTGATCAATTCCAAGAAGTCGAATTTGATTCCAATAGAATTTTGGATCTAATTCTTAGATTTTATAAGGACCAGAGCGTTTCCCACTCAATATCGTATCCAAAAATTGTCAGTTGCCATGAAGAAGACGATAAAATCGAGCAGGTGTTATTTCCGCGAGTTTCAGAGTGGCAGCTCCCCACATCATCAACTACGGCTCTACTTATTAGCCCTAAGGGATCTCGATTGGTGGTCGTGTTGGGCTAGTCGCCTGAAAGGTGTGCCTTACTCTTTTCCATCTCCATCAAGGTAGGTCCAGATCAATGCGTCTTGCAATGGCTGGGTTTCCTTTTACCAAGGGCACACTTGAAAGGAACAGTGGTCGGATCACGACAGCACACTGCATATCAATGTGTTGTAAATGAAGGCAGTATTCCTTGCTTATCAACTCCTGTCTACCTGTCACAAGTGTCATGTTGTTCAGTTTCTTGTGGACAATCAGATAGTGGTCCCTTATTTGCCAAAGCAGGGTGGCATGCGATCACTTATGTTGTCTCGTCTCACCAAACAGGTCCACTTGCATGCTCGAGACAATGGTTTGTAATTCAAGCGTCACACACCAAATAAAGTCAGGACGGTCTCGCCAACTTGGCGTTCAGAATGTTCGAGATTGTTCAGACGGAATAATTGTTCAGACGGAATTGCAGTTCAGTCGTCGTCCGGACTTAGCAGCCTCAGCAATCGATGCGTTACTTTGCCGTTGGCCTCCAGACGTGTTGTTGGCGTTTCCACCGTCCTCTGTAATGCTCAATGTTCTCATAAAGATTAAGCACGAAAGACAGAGATCTCGAATAAGGTTTATTTGATCAGAAAGGTTTCGGTTAAGTCGATTATGACATATCACTCAGTTCTCACATTTATCCTGAGGCGTTTCTCGGGTTATGATTTTTCTGCCTCTGATGCATTGTCGAATTTACTCAGGTCCTTTCATCTGGAGCGTCCTCGATCCGACAGTGCCTTGAGATTTGTCTCTGGTTTTTAAATATCTCACTTCTCTACTCTGCCTCTAATCACTCTAATATTTCAGACAAATTACTTACATTGAAGTTTGTTTTCCCCGTCTCGTTGCCTCGGACAAGCTCGGTGGGGACATGTATGCGTTGCAAAAGTGAGTCAAGTTAATAGTTCATGGAAAGTGGTGGTACTGAAAACATTACCGCCTTATCTGGACAAGACGCACATTGAGACCAAGGGCTTAGGAACATTTAAGCAAATTGTGATACCAACCTTTCCGGGTATCAGATCACGTATTAGTGTCGACACCGCGTCGTTATGCCTCGTCTTCCTACTACGCACATAAAGTAAACGATCAAGTACTTACCGTAGCACTTAACAGAGCCATCTATTTATATTTTTATGCGTTGTATTACAACTGATCTTTCTAAAACATCTATATTTAATTATATCAAGAAAATCATATTGCTAGCATATGATGATATTCTGAAAGAACCTGAAGATGTAATGCAAACGAAGTTATCAATCAGGTAAGACATATAGCGCACTCATTGCCTAGCGCTGGTGGTGTGTCAGTGTGTGATTTATTAAGAGCTGGCTGTTGTGCTGCTCCAAACACGCTATTTGCAAGAAGACACAATTGATACGTTAATTTATTTGCATAGTCTTGGTCCCTCCGTTGTTGCTGAACGAGTGATTTATAATAGTCCTTCTTCTTGCAGGACTTCTCAGCAATCTGGCGGAAAGAAGACCTTCAAGAAGAAGTAGGGAACTAAATCAACTCTGTCTTTGTGTATATACGGTTCAGCCCTGTTTTGCACATGGTATAACACGACACTGTGACGGGTCGGCACATATTGTTACGCCGCATTCGAAAATTAAATACGCCAGTAATTTTGAGGGAATAATGCCACAGTGTTAATTTTGGACGGGTTTTCCTGTTTGCATATTCAAAATGCGTTGTCAACCAACCGACCAGTCATTTGATTTAACTGTACCCAGCTTATCGAATATCCCGACCCCAATTAATGGGGAGCTTGGCGGCCATAACTCGAGTGATAGCTTTTACGTCTACAAGATATTTTACTCATAGAAATGAAGATTAAGAAATTAAAAAATTAAATGAAATAAAACCATCGGCTTATAGACTACAAAGCCATCACTGTGGGAGACTAGAACCGGTAATGGAAATTGAACATCAAATGCATACGAATTGGTTGACACGCTTTCTACAAGGCATTGTGTTGGAAAGGCAGAATAAAAAGTAATTGAATTCAATGCGATCTTTTGATTCAGCAGGATCTCACCGCGAATTACCTATTCCATAACAACAACAAAGTTAAGTGAGGTTTCACCTCGAACTGCCCATTATTAACAACAGCATGCTCGAACACAAGCACCGACAGATTGATACGAGGTTATGCTCCCCTGTTTTTCTTTTAAATGCGACATGTAACAACACTTGCCGAATGCGGCTTTAATAATGGTGCCGACCCGTCACAGTGCCATGTTGTCTCATGTGCAGAACGAAATTATCATAACACGATCATGCTACAAGACGCTACTGTGTTTGGCCAACACAGGGCCAGTCACGTGACGGGAACAGTCGCAGTGACGTTGATGCAGTGATGATCGGGACAACAGCCAGAAGAGAGTCTATATTGATACCTTCTTCTTCCTGAGGGAAAAGATTACTGAGAAGTCCTACAAGAAGAAGAACTATCATGAATCACTGATTCAAGAGCAAAAAACAGACCAAGAATATGGAAATTAGTTGAAGTATCGGTTGTGTACTCTTGTAAATAGTGTTCAATAAACGTCTTTGGAGAGGCCCAACAGCCACCTCTCAACAAATCACAGACTGACACACCACTAGCACTTCGCAGAGAGTGAGCTACATGTTTGACTTGATGTGCTTTAACTGACAACTTTCTTTGGCATTACATCATCAAGCTCTTTCAAAATATCACAACATGCCAATAAAATGACCTTCTTGATATAATTAAATATAAATGGTTTAGAAACGCCTAGCCCGATAAACGCATGAAAGATTTAAATAGACGACGTTGCAACGTGCTGCAAGTACTTAATCGTTTTATATATGCGCTTAGAGGGGGGATGGGCCCTAGAGACGCGCTTTCGACACTGCCATGTAATTTCACACCGGGCAGCACTGGTATCACATTTTGCTTAAATGTATCTAAACCATTGATCACAAGGTGCCTCTTGATCTGAAAGACGGTGATAGATTCAGGACCATCGCCATCCATAAACCACTAACTTGACTGATAGAGTTTTGTAAAGCATGTATTTAGCCACGGCCCTTGTCCGACGTCTGAGTGTTGAGGAAAACGCACTTTATTGTAAGTAATTTGTCGCTCAAATTACAGCGATGGAAGAGTGGAGAGGTGACATATTTCAAAACCAGAGACGAATCCATAGGAACCACTATTTTGTCGGATCGATGACTCTCCAGTTGGAAGGACCTGAGCAAACCCGACAAAACATTACAGACACAGAAATCTCTGCCGGACAAACTTCAAAAAAAGTAAAGAAGTCGGCAATTGCCACCGCAGTGGCTGGCACAGGATCGATGCCTCTACTGACCCACCATGCCTCGAAAATTCGCCAATGCGACAAATAAACTTTTATTTTTTGTGAAATATTTCCATCCTCCAAATTACCCTCTGAGAAAAGCCCTTCTTCACAGAGGAAAACTTACGCAGCATAGAATGAGCTGAAAGGACTTAGGCTTTGGGTGACAATTCTCCCATTGAGATACTTGAGAGGAATTCGAAGAATCTTGACGCGCGGTAATCGCATCAACAAAGCAAACCATGACAGTTCTGGTAGATTGGAAGACACAAGCAGCAGATATTTAGGTCTCTCCTTCCAAATCTTCATGAGAACTTTTAGGATTAAATAGTACGGTGGAAACGCGAGCAACAGCACTGGAGGTCAACGGCACACTGTTGCATCCATCGCTAAGCCCAAACACGGAAAAACGTATACCGGGAGAGGCGGTTCTCAAAGCTGTGGACCTGGATGACATACAACACATTTAAATGGGAAACCGCCAAACACACGGTGTGAACAATCTCGCCCATTCTGGACAATCTCACCCATTCAAATCAGCATGCCTACTATGTGCGATGAATTGAAATCTATCCTTGTAAATATGCATGAAAATCTGCTTGGTGAGTCGCCACAACGTCGGTGAGCGCGTGCCGCCCTGCAGAACAAATAAGAGGCTACCGTCTGATTCACCACTAGGAACTGACCCGATGATACTTCAGAAACGCATAGAGTAATTACAAGCAATCATTACTGCCTTCATTTCCAACAGCATATATGTAGTCCCCAGTCGAGATCCCTGAGTGCTGTAAGGAGAGCCGAGGTCGATGATGTGGCGACACAACACCCTCAGAATCACACGGTGAAACTAGAAAAGATGACACCTGCCAAACTCGACTGTCTTCTCTGTGGCATTTAACAGGCCTAAAAGAGACTCCATCAACGACTACCGAGGGTTGGGAGTAGACACGACTTGAACAATCAGAGTTAGCATTCTCTGAATCCTATTTTGAGTGGGAAATGCTCTGGGTCTTACAAAATCTAAGAGATGCCAATAAACTCTACCTGTTGAACCGTTAACAACTCCGACTTCTTGAAATTGATCAACAGACTGAGAGAACAGCTATGCATGACCAATGTGATCATCTGAGAGAGATGGACGTCCGTGTCCGCGTTCACCAAAAGCCAATCGTCGAGATATTTGAAAATGATCAATGGGACCCGAAAACCGCAGCGTTTCACTACCCTCATAATCTGGGTGAACACAAATGATGCTGTCGACAGACCGAACGGTAGGACAGGAAACCAATAACTTAACCCTACCTGAAGGATGGATAACGGCGAGAGGTTTGATGCTTCGGAACATTGGAGGTATGCACCGGTGAGATCCACTAGGATGGCACACATGCCCTGACTTATTGTGGATTTGATTAAATGATGAGTGTATCTCGAACGATCTGAAATGTGAGAACTGATTCATTTGACAAGTCTATGATTAGGCGCCATATGCCAAAATTTTTTGGCATAAGAAAGACTAGAATGAAAAAAATTCATGAGTGCCCATATGCATCTTTTCTATGGCTTTTTTGTCTCTCAATTGCTGCTTCATTGTATCTAACGTATCTATCGCATCTTGCTTGTCTCTCTTGTATTCGTACGGAGTGACTAAAAAGATTCAGGGAGCTTGGATAACGGGGGAAGGATTTGTTGACCTGACCTGTCCCTTGCAAATGATAAGTGGCATCCCCAACGGAACCAACAGACTGATTGTTTGGGAGCCATGAGTGAATGCAAAAATTCTTTAGCCATCCTCCAACGAGCACATTTTTACCTAATCTGATTAATACAGAAAGCAATTCAGTATCCGGGCGAGATCGAGACTTTTATTGGTTGCTGCTTTTCCTTCGAAGGAGCAGTCGGCTTTCTAGTGTCCCCTTTGGGCTTCTTTCCCAGATGCCGCTGAAGACAACGATCGCTTCTTGGTCGCTGGCGTGGACGGAAGACTGTCACTGCTCGGCCTGTTATACTGTGGGACGAAATCTACGCATAAGTGGTTCTTGCGATTGCACTCTGGCTGCCTTAATTACCTCAGTCAACAATTTGGGTAGAAAAAGTTCCAACTGGTCCTCTATTTGTGGGAATCGAACTTTACGAGCCTCTTCTGTAATGGCATTTGAATGTGACAACGCTTGGTCAAATCGTAGCAGTAGATAGGAAAGGAGACTTGTGGATGGTCCATCTAAAAGTCTCATGAGGCTTTTGGATGATCCAGCTGGAAGTCTGGGTGAACCACCCTCACCCCTTTCCAAGGTGAAAAAATGCGAAATTGCTATTTTATGCTTCTTGGAAAGACTTGTTTTAGTTCATAACTCATACATCAATAATCATACATCATTAGTTATTCAACAATGACAGATTTTGCGCTTTTTTTTTTAGTTCATACCACCGTTATATTTTTGGTAGATGGTTAGCATGTTTATATTTTTTATAATGGCGGTGGGCAGCGAGATGCGTGGTTTGAAACTTCTTTCCACAGGGACAACCCGCTTGAATTACTTTCATCCCGACTAAACATATTTATCTTCTTTTCTTGTTCTGTTTTTAGTTGAACATTACAAAATTGGCATAGATGAAGAAGCAGGTTCTTTCTGCGGCTGTCACTGTGGCTGTGACGTCGGTAGCCGGCTACCTGTTCAACCAATCTACGATCATCTCGGAGACTGCTATCGCCGATGAGTAATATGTTTAGTTGAACGAAGACCCCTCCCACTGTCTCCTCAGGCGGGAATCTGAGATTTTTGCATAGTTTTACATTTCAGACAATTCTGATCATCTTTCATTCCACAGGCGGGAAAATGAGGTTTTTGCATATTTTTACGTTTCAGATCATTCTGAACATTTTATATTTTTTGATACCCTCTCTAGGACCAAAAATCATATTTTTGCAAAGTTTTACGTCTCAGAAAATTCTGGTTCATCTTTTATTTTTGGGAGGAAAAAATCATATTTTTGCACAGTTTTAGGTTTCAGAAAATTCTGATCATCTTTCCTTTTTAACCCTATCTCCAGGGGCGAAATTGAGCTTTTTGCATAGCCTTACGTTTCTGACAATTCTGAACATTTTTCATTTTGGGTCTCTCCCTCCCCCTCTGGTAGAAAATCAAAGTTTTGCATAGTTTTACGTTTCAGACAATTCTGATGACCTTTCATTACAAGATCCCCCTCACTTGCAGCTCTATAGTATATACGACAGACATGTCTATTTCAACAGCACATAATTTCATAAATAATGAACCAATTCCAACCATTTTCTCACCAAAGTGCTCAGCAATATTTTGTCTTTCTAACTAAAAGGAGAATTTATTCAGGATGAGTGCTACCTTAACCGTGCAGGTTGAAGATGGACAGTTCGATCAATCCATCAGAATCAAATGAAATGAAAAATGGATTGGATTAACTGATTCCCTCTCGAAGAAAGTGAATGACAACTTGGAGAGGCATTGCAACATTGAATTTAAACTGTACTTAACAAAATCAAAGCGCTTAGAAGTGATTACGTACCACAACATGCGCTATGTCAGCTTTGTTTCCGTCTCCCACTTTGAAGGGAAAGACTATATCTACTACATCAACTTCATTGATGAGGAATAGGTAACGCTGATGGAGGCAATACCACAAATAAACAGTGTGTTATTTGACGGGTTGGCAATACCATCATCAACATCCAGACGTGTACGGAATGCTATGGCTGGGTGACAGCATTCCAGTTAACTGAGATAAACAAATGAAAACAGCCAATCTGGCTACGAGAACAACTAGCTGAGGTGGAGTTATATAATGCAAATGTACAGAACCAGCCTGGACTTATATGTACATATTGCGGTGCTGAAGGATATGTAGAAGATGATGATTGCCACTGCCACAGATTTGATTGCAAATTATGTGAACCTGAAACCTTATACGGTGCATGTGAAGCTTTAAAAGTTGGCGAGATGTATATAGAGGAATGACCGATGTATTGAGAAGAGTGACGCTATAAAAGAACTCTTTTTAAGGTGCATGATCATGTATTCTGTACAGACTAAGCAGTAAAGGCGTGTTTTTTTATAAATAACTGTTTTATATTTCAAACATGGATGTTTTTTTCTCAAACGGAATTATAAGGACTTTGTGATTAATGAATTGACTCTCTGTGAATTTGAGAAAGAGCAGCTTTGGCAATAGATCCTTTTTGCTCATAAAGACACTTGTCACCAGACGGAGTAACAACACCCACAGAAGATAATAAGGGCTTAACAATTATAACATAAGAACAGGGGAATGCTGATTATGGTAGCTCCACTAACATCTTTCAACACCAAGACTAGGCCATGTATCAATAAACAAAACAAACAAAGGTAAGATTATAATTACTTATCATTATCTCGAGCATATGTTGGCATCAAGAATTGAGTGCGTAACAAAAGATTGCATAGAATTCAATTTCTTTTATTTCTACCTTTCCGGCACAATGTCTTGTAGACAGCGTGTAAACCAATTCGTATGCCTTTGGTGTTATGTTTCCAATTTGATTCTTGTCTCCCATAATGATGGTTTCGTAGTCTACAAGCCGATATTTCTGTTTCATTTATTTTTTAATTTCTTAATAATCGTATCTATGAGTAAAATATCTTGTAGACGTAGAAGCTATCACTCGAATTATGCCAACCCTACGCCCATAAATTGGGGTCGTGATATTCGATAAATGACTGGCACTGCATGGCACTGATTGGTCGATTGGTTGACAACGCATTGTAAACATAGTAACAGGGGAACCCGTTCAAACCTTATATTTTGGTAATATCCCTCAGAATTTCTATTGTGGGTTGTGATAACCACTGTCATAACACAATGAAAAAGACAAGCTACAAGATATTTCACTCATAAAAATGAGTATCAAGAAATTAAACACTAGATATTTGTAGGTTTCCCCTAAATCCTGGGCTTTTTAAAATAAAAACTTGTAATGCTAAATTTTAGTAGTGGAAGCAAAGTAAATCTAATATATGTCCATGCCCTGATACAGCCAGATGTTTTTTCACCCAAAACTGCTGTTAAACTCTTGAATAATGTTGCAGCTCTAAGATAATGCTTAAAGTGATAGCATAAAATAGATATTCTTTGTTGCTAATTTGGTAATGTTCGCAAACCCCAGTGTTTGCTTGATTTCCTGAGTGTGCGCTGTCTTGGAACAGAACCCACACGGATTAAGTATGTATGTTTTGTATGAGAGGTGGCCACGTGGAAACACTTCGTAAAATTAAATAGACGCTAAATTGCCGACATGTTTTATTACAACCGGAAGTGACTCGCACTGGCTACACATATACACAACATTACCCGCGTACTGATACAAGACTTGCTGTCTAGACTACTACTTAGGTGTGCTTTAACAGCTATTTTGCTACCAGCATTCAGTTGAACACTTTATCTGATTATCGAACAGGGAGACGCAAAATTTGTAAGTATACTATGCAGAATACATCAATTAAATTACTTGAAATCTGTTGAATTTTTACTTTTTCCACTTTTTTGCTCTATATTATCGCTATTACTACGATTCAACGTTCTCACACTTAAATATTGACAAAGTTATAATCTTGATCCATGAGTGTGACTTTAAGAATTACTTAACAGACATGGAAATGAAGCTCAAAGTAACTATAAGAGACAACGAATAAGGAAAATAATTACTTCAGTGATATCTTAATCATAAATTTAAACTTGCAACTTAGTTCAGATATGCTATGCGCATTTAAAAGCAAAAGATAAATCCAAAATTCTCCTTTTTGTATTTACCGCAGTCACAATCACAGCAGTTGAAGTGATGATTAACTGCAAAAATGGTAAAAATTACAGCAACGTTATCAGCACTATCAGCATTATCTTAATTGCAACCAGCTATCAAATCAGCACCTGCGTAACATTAAAAAATCATAAAACGTTATTATTGACTTTGAACAAATAAATAATCATTAAATATAGCAAAACATTTTAGCTGCACTACATTTAACTAAAAGTTAGCCCTCGAAACCGTACTTCTTTGATGATCTTGCAGAACGACCTGATCGCGATACACGACTACCGACACTAGAAATTTCACTTTTTGTTTTAACAGGTGAAACGGGGTGTGAAACATTGGCAAAAGGCTCTGGAATTTTAATTGTCACAGTTTCACCATGTGTATGTGGCGTTGTGCTACACAGGAGATCTGTGCTATCTACTTTCAGTCTAGATTCAGTGGGGGTGAGTAAAACGGTTGATGGTTGAGGGGTATTATCGCTCTTGATAGGCTTTTCTTTAGCCAGGTGTTGTGAACGACGGATTTGGTCAACGTGTCTTGGCCAAATTGAATTGTCAACCAAAACTTCGTACATTAACGTTCCGAATTTTTGCACTATTCGTGCTTTTGCCGATAGTCCCCTACAAGCACTTCATCAACCACACTAAAAGAACGGCGCTGAACTTCTTCTTTGGTGTTTTCCTTTTTGTAAATAATGTCACGTAAATTGGGTTTTGCCAAATCCAGGCTTGTTTTGATTTCACATCCGATTTTCTTCAACTTTTGCAGGCCAGCCATTTCCTGTAAATTCGTAAACTCGTGACAATACCTGGTCTTTTGATGTTGACTGTGCGATTTGATTGAATGAAATCGGGAACTTGTCGAGTAGGCAGCGTAGAAAATTTGTCTTTCTTCTAATGAATTTTTCTGGCTTACCCGTAAGGCTGGTCTACTTAAACCGTCAGCGTTGGCGTATTCACTTGTCTTTCGGTATTCAGTTTCATAATTATAGCCAGTAAAAAATGGCGTACCCTAGCTGTAGTTGCTGAAATGCCTTTCTTGGGATTGAAGATAGAAACCAAAACTTTGCAGTCTGTGGCCAGAGTAAATTTTCGGGCATACAGGTACATGTTGAATTTCTTGATGCTTCAAACAATGCTGGGGCCTCTCAATCGATTTGAGAATAATTCTTTTTAGTTTTTATTGTGGTTGACAGTGACCTTAAAATCGTCACATTTCCTGACAGAACCGTCTTTCTTCAAAATTGGAACAATGATTGCCGGCCAATCACTCCATTCTAACGGTGAAAGGATTCCTTTACTCATCGTGTTGTCCATTTCCTTGTTGACCTTGGCCTTCATTGCAAATGGAACCTGTCTGGGTTTGCAAAATTTGAGGTGCAACTTCGCAGTTATTCCTTTCAGCTCACCTCAGCCATTAAATTTCTCACCTTCAGTGGTCACTTCGTCGTCGTCAGCATAGAAAGCTTTATTCTTTGATTTTCTCTTCTTAAACTAGTCTGTTCCGGTGTTTTTGCCTTCAGAAGATGACGTACCGGATTTCTTCACTTTGCATCTTCTCGTAATGTGGCATTTCCTACCTCAGTTGTGGCATTTCTCGCCCTTAAAATGGCACCTGAAGCAACGATTTCCAGCTGTCCTCTGCAACTTCTTAACACTTGCCGATGTTCCTAGGATCTCTGATACATCCCTCATAGCTATTTCCATGGCGATGGCTCTCTCTTTGGTCTTCTGGTATGTCAAAATCTTCTCCGCTAACAATCTTTTCAGGACCGGTATCTCTCTGCTATCACGTTGCGCTTGGGACTGAGATGTTCTTGCACCAACTCACCAATTTGGTCGAACACCTTTGTCGATGGCTTGTCCGGTGAACACAGGCTATGTACCCAACAATAGGTTTTTCCGCCAATCAGACTGAGGGTCACAGCAACTTTTTTCTCATCGGCCACGTTGTTGGCTATGAAATACTGCTTTAGCCTCTCTTTGTATTGCTCCCAGTCACCAGCAGTCTCGTCAAAGGGCTCCAGTGGTCCGATCAGTAATGCCATGATTCAGCAGTCAACTTTAGCAAACACTCACTTTTCCGTTATCTTCGGCACTATATCGTCTGCGCCTGACTTCTCCGCCAGAACTTCATAACCTCCTTGGTATATCGCAATACAATTTGCTCGTCGCCATGTGTTCTTTAGTAATCCGCACTGGCTACACATATGCACAACAATATGCTAGGACTACAAACCTATTCCCGATATGTATGTTACATGCAATGAACTCAATCAACTTGTCCATTGTTGGCCCACAAATCTTGATCTGGAAAGGGTCATGCTGTCTATAGATAGCCTGGTATTGGGGCTTGAAAATAGTAGGGTTAGCCAGAAATGCTTTGGCCTGCGTTTTCTACAGCGTCTCTTTGTTCAGAAGTATCCTTTCATGCTAACAATATATATCGTGGTCTTAGTCATGGCTTCCAGACTGACTGTGGGTACGAATTTAAGTCTTGGCCTGTGACATGTATAAACAGTTTACCATTGATACATGTAGTCGCTTCGAAAAGGCCAAAAAAAAAAAAAATGGCAAAAGACGTGAGTGGTTATTTAACGGATCAGCAGCGGAAGAGCTCGGGCGATTTAGCCCAAGAATGGAGTGTTTTGGAAGAACTTTATAATAAAAAGTAAGATTTGCGCGTGTGTTGCTTGATTTCTGTTGCATGATTCATCAAACTTCATGTTATCGCCCATGCCGGATTAGATTCAGGTGTCGCACTATGAACCTGAGCACTCTTTGGGTGTTTCGGTTACAATGAGTTTTAATAAATCTTATTCTAATTCTAAAAATGCGCAAGAATTTTGAATTTCGAATGTAAGGGGACCGACTAAGAAATGAAAGAAGAAATATACTCGAAACATAACAGAAATGTAAACTGAAAACGACTTGTTAAAACTTAAAATATTTTTTTAAATAGCATACGGGTTGTTAAAAACAATTTTTCTTTGGTGCAAGAGAAATTGGACATTTTTTACCCGATTTAATTAGTTTGTATTCGAAACGCAGAATTTTTGCGCATTTTGTTCGGAACACTCATTCAGGACTAAGTCCACAGTTGCTGAATATGTACGCAAGGCAAGATTTCACATTCTCTTGCCTTTGTGGTATATGTGCCTTTCCGCCGTAACTTTATTATCCCCCGTAACCGGACGGATATAGTTTTCATTCTGTCCGTCTGTCTGTCCGTCCGTCTGTCCGTCTGTGCAATTTCAGTCTCACGCGCCTACAGCCCGCATTAGTGGGTGGATTGATTTCAGATTTTACCCAGGGGTGCTCCTAAGCATCCCGCAGTGCAGTGACCAGGATTCGACCGTATCCGACTAAAATTGTCAAAATGACAAAACTTTAAAAAATGGAAGAAATGAATTAGGAATGAGCATAACACATATCGGTCTCACGCGCCTACAGCCCGCATTAGTAAGTGGATTGATTTAATATTTCACCCATGGCTGCTCCTAAGCATCCCGCAGTGCAGTGACCAGGATTCGACCGGATACGAGCAAAATTGTCAAAATGAAAAAACTTTAAAATTTGAAGAAACTGAATTAGGAATGAGCTTTACACATATCGGTCTCACGCGCCTACAGCCCGCATTAGAGGTTGGATTGATTTAAGATTTTACCCATGGCTGCTCCTAAGCATCCCGCAGTGCAGTAACCAGGATTCGACCGTATCCGACTAAAATTGTCAAAATGACAAAACTTTAAAGAATGGAAGAAATGAATTAGGAATGAGCATAACACATATCGGTCTCACGCGCCTACAGCCCGCATTAGTAAGTGGATTGATTTAATATTTTACCCATGGCTGCTCCTAAGCATCCCGCAGTGCAGTGACCAGGATTCGACCGGATACGAGCAAAATTGTCAAAATGAAAAAACTTTAAAATTTGAAGAAACTGAATTAGGAATGAGCTTTACACATATCGGTCTCACGCGCCTACAGCCCGCATTAGTGGGTGGATTGATTTATGATTTTACCCAGGGCTGCTCCTAAGCATCCCGCAGTGCAGTAACCAGGATTCGACCGTATCCGACTAAAATTGTCAAAATGACAAAACTTTAAAAAATGGAAGAAATGAATTAGGAATGAGCATAACACATATCGGTCTCACGCGCCTACAGCCCGCATTAGTAAGTGGATTGATTTAATATTTTACCCATGGCTGCTCCTAAGCATCCCGCAGTGCAGTGACCAGGATTCGACCGGATACGAGCAAAATTGTCAAAATGAAAAAACTTTAAAATTTGAAGAAACTGAATTAGGAATGAGCTTTACACATATCGGTCTCACGCGCCTACAGCCCGCATTAGAGGTTGGATTGATTTAAGATTTTACCCATGGCTGCTCCTAAGCATCCCGCAGTGCAGTGACCAGGATTCGACCGGTAAACAAGTTCTATAAATGTCTTCGGGAACTTCTCGTCCAACTACCATTGAAAAGAACAATCGTGCTTGGTGAATTCAACATAAACATTTCACAGAAGCAGTCGCCATTACTAGATCTTATGAATTCATTTCATCTTCTGCCAACCTCGTTTGAAGCAACAATGCCATCTGGTCGATGTATCGACATTATCATCACACCAAATCAACCATGTACCACTGGCTCTACAAACCTCTACTTCACTGACCACAAGGCTGTATGGTGTTCTTTGAAACAGTTGTTCACAGGAACATCATAATCAGGTATACAATTTGCGCGAACCCGGCGGATTCATGCTTCTCGAGCATCTAGTTGGGATACATTATAAAGAAAGGATTAAAAACACATCAAAATGTTGATAAACCAAATAAGCCAATTCACAGTTTCATCCGCAAGATTTACAAAAAGAAAAAAAAAACAGAACTAAGTTTTTTTTTAGTTTTTTTTTTTTTTTTTGGGGGGGGGGTGATAAACAAAGAAGCAGAAAAACTTAGAAACCTAGATGACAATAGAGAAATACATCTTACATAAAAAACTTTGAAATACTATTGCGCTCTTTTTGTGTTAGCTTCAAGTCAGCTGTACTTATTTCGTGTATCTCTCCGTCAGAGCTACGAAGCCTTCCATCGTTCCACTAATAGTTTTCCACTTCATGTGTTCTGAGGTACGAATTTTTTTTTTGCGCATTTTGTTCGGGATGCCCAAATTGTGATTTCGCTTATAAAGCACGTAGGCCACAGTAGTCCCAGCGGACCTTTTCTATCTTCCTAATATAGAGGAAGACCACAGGAGTCATTCAGGACTAAGTCCACAGTTGCTGAATATGTACGCCGATTTCACATTCTCTTGCCTTTGTGGCATATGTGCCTTTCCGCCGTAACTTTATTGGGATACATTATAAAGAAAGGATTGAAAACACATCAAAATGTTGATACACCAAATGAGCCAATTCACAGTTTCATCCGCAAGATTTACAAAAAGAAAGAAAAAAACAGAACTAAGTTTTTTTTTAGTTTTTTTTTTTTTTTGGGGGGGGGAGATAAACAAAGAAGCAGAAAAACTTAGAAACCTAGATGACAATAGAGAAATACATCTTACATAAAAAACTTTGAAAAACTATTGCGCTCTTTTTGTGTTAGCTTCAAGTCAGCTGTACTTATTTCGTGTATCTCTCCGTCAGAGCTACGAAGCCTTCCATCGTTCCACTAATAGTGGTCCACTTCATGTGTTCTGAGGTACGATTTTTTTTTTTTTTGCGCATTTTATTCGGGATGCCCAAATTGTGATTTCGCTTATTTTGTGAAAATACTCGTACTCATTAATACGATGCAAGAAACATCCAGATTGAACAGCACATCACAACTGGTTAAATAAAGATTGGTCCATTAGCGGCAGAAGGTTATCATGGCCAGTATTAAGAATGTCATGGTGAAGAAGTTTTTTAAATAAACCTGAAATATCCAGATCAAACAGTGTTTTCAACTGAGAAAAAAAAATACATTTTTTATTTTACCAGTTTGTGGTGTGCTGTTTCCTGATTCTCCCCTTGTACCCAAGAATTTTGCTAATTTTTCTTGTCTGTTCTGGCATATCTTTATGCGTCTATCCTACCCTAATATGACCAGAACGGCAAAATTCAAACTACGAAACTGCTTATGGTCAGTCAACACTTTAGGCATTGATATGGGTGTAAGTGCGTAACTTCTCTGAATCACACAGTAAGCATTTTTGTTTACCAGTAGCCTCAGAGGTAACCGCCTATGCGGGCGATCACCACACACGAGAAAGACACATACTCTGTGCTTGGTTTTAAGCATGTTCTTAAAATATATAGATAGGAATTATATTGATGTCAGCAGTTAGTGAAATAACCGGGTTATTGTCAAATCGCTCAAAATACAAATCGCCCAAAAATAGTCAAATCGCCCAAAGTACAAATCGCCCAAAAATGGTCAAATCGCTCAAAATAAAAATGGCCACATCGCCCAAAATGGTTAAATCGCATAAAATAAAATTGGTCAAATCGCCCAGAAATGGTGAATTGCGTCCACAATTTCAAACATTAAATAAAGGGATAAAAAGGCCTTTCAACTTCTTAATTGCATTTATAAATGGGTCTTTCAAATTCTCAATTGCATTAATAAATGGGTCTTTCAAATTCTCAATTGCAATAATAAATGCAATTGAGTAGGTGGTGTCTTCTACAGTGATTATTGCGGAATTGCTTTCTTTGCATCAAACAGTTCTCTGATGTGTTAATCACGTAAATTGACCCCTTCAGTAATTGCAATTGTTAAATAATTGTAATTCGAATAACTACTAATCCAAACATACTCCGTGGTAGTACTCTGATTGGAAACAGTTGCACTCCGGAGTTCCTACCACGTCAGCTGGTTGGATAACTATTACTCCGGTGGACTCCCGTGCCAGTTGAATGTTCTAATTTCAATGGAGAAAGTAATGTACTCCGATATTTTTTATTGCAATTTACACACGTGCGACGTTGAACGACATGAGTATAAAATGGGAAAATGGGCATCTATCATATTCAGTCAATGCAATGACAAAAAAGTGACTATGGAAGAAACTGGAAAAACGTGCTTGTCTTGTGATCGGGATATAAGACCAAGGCAGCATGCATTGCGCTCGCAATACTAAAACTTGAGTCGAAACATGTTTTTAGTACAAAATAAAGTTGAAACGCATGAATGTTTATTAACTTTCTAGCCGATTCGACATCACAAATTTGGGCGATTTAGTCAAGAAGTTTTGGCGATTCGACCAGAAATATTTTGGGCGATTTGGCATAGTGGTTTTGGCGATTTGACCAAAATTCTGGGCGATTTTATTTTGGGCGATTTGACCAGCTCCCGAAATAACCGGTTAAACGTAAATTGTACTAAACAGTTGTCAAAAACTAACCGGTAACTAGGAAACATTTGACTAAACAAACACATAAAATAAAAGGTTTACAGTCGTTACATTTACCTTTTCCATAATTTTTGCCCAGGAGGCCACTTGATGATTTGTATTTTATTTAAATAAAAAAAAGAACGCGGGGAAAGGGGGGTAATTTTCTGGTCAGGTGCAGTCCGCAGTTGTGTTAAAAAGGAGGAAGGGGTGGGGATAATGTTCATACAGCACTCCGCGTTTCCCACAAAACGGGGAGGGGAGGGGGGGTGTTCTTTCAGAACTTCACTCGACGTTTGATAAAAAATTAGCACTCCGCGTTTAGGGGTCGTTTCAAAAGGCCATGAACACGCATGGCAACCAGTTGGTACGGAACTGGATCCCCGGGAATTTTTGTTTAGGAAAATTAACTTATGACAGTTATTCTGTCGGTGTCTGGGAGTTCTCCTCCTGGAAGAAACATGTTAACTTTGCATATTTTTTCAGATTATGGCACCAGCTTACTCTCAAAGTTCAGCAATTTGTGAAGAATTCATTTTTTGCCTCTGGAGACGGACTTGTTAAGGTGCGACTTCTTGACACATTTGATTCTTTAAAACGGTAACCAGTGAATGGTTTAAATGGGCCATAGCTTCCTGTCCCTTAGCCTGGTAGTTGTTAATTGATGTTGTGATGTTTGTTAAGGATTTTAAGATGTTTATAAATGGCATAAAACTACGGCTGGCAATCATAGAAAACAATCGTTTTGCGTTATCGAGGATTTTTTTTGTCGGTCGATGAGCGCGGTAATAGACATTTACGCTGCCAATACGGTGTGCATGTGTGTCGGTGGGAAGGAGATTTGCTGAAACTACCTAATGGCTAGTTGGTTGAAAGCAAAAGCTAGATTTGAAAGGAGGATTGGGGTGGAAAATTTCGACGACATTCCCGCTATACTGCCTGAAAGAATTGTTTCCATCTCTCTATCCACCTTCCCAACTGCTAGCTTCAGGAATCCTTCCCCAGCTATATCATATGATGTGCCAGTGGACCGTTGTTTATTTTATCTCTCTGAACCGCGCGTATGGTAATAGATTGGCAATGAGTTACCTCTTTTGCTCTCAAGTGATGCGCAGTTATGTGACACACAGTGTAAACGGAAAGTTAAAGGAATGTGAATAAGCTGCAAATGAAATCCTTTTTTAAGCATAAAGACAGTTTTGTTACTCAGCTAACCGATGTGAACGATCTGTCGGTTTCGAGCAACGATATTTTTCAGTTACCAGTTGCGACCCCTGCATGATGAAAAAAAAAAAGATTTAAAGGAGAAAGAAAGAATGAAGTATTTATTTTCGAGGAGAAAATAAACTGACAGTTAGACGTGTGTCCTACTAGAGGTTAATTTTGTTCAGTTAAGTAATGAAGAAACCATAAAAGATTTTTTTTTCTTTTATTCAGATGTACCAGAGTTTTATTTCGGATTTTGAACACAGGTATGTCGTGCATAAGGCATTTTATTTCATGTTATTTTTGATTTTGAAACCCACCAGTGGGTCGAGAGGTGTAGATTTTGGGGCTTACTTTGTGTGTATCTGTGAGGTGTTTCGTGTTTATGCAATATGCTGCGAAAAGTGATATTTTTTATTTTAAATTTGGGAGGAGTATAGCGTATGTCAATAGAAGATTCCATTAAAGATTGATGGTGTATAATAACATAAACAGAACGGGTGTAATCATTTCTGAAGAAAAAGAAAAGTAATAAAAGATCCCTGGCCGGGCCATTTAAAAAAAAATGGTTTTACAAAGCAAAACCAGGTTTCTTCTTGGCCTTGCATAATTAAAATACAAAACATACGAATTGGCCGCCGACAGTTGTATTGCTTGTGAACAATGGTGATGTGTTTATTTTTTTCTCAGGATCAATCCCTTAGCCTTAGTGGAAATCATAATGTATGTAGTCCGTCAAATCAAAGGTATGTTGTTACTTGGTATTTGAATAAGAAGAAATCGTGAGCAGCTAATGTTATTGCCCTACTGGTTTGGTTTCAATCCTGGATGCAGTTGTTGGCAAATTATTCCTCCAGAAGAATAGCACATTTAACATCCCCCCTCCTTGCCTTTACAAAAAAAAAAAAATACTTGTCTAATGTTAGTTACTAAGTGTTACGATTAATTGTTTTTGTAAATTACTCTCTTCTTTTACTTTTTCTTTAAATGGTTTCCATGGTGGAGTTTTTTTAAGGGTTTAGCCAAAAGCTGTTCTGTGTGAGAATTTTATTAAAAAATAGCCCAGCTCTAGTTTGCCAAATTAAATAGCCTTGCGTTATGTGACATTTAATAAGCCTGACATAAATAATGGGCCTTCGTAAGATCTTTGGTTACTCACCGTGTTCATGTCACCGAAAAGGCTCTTTAAACTGACTAAGCGAAATGAATGTGTCACGTACATAATTCAAATTCATGGGTCAAGTGTTCATATCACAAGATTTTTTTTGTTTGTTACTTAGATGCTAAAGAAGCCATTGAATTCCTCGACAAAATTCAAGAGAAGGTAAGTTGTACGAAGGGGTAAGTAAACATGACAGTTATATTCAGTAATTAAACCATTTCTCTATAGTATGAAACAGAACTGTTTGTTGTCCTTTTGTTTGTCGATAATAAGTCTTTCGAGCGATAGCTTACTGTTTATTTTAGAGCTTAGTCTGTCGGCTTCAGTGGTTAATGAATTTATCTCATAATTGTCATTATACGTACAAAGGAAACAGTAGTATTTTTTAAACAGCAGTAGGCTCGTACTACTAGTGCTACAGGCTGGGGGAGGGTTTTTCGGATCAGTTCTCCCGATGGTGTGATTTTATCATTATATGTACTTTGTGTCGATGGCAAACTGCAGGTTAAAAGCAGTGACGAGGCGGTGATATTGTGTCTAACGACAAAGGGCAACATCAAACTGAAGCAGAAGGACATGGAGGGAACAAAAGTGAGTGCGGTTTATTTGAGAGTGATCCCCTGAAGCATAGACAACCCTATAATTTTATCTTCCAAGTTTGCTCACTCTTAAACACTGCAGTTGCTGAGTAGCTATGGATTGGAAAGACACAATTGATTTTAAATCATGTAAGGTTTGAAGTATTGTATATTTAGGAGTAAAAGTTGCCACCCTTTGTGCAGAGTGGCACTAATACATGTTATAATGTTGTAATTTTTATGTTGCTAGGAGCTACTGAAATCTGCTGAAACTTTATTAGAAGGTTTGGACGGAGTGACGTCAGTACACGGACGCTTTTATGATCTGTCGAGTAGCTACCACAAGCTTATGGGCAACCATGCCGAGTACTACAGGGAAGCACTGCGCTACCTTGGCTGTACGGATCTCAAGGACAAGCCAGGTAGCAGAGTATCTATGTGTCGATGAGTACACGAAGAGTATCTGTGTCACTTAGTTACACTGCATATTCAGTAACTCGCCCTTGTCATATAAATACGTTCAGTCTCAAAACTTGCAATTATGTGTGCCTTGGAGGTTCGTTAGGTATAGCCACGATGAAGGGATGTTTACTGTTTTTGCAAAAAAAAAAAAAAAAACAAAAAAAAAAAAAAAACAAAAGAAAGAAAAAAAAAAAGAAAAAAAACTTCGTATATGAATTATGTATCGTCAGGGCATATGTTATTGCGATTTTGAATATTTTTGAAAAAGAAAGCTGCTGCATCAGAAATTAATGACTTTGACATCATTTTAAACTGTTCATCGTTGATCAATATTTTTTTTGTTTGCGGAAATTGATATTTAGACGAAAAACCGCTTTGCATGATATTACAATTTACCCATACTCAAGATAGAAAAAAAGTTACAGCGAAAGGGGGAAAGGGGTTGTGTGTCGCAAGTACACTTCTGAGGAGTAGATTTTGGATTATTTGGAAAGTAATATGTATGTTTTTGTGAGAAGTGGTCCTACGACGTGCCCAGACACTATATATGAACGTCACAGTAAAATAAAAAAAATTATAAAATTCTGTTTTGCAACCAACCCAGTGTAGCTTAGTTTTAAAATATCTGTATTCGTTAACGCAGTACCCTTTAATGTGATTGTCTAGAAACCGATTCAGTGTCCAGAGCATTTAACTTGGGATTAGCTGCCATCCTCGGTAGAGGTGTTTACAACTTTGGCGAACTGGTAAGTGTAAACAGTTTCTCAGATTCTACTAAGGTATGACAGTACAGTATATTTTTTATGCAGTTTCATGTTTCATGTTGTTTCATGTTCAAAATAAGAGTTTAACTGAAATGAGAGTAAAATCTGTCTCCATAGTATTAAAATGGCAAAAATAAAAGTCTAACAGGGAGCGGTCTTGATGCGTGAAAGCTGAAAATTAGCCTTGACTGTATTACAACACATTTGCTTGCAGTTGGGCCATCAAGTTTTAGATTCCCTTAATGGAACAGATAAGAAGTGGTTGGTGGATCTTCTCTACGCTTTTAATAGTGGAAATATTCCCAGATTTGAAGAACTGCGACCACAGTGGACTCAACAAGTAAGCGACTAACAACATATAGGCTGGAATGTTTAGCAATCATTTAAAAAAATGTTACCGGGAGATTGTAAGGTGACAGATTTATAACCATTTGTAAAAAGGGTGCTTCAAATCGTATGTTTTAATGGTTAAAAGTCGGTCTGGTTTAGCTTTGCATTATTTTTGGACGCATCAAGGCACACTGATGTATAGCTGACAGCTGTGTGTGTTATTAACATTTTTAATGGACCTGCTCTCACGAGCGTTGACAGCATTATGAGAGGCAATGATATGAGGTAAACAACCATCTAAATTCTGAAGTTATGGGACAGAACACCCAAAAATAGTATCGATTGAATTGGTTCGGTCAAGCATAGATCAGGAAACCCATTTATAACAACCATTAAACGTCATCCTAAATCCAAGGAAGATGTCGAAAACTAAACTATAAATTTCCGCCCCTAGACGTGAGGAATTTTGGCCCGGATGCCCCTGGAAATTGTGACGTTTTGGCACTTCCGCCCCTCCCCAATATAAGGCTGCTTCCCGCCGCAGCACCTCAGTTGGATCTCAGTTTTGATTCTTGCGCTACCAAAATTTGGAAACCGCCAACTCACTTTCGCTGACAGCTCGCTCGTGATCATAACTCAGAATTGCACAATCGCGGACTTAGTAAAATTTTAAGAAATCTTCTGGGAAACCTGAAGTCGAACCAAAGAAGGACGAAATCAATGCAAAAAGCGAAGTACTAAAAACCACTATACGATGTTATAAATTTGTCATGAAGACGCATTACGTTTGGAATAGTTGACCACAAAAATAATAAAATATTGTAACTTTAATTCATACGTCAAAAGCAGCGCAATAAAAATTTATTAACCGAAGATAGAAGGACTTCTTATTCAGTTTCATCCGACCAACCGAAGATCCAGATCGAATTATGTTACACATTGACTGCATTTTTTAACAGCCATCAAGTTCATTTTTTGTTTGTTTTACAGCTTGATCTGGTGCAACATGAACTATTTATGCGGCAGAAAATATCTCTCCTTTGTCTCATGGAGGTGGGTTTAAGAACAGCCATTAAAACTTTACAAGCCATTCATGTGTTGCGGCTGCCATTGAAAGCCTGGCAAGGAAAAAAATACTTAATTGAAAAGTAAATCACCCAGATAATACATACTCAATGTTTGAGCTGAACGGAAGTCAATTTGCTGTTTAAGTGAATAATTTAAAAAAGGGGCGATTACGTTTTCTCAGTGATTGATCGTTATTTTGTGTAGATGACATTCAAAAGACCGGCCACCAACCGCCAGCTTACCTTTGCTGAAATAGCAGCTGAGGCACAATTGCCAGAGAATGAGGTTGAACTGTTAGTCATGAAGGCGCTGTCCCTTGGCTTAGTAAAGGGCTCGATTGACCAGGTGGAACAAAAAGCTCACATGACATGGGTGCAGCCAAGGGTGCTTGATAGAGAACAGGTTATTGTAGAACTTATAAGGGAGGGAGGCCAGATGATCTAGAATCGTGTTCTTTTGGGCTGCAAAATTTTGGCAGTAATTTCTTTCGGCGCTGTTTCTCGTTGTTTCGCCAGACTAAATAACAAACTGTTGAAAGTGGTTGTCGAGAAGGTGGCTTGAAAAGTTTTTGCAACCTCACCCACTTTCTCAGCCATTTTGCCGGCTCAAAGTATCTTGGCGTTAGACTTGTAAGTAGTATTTACAAAAAAATGTGTATATTTTTTTAAATTTGGCTTGTACGTCTTGATATTGTCTTGGTGTCCTAACTTAATTATTCTCAATATCCAGGCAAATGAAAAAATGTGAAATGTTCAGTCATTTTGCTTTGAATTCACCAGCGTATAAATTTCATGATGATCTTTTTAGATTGGAACGATGCAGAAGAAGCTTGAGAACTGGTCAGCGGATGTGCGAGAAATGGAAAAACTAGTTGAGATCAAAGCTCACGATATTCTGACATAATATTCACAAACTGTATCTATTTATCAATGAACATACGACGCTGTCTTGTCTTTTTTCATGTCTCAGTTGAAGCAGATTTACCTGCAAATAACGAGACTGAATAGACCACTGAAACACCTGTGGCAGCCTTTCTGTGGGAGATTTCTTGTTCAGTGTATGTCAGATTTAGAGAAGCCTTGTTTTTTAACCAGAGTCCATTGCAGACATAGATTGATAGACATTTTTCAGTGAATAAGCATAGCAGACCCACATTGGAAAAGTACATCTGATTGGCTAAATAAACCGCCTAAGTGATGGTTACCTGTATGAATTCTGTGCACCTGTACACTCCTAACTGATGAATAAGAAAGAAAAATGACAAGTTGCGTTTAACATGCGCAAAGTTATTGGTGTCATTCAGTCTTAGTGCTTGAAATTATACGGTAAGACACGGGGAAGAAAAGCAGCAACGTGTCAAGTTATTGTGTTGTTTATTGTATCAGCAATAGTTCCTTGTAGAAACAACAGTTCACATAAATAATTGGATAAAATGATTTAACAAAAGCAAATTCTAGTTCGGTGGCTATCACAGTGTTACTTTAAACAATGAAAATAACTTTTGAGATCGTCCTACCACAGTTGAAGTAAAAAAACAAAAAAACTAGAGGGTTTTCAGAATAAATTCTTCGAAATGTTGCGAAGAAAATACTTAAACTGGGCACTTCAAATGTGACTTAACCAAAGCTACTATTTTTTTTAATTAGAAATATTGTGGGTGGGAAAAACATTTTAAGTTGTGCCACTTTTACAATTAAAAAAAAACCATGTTGGGAGGCCTGTGACACTGCAGTTTGCGGCCAGCAGGACGGACCTTATAAGGTTGCAAACATGACAGTATATGGCAAGCTTGGTTTTACATAGTCAGCACTAAAAGTCACAGAGACAAAGGAACATAAGTTTAGACGCCTCTAGCGCACACATTTGAGTGAAGCGTGACAAACAGTACAAGTTTCCATCTCCATTAGTTCCTGAACGATTTTGCCTCGTAATATATCGCCTTTATTTGACAGCCGATGCTGGGCAGATCTCACACCTCATCACTACTTCGCGATGGACGATTAATAAAACACTGAATAGAATTCACAATATTTACACAAATACGAGCAAGATGAGAAAATAACACAGTTAACATGAGTAACACACATCACAGACAAGAAAAAAAATGCATCATTAAAATAAGCTGTACAAAACCCACACCATAGTCGTGAGATTATAGCATATTGTGATGTATGGTAACATAGTCGTGAAATCTAGTCATACACCGGTCGGAATCCAGATTTACGTGGTCCTCTCCCAAACGGAACTACGGTGCTGTTATCTGCGGGTTCGTTGCTAGGTAACGGCAGGCGCGACATATCCGGTGGCTCCATGACAGCCATATATGACATATCCTCGTCATCATGACCCGTCAACGCCATGTTACGTAAAGATGGTATCTCGGCAAACGGCAGGTAGTCATCACCTGCGTAAACACGTGGATAATAACAGAACAGGCTTCTTGTTAGCAACACAAGATTACTCTCCCCCCCCCCCCCCCCCTATGTCTTTTTTTATTTTTATTTCTTTTTATTTAAGACATTTAGCTCTGATCCTTTCAAAAAATTCTAAAAAGTTGCCTTTTTGGAAACAGAAAATAATTGATAAAAAATCTCGTACCAACAGGCAGGCCGTTTTCTTGTCTGGCTTGGGTGGTTTCAAATACGGTTTCGTGTTGTTCCCAGTGCTTGTCACAAGCAGCACACAAAAAATTCGAGTCGAATGCACCGCAACCACAACCTGTGTAGCCACAATTACTTATTCCACCCCAAGTGAAGCAACATTTATTTAATGTTCAGTATAGTAAATTTCCTTTTCAAACTTCGTTTAAAGCGAAATATCCCACTGATTCCTTAAGCCGTGTATTTGAAAAATTAGAGAAAAGCGAATAGTGTTTTTTAAAAACTCACTTTTGCACCTTCGGAGACCTGTGGGGTCATGGGCCTCATGAGTGTGCTTACACCTGCATTTGGCGCGCCAGGTACTTGGGTCAAAATCTCGTCGTCGTTGAAACCAGAATTCCCCCACTTCTTCCGGGCGTGATGGAACAAATGCGAATCCTCTACACTTGCATATTCCTTGTTTGCACGGCACTAACACACTATTCCCTGAAAAATCAAATTCCGCAGTAGTACTAGACACTTAACATTCAGCAGTCAAGTTCTCTGACTGCTGCAGTTTAAATACCGTAATCCAAAGAAGGGGTCTAGAACAAGTGTCGCAGAACAACCGCCGCTTGTGGACAAATGCCGCCGGCGGATAACCGCCGCCTCATAAACCACTATGTTACAGAGACTAAACCATCACAGGAATCTTTATTGCTCCTTTAAAAGAAGTTAATTCATCAATGTAATGGTAACTTTATAACATACTAATCCATCCCACGAATCATATAGGACCTAATATGAATAGTAAGTGAACCTAGCGCGGCCAGTGCGCACGAAACAGTACAGGCTTACATCATACACTTTCAATCGAAATCTATTTGATTTCTTGTTTTGGTATACAAAGACGTCTCTCCGACTAAACCCACATTCACCAATAACCGTTTTCCATTTTTCCGTCCGGTTCCGGCTGGTGGCCACTACGAACAGGTTTTACTGTACGTCTTTTTTATCTGAGTCTGAAAGGAGGTCGCTTAAATAGGTTTTACTACACGTCCTTTTTATCCGAGTCTCTAAGTTGATCATTGCAGCAGGTTTGCTGTGCGTACTTCCCGGTCTGGAAGATGGTCATGACAGCAGGTTTTTCCGTATGTCTCTTTATCCGAAGCTGAAAGTTCATCAATCAATCAATATCAGTATTTGTATGGCGCTCTGTAAGTAGAACTATCCAGGCACATAACAGTTGATACTAAAACACAGTTGAACGTCTCTAGGTAAGATTTAGCATATAAAAACGTTTTGAGCTTTCTTTTAAAAACACTTTGTACAGATCGTAGTTCGAGCGGGAGAGCATTCCAGGTCTGGCAACTGAGAACATGCGATATCCATAGCGTATAAGGTTAAATCTTGGTTGGACCAGCAACAGCTTTTCTCAAGAGCGGAGTGAACGATCGGGCCTGTATCAGTTCCATAAAGTACTGAGGCATTCAGGCGCAAGTCCATGTAGGGTTTTAAAAACTAGCAAGGCAGCTTTGAACTCATTGCCAGTGCAATTGTTTTAACACAGGATCCGGTCACTTTTTGGAACCAATTAACATGAATTGCGTTTTGTCCTCATTCAGTTTAACTTGTTTGTAAACATCCACTTTCCGACGGAGTCTACTTCATTTTGCATATTATCCTTTGCTGCAATAAGTTCAGTATCACAGGAGGGATCAACTGCGTCTAAAAGTTGACTGTCATCGGCGTAAAAACTATAGAAAATATTGAATGGTGAGATAACATTTCCAACTGGCGTAGTTGGACCAAAATTTGAGCCTTGTGGCGCTCCACATTTCATTTTAATAAAGACAGGTTTTAATGCGTCTTTTTTATCCGGATCTTGAAGGTGGTAGTTGCAAATAGGTTTTGTCGCAGTATTTTTTATTTGCTTACCTTCACGCAGCACTAATCCTTTTATCAACGTTACGGTAAGGGTCTGTACCTTAAGTGTAGGTATAGCTATATTGTATATCTTATTTCATACATTCCCGTCGGCCAAAATGCACTAGAAAAAACACCTGTACCGGGACTTTTACAGAAAAAAAAACAGGATTCAGATACCCCAAGTCAAGTTACGTATCCCCCCTCCAACTCCCACACCCCCTTCAAAAATTGGATAAAGGCGATACGCAACCCGACTTTTGGACATATGAGACATTTTTAGTCCTCAGCCAATATTGGCTGAAGGCTATTGCTATCGGAGCTTCACAAAACCTTACAGGAAGAAAGTATATATAGTGTAGATGTGCAACGGGGGGTTCAATTTATTCCGTGTCAGTCCGTCTGTCCGTCCGTCGCACTTAAACTTTTTTCTTGTCCGGGCGATATCTCAAAAACTACCGGAGCTTCACAAAACCTTACAGGAAGAAAGTATATATAGTGTAGATGTGCAACGGGGGGTTCAATTTATCCGTGTCAGTCCGTCTGTCCGTCCGTCGCACTTAAACTTTTTTCTTGTCCGGGCGATATCTCAAAAACCATTCGTCGGATCTTCACCAAACCTTACAGGAAGGAAGTATATATATAGTATAGATGTGCAAAGGCGGGTTCAATTTGTCTCTTGTCCGTCCGCCCGTCGCACTTACACTTTTTTCTTGTCCGATTGATATCACAAAAACTATTCATCATATCTTCACGAAAACTTACAGGAAGGAAGTATATATAGTGCAGATGTGCAACGGGGGGTTCAATTTATCACGTGTCAATTCGTCTTAAATTTTCTTCTTGTCCGGGCGATATCTCAAAAGTATTCATCGGATCTTCACCAAACCTTACAGGAAGGAAGTATACATAGTGTAGATGTGCAACGGGAGGTTCAGTTTTCCCGTGTCCGCCCGTTTGTCCGACCATCACACTTTAAACGTTTTTCTTGTCCGGTGGATTCACAAAAACTATTCATCGGATCTTCACCAAAACCTTACAGGAAGGAAGTATAGATAGTGCAGATGTGCAACGGGGGGTTCAATTTATCACGTGTCAATTCGTCTTAAATTTTCTTCTTGTCCGGGCGATATCTCAAAAGTATTCATCGGATCTTCACCAAACCTTACAGGAAGGAAGTATACATAGTGTAGATGTGCAACGGGAGGTTCAGTTTTCCCGTGTCCGCCCGTTTGTCCGACCATCACACTTTAAAAGTTTTTCTTGTCCGGTTGATTCACAAAAACTATTCATCGGATCTTCACCAAAACCTTACAGGAAGGAAGTATAGATAGTGCAGATGTGCAACGGGGGGTTCAATTTGCAAGCACCCGTCCGTCGCTCCATCCGTTGCACCTTGTATATTGTTTTGTCCGGGAGGTATTTCAAAAGACTAACTGGATCATAGTGATGTAACCGCTATTAGCAGAGGGCTCTGCATCTCCGATGCCTGTGTTTATTCAGATGCATTTATACACGGTAAAATGGCTTATAGTTCTGAAAATAGTACAAACTTCTTTAAATAAAACTAAAGCTCTGCTTTTTTTTCTTAAAAATAATAATCACATCAAAATGTTCTCCGCCAGTGGCCCTTGTCCGCAGGCATTTGTCTTGTACCCCCCTCCCCCAAATAAAAAAGCATGGCTTAATGAAAAAAAACAAGCATTAGATCACGTGTACTACACAGACCTATCCTTTTGGGGACTCATACCGTTATAACGCGCGTGCTCATTCAATAAGTGTCCGCAGAAGCATTTTGATTGGCTGCTGACCCTTTGGCAATCATGCTTAAATTCGGGACATCTCCACCCAATGTAGACACCTATAACAAGACGGGAAGATGCTATAAACATACTGGTTAATAAGCTTGGTTATTGCTTATAATGAGAGGCTAAAATGTGCAGCCACACATTGAGCAAATATATATATACTGCATCATTTTCTGTCCGACCCCTTAATTGATATCGTTTATGATCTCCAAAGCCGTATTGTGACATAAATTAACGAAAAATTATTCAACGTTGACACTGATATTTCCCTGTAAAAGACAATTTGCATGAATATACTTCAGGTGCTTCAAATTTTTCCGTGTTCCTTTCAATTGTGAAACTTTACTGGATAAAAATTGAAGACAAAAAAATGCAGAGAAAGGAGCATAGAAATTGTTGATATCTGGTTAAATGCAAGTTCTGATGTGAGGACCTGTTCTTTGAGCTTCAAGTGCAGCAACTCTTTCTGGATCAAACAGCTTTTTAACTCTCGGTCCAAAGTCTTCGTTCATGGCCCTCGCAAAGGAAACGACGTCATAGTTTTTTGCAGGCTGCACCGGTCTTGCAGTGTAACCTAAAATTACAACAGGTAATTTGCAGGTCCAATATTAACAAGAAGTTTTGTAAGTTCTCTGCATGTTTATTAAATACTGTTCAACACACATAATAAGGATGGGAAGAGGGAAACTTCAAAATAGTCCACACATCCAATATCACTGGAGTTCTTGCATCCAGTGCCCATTCCATTTAAATATACTTCGAAGTGATATTATCATTTGGAATAATGCCAAGTGGCAATTCCCTTTTTTCCCATATAAATCCTGTAAAATATATTAAAAAACCAGGAATTTCATTTTCAGGATGGAATGGACCCTCTTCATTTCGAGGTTGTCCGGATCAGCAAATTTACTTTGAGATACCCAAGTTCGAGATAATTGATTGTCATAAAATTGGGTTGTGGATTTTTGGATTTAAAAAGGGCTTCGAGGCAACTAAACGTTCGAATTCGCCAGGTTCTACTGTATTTAATTTGTTCGGAAAATAAAATTATACACACCAACTGGTGCTATGACAGAGGTCTCCCCTTTATGAACAGGTGCATTGCCTCTTGAAACAACATTCCGCTGACCTTTCGGCACCAGTGCCTTGCTACTGCTCTGTGAAATATAAAACAAGTAACACTGTATTAATTAAAATAAGAATTCTGGAGCAAATAAGAAACGAGATAGTGTATGTGTATGTGTGCCTGTGTTTTTTTTTTCATAATTAAAATATTAAACAATTCGATATTTATATTTGATAAATCGATATACCTTCTAATTAGGATGCTCTTACTTAGAATATTACAGAACAAAAAGTAATGACCAATATTTAGAAATATCGAGTTAATTTGTGAACTGTTTTCAATATTTTGCAATCCGAAATAGCAATCCTTTAATTGCAATCCACCACTTCACAGAGTGTCAGATACAGATTTCCTAGTCGCGGTGCTGGGAAGAAAATGTTAAGTGGTATTATAGCTGCTGACCCGTAAATCCCACTCAGCTGAAAAGCACTAAAACACTATGTGCGTAGTCCAATATTAGACTGGACAAGTTTCTGCATTGTATTTTAATTATCACTATTCTGAATCGTATATGTAGATCTGTATCTCACCGTTTTTGGCTTGGCTCCAGGCTTCTGCCCACCTTTGGAAGAAGGTCTGCCACTCATGTCTTAGTCTAATCCACGCCCTTTCTTGAATTAGCAGAGGTTCATATTACTTCACTTTCATGAATTTGCCATTGAAAATATCAAATAAAACAACCCAAACAATTCAAAACAAAAATATACAAATGAGAAGTATTAAACACTGATTAAAAAACTAATTAAAACCTGTTTGATTTAGCATTGCGATGGTGGAAATTACCGCGGATTCAGTGGATTGAGGTTTCGGGTCGGATTCCCGACCACCTTCTACATATGTTCAGCAACAACAACCACCTTCTATATGTGTTTAGCAACAAGCAATCCTAATAATTGGGAGTTCATGAAAAGAGAGAAAATGTAAACAGATGAAAGGGTAAAGGGGCATAAGTACGCAATCAAGACAGTGATCGAACTATTGAAGTGCTTTTGCGATTTGCTAGATGTTATATTGTTGAGTTTACAATGCATTTCGATGGTATCGAGCTCCATTTATTCTACTTTGACCCATGAATTTTAGCTATACTCTGATCCGTTTGATTAATGGCGGGAAAAACTGCGAGGCGGTTTAGTTGCATAGTTGCGGATGGCCTGCCTGTAGTCTTAGATGAATCCTACGGACTTCCTATGACATATGGAAGTCATAGTTCTTGTAATTAAATTTGCAATAGAGGTCGAATAAGCTAATTTCACTGGGCAATGGTGGTCTTTTAGAAAACGTGCATCAAATAAATTCCTCCTTTATAAAACATGGAGCAAATTTTTAAAGTTAAATAAAAGGTTTTCATTGAGAAAAAATGTCTTCTTCAGGTTAAGATGCCGAGCCCCAAATTATCGTCCACAACAACATTCAATAAATACACAACGGCAAAAGTACCCTTTAACTCAAGAATGGGAGTTTAATCGAAGTCGGAAATAATGCGCCATGATTCTGAAAAATCCTAGCTCTAAGAAGCCACTCGCTACTGGAGTTCAGCATACCGCTTCAATTTCTCACTTTGGAAGACCCTACATGGGGTGAGTTTCTGCTAGATTCAACGACCAACAGGTTTTTTCTTGGTATTTACTGAAGCCCTTGAAGTCATACGGCAATGATACACAACTTCTCTGTTACGCTCTCTTTTAAAGAAAAAATGCGGAAATAGCCACCAAGCTCTCGCAATAATTGATAATTGATATTGTTTACGTACAGAGGGCATGGTTTATTATGTGAAAAGATGACATTAAATTTTATAATTTTGTACCAAAAACGTTTGAATCGATATTTCAAAAGCATGAAATCAATAATGAAAAGTTAAATATAATGAGTGTGCATGATAAATTGAGGCCTAATTCCACATCTATCAATTATTTGAGCATATATTTTACCGATAATCCATAACCCCTTTATTTAAATTTTTGGTCATTTGACTTTGTTCACATGGCATTTAAAGCCCGGAACGTAAACTTGCATAAAGTAAGTAATAATATATATGCAGCCCATCACAAATTGTGTCTGTTTTGCAAAAAAGGGTATATGTTGTGCATGGACTTTCATCGTTTTTATAAAACAGCTGACCACTGGGGAAGATTTATCTGTTTTGTATATACACAGAGCGGATGGATATTTTAAAAAGTAGTTCCTCTTTAATAAGCATTATTTTCGCGGAATTCCGAACCGAAACGCCGTGGAGGATGGCTGTTGAACATATTTTTTAAGTGGTTCCTCTCTTTGATGAGTACTATTTTTGCGGAATTCAAGGTGGGACCGGCGATACACAACAGACCAAACCGCCGAAATGGTTGGCTGTTGAACAACAACGGAACTTTGATCCACAAACACTAGTTCGGAGTCAGTCTGACTTAAGTAACTTCGTATATCTCTCTGTCAGAGCTACGAAGCCTTACATTGTTCCGCTAATAGGGGTCAATTTCATAGCTTCCGAGGCACGAATCCTGCATACCGGTCTCTGTTACTCAAATATTTACTGTATATTCGTTCATGCACAAAATGGCACAGACACAATTTTTAATGTGCTGCATATCTTTTATTTCTTCGTTAAAGTGTAAAAAAGTCAACTGCCTCACTCATCTGTCAAATGTTTGTTCACGTCCTGTGCTTTAAATGTCATGTGACTAAAGTCAAGTGACCAAAAATTTAAATAAAGGGATTCATGATGATCCTGTAAAATATATATTCAAATAATTGATGGATGCAAAATTAGGTATAAATTTATTCTGTACATCCACAACGTTTCACTTTTAGTTTCTTCCATGCTCTTTGAAATACCACTTCAACAGTTTTTGTGGATAATTACAAAGTTTACTGTCACTTTTTCAGGTAATAACCATTCTCCCTGGATTGAAACAGAAGTCATTTATATTTAATATTGATTATTTCCATATTTCTTTCTTTTAAAGAAAGCGCAACATAAAAGCCAATTCGTGTTTGTGTGTAGTTGAATTTTGCACAACATCGACACAGAGGTGCCTCAAAGCTAGCTCCAGGAAGCGGTACGCCACAAAGTTTTCACGTACCGCTTTCAAGCCTCGCTATATAACGATAAGCAAGTCAACTGGGCTCGCTTTCAGGCACCCCTGTGGCTACTTTGCGCGAGATTCAACGACCCATACGTCTTTACTGGCATTTGCTAAAGGTCTTCAAAATACAGCGATAATGATATACAACTTCTCTGTTATGCTTTCTTTACAAGAAAATAATACGGAAATAACCACAAATCTCCCGCAATGATTGACATTTGTTTGTATACAGGGAGTATCTTTATTACGTGAAAAAGTAACAATAATTTACGCAATTACCCACCAAAAAACTTTTGCATTGATATTTAAAAAAAACCTTAAAAATAAAAAGTCAAATATTTTGGGTGCACAAGATAAATTTATACGTAATTCTGAATCTATCAAGTATCTTAGTATATATTTTACAAATAAACTATAACCCCTTTATTTAGATTTTTGGTCACTTGACTTTGGTCACGTGACATTTAAAGGCCGGTACGTAAATAAACACTTGACAGGTGGGTGCAGAAGCTAACTTTTTTGCACTTTTATGAACAAATAAAAGACATGCGGCTCACTAAAAATTGTGTCTTTTTACAAAAAGCTAGGTATATTGGACATGAAAATAAATGTTTAAATAACAGAGAATGGTATGCAGGATTCGTGCCTCACAACATATAAAGTTGACCCCTATTAGTGCCACAATGGAAGGCTTCGTAGCTCTGATAGAGAGGTTTACGATGTTATACAAGTCAGAGCTGACTCGGAGCTATATAAACACGCGGGCGATAATGAGAAGTCATATGTCATTGTCCTATTACATGGAATTGCACTACAATTTCTGTAGAATGTAGTTTAAAATACACTCGTTAGTTATATATATATATTTAGAATTTAGTATCTCATTCCAAAGAGAAAACTATAAAAAATACTTTGTTTCCAATGTAAACAAAGGAATGAGGCTAAGATCAGTGAGCCAGTACAAACAGAAACCAATTTAGCAACAGAAAATGTTAACTTTTATTTTCTTGAATCAAATACATGACCACAAACTTTTCACCTGTTCGGAAAGCACTGTATTTCATTTTAGGCGATCTTTAAAATTCCATTGTTAAAAATGTACGTCAATTTGGAAAGCAACATATTTTGTTACTTCCCGTATATATGAATATAGAAACATAAATATTTTAGCAAATGATACAAAGAATAAACATATCGAATTCACGCTGTTGAGATGATGAGATCGATCTGTCATGTATAAACATAAGATATTTTAAGATGTAGTGCTTAATGAGTAATTAATGAGTATTATTTTCGCGGAATCCGTGGTGGATCTTCGGAGTAAAAAGGTGTTAAACATAACAGACAGAACAGCCGTATAGATTTCTTGTTGCAATTATTTAAAAAGTGGTTGCTCTCTTTTATAAGTACTATTTTTCGCGGAATCCCGTGTGGGTCTGCGGAATAAAAAGGTGTTAGACACAACAGTCCAAACCGCCGAAGAGGTTTGCTGTTCAATTCGCCTTTAAATATTTCTTCTATATTTCATTTGTTTAAAACAACACACGTGAAACTGCGATATTATATGCGTTGCTGAAGCCTCAGTGAATTTGATTCTTAAATTGCCCATTAAATAAAACTAATAATAAAGCACCTAGATAGTTTAGCTATTAGATTTTTCAGAAAGCAAGATTTTCAGATGTGAATGAATAATTGCAAAACGATATGTTCATAAAATATGTTTGGTTGTAAAAACCAACCAGGTAGCAAAGGGAAACATGCCAAGATTATGAATACTTTGCATTCCAGCTAGCATCCAGCTAAAAACAAGTATTGGCTAAAGATCTAAAAATTTACTATTTCAGAGATAGGTAGCAGGTAGAGACAGGTAATCAATATTTTGAACAGATTGTTCATTGCCGTTGACATTTGCAATTATTTTGGAAGAGGAACATATATATATAAGTAACATTGTATTCATGTTCTAATCCAGGTTGTTAAATGAGGAATTATCTGTTCCTCGAAGAAGTACACTGGCTAACAGGTTACCTTTTATGTAGCCGACTAGCAAAAAGAACCGATTTTGTTTTCATATCACAGATATTGGACAGACACACTAATGTTTTACATGTGCTTCGAGCCATGTAATAGCTGAACGAAAGAAACTCAAGTTGTGTTCCCTTCAAAAATGTCTTCTAATATGTGGTGCCAGTTTGAATAAAAGCGTTTACACAGCAACCTAGACAAAACAGGTGGTATTTATAAGCCAGAAGCCAGGAATGCTTTCTTGATTAAAAGTGTTCTGATGCGAGTGTCCAGTATATACGTAGCCAATGCCGCCATTTCATTTCAGTGTTCTCGAAAACGGCGTATTTGCATAAGTTTTGTGAATTTATCTCGTTTGGTTTTTGTAGAGTAAAGTAGGAACCCTTTTATAGTCTTGTAAGTGTCACGTGGGATACAAGTTACTGTAATTTTATGAGAAGTGATAATTTCTTTAATTATCGCCAACGCTCAACTAAACAAATTGGTACTTTCGGGCCTTTCCGACAGAATTGATGTTTGGACTGCATTTTTTAAAGGGATTGGGGGGGAGAGGGATAACTTGTGATCTTTTAAAAATATTTTTACGTATTCAGCCTCTTTTAGCTCACTTGTTAAGAAGTTTCTAGCATAATGGATTTTATTTGATTAATTTTAGCCAGTATTTTCTCCTGTCTTTAGTCCTAGATGACTCTAGCGGTATTCCTATGAGAACAAGAGTCATAGCTCCTATAACAGAACATTGATGTCAATTTTGCTAATTTCGACGCACGACTATGGCCAATGATAGAGTGCATCATATAAATGTCCCAATTGTGAATTACGGTGCACAGTTTCTATGGTCAAATAACAATTTTGCACTGAGAAAAATGGGTATTGTCTTGAGATTAGGATATGGAATCCCTCCATTATCACCCAAAGTAACAATGACCCTACAGATGCAAAATCACTTATTGTAACAAAATTGAAAGGTATCATTTGTTCTTCAAGAGAAAACTTAACACACGATTAACTCGTTATTGTCCCACAGCCAACCTCCACGGCGGTTTGGTCTGTTATGTATAATGCTTTATTACTCGGCAGAAACACTGGGGAGAAATTGCAGAAATATTGGCGAAAAACCAATTCTTACTAAAGTTGTTTCTAATGCTAGAGATATCAGGTTACCCTCTAAAAATTTTTAATTATGGAAGCGGAAATTAGTGCTATCTGGCTATAACTTTTTTGTGGTTCGCCATAAACGTTATTGAAAACGCAAATGGCTCTAGACATTTGGTCTTAAACCCTTGAAATTCTTATTAAAGGTGGCAGGCTTTGGTACCCACTTGGCTATTACGTTTTTTCATGATTCGCCGAAGATTGATGGAAATGTTAGCCAAAAACAATTTTCATGAAAACACATCTTTTCCTAGGATTTTAAATGAAAACGTGCTACAATTTTGATTGAAGGTAGTGGTATGTATAGCCACCTGGCTTTTATTTTTTCTCGATTCGAAAAAAATGGGCCGAAATACGTGTCTTTTTTGGCGATTAGGTTTTGGTGGCCTTGACCCTACTTTGAAAGTCACCGTGGGACTTCGAAATTTTAGGGATGTGAATGAATAAAATGTACCTTGTGAACACCATATCTTAGGAAGTCCTGGGTGGATTTCGATCAAACTTGGCATGTGGCTTCTACGTAAAATGTTCTCGATCTGATTAGGTTTTGGTGCCCTTGACCCCACTTTGAAGGTCACCATGGGACTTAATGGGAAATTTTAGGTATATATAAAACAAGAAAATGTACCTTGTGAACACCATATCTTAAGAAGTCTTGGGTGGATTTCAATCAGACTTGGTGTGTGGGCTTCTATATAAAAGGTTCTGGACTTGATTAGGTTTTGGTGACATTGACCCCACTGTGAAGGTCACCGTGGGACTTTTAGGCTTGTCAACCAAGAAAATGTACCTTGTGAACACAATAACTCTGGGTGGATTTCAGAAACATAGTGCGTGGCTTCTATATAAAAGGTTCTCGATCTTATTTGCTAGTCACGTCGGTTTTATGTTTAATAGACCTTTCCCTTATTCAGAGAAAGGAAAGTCATGCAGGTATACATTTTCTTCAGCACTTCTGAACAGACAAAAAAGCTCTTAGTCTGCCATTAAAATAAGAAGCTACAACAGTCCCTGATCACCAGTATCACAAACGTTTCACCTAGCTTTTGGAGTTGTTAATCCAACGCCATGTAATTTCCAAATCCAGCCAAAATTAACTATTTACGATTTCACAGTTTTATTCAAATTTGCGTGTCGTAATTCCCGTTTCACCTACCTTACTTGTTACGTAACTTTCTCAAAATTACATTTCTGTTACTGTCTTGGAATATAGTCTACAATGATTGGGGGCCTTATACATGTATGTGGCCCCGGTTGGGGGCTGTGCCCTCTGCGATGGCTTGTTTACTAGGGTGTAGGAAAAAAATGGCAACGGAAATAATGGCAACGGAAAAAATGGCACGCGGAAATAATGGCAAGGGAAAAAGTGTGCAAAGTGCAAAAAACGGAAAATGTGGCAACGTCCTCCTAAATTTAGTCGTGTTTAAATTGAACATAGTAGCTACCTCGCTTACTTACTCACGATCAAAGAAAAGACCATTCAGTGCCACATTAACACACACTGCAAGGCACAAGGCGTCTTTATGGCCGCAAATTCATCTTTGTGCTACGTCACTTACTTACTCAGGATCAGAGAAAAGTCCATTCAGTGCCACAAATGACACACAATGTCAGGTGCTAGACAGTTTCCAAAAAGAAGCCCCGGGGCTTCTATATAGGGGGGGGGGGGGGGAGCTTCTTTTCGGAATCTCCCGGTAGCTGGGATACGGCCCGTTAGCTGTTTCATAAAAGTAGCCAGTCCCATCTATATTTCCTCTTCGGTTCGATTTTTTAAGCAAGCACACGGATGCAAGAGAAGATGACCGAGTTTTTCCATGTTATTCGTGGTTGGCTTGAAGAAGAATGTCATATCAAAGCCCCTGAAGATTGGTTACAAGCCTGTATAGAGTGGATCGAATCAGAAAATGAGGTTGGTGAAGTGCAATTCTTATTTATCTTCTGTTCTAAAACACGCTTCTTTATTGACACAGGCTTGATTGTTTAGATACCTTTCAATAGATTTGATGCTAATTTGTGTTTTGAGGAAGAAATAGTTTTAATCTTATTTAAAGAAATGAATAAAACCGCATTAGTTGAAGTTATAAAAGTGGTGATATTCGGTATTACTGAATATACAGCATTACTGAGCACTAGATATATTCGGTTGAACTGCAGGACGGACTGTCCTTTAGAGTAGAGCAGAGGCCTTGTGTTTTTTTACACACTGCTACTTGATTTCATATGAGAAAAAAAACTAAGACATCTCAGCTCGGGGTGTCTTTTTTTCGCTTGAATCTTGGCGGTGTCTTTGTCAAGGAAACAGCAGTGCTTACTAATCTGAAGGTAGCTGTTGTTATGTCTTTGATATAACTTTTGGTGTGAGCGAAAGTATTTTTTTTTACATAGGGTGATGAGTTAACTTGTGATGCGCTACAACAACTTGTCTACGAGCAATGGCTACTGAGTGACCTTAATGAAGTTGGGGCATCGTGTCTCCCTCACGATATTAATGAGCATGCCAAAGTGGAATTGCCCGGATCTTACTGCCTGCAGGTGAGTGTGTGCCACAAAGAAAACCCGTTTAATCCTCAGGGTTTCATTACTACAGCTTGACAGTTGCAATATTAAGAAGTGGCGGTTCCGTCTACGGGCTTGGAACCCCCACCCCCCCCCCCCCCCTAAAAAAAGAAAAAAAGAACAGAACACCACTTTGGTTTTTAAATGCAATTACGTGACGCGATATAGTAAGACAATTTTCGACGTCATTCTAAGAGTTTAACAGGTCTTTTTTCGAAGCACCTTCGAAACAAATCGAAAGTTTGTTAAATTTCCACAGAATTTAAATGTGCACTAATGTTTATGCATTTTAAATTTTTCTACACATTGGGCAGGCGTACTCGAAAACGTGGCTTATTGTATCGTGTGCTATCATTGCTTGAACATATTGCTGTCATGTAAACAGGTGAACTCCGCGGTGAATGTTGCAAGTGCCTTGTATGGTCAGTTACAAAAAGTGGAAGGCACCGAGAATGAAAATGCCCACGTGACTGCCACACAAGTCACGCAGAAATTGGTGAGTGCGGTCGATATTTAATATTCAGCGGGAATATTTCACATTTCGGTAAGTGTGCATAGACGTTAGAAACATGCCTATCATGTTGCATTTAAAAGAAAACAGTTGACATATCTATACATGAGTAATTCTGGGTGCATTAAACCGGGTTAGGGAACTACTTGCTCTACAATTAACCGAAATGTAATGACTGGCAGTTAAATTTGCTCGCAGTTTAAGTGGAAATAAAGCGCAAGTAATCAGGATGGAGCTCAGTTCTTTATTGAAAAAACATACTGTACTGACATTTTACTATATGTACGAAACGTTTCATGTAAAAAGTGCAAAAAATATAAACAGTTTACACTCTAAAACGTGATATGCTTTCATCATTTACCTGTGCATTAGTGATTTTGTATGCGCAGTGCACACTGAATAAGCCGAAGTGTAGAAACCGTTAAAATTGTTTCGGATCCACTGATATTTGGCCCACCTGCTAGTGGACAAAATCCGCCAAAACTGACGTGTTTGTTTGTTTAACCCGACACTTTTGGTTAATCGATGTCGGACATAAGTCGTGTCCAAGCAAGAGATAGCAGCACGTAAAAAATATCACAAAACTCCTACATCACATGACATGACCGACATCTGTCCGGTGTTAATGAACGCATTGCATGGATTCTACGCTGGATTCCCGAGTCCATAAATTAAGCATGACAGTAAAGTGGGCGCAGAATAAAAGCAGCAGGCCTGATGCAGAGGCCATGGTTTGGCTGTTACATTTGCAAGGCAGTTTTACCTTTAGCATTTTCCTTTATTTCTCGAGCACACTTTATAGGCAAAGTAATTTAGCTATGTACACATACACAGTAACTTGGTTTTATGATTGTATGGACAAGTTTTAGTGTTACCTGTTCCAGACAATCAATAAAATAAATATTGTACTTCTGAGAATATTTTTAACAAATCATAACAATTAAAATCTCCAGTGGCTGTTGTGAACATGGCAAAAAATTGGGAACCGTATTTGCCACGAGATCAAATGTCAGTGCTGTTTTGTATAATTTGGTATAATCAGCAAGTCGATGAATAATAATAATAATAATAATAAACTGTGTTTTTAAGCGGGTTTTGAACATAACTTTAGCCACATCGAACATACAGTGTGTTGAAAGATGATCAGTGTAGACAAGATTTTGTGTGATTTTGAACTTGCGGAAATGTCATCAGCGTTACTGGCATTACCTGTATTATCCATTTACCTGTCACAACTTTTTTAAACTGTATCGGTGTTTACAGGAACAAGCAAAGTTCTAATGAGGCTTCTGAAGAAGTTTGGCTTTAAAAGGATTCTTGGGTTGTGATTGGCCATTTCAAATCACATGAAACTTATTCATAATAAATTCTTCCAGACAGGGCATAATTTTGATTTAAATATGTTTAGCAACTTTGACATTTACAGAAGTCATGAAGCGGATCCTAGCATCGGACTCCAGTTACCTAAGTAAAATTTCTTAACGGCAGTAATTGTTAAGTAATCAAATTACTTGTTTACCTGTATTTAACTGTTGAGTGCAACTTTTTTCAAGGTGCATGTAAACGAGGCTTTAACTGGCATATACTTGACTTATATCAGTGCCATCACTGGTGACTGTTATAGAAGAGTATTTTTGTGGAATTGTGTTAAAAGCATACATTGGATCAGCAGAAAAATGCAGTTTTGAAGCTCAGCAATGATATACTAATAGAAATATTGTTGCACAGGACGGCTATAAGAATCACAACTAGTTTTACATGTTGGAAACCTGACGGAAAATTTATCCATCCAGCAGCTGCTTAGATAGGAAGCACCTGATTCCCAGTCACATTTTAATTCAGCTGTGTTCTCTTAATGCACGCTGTGTATATCAAGCCCTGTTATTCGGCCACCTTCAGTTCACGATTACGTCATACACGAGCGCGCAAACACATACCGATACACATCCAAACCCTCACGCGCGAATTGAAGCAACTTATGATACATCACTGCTTTCCGACCACTTTTTATAGCACTCATTGGTATTGGATTATTTCTTTAATTTAATATCCTCGTAGTCATTATCCGGTGGTACAGTTTTCTTTTCCAGTGGAGGCGCATCTCCCTCGGTGTGTGACAGACCCTGGTAAGTATGTTCACCTTCAGATCCCGTGCTAGATTTTGTGTTCGATGGTTGTCTTTGATCCAAGTTGTTTGGTTTAGATTTCTTTCTCGGCTTTGGATTATCGTAGTGATGCGAGTCCGTTCTGTGCGACTCTGTGTTTGGTACGCTTGTAGCCTGTAGCTGAGAAGCCCTGGCAACCGGCGGTTTCTTGGGCCGCTGGGGTATGTTTCCATTGTTTTGAGAGGAAAGCGGTCTTGTTTTGGAACGTGTTTGTTGAGCCTTCGTTTCGTTTATATAATTGTCGTACGTATTTTTATTGCCCGATGTTGTGGTCGGGGCGTTGCCCTTGACATCGGCTACACCCGCTAATCCATTGGACACGCCTAATTTTTCATGCGCTTGAGCAGGCGGCTTCTTTGACGTCACGATTTCGACCTCCTGTTCGAAAGCTTTGTTCTCATAGGCTACGTAAGGCGGAACAGGTGCATTACTAGGTGGGGCCTGGTTTGTAGAGGTCTGAGATTTCGGCTCAGTTTGCTGGCTGACGTTAGAGGGTAGGCCGTTTGCATTTGCTTGTCTTTGAGCATTGCTGGGTCGCTTTACCATTTTCACGGACCTTTTTGGAAGTGGCTTTTTCCTAAGTCTGAAAGAATAAAAAAAGATGCCGTCTGCGCATTGAGATTTATTGTTAGAAGTAATTATTTTGTTAAAAAGGAGAAACAGAGACTTTACACAACTGTGACATTCGGCACTTGCTTACTGGTGCTGTGAGTCGCGATTTTTGAAAAGCTAAAACTACTTCTCTTCTGGTCAAGGTTTTGGTCTCTTTTGATCAGTTAAAACAGCCGGATCAGTAAACTGATTTTTAGCCGAATATTCTACTTGCGTGTTCAAATAATGTGTCATCTTTTCTTCGAGACCATGAGGCTCAGGTTTAAAAACCTTTCATGGTTTTTTTCTATATATGGTGGAATTAACCTTGTCGTGTTCAGTTTTACCGACCGGACGTTTTTCCTGACCAAAACCGACCTCCAAACTCTTAGATTTTTTTTTTCATCTGGGCCCTTTTGCATCTCTCAAGTTATGTTTTGTTGAGCCAGTCTGGTCAGTTCTCTGGTCTACTTGTTTTTCTCTTAGGAATGAAAATGAGTGTAAGTAGGACATATTTATTGCACCTCAATAGGTTTTCTGCGCCTCGATTTTTAGGGTGAATTTGTTAATCTAGGTCTAGAACTAGTTTTCGTATAGACTTAATTGTGGAATGCAAGTCATGGCCTGGTTGAGAATTTTTAACCTTACTGTTTTTACAAAATATTAATCACTGAAATCTACAAACAGAGACACTACCTGTATATTAAGTACACCAACAGTATGATGAGAATGACGAGCAGTACAGCCGCTATGACGCCACCTATTATAGCGGCCACTGGCGTGCCGCCACCCCCGTCGTCTGTGGGCGTCGTGGTTTGCTCTCGGCGTGTGGGTAGCGTCGTGAGTGTTGTGGGTTCTGTGGTCGGTGGCTCCGTTGGCGGTTGAGTTGTCGTTGGGTCCTCTGAAATTCAGCAAATACAGTCGCGGTAATGAAAATGTTTCCATTTGGATCAAGTAGTTTACGAACAGTAAAAATCTTGATTAGTTTTTGTATGGCTGTTTAGCAGACAAAAACTTTGCCCACAGTGACTGACAATGTAGTCGGTCCACACTCCAGGCATTAAAATAGGTGAAGTTCAAAAGTTGCTGAGAATTTTGGTACACTTGAAACCCGCATCTGAGAACTTTTTTGAACTTATCATTTTGTTAGTTCCCGGTGTACGGACATTACTGGCTAACAAAAACTGTATTGCTAGTGTCAAAAAAGAAGAGTTAAAAAATTCTGACTTGAACAAAAAAAAAGAAGACTTAAAAAATTCTAATTTGAACAAGCCGCGTGCCTACGAAATTAGTTTAAGTTCGTAACTTGTGCGTAATATGCAGAGTTGTTACCGATAGCGATATTACCTGGAAAACAGCGGAAGTATATGATCATATAGTCCGCTTCATACGGCGAGAGACACGAGCTCACGTCTCCTCCAAGATTTCGCACCTGGCAACTGGTTTGGTTATTACATGTATCCAAAATGTCTTGCCAGTCTTCGGGCCTGACGTCAGCCACTGCTTCGGAGCAGTCCTCTGGAGCCGGATCACAGCATCCGGAGCCGCAAACAGTTGCATATTGGGCGTAATCTGCATCCGTAACGCCAATGGTTTTTCCGTCGTAACAGGCAAGTTGTACGTATTCATTGGTACAAGCATACGCGCTGTATTCAACTGAAACAACATTGAAGGTGCGTGTGTGAAACTAACAAAACGGGTGAGGAAAACGCGCGAGCAATGCCCCGAATACCTGAATCAATTTCCTGTGTGAACGATGAACCTGAAATCACACGGGTGTGCATTCTTTTTCAACAGTCTCTGTATAACCCTAGCTATTGATACAGTGAACCCAAAAGATGAGAACGAACAACCTAATGAAGATATTTAACAGTCCAGGCGCTCGTGTTACGGGCACGACCCAGGCGATGATTGTCTAATAACTGTTTTAACATTTGCTTTATTGTAAATGTTTTGTATTATTAGTTAATTTAGCTTTGCTCATTTCATACAAGCAGAACTTCACTTAAAAGTACTTTCTTTTACCATAAGTTATAATGTGTGTTGTAAATTAAAAAAGAAACAAAAACAAAAACAAAATACACGAAGCAGCAAGACAACAGTGTTTTACCTGCTTCTGTCGCATGTGAAGACAGCATCGATAAGAAAAGAATCCAATAGGTCACGTGGCCCGACCCCATGTTGGTCACCATGTGTTCGCGTTTCATCTGCCTAAAACAGATTCATTTACCTGTACTTTATACATCATGCCTCCTGTCCCCCCCCCCCCACATCTCTGTTTTTGTCCCGCTGTGAACAGTTTACTGGGGGGGGGGGAACAAAAGAATGACACAGTCAATAGTAGTAGTAATAATTAACATTTACTTCTGTATTTGCCACTGGGTTTGTTGAATTGCAAGATGTCTTGCAATTAGGCGATTTAATGACCGCATAGCGACACGCAATTGGAAAAATTATTTGATCGGTCCGTCTTTTTGACAGTGCTTAAACTTATCCTAAAACAGCACTGTGGGACAACAAAGCTAATCCTAACATATTAACACCAAACTTGGTATAATGGTTTCTCCTTGGGGGTGTTGTTTTCATTTAATGTTTAATTCCGTAGCAGAATAAAAAAATTGAGCTGTGGTGCATACAACTTAGAGCCACATAAACCACAAAAACGCACATGGACGAGGCCATGCGTTGGTGTTGACACAACCCCTTTACTTTATGGCGGGATTACTTTACGCATGCGCGATATATACTCTCTTGACGTCATGACATTTCTAAGGTTCCGTCAATAGAATTTCGCATAGGAAATGCCGAGCTGGAGTTTCAGCAGCAGTCAAGGATTTCCGAACAGTTGCTTCTCAGCATTTTCTTAACCTTTGACAGTTGTTTAACAGATTATCCCATTGCAGGAAAACACCTCATCCACATACGCCCAATTAAAAAAAAGTGATTTAGATACAAAAAAAAGTATGTCAATAAATGGCTAAAAACTTGGCCTGCTTAAGAATATTGTGGATGCGCGTGTAATTATCCCTGTGAAAATGATGCGAGATTTTGAAAGTGAGACCGTTACATTTTTGTGCTTGTGACGTCATAAAATGTTAAAAAAATGAAAGATTGTATAACAACGCAAAATAGACTGTACTTGGAGCTATTGGAGGGGAAAATAAGTTGATGTGCATAAGCTTACTTGCGCTGTAAGACCGAATTTTTTCCCTTGTTTTGCGGATTCAGTTTCACGTTGTTGTCACATGTGCCTCAGTGTCTTTCGTTGAATGTTTAATTCTTGTGTCTCGCGTTCAGATACGTTATAGGTTGATTGAACTAATGTATCCCACTTTTATATACTTCATTTATCCTTCATTTTGTTACTGCCACATCGTTCGGTGTTGATTTTGGTTGGTTGGTAAATCTTTTACTTGAAATCATTTAAGTCGACACGGAATGTGAAATCATTTAAGTGGACAAGGAATGCGCACTTGTTATTCATGAGTCAAGTATTGATTGGAGATTTTTGTTTTCCATTTGTCCCAAGTGTCAAGTGTTCAGATTTTACCTGAGCTTTCCAGTACTTTTTCTTTTCATAATGATGCCGTTAAGTCGTCACAAACGCGATGTTATATATAGTGTTTGCACTTTATCTTGAATAAGAAATACTTCAGAATGATGTGTATGTTGCATCAATAAAGCAACTAGTAAAGCAGTGTGTTCTCATATCAGAAAAGACAAGAGTGGGCTGAATAAAAAAATAAATGAATATTCATGAAGTAAATTCTTACATTGAATCAATCAGCGACACTTTACATATAAATGTGTGGGTGTATGAGTCACTCAGGACCCTGATAATAAATAATCGTTATGTTCAATAATAATTATATCCAGTTTTTTTCCGGAAGTTGTGTCATAAACATTGTGTCACTTAATAGGTGAGAGTGAATGAAGGATGTTATTGTTGTGAAGACGACCTTTTTTAAAAACAACTTTTAAGTTGTTCGTGACTTACTCTTCAGAATAATACACCTATATAAGTTTTGACGGCAAAGTTGAGTTTGTAACTCAAATCGCTTGGGCGGTGTATTTTTAAATAATATGAAATGCGCCCTTTTTATACGGCAATCTGTATCGTCCTTTGAATCCAGGCTGACAGAATAACGGTAGTTGAGCAATAATTTGATGTGTCTTTGGCCACTTCTGCAGAATAAATAACCTCAAACTGGAGATCATCTTTTTCTTCTAATTGCGAAATTCTGTTATGAACCGCATCTCTGTTAACGACCTGTATAAAATGACCAGTTTATCACATTCTTAAAGTGTTCACTATAAAAAAAGATACACTAAAATCAGCAGACCAGCCGCTATGTTTGTATCAGTAGCATGGTTATATGTATTTAGAGCCAAATTATTTTGGCTGTTTATATTTGAAGCCAAATTATGCGCATTTGTTGTTGTTGTTTTAGTAGCATTAAAGGCGATTTTAATTCGCTCTAGAAGTACTTTTCGTTTTTATTCAAACACTACCAGGAGCGACGTATCGTTCAACATTTTACAAGTATTGGTGAAACCGGTCGCGAGTAACACTATTTCCATGTTTTACTACACATTATAGAACGTCTAAACAGCGCTTAAAAATAACGGGTTCTTTTATTTTTGAATCACTCGAAGTGAAAAAATGTTTATCATGAGATTTTCAACAATCGGTCTGTCATCAAGAGCTTGTCAACACGATAACTTAAAAATTGCTGCAAGGATTTTAATGAAACTTGGTATTTAGCTTCTGTGGGAACAAACACAGATCGGTATTGTAAATGGGCCAACTGCAGGAAAATGCACCAACTAGACCTGGAAAATTTCAGCTCTTGATTGACTATTGATAGCCGTGTTTAACTGATGGGGGAGGGGGGGGGGGGCTGTGGGGAATATGGGGGCTATGCACACTGCTCTAGTTTTACATAAAATGAGCAATTTTGATGAACGGTAAAGCACCATTATCGATCCCAATTCAAAACTGAAATATTATGACTGGGTCGTATCGACTGAAGTGCTGTCAGGCCCCAGCTCACATCAGCGTTATACTCGCGAAAGATACAGCATGCGTGGTCTGTAATTAGCGTCGGCGGGGTCACAAGACTTCGATATCGCTATATTAACCTTCAAGTGAGCCTTTACCGTTCCAAGAACTCTTTCAGCTCACTATAAACTCTTGAAGCTTGTCAAGTGGAGCACAAAAATCCAAACAACCCATTTTAAATGTAGACACAATTTACATTAAACTAAGTTTTTTTTTTTTTGTTTGTTTGTTTTTTTTGTTGTTAATTTTTGTTGTGTGCTCTTTTTATCAGGGATAGCGCAAAAAGGAGAAAACACATTATGTTAAGAACTGGCATGATGCAAAACTGAGAACAACTTCTTTTTTTTCCTTGACCATTTTTGACCATATTCCACCGAGTCAACTATTTTTGCCTCTTCAAAATGTAGTCAAGCGCGTGTCGAGAAGTGACCAACATGTAACTGTCATTGCCAATGCCTTCGGGAAAAAGTTCAGTTTGTTCAGTTACCCTGATAAACAATATGTAGTGAGACCTCAAAGAGAGAATGGGAAGTGATCCGTATGGACACGTTTTACTGGAGAACTTTCAAAACGATAGACCGTTTGGGGTGTTTCGATCGTGACCTCTTAAACAGCGAAGTTATATGGTTATTATGTACTTAAAACAAGCTGTGAGAAGTTACGAACTTGAGTGTTGGGGACAGATAAAATGTTATGAGTGTTACAGCGGAAATAACCTTGTTAATTTGGTTCGCCAGAAAGTTGATAACAGCCTGTCTATGTTATGTCCGGTCTTGTAATTTCCGTTATATCAGCCACTTTTTTAAAAATGAGAGCTCAATGTCATCATCAGCCGGTATTTTAAAATGAAAGAACCAGCAAGGTTTAGAAATAAACGCAGTACTATGATTGCCTTTCAGCGATTCGAAATGTACTTTTCGTCAAGTGCAAGCTTTGTTCATGAAATTACACACACAAAGATAACTTTGCCCCTGGTCTGAAAAAAAACTTCTATAAGTGACCTGCTAGCGGATGATTTTCATGTGACATCCAGTATGTGCGGAATTTAACCAATAAAGGACAAACATGAAAGACCTTGATAAAACCGCACGAGCGGTGCAGTGATCCGAAAAACCCTCCCGCAGCCTGTAGAACTGCCAGCACGAGCCTGAAAGACAAGTGCGAACAGTGCGCATGGCTAAGGAAGGCTTTTCGGATCAAAAGGGTTTTATTTTTGTTTCCTGAGTTTTGGGAGAAATGTATTTTGTTATAGATATCATATTTTTGTTCTTCTCTGCTTCCTGTCCTGCGATTATGTTGTTACCAACATGTCAAGTAACAATTTCAGTAGTGCGTAGCGTGACGTTTTCGATACTGGAAGAGCGGCGAGTACGGGTACCCACCGGGTGAATCTACTAGGCAAATGCTACTGTTTCCTTTGTGCGCGTACTGGCAATCATGAAATAAAATGCAGTCTGCAGCAACTACCCGGCATAGGCCACACCACGATCGGGCTTTCTCAAAATAAATTCCACACACTTCAGATTCAAATTCAACAGCAGTTGAATTTGTAGAATTGTAATGCACAGCACTTTATTTCAGTTTGGTGAAATTGTTAGCAATTAAATTAAAGGAATATGGGTCCTGTGGACACTGGATCACGGAAACTCTAAGTTGAAGAAGTACTGAAGCGTGATCCAAGAGTGCCTTCACCCTAACAACAAAGCCAACCCCAAATTAAACGGAGCAATAGGATCCAAGAGTATAGTGTCTGGTCAAGAATGCCCGAGAGATCATTATGCTGCGAACATAAACAGTTCCAGCAGGATTTTCGCCATCCACTGCGACACATACTTTCCACGGAATCCTAACTACCTGCGACGGATCAGCTAAAAGATTTTCTTTCATACCAGAACAGTAGTCTTTACCAGTCGGAAAGAAGAACGTTTTATCCAATGTCGCACCGATGTACAGGACTATTTTTGCTGCTACCAAACTGTACAATGAGCGTTGTTGGGACCGGAGAACATGTTTCCTGAACGTGAAGGAAATTTCACTAACGAGAGGGAAATTTAACAACATTGGAGAGAAATTGGACGAAAAGTGTGTTCGGCCTTTGCAGGTTGTTCACTACTTGGAAGTGTTCACTAACGGAGGTCTAATACTTGTTCTTATAAGTTGACTATATAAATGTTGAAGTTATGAATGTTTAATCCTAGAAGAAGTCTCAAGAAAAGATTTCCAATTTAATTCTGTGAAAGTTGTCATAAAAGAAGATTTCTAAAGATGTATGACCTATCTTGACCCGTAACGTACACACCCCATGACGGCCTTAAATGTGTTTAAGTTGTTATCTTAAGATACTACTTTTAGACCAGCCGACTTCGTCCTCTCCGTTTTTGTACGAATGTTCTCCAGGTAGGTATCTCTTGAAAAACTACTTTTTTTGGCAATCCCATTTGGCTAAATGGGGGAGGGGGTGGCATTTATAATTTTCAAATTGCTTTTTCGGATTCCTTTCCAAATTTGTACAAATGTTTCCTAAAAAGACCTTTCTTGAAATTTGCTGGCGATCCACCAAAAATTGGACAAATAGGGGGGGGGGGGGGGGGGTGGGGAGGGGGAGGGCATTTAATGATTTTTTGGTAGCCAGTTTTCAAAATGCTTCTTCTTCAACAATTGTGATCAGATTTGCCTTCTAATTTTGCATGTTCACTAGGTTGTCCTCTTTTGAAAAGTTATTGACCGAATGGAGGCACTTTTATTTATTTATTTCTTATTTATTTATTTATTTTTTTTTTGGGGGGGGGGGGGGGGGCTTAAAAAAACTGGCAGCTAGTTTTGAAAATAATTCTTTTCCTATAGTGTTGATCGGATTCCTTTCCAATTTTGTATGAATGTCTGCTACGTGGTTCTCTCTTCAAAAAGTGCTGTCGTGGCAATTCGCCAAAAACTGATCAAAATGGCGATTCTCCAAAAAATAGGCCATTTGGCGGTATTTAAAATCTTTTTGTTTTCCAAAATGCGTCGCCTGCTGCAGTTCGATCAGATTTATTCAAGATTTTAGAATATTGCTGCCCATGTGATATTTTCTTTTAAAAAAAAACTTTTTGGCGCACCTCCAAAATTTGGCCTCATGCCGCATTCTGAAAGTTTTAGGGATCAAGGTTTTCAAAATAGTTCTGCAAGTCATTTTAGTCAGATTGCTTTCATTTTTTCGACGTAGTCTAACGTAAAGGCTTCTTAGAAATTTACTTTTCTGAGATCTGAGAGAGATCAGGGCAATGCAGGACTTTGATAAATTTTCAGTTAACCTGTTTTTAGAGTATGATTACCGCTTTTTGGCAACAATACAAAGTCTATTGATACTTGATTCACTAGATTTCGGCTGGTTACAATATCCCTGGACATTCTCGTTAACATTGCTTGATCCCTTCAATTTGGCGGTATCAAAACAACGTCACCGTGTAAAGGGGTGCTCGTTGAAGCGAAAAGTCTGCAGATAAATTTCCGCCAAGTTTTGTTTTACAAATGTATTCGATAATATGTGTCAGTGACTTGAAATTCTGTATGTTTAAAGCAAAGGTACCTCAGAGTTTTTCAGCTGATATTTTGATACGTGATTTCTACGTTTATTAACATTACCTGCAGACATATAATACATACTGCATGCCTTTTTAGACTAAATAAAACCTTGTAAACTACAAAGCACGCCTTTGCATTTGGCTTTTTTTTTTTTTTTTTGCCAACATAAATTAATGCATGTTTAGTTTAGAAATTCCTCCAGTGTTTTACAATGGTCTGACTCAGCTTGGTTGCTTATTCTTTATTCTCATGTGTCGCAAAAGGCCTTGCCTATGAATACGACCATTTCGTATAGAGCGTTTACATTTGAGTTTTTGTGAAGTGCAAATAACATTTTATGTTAAGTTCAGTGAGACATCGCGTTCACTTTTCTTTGTGTTGGTGTTCTGAGACATTTTGTTAACAACCCCTTTGTTATGAAAATAAGTGATGGTCTGCCGAAATTTTTATTGTAAAAGCTTTAATATTTCTAAAATTTAACTTACCGTTTTGATATATATATGTCACAGGTTTTTGTATTTCATATCCTTTTCGTCTTGTTTATTTCCAGTATTAAAATTTGATAAAAAGTTCGTTTTTTATTCTGTTTTGTGCAATATTTCGAAGACAACACAAGAAGACTTAAGTCGTTCGCTTTCTGATTTGGTGTATATCTCGTATTGTGTCCCACAGTATCATCTGTAATCAGATGTTACCCATTGTCAGTGTGTACAATCAATGATCTCTAAGTCATTTTGACAGGTAAAATCATTTCTTGTTGCGTGCTTTCGTTTCGTGTCTATTCAAAGGCATTAACCACTCGTTCATCGTGTGCCGCCGAAAGCTGTTGTACAAGCGATAAATTTATCAGACTTTTATCAGACATCTGTAGCTCAACAGCAAAACATTGAAGTAAACGGAAATACTTGTGAAAAAAGTGGTATGCTGTGTGATCAGTTTCATAGAGAGGCTGTTGTGCGTGCGTGATTCGATTGGCTGAGTGTGGTGGGGTTTACAGGAATGGGGGCTAAACTGAGACTCAAATTCAATAATTGGGGCTGACTCAAATTCTTTAATTGTTCGACATGAGTGTCGAGGGTGTATGCCGACAAAATATTATTGTTGGAATAAAGGCGTTTATATTTTTGCAGTCAGAAGAAGCACATAAAAAGACAACTTTACCACCGGCCAATTAGGCGCTTATGTAGCAAATTGTCCTTAGGTTTGGGTAATGAATTGAGCTTTGTGATAATTAGGGCCATTCCGTGGTTCTGCCATATGTGTGCATGTAATAAACTGCAAACTGAATCAAGTGCTTATCGTGTAGTCAGAGTGAAATACAAGTGGTAATAATAAATATATATATATATATATAGCAGAACCTCGTTGTAGCGACATCGGTTATAACGATAAGCCGGTGCAGATTTTTTCTTGTCATTTAGCACGTATTGACTTATTTGAGCCAGCACGAAATATTAGTGACCAGTAAGAAACTGTTGACCTTTAGATAAACATTTTCGTAACTGGTCAACATATCTTCATGTTGACTTGAAATAAGTCAATATTTGCTTTGTTACGTAACTTAATTGGGGTTCTTGTTCCAAATAACTGCAATATCTATCGAGTTTAGCGTTCCAGTCAACATTCAAAAATTATTAACTTATGATTGAGCAATCGCATCACAGCATTTTCCATAGTAGTACACCAAATTGATGTGTTCCTCAGCTGGTGCCGTACTGTACATTGATCGCCGTGCCGACTCAGTAAAAGTTGTGCATGCGATGAAGAAAGACAGATGAATGTGCTGCTTTTTCTTGAATTGTTTGATCAGTTTTCCTGTCTGCTTCACGTAATAATCAATGAAATCTCAGGTTTGTTGATGTGAGGTAATTTGCCTGCATGATTTCTTTTCACATTTTGTTTCCCATCCCGAACGAAGCTCGCACGGGGGAGGAGGGCTTTAAAATGCTGTCTAGCCATCCACATGTCCGTCAGTCAATTCCAAATCGAAATACAATTGTTTGACAAAACTTGGGGTGAGGGGCGTGTTGAAATATTTTTTTCCTTCAGCCGTGTTTGAAACTGACCTAACCCACGATTGAAGTTGATCCAAGTTTCTAACTTCGACATCATTCTTTGCCATATACACCTATAGAAAAAAATTCACGAAAAAAAATTATATTAGTTGAAGGGGTGTGTAAACTGTTCCAAGAGGGTTTTTGCTTTATAGCAAAACCTTCAGTACTAATGTCTTTGAGTATATGTGACGAGGTCGTGCAATATTTTTAAAACCCTCAACGACAGTGTATTTAGAAGAACAATTTTAGCACTGCCGGTGTAACAGAATAACCTCCATACCAACTCAGTCTACTTTCATACACAAAAGAGAAAGTCTTATTCGGTCCAGCCCAATCCGGGAGTGATGTTATCCTATGTGGGGTGACGATGTCCTCGCGATGATTTCATCAACTTGCATTTCAGCCAAGGTACGATTTATCTTTTCTTTTTTTTTCAGAATGAACCAAAAGGTAACCGTATGCTGATGCTCCATATGACGGATGGTACAACGGAGATCCAAGGAATGGAGTACCAACCTGTTCCTCAGCTCTCAACAGCAATCAGCCCCGGTTCAAAGGTTATTTCTACCCCCACCCCACCACACATATCACGCCGACCCACCCCACCCCGAGATTCAGGGAATGGAGAACCAAGCTGTCCCTCATCTCTCAACGGCAATCATCACCGGCTGAAAGGTTATTTCCACCTGGTCCTCCCACACCAACCACCCCGAGATTCAGGGAATAGAGTACCAACCTATGCTCCAGCTCATCACCCCGACCCACCCCACCCTACCCAATGGGGTTTAAAAAAGACGACCCATGGGTGATTGCGGAACACTCACTACTGCACAGTCCTGTGTCGGTAAATGCAATTGCAACATGCAGAACCGTGTTTCATCAGTAGTTATTTAATAGTATTTATGATGTCTGTTACTTAATACACATATGTATAACAGTAAACATTTTTTTAATTGTATACTAATAGATCGTGGTACAGGGGCCGGTGTTGTGCCGCCTTGGGGTACTCATGCTGAAGAGACAGCATGTGCAAGTGCTTGGTGGCGAGGTGGATACCCTGGCCGAAAACAATACCCAGAAGGAACTGCTAACGAGTCGCCTGTGCGCTGCAATTAATTATTTATTTATTAGTTGATAGTTTTCCATTAAGATACTCATTCACAAACACTTGTTATTATAGCACACTAAAATTCTAATAAACTTTAATATATTATTAGTAAAACTATGACACCTGTGATTGTAGGAAATTAAATATGGCGTTTTGTTTTACATTACTTTCGCAAATTGTGATAACCCAGCGGTGTTTTCGTCGTCATGTCAGTTAATTCTGTTGACTTAGGTCTTTGTTTTGTAATTTTTTGCCTCAGCGAAAAAGAAATAGTGAGACTGAACCACACCTTGAAAAAAATTAAAACTGCGTCAAGTGTGACGTCACTGTCAGACTTCGATGTCTTTCTTTCTATCTTCTTTTATTACGAACGCTTGTATGGTTGATGCAAAAAGGGATAAATATGTCTAAACATCGCCAGCCAAAGGAACGAAGCACTGAGGGAGAACCGACCAGAGCTGGGGAGGAGAGAAGGCACTGGCCAGTTCACCAAGAAGGCACCCACACAACGAGCTACGCAGGAGCAGAAACCGTTCTGGCAGCCTCGAGATGCTGCGCAAAAGTGTCCCTCGAAAACCAGCGGTATGCTGTGCCAAAAGTAGCTTCTTTCTCCCACCGGGTTACTAATAACCGGATTTAGGTCTCACAATCTTTTGTGTGTTCGAAAAATTGCGCCTGAATTTTTCAGGAAAAGAGAACTGTATAGAATTGTATAGAAGGTGTTTTTATTTTTTTGCTTGTAGCCCTAACATCAAGGTAAACACAATAGCCAAATGTTTTAATATCATACCTGTCAGACACGGAAAACAGTTTTTGTCCATAACTGTTGACAAAACATATGTATGTAGATATTCAAATTGACTTGTACGCAACACAAGTGAAGTGAGACATTAGCGGTGTTGATTAGCCATTGTGTTATAATTTATACAGTGTGTGACACACTCACGTACCACTTGTATGCCTGAGCCCACCAGCCACGGAAACGCAAGGAGATATTTTTGTATCGTTGAGTGTAGCTTGTACTCTTATCGCCAGATGACGCGTGAGAGTAACTTATTTAAATGATGTCATTTCAGAAATTCTGATGGATGACGATGACGACTTTTTGCAGGGAATAAATACAGAGCAGCTCGATCAGCTGGAACAAGAGGTTTGCAACTACAGCAAAATTAAGAGGCGTTCGTTAAGGGATTATTATTATTATTATTATTATTATTATTATTATTATTATTATTATTATTATTTATTTATTTATTTATTTATTATTTATTTTTGCGGTATTTATGTGGTGGTTTTGGGGGGAAATATACCAAAGGAAGGAAAAAGATGTCCAGTACATCCAAGCACAAAATTAATACACCAACATTTTGAGTGCCCTGAAAAGATAATATATTTCTCGCGACTGTGAATGCTGAGAAGATAATATCTTGGGGGTAAGGCGATCGTTCAAACATACATAAGCAGCCACTTTTATGGTGATGAATGAAGCCCTACGTCTCCAACTTTCTCGATATTGACTTCTCGCAGTAAAGCTTCCTGAAGAGAGTTCCTACAACAGCCAGTGTAGGGCTTCGTGAATACTTTGAGAAATGGAACAGTTTGAGTTGTTTGAATTCGAGTTAACAGATATGATCTCTGAAAGAAAATAATTGTAATTTAAAAACTTAAAATTGTGTAGCCTGAAAATTTTAAATTGTTAAGATACAAAAAAAAAATAATATTCTACCTGAAAAAGATCAAGTTATGGGGATACCAGAAAAAGATTCTAGCTTGAACTCTTTTAAACAATATTGCAGCTTAAATTGTGTTATTTTTTTGTCAAGTGGGATGATGGAATAGACTATTCAAATGCGGTCACTAACATGGACAACCTCCTGCAACAAGCTGCCCCTGTAGTCATAAAGCCAGAAAGTGGCGCCTCACAAACACACTCGAGTATGTATGACATGAGGGTTCATGAGGAGTGCGACTTGGCTCAAACACAGGCACAGGGGAAGTGTTTAACTAGGCACGGGGAAAGCGACGAAATCAGGGAAAGTGCAAGATCCAGGAACATTTCAAATACACAGAATGCTTCACATTCAAGCTTTGGCAAGAATTTCGGAAGGTACTGCCCACAAGAGACACGTGATACATTTCCACAGACCCAAGAAAGTCGATCATTCCGCAACGATGGGATTAATGTTCAGCAAAGCGAACTGGAATATCCTAGATCAATGGAATTTGAAGAGAGTGACGCTTTCGATGCGGAAATGAGGGAGCGATCAGGACATCTGGGACGCCAAGAAAGCGGTGACAGAGGGCAGAGCATTGTTAAAAAGCCCTTGTTCGCAACATTGAGAAATGCTGACTTCTGTAGCTCTGACAATGTTTTAAGTAAACAGAACGTTCCTGGAAAGATACTGCAGCCCAGACAAACCAGTATAGATGCATTTATGTGCAACAAACAGGGCAAGCATCAGAGTTGGTCTTTGACCACGACAGAAGCATCGAATGTTACTTTGAGCACAACAGTGCCTTCAAATAAAAGAACTAACGAGTCGATTTCTGAGCCCAGTGCAACGCATGTTCTTGATAAATTAAGTGTAAAAACAGAACTAGTCAATGACCTACCCGATTCTGAACGACGGAGTCGCAAGAAACTGCGTCCCTCAACAAGCCCCGATGCAACACACAATGTAACTGGAGAAGACGAGCTCATTGTTACGGATGCACGCCGAGCTGAACCTACAAGCGCACATTCTGGCTGTGATATTAGAGGAACTGACCGCAGCTTGTGGTGTGGACCTCCCTTTACGTATATAGCCGAGATCAAAGGCCAAAGGCCTGTACAACACTGTACCTACATTATCAAGGTAAATTCTCTTCTTGCACACCTAAAATACAAGAAATAACCATGGCATTTATAGGGGGTATTTTTTAATCAAAAACACCTTTTGAGGGTGAATATCATGTGTTTATAACGAATATCGGATATGTGACCACACCGTACACCCCCAAGGTCAACTGCGCGTCAAAAGAGCTGACCTACGAGTTTCACCATACCGTTTTGATGTGTAAATAGTTCAAGCTTCAGAATAAGGTACAGCAGTGATGCTTTACATGACCCCAACTCTGTTTAACTGGCTTATTGCTATGCAGTACTGTGCGGCCAAGCGCTTGCAGGCGTAGTTGGTGACAGTTGAGTGAAATCCGTGTAGTGTTAAACGTTTAAAAGGGTAATTGAAGTGATTACCGAGAACCCACGTGGGCTGTAGATATTTTTGTGTATATTACACATTCTTATCAGATCTTACATGTGTGGGCTGAATCTGGGCATGCAAACAAAAAATGTTACTTTTTCTAATATCTATTTGACAGGCTTACATTGTGACGCTGTTAAGCAAGTTAGACTACAACCAAGGAAGTCACTGGTCATTACGTGTAAAACTCAACGATGGTTCGTCCACGTGGGACGTGCAGCTTGGCAATGAAGTACGTTGGATGCTTGTATTTTCAAAACTGTGTGACACATCAAAGTGATTCTCAAATTCCGATTTAGAACTTGGAGATTGTTATCTTTGAAAAAAAAGTGCCAGAATGTTCTTTATACTGGTCACGTACTCTTAGGTCATTGGTCGTTTCCCGTGGTCCCTTTTGTATAGATGTGTGCCATGTGTATTCGACCTCTCAAGGGGAATTTCATTTTAATGATGAATGAGCAGTGATTCGTCTCCCGCCGCCGCGTAGCGTGGGACTATTGAATTCGGGTCCGTCCGTCTGTTTGTCCGTCTGTCAACATTTCGGTTATAATGTATTTTGTGCGATAGAACTCAGAAAGTACTCGAGGGATTCCATGTAAACTTTTCATAGGGAAAGAATATAGGTTGTAGTTGTGCCCCTGTGTATAGGTTTTGCCGTCCGCCAAAAAGTGTGTCCTAGGGACTTGGTCGAAAATCCAAATATCTTATATATCTTAGGCCGTCAACATCGGGATAGGATGTCTTTTGTGCGATAGATCTCAAAGACTGCCCGACGGATTCCATTTAATGCTTGCGTAGGGAAAGAATATAGGCTGTAGTTGTGAATTTAATGAAATTTGGTTACAAACCAGACATTTTTTAAACTCTTCTATTGAAATTCTGGAATTGCACGCCTGCGGGGGTCTTAGTTTCACTGGCATACTTGTTTAATTTCATGTGTAATTAAATGGCCATGGGGCTGGGTAATTTGGATTCGGGCACACGTACAAGGCCTGTGAACGAACCTGTAAAATGGGAAAAGTCATTGACCTTCCACACGTGGCCGAATCCAATACAAAGCACAGCAGTCCATGTTCTGTCGCTGTTTTAACACAAACACGCAAATTCATAAGGGAGAGAGACAAAATAAAGCGGAAATGCTATAATTTTCCAACAAATGCATATCATAGGAATTAACTCACCTTTTTCACCACGTAGTAGCAGCTGTAGAATGCAGCATATATGTCCCTTATCCTGCGCCAAAAGTAAATGAAACCAGCCATCATCGAAGGCGCAGACCCCAACCGAACACAACAATAGCCATTTTGGCAATTTTTTACCGATTTGAAAAATAACACGACGTTGCACAACTTCAATATATATATATTCGCTGTGCAAGGTGGCATGTGCCTAGGATAAATAGTTTCGGAGAACTCGCGTGGAAACAAAACAGCATCCAAAGTGTGACACACGGACGGCCGGACAGAGGACAATCCTATCCACTCCCCCCCCCCCCAACCCCCGCCGGGCTGGCCCGGTTGGGGTCTAATAACTTTTGAACGAAGACTGAGTCATTCAGGGCGGTTCCTACAGTTATATTCATGTAACAGTTGCAATCTATGTAATGATACTAATGGTGCGTTTTTTAACAGATGCTTGCTGATCTGATTGGTTTCACTGCAAGGCAATGTCAGGACGTGAAGACTGGCACCGTGAGCGATAAAGCCACTAAAGCCAGACTAGCAAAGGTATAAAACCATTTCGAAAGAAGTGATGACGTTCTAATGAGGCCTCATGAACTTGAAGCTGTTTTTCCTGTTACATTACCCTTCGCCGCTGATGTCACTTGCGTTGACTTAACATTTAACTGGTTTATACTTTTGCCGGACGGATGCATTTCTAGTTGTCCCTGGCTTGAGTTGTCGGTTAAAGTCGGTTAAAAATGAGAGATACATTTTTTCAGGTGACTCAATAGCGATAAAAAGTGAACAGTTCTGACTATGTTTCAGGCAGAAATTATTGAATAATTGTTCTGTTTCTAGGGTTTAAAGCATTTTCAGCAAGAGTTAGTGAAAATGTCTTCTATGATGAAAATTGAGGTCGGTGGTCAAAGATCAGAACCGTACGTCACAGAAGTTTGGAGACCAGCGTTAGCTGATATTGAGCTGTTGAAGCAACGTGTCACAAACCACAGCAGATGACATGCGATGTCTGCGCACCAAGCTCAAACCAGCGTCTTGATACTTTATGAACAGTTAGAAGATCTGCCGTGTCGTGTTCAACATTAGTATTATTTTGATGGATTTTTAACTCCAATGAGTAATTTTGGTATTGTAAGCGTTTTAGCAAATACTGTGAGCAAATAAGTTGTTTCGCAATAGCTTGGACTGACGGCTGACTTGTCTGTTTTTGGTGACTCCGATTTTTTGGAGAACACTGAAGCCAGTCATCATGAAACTGATACTATTCAGCTATTTTTCCGGATTTGTGGAAACGGTAAAAACTATTGCAACAAAGATGGATAATTACAAGTCATTTAATGTGAAATGAACGCAAATTATATTTATGCTTGTAATTTTTTATTTTTGAAACCTTTCAATCCGTTTAGCATACATTTTTACAATAAAATAACCCACTTCCTCATAAAATTTGTATATAACTTGAGCACTCAACTCCATTTTCGATAATAACTGACACACAATTTATATACATTGCACACATCACAAAACCTAGCCTTTAAAAACTATATTTAATTTCCTGCTTGAGTTTCATATTTTTGGTCGGATGTTTTTGTTTTTTCCATTTCAAGATTTTCAATATCTGGTACGCTTAGCAGTTAAATATTCAGTTTTAGCAACTGCTGCCCTTCTAGCTTTGGTAAATTCCACACATCCATACGCAAAATAGCATTATCAACTAGTGAATAAAAAGTGCTCCCTCGTGTGAAATTCTGCCAATCATGCAAGTACTTACGATATAATCACTAGCCAACCATATAAGTACTTACGATATAAGCACTGACTAAACATACAAGTACTTACGACACTGACTATTGATATAAGCACTGCCAATATATTACAGTTTTAACTGATCAACAATCGATTCAATACCATTATCGATGAATAGAAGATAGTCATTGCTTAAGCTCAAAAATCCCTGGCTAGCCGCCGATTTTGAATACATGCCATTATTTCCTTCATACAAATTTTTATGACGCGAAAAAAAAATCACAAAAATGTTCAGACCAGGCAAAAACTTTGCATACAAGACATTTTAAAGCAAAACTTTCAAAAGATCTATGTTCTGAGTATGTTTCAAAACTTTTTTCTTATACGATGGCTGCTTCGACCTCCATCTTCAATAACAGGTCCGGGCGAAAGACTTACAATCGGGTAGCCCGGATGATTAAGTAACGAAAGTCCCACATCGCTGCATTCCTTAAAATAAAAGTCCGTCACAGAAATGTCAAACCGACAAGATAAGGACCGTTAAAATAATGTACACGAAGTAATAAAGTTCAGTCTTTGAAGGACACTGCGTTCCGAACTGAAATGCACATGGGACTAAGAACTCAACGGGAACATCACATATCACACTCTTAGTGATACTACATTATCTGTGTTTTATTCAGTCACACAATTTAACAAGCGTCTGCGTGGAGCTCTTCAGTTTTGATTCTTCACTTTGTAGTCCTTCAATGCGGCTTGAATGGCGTCCTCAGCAAGCACTGAAAAAATCGAACCCCTCAATATAAAATGCCATTTTTTTTTTAAATTTTAAGAAACCATCAGCTCTGTTTATTTGTAGATTCTTTCGAAGCTAAGCCAGTATTACAACAACTTTGGGAAAATTCCAATTCTTTGCTAATCACCAACAAAAATATCTACCAGAAGCTGAATGAAAGCTTCAGCACCCCTCTTGTACGTTTACACCTAATGGTCTTTTCCATGGCCTAATAAACGCTGGACTTACTGGAACAATGCAACTTAACAGGTGGTAAGCACAGTTCCTTCGCGATGTCTGTGTTCTTGACGGCAGAAGCTTCATCAAGCTGTCAATCAGAAAGAAAGAAAACTACTCAAATTGTTTCTGTTTTGATACAAAAAAGACTATACACTTTAGGGTTGTCATTTGCTCTTGTGGGAGATTGCCCTTCCTTCCGCTTTTGTATATTATTGACTTAGGTACTGTTCAAGCTACACCCATTTGCTACATTCAATTGTAGATTTGTTTTAAATTTTTACTGCACAATACAAACCGTTTCATTTTTCACGAAAATCTAGCTTTGTTCTCACGCATCAGTTAGAATTTAACCTCAACGAATCTAGGGAGGCTGAGGATACGACAATGAATTTAAATATAATTCCTGGCCAAAGAAGCTCATCCGGAACTGTGTTAAAAAACGTTAAGAACGTTTGGCTCTGGTAAACCCCTTACACTTTTTCCCTTGATCCATTCCGTTGCCAGAGAGCTGGATGCTATGGCAGACCCGCAGCCAAATGTCTTGAACTTCGCGTCCACAATTTTGCCATTTTCATCCACTTTAATCTAAAAAAAAAATGCCAGTTTCATAGAAATATACGGCGATCTTTCAGACAAAAACACCTGTGCCTTTTCGCAAATATAAAATTTATCCCAAAGTACATCGCTTTCAGAAGTAACGCCAGAGACTGTTGATCAACCCACAATGGATATCATGACGTTATTTCCAAACCACTGTTTTTCGGCCCGTTTTCAAATTTTAGTTTGCTGTCAAAACTTTGTTTTGTTGCTGTTAAATTTTTACGATTTTTTTTTATTTTTATGTGTGAATGGTGAAGTGGATACCAATTTAGATACAACTTTAACTTACACTTTCAATTCTACACGTTATGTGTTTTTCCAGACATAAAGTTTTTTGTTCAAATGTGGCTATGTACAAACACAACTTAGCTCCTCCACAAAAAATAACATACCACATTCCACGCGTACCTATATTGATGCTACGTTTTTAAAGACGACAGAAAATAATAATATTATTATCTGCAGCAGTTCTAAAAGTTACTGAACAGACTCTAGCAAATATTTACCACTGGAGAATGTCATTAAAGAGATTGACTTCTGTTGCGGCGGCAGATAAAACTAAAATCTATTGAGACTTTTTATAGAAATACTTCTAAAGAGACTACGAAAAATACTTAAATTCTTAATATGCTGTACGAATATACACAGCTATGGCGTCGCTCTAAAGCATACGAACCTGAAGCTTCATGACGTCACCACAAGCCGGCGCTCCAACTAGCCCAGTACCAACATCCTTGTCGTTTTTGTCCAGTGCTCCCACATTGCGCGGATTTTCATAATGATCAATAACCTAGGTCAACAAAATGAATTAAAAACAAATAAGTGAAATATGGTTCTCCACTTCAAATCCTCGCATTAAGAACTCCATACATAGTAACCTGACTCGCTCTGAGGGCTCGCTGTGTTGAAATTACCGGATATCAAATCACTTGCAAACACTGAACAATTTGTGAGGAATGCCTCACAAAACTTGACACAGGAGGTTTAGTCAAACATTACTTGTATAAAAATAATGTGCGATTCACACACAAGTTAATCACCAAAAGCGATGCAACCTCTGTTGCAGAAACCAAGAAAGTGGCGTCAGCAAAAAATTGCTGATCAGTCTGGCCAGTTTTGTTGAGGTTTCTCTTGAACAATTCATAATACAGTAGACCCCACTTATCTCGAACTCGGATATCTCGAACTCCCGCTTATCTCGAACAAATCTCTCGGTCCCGACGTTTTTTCCTTATATAAGTCTTATAATCCTCGTTTATCTCGAACTATTTTTATCTCGAACACATTTTGACCCCCCAAAATTTCAAATTTTGTCTCAAAAACATCATAGGACATCAATGGAAAGTAAGCCCTTTCATGCTTGTTATGATCATGAATTGGCGTTCACAATGTAGCACCATTGACTCCGGTTGAGATGAACACAGTTGAGAACTTGTCAAACCTATTGTGTCTTTAATACAATAGATCAGTAGGTTGTTAGACGATACAAGTCATGACTTAAGAACATCAATGGAACTTATGCCCTTTCAACTTAATCCGGCTAATTGGTCAAATCAACGATGATGGCATTATGGACTCTGGTCTGCTGGGTAGCGTTGATTAGTTGTCAAACTGAATTGCAATTGGAACAATTGGAACATTACCCCTTCCCTTTCATGTGTATCAGATGAAAGATGAGGTCTTGTGCAAAAATCGCTTTGTAGGGCTTAACTTTTTGAATTTATATCATCCGAATTAGACGTTAAATCAATGGATATTAAATACAGAGCAGTGATGGAAGTAGAACGAGGACTTAAATCAAAAGCTAAAATTGCTGAAGAGTTTGGTGTAAAAAGAAACACTCTTTCAACCTGGATAAAAAATAAACAGACTATTATTGATGGTTATCGTAGTGGTTCGTTCAATGTGGATAGAAAGAAAATGCGTCATGCTCAGTTTGAGGATATAGAAGATGATCTTTACAAGTGGTTTGTTAATGCACGTTCCCACAATGTGCCCGTTAGTGGACCTCTGTTACAAGCACAAGCTGAAATTATAGCCAAGAAACTAGGATACAATGATTTCAAGTGCAGTGGCGGATGGTTGGATCGCTTTCAAAAGCGTTATCAAATTGTTTTCAAAAAGATATCCGGAGAAGCGAAATCTGGCAACTTGGATAGTGTACACGACTGGTACAACAGTGTGTTTCTCGACATAAACCTATAAACCTATATATAACACATACAATATCATACAAGTACATTATATGTCTATATTTATGCTCGAGCTCGAGACCCTCGGATATCTCGAACTTCGGTTATCTCGAACAAATCTCCACGGTCCCGACCTGTTCGAGATAAGCGGGGTCTACTGTATTTTCAATTTTTTGTTATCACAGTATTATGAGATATGCTTTTCCCAATATATGGCGCTATGGATACACGAGGTGAGACAAGTAAATTTCGTGGTAGATATGGTTTTTATTGCCCAAGTTTTTTTTGTGTGTGTGCCGCGGCCCAACTTCACCGACCGACATATAAAAGAACAGGTAACAACGCTTATAACGCGTACCTACTAAATTCCTAAAATGCTATAAACTTATGCAATAATGAAAAGAAAAAGATGCTAACTACGGTAAATGGAAAGGTGAATTTGGCAATGAATAGCGTAAATGCGAAACATATGACTTCCTGGTTTGAGGCAGCACCTTATGTTTCACATTTGTTGACAGAAAATGATTAACTTCTTTGATAGCAACATTTTACTTCAAATCAATGAAACTTGTTTAATTTGGCTTGATTACATTTATTTCAGGCATATAAGCGAACACCTTTCCTGTTTTTGTTTTCATACCATTTCCCATCATGTTGACACCCGTTACATGAGTATCCGCAACCAGACTGAACACTCAATCAGCCGATTTACGCATTTCTTTATGCACTATTTATTACAATACAACAGGGGAAATATCTTTTTAATAAAGAATATCAAGATTGCCCTAATACATATACATATTTGTCTATTACACGACATGTTTCATAACATAGTTTTGCTCCATCTATAGTGTGTAATCACCTAAAAGTTCAATTTTACCTTTGAACCGATTTTACCTTGCTAACCTCGAAGAAAGAAAAATGAGAAAATGCCAGTCCGGATGTTGTTCAAAAAAAAAAAAAAAAAGCACGCGGTTGATCTAGTTCACTTGGACAGTTCTTAATCCTGCCGACTTAAATTCGTGTTTTGATTGTTGACATCGACGAGAACATCCAGAAGTCAGCAGGGTTCGTTTTTGGTTCTCAGGAAAGTGAGTCAAAAAGGAAAGTGTGACTCAGTTGGGTCAAGAAAACTGTGTCACAACATTGTGCAACGACACCTCTAACCCCCCCCCCCCCATCCGATCGCCACCCATCCCATACCCCCTCCCTCGATCCCATCCATTACATACCCCCTCTTAGTCCTAGATGACTCTTGCGGTCTTCCGATGTCCTAGGAAGATAGAAAGGGTCCGCTGGGACTAACCCCATCTCCCCGCGATCCCCACCCATCGCATAAACCCTCCCCTCCCCCCCAACAGCGCTCTTTCTTATAAGAACACACCTTAAACTTGATTATTTATTTAACGTTGAAACATTTGAACGCTTTAAAACAACAGTAATTGTTATGCCTACTCTGAACACAATTCTGCAATGGCTGTGCTATAATTTGACGGAAAAAATCCGAAATTAAATACTGCGCTACAGAAAAAATGGGATTCCAATTATGAATAATACTGGAATGATTAAACAGATTCCGATTTCATTGACAAATAATTCGTTTTAAACAGGTCCATAGCTAATCTAACGAAAAAGTGGTGTGTATAATTTTGATATTGGACTGACTTTTTCACTGCAAAAAATATAATAACTAATTTAATTATTACAATTTGTTTTCTTGTCAAGGTGTGACTCGATGGGTTTTAAAAATGTGAGTCACAGTGACTCGGTGGGTTCCGAAAAAGTGAGTCATTTCGTAAAAAATACCCAAAAAGTGGACAAAAACCCCGCCAACGCGAACCCTGCAGAAGCAAAGGGTTGTGATTAGGTTTATTCGTTTGGAGAAGCTGCAAGAAGAGGCACGTTACAGGGTTTCCAAGTACCGCTTCTATTCTTCACTATGTAACAATCTGCAGGTCAAATACGCTCGCTCTTAGGCACTTCTGTGGTGACTTTGTGCGAGACTCAACGGCCCAAAAGTCTTTAATGGCATTTGCTGAAACCCCTCAAAATACAACGGTAACGATATACAGCTTCTGTGTCAGGCTTTCTTTAAAAAAAAAAAACACGGAAATAACAACAAATCTCCCGCAGTAATTGACATTTGTTTGCATAGAGATCGCAGGTTATTACATTAGAAAGTAACAATAAATTTTGTTATTATCCGCCGAAAAATTTTTGAACTGGGATTTAAAAAAGGATGGCAAAAACTCGAATTTAAATACTTCGGGTGTACAGAATAAATTTTTTGCCTAATTCTACATCTGCCAATTATTTGAGTATACATTTTACATGTAATCTATAATCCATTTATTTAAATTTTCGGGCACTTTGGTCATATGACATTTAAAGTCCCGAAACGTAAACAAATATTTGACAGGTCAGTGCAGAAGCTAACTTTTCTGCACTTTAACGAAGAAATAAAAGATGTGCAGCCTATTACGAACTGTGCTTGTTTTACAAAAAGGGTTAATTGGGCATGAACTTTCTGTAAGTGTTTGAATAATAGGGACTGGTATTCAGGACTCATGCCTCAGATCAAAAGAAGTTGACCCCTACTAGTGGAAGGCACCGTAGCCCTGAGATACACCGAATAAGTGTAAAGAAGACTTGACTCGGAGCTGGGTTTGGAGATTCTTGAGGACGAGTTCACGTCAATCTTCAATCAGTACTCCGAATAAGATGAAGAGCCGTACATGAGGTGACATCTCAACAAGTGCAAACTAAAAACTGCTTGGTGCAAATTAAAACACTAGAATCCACTAAAATCGTACACAGCTTATTCGGCGATTGCCCAGGTGTTTGTTGTAGGCAGTTTCACCCAGGAACGTGGCGTAATCCAGTCAGTTACGGCTTGTTTGAAAGCACTTGGACATTTTGTTAGTTGCACTGCTTGTGGTAGTGTGTTCCAAAGACGAATCGATCTCACATAAAACTGGTACTTGAAAACATCTGAGTGGAGAGACTGCGGTATAAAATACTGGTTTGGGGATCTGGGATTTGCATGCACCATTTTCGGGAATTGGATATTTACTAAACCATGGCGAATCTTGTGGACCATGGAAAGGTCAGTGATCGTTCTTCTGTGTTGGAGAGGCAGCCATCCTAATGATGTAAGCTTATCAGAGAGATGGGCTTCTGGACCATATTCATGATAATGCAGTACGAATCGTGCAGCTCTGCGTTAAACATTTTCTATTTTGTCGATATTCCTTGTTGTGTGCGGGTTTCAACACCGTGACGCATAACCTTACATCCACCAATGGGAATTAACATTTTCATTACGTGATCAAAAAGTACCAGTGCCTGCGTTGGGGCAAAACGTATATTTTCCCACCCTTTTATACCAAATATAACAGGGTATGTTTTCTTGTTCTGGGCCAACTGCATACATTTTGGCCTACCTGTCACATGCCAGGAAGTTAGTTCTTCAAATAGTTTTTACCGTTTAGAACAATTTTATTACTTAACTTAAATATCGAAGACTTTTTATTGGTATAAAACAGAGCGATAAACTCCAAATTTCGCTCACTATGCCCTCAGTTACCCACAATGCATTGCATGAAGGTGTACGCTAGAAGGTTGTTCAGATCGAATCACGCTGTACATACATTTTGATGATACCCAGACGTTGCAACTTGATTTGTTAGCTGGGTTAAGGGTCGCAGAGTCTTGCCAGCCACTCGAAACAGCGCCATTGTCAATAAAGAATGCAGTCTGTTGATGTCGCTCTCAAGTAAAACGTTTTCGTAATTGGTTGAAAAATCTGTGACGAAATCGTGAGTTTGTTTACTTATTTGGCGGCCATTTTGGTGAACTACAAGTGTTTTTTCTCTCTTTGCAAGACCAAATTTAAACTGCTGTAACTAAAGATTGAAAGCTTGTCACCCTTTCCAAGAACTTTTCCATTAAAGCGATGGCTTTAAACCTACTCCAGATTGTTCAAATAAAAGCAAATTCCAGATATCAATGGAGTAAACTGAATTTATATTTGGTCTTGCAAAGAGAGATAAAACACTTGTAGTTCACCAAAATGGCCGCCAAAAAAGTAAACAAACTAGAGTTTTACAACAACCAATTGTTGACAAATAAAGGTCACGGACACTTTCGGAATGGCTATATATAGGCCGTGCTTTGAATTATTGGCCCGAAGTCCTGTGACCAAAATATTAAGTTGGTCGAGTGAGGAATATTACAATGTTTCAAAATAATGCTTATTCAATATGCCTGCGATATAGGAAAAATATTTGACATACCATGTTTTGTGGTTTTCCATCATTTGAAAATTTAATTTCCTGTCCAATGGTTTTTGGTGGAGTTAACAGGAAATTCAAATTCGACTTCCAAGCATCTAACTTAACAGATTCAGTACAAATTTTTTTGGGGTGTACATGCAACACACAACAACCTGTTGCTTGAAATATATGTAAGACTATAAAATCCAGCTGGCTGATAATAGGAACAGATGGTATGCCTAAGATTTTTAGTATCACCCAATGACTCAATTAGCCATCAAAATAACATATATACTGCAGATTTGATCTGCTTATAGTTAGATTTTTAAACTGTCAATTCAATGCGCACATATTTATTTTAATTTTTTCTTTACTGAAAAGACAACAAATCAACAAAGAAGTAAGCAAAATTGTACATCAAAAATAATTCTATTAATTCTTTCATATAACACATACAATTTTTTATAAAATATGAAATTACGAAATAAAAACAAAAACATTTAGCATTTTCTACCAGATTCTTATTAAATAAAATATTTGAGACTAAGAATTAAGCATGATTTTGCACTTTATCAAAGCCAGCTAGTAAATCAAGTGATAGAAAGTTTATCACACTAACAGCTGTTGCTAGCTAGCTGGGAAAAGCACTGATCTATTGATAATATATCCCTCACTCCTGGATTAGAAACCAGAAAATGAGGAATTATTTTTTCTTAAAGTATTAAAAAGTCAGACAGCAACACCTTTTATTAATTGGCCAGAAAATTTAAGAACAGGTTTTCATTGTTGGCACTTGAAAGGAATGACGCTGTTTTATTAACACATAGCATTTCGATGAATTCCAAGGGTGAATTGAAGTCATATAAGCTATGCTTAATTGGATTGGGTGTCTTTACTTTGACTCTTACTATGTTTAAAGCGATGAGGAGCAGCAGTCTTGTTTTTTTAGCCTTTATTAAAATATGGTTACTTAAACTTTTACATTTTTTAAAATCTTCAATGGTACATTGTTTGAAAGAGAATAACTGTTAGTGAAATAACCCAAACAGTTTCTGAACACCGCTGTAATACCAATAGATTTATAATGCAATTTTCTGAGCAGTTCTGAAAATAAAAACATATTAAATGTTTTCAGGAGATCAGCTCTGAAAAAATACCGGTAGATGGTAGTAGGACGGTACGAAAGACATATTTTGCGGCTGTGCTTTTGATTAAGTCTGTTACGCAAAACGCAAAGCTACTTCTGGATAGGTCTATACCTCATGGTATATAGCCACTCTCTGCGTTGTTGTCCAACAACCAACCTCTACGGCAGTTTGGAGACAACACCTTTTTTTCCGCAGACTCACGACCCACTGGGGATTCTGTTAAATTAGTACTCATAAAAGTAAGGAACTACTTTTTAAATATCTATCCGCTCTGTGTTTATGCATTATAGACAGCTCTCTCAGAGATCATATGTTTGATAAGAACGGTCTCAACACGTACTGGTTTCGCTTTCGGTATCGAAAAAGGAACATCGAGTTTTTCGAAATAAAAATTTGTAATTCTAATAATAAGGTTTTTGTGATATATGGTTGATCCTAAAGTGCAACTTGCACGTGTGTCACAATAACTAAGGGCGTTCTGAAGAAACTTAGTCCCAGCGGACGCTTTCCATCTCAGGACATATTCGTAGATAGCTCCGAGTAGCTCTGACTTGTATAACATCGTATATATCTCTGTCAGAGCTACGAAGCCTTCCATTGTTCCCCTAATAGGGGTCAACTTCACATGTTCTGAGGCACGAATCCTGCATACCAGTCCGTATTATTCAAATATCTACGGAAAGTTCATGCCGAATATGCCCTTTTTGTAAAACAGGCACAGTTTTTAGTGAACTGTATATTTTTTATTTGTTCATAAAAGTGCAGAAAAGTTAGCTTCCGCATCCACCTGTCAAATGTTTGTTTACAGTCTGGTCTTTAAATGTCACGTGACCAAAGTCAAAGGTCAGAAAATTTAAATAAAGGGATTGTAGTTTATTTGTAAAATATATACTAAAATAGTTGATAGATGCAGAATTACGTATAAATTTAGTTTGTACACCCACAGTATTTGACCTTTTATTTTTATATTCTTTTTGAAATATAAATTTAAAAGTTTTTTGATGGATAATTGTAAAAATTATTGTTACTATTTCACGTAATAAAGTATGCTCCCTGTATACAAACAAATGTCAATTATTGCGGGAGATTTGGGGTTATTTCCGTATTATTTTCTTTTAAAGAAAGCGTAACACAGAAGTTGTATATGATTACCGTTGTACTTTGAGGGCCTTTAGCAAATGCCAATAAAAACTTATGGGTCGTTGAAACTCGCACAAAGTAGCCACAGGGGTGCCTCAAAGCGAGCGCAGTTGACTTGCTTATCGTTATATAGCGAGGCTTTGAAGCGGTGCCTGGAAACTTTTTAGCGCACCGCTTCTTGGAGCTAATTCGTAGATAGTCCCAGCGGACCCTTTCTATCTTCCTAGGACAGAAAGGGTCACAGTTCCTGCAATAGAAATGACCATTGATCTCAATTTTCGAGGCTCTGGATCTTTCGTGCACGTTCAAGGACACCGAGGCTCGAACTGGCAGGCCGTTTCTTTAAAAGCACACTGAGAAGTACCCTGGCGCAGTATTTTCGACCTCAGCGAAACTCCCAAACTAGAGTAAAGCGTGGTTTTGCAACTGCGGATTCACTGTTGTGGGCGATAATGAGGGATTTGATATCCTGATCTCAAGAAAACACGTATTTTTTTTCAGTAAAAAATTGTTATCTGACCATAAAACTTGTGCGCCATAATTTATAATTGGGCCATTTATGTGATGCACCCTTTCTAAAATAACGCCGTTGGCCCCAGTCGTGCGCCGAGATTTGAAAATTGACATCAATGACATTTCCTATTGTAGGAACTATGACTCTTGCTGTCATAGGAAGACCGCAAGAGTCATCTAGGACTAACTCCTAGATGACTCTAGTCCCAGCGAACCCTTTCTGTCTTCGTAGAACAGAAGAGGGCCACAGTTCCTGCAATAGAAATGGCCATTGATCCCAATTTTCGAGGCTCTGGAACTTTCGGCGCACGTTCAAGGACACCGAGGCTCGAACTGGTAGGCTTTTTCTTTAAAAGCACACTGAAAAGTCCCCTGGCCATTATGCATTATTTTCCATCTCAGCGACACTCCCAAACTAGATTAAAGCGTGGTTTTACAACTGTGGATTCACTGTTGTTGTGGGCGATAATGATTCGATATCCTGATCTCAAGAAAACATATTTTTCTCAGTAAAAAATTGGTATCTGACCATAAAGCTTGTGCGACATAGTTTATAATTGGGCCATTTATGTGATGCACCCTTTCTAAAATAACGCCGTTGGCCCCAGTCGTGCGCCGAGATTTGGGAAATTGACATCAATTACATTTCCTATTATAGGAACTATGACTCTTGCTTTCATAGGAAGACCGCAAGAGTCATTTAGGACTAAGATGGCTCTTGCAGTCTTGACAGCAAGAGTTGCGGTCTTAACAGCATATTGAGGGATATCAAATCCCTCAATATCGCCTACAACAACATTGAGTCCACAGCTGCAAAACCACGTTTTACTCTGGTTCGGGAGTTTCTCCGGGGTTGAAAATAATGCGCCAGGGTACTGCTCAGTGTGCTTTTAAAGAAAAAGCCTGCCAGTTCGAGCCTCGGTGTCCTAGCGCGTGCGCCGAAAGATCCAGAACCTCGAGGGTTGAGATCAATGGCCATTTCTATTCCGGGAACTCTGACCCTTTCTGCTCTAAGAAGATGGAAAGGGTCTGCTGGGACTCAAGACTCCTCGTCAGCTCTGACTTCTATAACGGCGTATGTCTCTCTGTCAGAGCTTCGAAGCCTTCAATTGTTCCACTAATAGGGGTCAACTTCACATGTTCAGAGGCACCAATCCTGCATACCAGTCCCTACTACTCAAACATTTACAGAAACTTATACCCTTTTTGTAAAACATTCCCAATTTTTAGTGAGCTTTATATATTTTAGTTGTTCATAAAAGTGCAGAAAAAAATAGCTTTCGCATACACCTGTCAAATGTTTGTTTACATTCTGGCCTTTAAATGTCACGGGACAAAATTCAAGTGAGCAAAAATTTAAATAAAAGGGTTGTGGTTTATTTGTAAAATATATACTATAATAAGCCAATTCGCACTTTCGGGTCTTTCCGGTGGAGATGTTGTTTCGACTGCACATTTTTTGGGCTAAATTATAAAACAATGATAAGGTAAAACCACCAAAATCCTAGTTTTCTTTCAACATGCACACTTTCAAATTTATGAAGCCATCATATGATCTTTTAAAAACTATTTTACATATTATTCAGTTCCTTTAACAACCAACATATGAATATGTTTCTGGCAAAATGTAATTTTGTTGATTTTTGCCGTTTTTTTAAGGCCCCAACCCTTCGGATTGGGACCTATAGGTTTCGGGTGTCCGTCCGTCTCTCCGTCGTCGCTTTTTTGTACACGCCATAACTCTGGTTCTGTTGGTCGTAGAGCATTGATAGTTAGCTTAAATGAAAGGTCTCGACATGCAGATGTGTCTTTTGGTCAAATTCGGTCGTCGGGAAGTGGTCAAATTGACCAAAATGGGTGATAATTGGGGTTTTAGGGAAATAAGCTTGTACACGCTATATCAACGGTTCTATTCTAAAGAATTGATGTTAGGTTCAAATGAAAGATCTCAACCTGTACATGTGCCTTTTGGTACTTTTGATCAGATTTGGTCATTCTGAAGTGGTCAAGTTTACAAAATTGGGCGATAATTTGGGTTTTAGAGAAATATGTTTGTACACACTATATTTCAGTTCCATTGGACGTAGAGCATTGATGTTAGGCTCAAGTGAATGGTCTCGACCTGTACATGTGCCTTTTGGTACTTTTGATCAGATTTGGTCATCCGGAAGTGGTCAAATTTACATTATCCATTCATCCCCCTCTTGTTACTTTTCTCTTTTATTTAGAATATCGTATTGCTTCAGTCTATAATGCTTAACCTGAAGATCAGTTTTAAAAATTGACTTTATATCCCTTTGAATTTGGGGGCGGGTGGGGGCTGCTCGTGTTTCACAAATACGTTCTTGTTTCTATTATTTCTTTATATCCTTATCCCAGCTGAATTCAGCCGAAACGTAAAAACTTTTCGGCAAAAATCAAAGTGCAAATTGGCTTTTATTTGACGGATGCAGAATTACGTTTAAATTTATTTTGTACATTCACAATATTTGACTTTTTATTCTTTACGCTCTTTTTGAAATATCAATTTAAAAGTTTTTTGGTGGATAATTGCAAAAATAATTGTTACTTTTTCACGTTATAAAGTATGCTCCCTGTACACAAATAAATGTCAATTTTTGCCGGAGATTTGTGGTTATTTCTGTATTAGTTTCTTTTACAGAAAGCGTAACACAGAAGTTGTATATCATTACCGTTGTACTTTGAGGGCCTTTAGCAAATATCAATAAAGACTTGCGGGTCGTTGAATCTCGCACAAAGTAGCTACAGGGGTGCCTCAAAGCGAGCGCAGTTGACTTGCTTATCGTTATATAGCGAGGGTTTGAAGCGGTGCGTGGAAGTGTTGCAGCGTATCGCCTCTTGGAGGTACTCAGGACATAGTCCCATCGCTCCCTTTCTATCTTCCTAGAACAGAAAGGGTCACAATTCCTGAAATAGAAATGGCCATTGAGGCTCTTGATCTTTCGGCATCAAGGATACAGAGTTTTGAACTTGCATGCATGTTCTTAAAAACACACACACGCTGAGAAGTATCCTGGCACATTATTTTCGAACTTCGCGAAACTGGCAAACTTGAGTAAAGAATGGTTTTGGAATTGTAGATTCATTTTTGTTGACGGCGATAATGAGTGATTTTATATCATTATCTCAAGAAAATATCTATTTTTCTCCGTTCAAAATTGTTATGTGCCCATAAAATTATGCAACATAATTCATAATTGGACCATTTATGTGATGTACTGTTTCTTAAATAACGTCATTTGTATGAGTAGTGCGCCGCTGAGACTGGCAAAACTGACATCAATTGCAAGTTCAGTTATATGAAATATGACTTTTGCTGTCATAGGAAGACCGCAAGAGTCATCTAGGACTACCCAGGACAGTTCCTGTAATAGAAATAAGTAACTCACACTCTGAACGTTTTGAATAAAATGCTCAAAAATTCTGCGTTTAAAATACAAACTAACCGGATAAAAAGATGAAAGAATGCTAGAGAGATATCGCCTAAATTTCAAATTTCTCTTACACCAAAGAGCAGTCTTGTTTTTAACAACTCGTAGCTATTTTAAAAAATTATTTAAAGTTTTGACAAATAGTTTAAGTTTCAGTTGTGTGTTCGGAGGATAAGCTGTTTTTGCTGTATTTGTTCTATCATTCCTTTCACTTTTTACCCGGTTCCCTTCCAGTCGAAATTCAAAATTTTTGCGCATTTTATTCTAAACACATAAAGTGTAAGGCTTATGGCCATCGATCCCAAGTTTCGAGGCCAGTGATCTTTTGGCGCGCACTCTAGGTCACTGAGCTTCATACTGGCATGCTTTTTAAAAGTACACTGAGAAGTGTCGTGGCACATTATTTTCGATCTCTTCGAATGTCCCAAACTTGAGTAAATAGTGTTTATGCAATCGCATATTTAGGCCCCAACCCTTCGGATTGGGGCCTATAGGTTTTGGGTGTCCGTCCGTCTGTCCGTCATAGCTTTGTACCCCTATGAATTTGGGGGGGGCGGTTGGGGCCTGCTTGTGTTTCACAAATACTTACTTGTTATTGTTGTGGGCGATAATAGGACTTCCTGCATCGTGATCTCAGGACAAAATATATTTTTCTCGGTGCAAAACTATTATGTGACCATAAAAATTGTACGCCATAATTTATGATCGGGCCATTTATGTGATGCATCCCTTCTAAACTTATACCCGTGGCCAGAGATTGTCAAAATTGGCATCAATGGTAAGTTCTATTATAGGGACTATGACTCATGCTGTCATAGGAAGACCGCAAGAGTCATCCAGGACTAGAACAAACTGCATTAAAAACCTTTAAGATACAGTAATCGGGAGGAAATTATGGGTTTTAAGTGATTTTACGGAACTATGACTTAAACAAATCGGAACAAGTATAAAACACCGACAGAAGAGGTCGAAACATATATTGCTAATATAGAACACAGCTAATTGCTATTATCTAGTCGATAAAAACACAGGAATATAAATAAAATTGTATTTCAATGGCAAATCATCAAAATTCCGATTTTGTTTCAACCAGATCATTTTCAAATTGGAAAAGTCGTAATTATGTTTTTTGAAATCTTCCTAGGACTGCTCTGCTTATTTATGACTGTCGTTGTTATCTTAAATTAACCTCGATTTGGGAGAACCAAGTTCAAATCATGAACTGACGTTAAATTAAATGTCGTTATTATTCAGTTTAAGATGTTTTATCTTAATTACCATAGAATTATTTCGACGGCCTCATTACACTTGGGGATTTTCATTCGCCTACTTTATTGCTTTCCTACGACTCGGTGAGGTGTTTCCGTATGTTTCCTTTTTTCCGCCAAAACCTTGTCACGCGAACTCCTCTGAGGCGTCTAGGGCTAGGACGACCAAATTTGGCAGAGACGTAATGTAGCATGTCTAGTTGGTCCAGCTCAATTTTTTTAATAATTTATTAAAATTTTATTTGCAAAAAACGGACATTGAAATTTGAAAACCTTGTCATGCGAACTCCTCTGAGACAGCTAGGGCTAGAGCGACTAAATTTGGCAGAGACATAATGTGGCGTGTGTAGTTGGTCTAGCTGAATTTTTATAAAAATTCATTAACATTAAATATTCAAAAATAGACCTTGACATTTTACCATTCACGCCCATTAGTTTTTTTCCATTTGCTAAAGCTTATCGAGTCTTCACCCTTTGGGCCTAAAAGAAATATGTATGTATATAAGAAAATAAGCAAATAAGAAACCAGATATCTTTTGGTAGGCTATTCCGGAATAGACCGATGGGTTCCGGACCATACCCCCCAGACAATAACCCCCCCCCGGATGATACCCCTCCCCCGGCAATACCCCCCAGACTATACCCTAACAGACGATATGTAAGAGGTACCTCGGTGACCTTGACCTCCTCGGTCATGGTCAAAGTTCGGCATCGGAATTTGAACGTTATCTCGAAAACGGTGAGATATAGCGCGATTTTGAGCTTATTTTCGACCCTTTAGAACTATAAGATCAAAAGTAAGAGGTCCTTCGGTGGCCTTGACCTCCTCGGTCTTAGTCAAGGTGAAAAACCGGAAGTTGACCATTGTCTCGAAAACGATTAGAGATAGAGCGATTTTGAACGACTTTGAGCCTAACAGACGATATGTAAGAGGTACCTCGGTGACCTTGGCCTCCTCGGTCATGGTCAAAGTCCGGCATCGGAATTTGAACGTTATCTCGAAAACGGTGAGATATAGCGGCGCGATTTTGAGCTTATTTTCGACCCTTTAGGCCTAAAAGACCAAAAGTAAGAGGTACCTCGGTGGCCTTGACCTCCTCGGTCTTGGTCAAAGTGAAAAACCGGAAGTTGACCATTGTCTCGAAAACGGTTGGAGATTTTGAGCTTATTTGAGACCTTTTGGGCCTAAAAGGCGATCCGCAAGACGTACGCCAGTGACCTTGACCTCCTAGTTCATGCTCAATTTTCAATTTTGAGAGTTCAGAATCGTATTTTTCGTGGCCCCATGTGTAATTTTTCGCTACGCGATAGCGAAAACGGTCTAGTTTTGATCTCAGGCTCATACATGGGAATCTTCCGGCTTTTTGGGACTGGGTTAGTCGTATCACTATAGGGTGCTTGAATGTGCGTATTTTGCGACACGCAGGACGCGTTTTGTTTCATTTTTCTGCAACAAAATGCATTTATTTTTGAAATTTAATACGACTTATTTTTGCGTTTGTCGCAAGCGTATCTGTATGTGCGTATGTTAAACTTTTTCGTTAAAATGCTACTGCTCCTACAATTTTCCTCCAATCGTTTTGATATTACGTAGGAATGTTGCCTGGGTGGTCCCCCACCTGGCTATTATTTTTTTTTTGACGATTAACGAAAAATTGACAAAATGGCGGCACTTTTTGTGCGCGTTTTGACCCATTTTTAAAATGTTACCCCTCCAACAGTTTTACTCCAATCGGTTCACCAAAAACTGCCGAAATGGCGGAACTTTGAAGTTTGGCAAAACTTGGAATAAATGGTAGTAAATAACTGAACTGTCAAACCATTCATTTCTCTCAGTCTTTTTCAGATAGTTATAAAATTTTAATCGAAAGTTTCTTAGGTGCTTCTCCACCTGGAATTTGCTTTTTTTCGCAAATGACAAAAAAAAAAGGAAATGGTGGAATTTTAAAAATTTTGTAAAATTGTGTAAATGTCTGTAAATACGTGAATCGTCAAAACCCAACCTCTCCAACATCCCTTTTTGGGTAGCTTCCACCCGGGAAACTCGTTTTTGTGTATTAAAATTATGAAACAGTTACGTTCAGAAACAAAGTTCTTCATTTTTTGGCCTAACAGTATTCATTATATAGTTTTTCGCTCTTTTCCTCTTTGGTAACTCGGCTGGGTCATGTCCTTGGACATGCTTTTTTTTTTTTTTTTTTTTTTTTTTTTTTTTTTTTTGCCAAATGGACCACTTTCTTTCGAACCCATTCCCATATATGGTAAAATTTTCCGGCTTTTTTTCAACCCCGTTCCCATGTATGCAAACTAAACTTGGCCTCCTTCAAATTTGAAAGTGTGGTTTCGTCGGACTGTGTGTATGTGTGTATGCGTGTGGGGGGGGGGGGATGTGGTAGCATATGTCTATCCATGCGTGTCTAGAATAAAAATGTGGAGAAGTGGTGTGGAGTTGAAAATGCAGGCTTGCAACTGGAGCGCAAAAGTTGTCATTTCAAAATACTAACATCTGACGGACGGTTCTTGTTTACTGGTAGGTATATGCCAGAGAAGGGTTAAGTATCGGCCAGATCAAAGTACTGAAGGCAATCGCGATGCCTTTGGTTTTATTTTGAAGGAGAAAACTAAATTCAGATTAAAGTTGCAATAATGATCCTTCATTTGGCAACAGTATTTTTAATTTGCGCTTCAGATATTGGTATAATGGAGGCATTTTTTGTAAAAAATCATTTAAATGTACACGTGAGTTGATATTCGATCCTATAAATTTATGTAAACATGCGAATTTTGCAAAGTATAATGCAGATGCAATCTCCTTGAAAAAGGTACAGTGTAATGGCTAAATAAAATAAAACAGGAAAACTTACAACAGTAATAAAAAGCGCTCAGTTAGTTTGATGATAAATGCTAAAATCAAAGAAAACTAAAAAAAAATAACAAACAAACACAAAAAATGCTTGAATAGTTAAAGTATTAGAGCTTAACCATTAGCCATTTGGAAGGTGTGGGATTATATGTGAGATCTTGCGGCTCCTCAGTTACGTTCATTTTCATCCCCATATATTACCACATATTATTTCGCCAGAAATAGAGGAGTGATTCATCCCCCATATATTACCACATATTATTTCGCCAGAAATAGAGGAGTGATTCATCCCCATATATTACCACATATTATTTCGCCAGAAATAGAGGAGTGATTCATCTAAAATGTAGACATTTAAACGCATATTAAAGGCCGATTTATTTACACAAATCAGTAGAAAAAAATGTTAAATTGTGATCACTCTTAAGTAAAGGAAAAAGCTTGGCATTGCGAGAAAGGTGTCAATAAATAAATGTAGATTTAGATTTCAAAGTCCTGTAGGACGGAAAGAACAGCACCGATGAGAAGCTCACAGCGCACACGCGCTATAACTGCCCACACGCTGTGGAAAGTGGAACGAACAATATGCACTGAGACTGTCATTTCAGCTTGTTCGTCATATATGGGCTTCAGTGGCAAAATTTCAGTGTCCGATCTCTCTTTTTTAGACCCCCGCCGGGGGACTATGGTTTTCGGTTCTGTCTGTCCGTCTGTCGACACCTTTTTATTAGCACACTCACGCCTACATTTTTAGACCGATTGCTAAGATATTCTATATATGGGTAGTACTGGAACGAACAAGGATCGGTATTGTAAATGAGCTATGTCGGCCCAAGGACATTGGCCCAGCTGAACTTAACAAATTTTCCCAAACCTTACTCAGTTGAATGAATTTTTTAACACACTCAAACCTACATTTCTGGATCGATTGTTGAAATCTTTTACATATAGGAAATATTGGAACCAACAAAGGTCGGTATTGAAATGAGCCCTATCGGCCCAAGGACATTGGCCCAGCGGAACTTCAGAAATTTTCGCAACTCTTACATGCTGGAATGAGTTTGTTAACTTGATCCATTGTCAAAATATTTTACATACAGGTAGTATGGATCCTAACAAGAATTGGTATTGTAAATTAGCCACGCTGGCCCGATTACATTGGCCCAGCTGGACTTTAAAAATTCACACAGTCTTTGAGCACTTGAGTGAGTTTGTTAACAGCCTCAAGCCAACATTTCTTAATCGTTTGTCGAAATATAGGTCTGGGTAGTGTGGGTGCTAACAAGAGTTAATATTGTAAATGAGCTAGGATGTGTGCTGTGTTATGTTAAATACACATAACACATGTGTGATGCGAGGATTTATGTAAACGACGTAATGTCTCATCATCGCGACATCAAGCAGCCGCTAAATATATGCAGCTACTATAAATACGCCTTTTGCATCAAGCCGTCTTCTTCCCTCTAAAGGTCGTCATCCACTAGATTTTTTACTTGTATCAATACTTCTAATCACTGTTTAAGACTACCAGTCAGTATTTTTGTCTTGGTATGATATATTCCTGAATATGACACGAATTGCTTAAGGGATTTAGTCCAACCTAACAAAATCAAATACTGGGACTGCACGCCGGCGGGAGACATAGTCGATTTCACTGATCTACTTGTTTTTTTTTTTGTTTTTTTTTTTTTGTAAATAAAATGCAAATGAAATTTAAATAATGGGCTGAACCAGACGTGATGCAGTAGGTCTCGGATAAATTTGATCCAGCTGTCTCTGACGATCTCAGACCACTTAGCTGGATACTTTAGCATGGCGGAAAGAGAGGTGTCAGACGGTAATGCGTGGTGCGAATTCAATAAACAATGGGGTTAAACTCCCCAGGTGTAACAGCACAAGGTTGTTAAGTCGTTGAAACAGTAAAGAAATTACCCTTCTTGTCTTCAATTCCTTGTAAACTGTTTAGTTTCCTTCTTTCTCTTTTCCGGCCCCTTGGGCCTCTGTCACTTAACGCCGAAGGGTTAAATTCTAAGAGATTTTCACTTGAGTTACTAAATTTTCGAGATTAGGAAAATACGTAGTGTATTTGTTCCATTATAGCAAGCCTTGAAAGTTATTGTTTTGTTTTTTTTTCAATATAAGTGCAGGCCAACGTTGTACAGATTTTGCAATTTTTTTCAGATTATCAATGGCATCGGCAGCGCGTCACATCATACATATCCGATACAACTCCAGCAACCCAGTTGCTATTGAAGTAGATCAAAAATGGGATGTTGCGAGGTTGAGAAAGGAAGTTGGACGGCGACTTAACATTCGAGCGCGTGAAGTGCGAATCATATTTCAAGGAAGAGAGTTAGCGGATATAGTCCGATTGGATGTAAGCGGATGCACATACCCTTTCTTTTAATTGTATAATGTATTTGGTATTTTTTACTGTAAAACCCAGTTTTATGTTAGCACTCCACCCCCACAGTGAACAGGATAAAATAAGTAATTGTGACTGGGTAAGTGGATATTATATAAAGCACTGACGAAAAATCCGGAATAAAAAGTTTGTGGGTTGGTGGTAGTCAAAGAAAGAACGACATTCACTGTATTTATATTTTACTTCAGAAATGGATCATGGGTGTCACATTTGACACCTTGTTGGAATAAATCAGGTAACTGGTTCGAGCAAAACTGTCACCTAAACACAGGTGGGGTCGTACCACAAATGTCACAAAATTCAATATGTGGTGTATCCTCCACCTGAAACATAACATTCTTCTGCTCTCCTTTGCATGTTTTTGTATTATTCTCTGTGCATTAAGCGCTAGGCATCTTTTGGAAAGTTACTTTTTTTGGCGATTCACCAAAAATTGATTAAATGGTGGCCATTTTTTAATTTCTGATAGGCAGTTTTCAAAATGTTTTATCTCCCACAATTTGGATCGGCCAAAACCGTCCCCAAAGCAAAATTTGTTGTAGTGGAATCAAGGACAATACGTCCCCGGCCATAAGGTCCCCGGCCGTAAAATCCCGGCCATATGGTCCCCAAATGAATTTGAGCCAAAACGTCCTAAAGCTAACAAACGTATGGTAACCTAAATTAACGCTTTATTGAGCTTTACTCGTGCCATAGTGTCCCGGCCTTAAGGTCCCTAAATGAATTAGGACCAGAACGTCCCAAAGGGAAAATTCTCGTGGAAACCAGGACAATACGTCCCCGACCAAAAAGTACCCGGTCATAAGGTCCCCAAATGAATTTAGGACCAAAACATCCCCAAATTAAAAAAAGCGTATAACATAAATAAACGCTTTATTAAGCTTTACACCCGTCACATGTCCCTTGTCCCCGAATGAATTTAAGGCTAAAACCGCCCAAAAGCCAAGAAACTTATGATAACCTAAATTAACGATTTACTAAACTTTGCCCCGGCCATAAGGTCCCCGGCCATGAAGTACCCGGCCATAAGGTCAACGAATGAATTTAGGGGCCAAGACGTCCCCAAAGCAAAAACATATAACGTAAGTTAACGCTTTATTAAGCTCTGCACCAGCCATAATGTCCCCTGCTATGAAGTCCCCAAATGTATTTAGGACCAAAACGTCCCTAAAGCTAAAAATGTATGATAGCCTAAATTAACGCCTTATTAAGTTTACCCGGCCAGAAGGTACCCAGCAATGAGACGCCAAATGAATTTAATGCCACTACGTCCGTAAAACAAAATTTGTCGTGGAATCCAGGACAACACGTCCTCAACGTAAGGTCCCCGGCCAAAAAATACCCGACCATAAGGTCCCCAGTCATAAGATCCCCAAATTAATAACCTAAATTAATGCTCTGTTAAGCTTTACACCGGACAAGTGTCCCCTGTCTTAAGGTCCCAAAATTAATTTTGGGCTAAAATCTCCCCAAAGCCAAAAAAAAATTATGATAGCCTAAATTATCGATTTATTAAGTTTTGCCCAGGCCATAAGGTCCCCGGCCATAAGGTCTCCAAATGAATTTAGGGCCAAACGCCAAAGCTAGAAACATGATAACCTAAATTAACCTTTTATTAAGCTTTACCCCGGCCGTAAGATACCTGGCCATAATGTCCCCGGCCATTAGATACTCAAATGAACTTAGGGCCAAAACGTCCCCAAAGAAAAAAGCGTATGTTAAGCTTGTTAAGCTTCACAATGTCTTTACATGCTTTAAAGGCAAAATGCAACTAGAAAATGACAAATTGACAAAAATTGCCAAAAATTACATTAGGCTTAGCAATTGTGCGATGTTTTGTCCGCACCACTTCGCATATAACCATTTGCTTGTTTTGAATTTTGGTAAAACTTCTCGTTTGATATAATTTTTTTCTGCGAAACTGAACGTTCTTGGAGATAAAGTCTTCCAGGCTTTTGTCGAAATTTTAAAGATGCAAACCTGTTAAAACTGTGAAAACGTAATGAAATTGGCAGTTAATAATAGTAAACCAGTTTTGACACTTATATCATAGGTCATCCATGTTACGCGGGGGATCATGTCTCTCTGAGGCTCTAGGATTTCGTCTTTTTTTTTTTTGTTTTTGTTTTTTGGCGATCAAAGGAAAATTGGCTAAATGAGGGCACTCTAAAAAATTTTTTGGGCCAATTTTCAAAATGCCTGTACACCCACCATGTGTGTCGCATTCATTACAGGATCGATCGAAAAATTCAGAATGGTCGACTGGCGATTTTCATTTCTTTCTTGCAATATCTTGAAAATGAAACATGCATGCAACTTCACAGATCATTGCCATGTTTAAGCAAAGGTTAACCATCTGAAAATCGGGACTTGTTTTTGGGATGGGTAGAAAATGCAAAATGGCAGCGAACAGACATCGCAGACCTCTTCCGTAATTTGTTGTTAACAGGATAACAAAGGCTCTTCGACCAATGATCGCCAAATTTCAGATCCGATCTCGCCATGTAAATGGCACGCTGAGGTTATTATTATCGTTATTATTATTATTATTATTATTATTATTATTATTATTATTATTATTATATTATTATTATTATTGTTATTATTATTATTATTATTATTATTATCGGTATTATTATTATTTTAGCAATGCGATTTGGGTAATGGAAGTATACTGAATGCTATAAAAGGAGGAGGAAAGCCCATAACACTAGATGCAGAGTTCAAGCAACCATTGGAAAGCCTGACTGAGATGCAAACGTCCGTTCTATCGGCAGACGAGCTCGCTGCACCAACTGGTTCGTATTTGTTCGTAGTGAGGGCACATACGAAGGGAAGTATGTTGGGAGCTTCAGTATATCAAACGGAACCGATATTTTATTTATTGGCATTAAAGTTTTCATAATCCAAAGTTGATGTAACGGTTTGGATCAATTATAAGACATTTTCAAAGTCATTAACAACAACTGTCTTTAGCGAATTCATTGCCACCTCTTTTCTTATATAACTATTTTGAAATACATTTGAAGATACTTTTGAAAGACATGTAATAATTACTGGGTATATCAGTCCTGTCCCAATTCTTTTAGCGTTTCATTTTCAGTGAAAGCCCAGTTCTACGTGTTTTGCAAAAATCCATGCAAGGATCTACAACCTGGCAAAATACGAGTTTGGTGCAAGAAATGTCAAAATGGAGCTTTTGAACTTCAGCGGGTATATTTATTAATCCTTCTGCCACCGCGGGGCGAGGGGCTGTTGTGACCCCCTGCCTTCCTCCCACCCTGAAAAAAAGATTTTGTAAAGATTCAGATTGTTTGAGGTACAAACATGAAAATGTTCGATTTATGAAACATCCCTTCGGTGCATGGAAAAGTGCATGGAAAAGTACAAAAATTGTCTGAAAAAAAAAACAAGAACATTGTAGAGAAAAACAAGAGAAGTGTTGAGAAAAACAAGAAAAGGGTATCCGTTCAAAATGTCTCCGGCCATAATGTCTCCAAAGAAAGGATCAGAATGTCTCCACCCAAAATTCTCTATTTTTAAGGGGGGTCAAAATGTCTCATCCCAGAATTTTTTCTCCGGTAACAGTGGTCACCATAAAGCATCACTTTTTATCCAACACACAAACGAATAAACAAGATACAATTTTATTGCAGTTTCAAAAGGCTCGTTAACTCTTATTTTACCAATACAAAACACTGTTACTTCACGAAAAGCAAACTAACACTAGTACCAAAACCTAAGCAACACTGTAACTGCCAGTACCAAAAACACTTCAGTAAAGCAATAAAAGATTTTAATTGCATTCAAAATGCATTTTATTGACCATTACTTGGTGTGCTACGGTTTATAATTGACTGGAATATTGTATCCACTTTCATCTCTGGAAACATTTTGGGCGGAGACATTTTGACCCAACTCTTATAGATAGAGACATTTTGGACAGAGGCATTCTGACCCCCTTAACATTCTTTGGTTCCATTGTGGCCGGAGACATTTTGGGCGAAGACATTTTGACCCGGGTTCCAAGAAAAGAGTCGAAAAAAAAACAAGCATATTTATTTCTTTAAAATAGCTTTTTCCTCGCACAAGAAAACAAACACAACAAACCTGGCTACACAATTAAATCCACAGATGACTGGACCCTCAGAATAAATATGGTTTAACGAACGACAGCGTACATCTGAATGACAAATCATTTCGCCAGTTTAGAATGGCGAGATAAACCTATATTTTGAGCAAAAATCATAATTTTAAGCGTGAAAGAAATCAACGAAAAATTGGTCAAAACATGCCGAATTGGGCACAAAGTGGTCGTTTGATGAAATCAACTTCTGTTTGACATCGGAGTGAAGCGAGACAAAATGATTGAACTTAGTGTTTATGCAGTGCCCTAGCCGTTAAACCATTGGTATCTGTAGTTTGAAGATAAAGGTGAAAAATGCATGCACAAGTACGCAAAGAATTAAACAGCGAATCAGATCAAGACCTTTCCAAGAATGGAGGAGACTGTTGGACACTCTCCGCATTGAAGTCGTACAGAAAGTGGCAGCATAGTTGAGATATAACCAAAAAGAATTTGCGTGCATATTTGCACAACTCAGCTTATGACAATCTTTTTGTGCATTTTATTTTTTAAAACAAGAGTTTATATTGTTTCATTTTAGGACCCGGAATGCTTTGCTGACGTAACAGAGCCAAATAAAATTGAAGGACACTGTCACAATAAACATTGCGATGGGGCTTTTGCTGTAAGATTCTTTTTTCGCATTATCTAATATTAAAGTGGTGAATTTGCGTTCTTGGTAAACAAAACAAAAAAACAGCAGTGTGTTCGTGAATGATGCTGCGAATTAAAATCTTTGGAGTTATGTAAGTGACTGCAAGGAAGTAGTCTGACCTATTTTGGTTCATTTAACCTCAAAGACGACTTATGGTGCTGTTTTAAAACAGTGATGTGATGGAATGCCTTTGTTTCATTTATGCAGGAATTTTACTTCAAATGCAAAAACCATCAAGCAGGCGAGTTTGATACGGCCTCGCCAATGACCTTGGTGAGGTCAAACATGTATAATATTCCTTGTGCTATTTGCTACGAGTCGGAGTAAGTTCAAATCACTAATATATATATTGGTAGAGAAAATAGTCAATTCAAAGTAACTATTTCTCGGAGGTTAGCATTTTATGTAAGCATTGGGGAATGCCTGGTATCGCTGTCGTAAGCATAAACATCATGAGATGTTGACTTAGGAAATGTTGACCTACGGTGTAGTTTTATGCGTTTCGTTTGTTTTCAAGGAATCCGGTGTTAGTCTTCCCTTGTGAGGACCAACATGTAATTTGCGTACCGTGCTTCAAAGATTATTGCCAAGTGAAGTTAAACGAAAGGAGTTTCGTACAAGAGGAGAAAGCGGGGTACACCGTCCAGTGTCCTGGCACAGAAGGTGAGTTTAGTCGTCACGCTACCGGAAATGGAATTTTAGCCTACAAGTTAATATACAAAGATACAGAATGACGTAATTCGCTCTATGTTGGTTTCTAAAACAACCATTCTGTTTCCGGCCCAGTAGAAGGTTAAAGTCGTAAGGTCATTACTGAAAAAAAAGTATTGGCCAATGTTTTTGACTGATAAATACACAACATGAATGCTTATTTGGCAAAATTTGAATTATTTGAAATGGTAACTGTAAGAATGTGTCACAACGATGCGAAGCATAAATGAACGATAAAGGATAGAGTAAATCCAATATTCCTGAAACCTGAAAAGTACCTCATAAAGGTACCTGTACTTATATGTTGAGAGCAGTTTTGTTAATTCTAGCTGATCTTATAATCGGCAGTTGTCTTTGTGAGAAGTGCAGCTTTGTAAAATATGGCAATATAGCTTTGAACTTAACTGAACATCTTTAACAGATTTGAAAGATAAAAATGAAAAATAAGCTAAAAATGTACGTAAATACTTCTACGAATATAAAAGCTGTCCTTCCCAATTTGAAAATGTGAAATTTGAAAAAGTAATTAAAACGTGCAGCCCATTGCAAATGTGCCACCAATTTATATGTGGACTTAGTCGGACTGGTTTTATTACATCAGTCGGGGTATCCGCCGTCTGTGTGTACGTGTGTAAACTTTTACTTGCCAAAAAAATGACTAAATGGACCTATTTTGAAATATTTTTGTTAGTCAATTTCCAAAATGCTTCTTCTCGTATATTTTTGATGGATTCTTTCAAATTTTGTTTTGTGAATGTTTTCTATGTAGTTGTATCTTAAAAAAAACTTTTTGGCAATTCGCCGCAAAATGGTTAAATTGTGCCATTTTGAAAGTTCTTTTTATCAGCCAGTTTTCGAAATGATTCTTCTCCCACAATTTTGATCGCATTCCTCTCAAATTTTACTTTATAAACGAATGTTCTGTAGCTGGCTCCCCCTTGAAAAATTCGTTAAATATTGGCCAAACGGCGCTATTTTGAGATATTTGCTTGCCAGTTTTCTTTCATTCAATTTATGTCCGAATGTTCCCTAGGTGTTCGTCTTCTTGCAGTTTTGTTGGATTTGTTCTAAACTTTAGAATAATGCTCTTCAGGATGATCTTTTCTTTAGAAATTAACTTTGTGCACCTTCAGAAACAAGGCTTATGCCGCCGTTTTGAAGTTTTATGGATCACGTTTTCCAAAAGAGTTCTTTTTCTGCAAGTAGTTTTTTTTCAGACTTTTTTGGGGATAGTTCAAGATAAGGATTCGTTTAGATTAAAATCGTTTAGATTAATTTTTTTGGGATCCAGCAAATACCAGCCTTTGACAAATTTTCAACAACCAGTTTTTAAAAAGCTACTCCCACTTTTTGGCGACCCTACAAGCCTTCTGATTCTTGATTCGCTAGATATCGGCTAGTCACAGTGTTTTAGACTTCCTTGTTAGCCCCAACTAGAGGTGTGACGGTTCGTACCGAAAACCGAGAACCGAGAAAAGGCTTCGGTTCGGTTGGAACCGAAAACCGAAAAGCCCAATCACGGTTTCGGTTCGGTTTTTTTTTTGCTATTTATAACAAGATAATGCATTAATTTGGTAATTTTATTTTAGTTCTTTTAGTATAGTTTAGTTTTAATATATATATATATATATATATATCACATCGGACAAATCAACAAACATATTTCACACACTTTTTTTTTTTGAACCTATGACGAATTCCATGCGTTTATTATGGCTACATGTGAGTCTGTCTGTCAATAACAATGTAAATTCTTGTGTAAGTAAGCTTTGAGGTAATAAGTATAAAACATTGCTGTCAGGGTTCGCGCTGGGTTCTCAGGAAAGTGAGTCAAAAAAGGAAAGTGTGACTCAGTTGGGTCCAGAAAAACTAGGTGGATTCCGAAAAAGGGAGTCATTTCGCAAAAAATGTCCACAAAGTGGACAAAAATCCCGCCAATGCGAACCCTGATTACCGTTATATGTTAGGTTTTGTATCTGTTCTAAGGTAAAAAGAAATATCGGATTATCGGATTAAGTGCAGGCAATTATAAATAAATAAAAAAAATATTAACACGCATATTTATATCAGGGCTGGTATGATTTAAATAAGTGATTTAAATCAGTAATTTAATTCGCGATTTAAATCACTATAAAAAAGTAAAAGAAAGTCACGATTTTGACTTTTTCTGTTCCAGAGTAATATTTGTCAATAAAATGCTAGAACAAGCCCCTTGAGTGTACACAGTGAGATGCATCGTTAGGTTATTAACGACTTAAGCTGCTCATGCGACGCAGTCACCCACACCCCCACACCTTTTGTGCCGTATGTACACACTGAGTTAACGATATTTCTCCATTGTGGTGCCCGTACTAATTTCCAAACAGTTGCTTGCTGATAGCAAGACTGCTTAATAAATAACAGCGCCAAGACTATTTTCTTATACAAATAAGCCATGTCAATAGAAGTACTCAAGTTATGAGTCACTATCATTGTTGATTTTAAAGTCAGAGTCATTAACCCAGCAAATTTGTGGTGCACTAAATCTAAAAAAAAATGACTGGTAGACGTCTAGCTCCCGTATATGAAGATATTTCGACAGAGATGCGACAAATAGTTGAAACGTAAAAGCTTTTTGCAAATGTTCAGTTATTCGATGTGAGAACTGCAGTGGCATTAGACTAATAAATAGTGAAAAATCGGTTCAGTATTTTTTTTAATGTTCTGTGACTTTTTTGGTGATTTAAATAAAAAGTCAATTAAAATAAAAAAAATCAAAAATCATGACTTTTTTAATAATAGTTATGATTTCTACCAGCCCTGAGATATATATATGTATATATATTTGAAAAGAAAACTACCTGGTTGGTTTTGCTGAACCGAACCGAAAAAAACCGAATCGAAAATTTTTGTTGAACCGAACCGAACCGAATCGAACCGAGCCGGAGGTGAACCGTCACACCTCTACCCCCAACCGGGGCTTTATGCCCTGGAGGGGGTTATGGATTGGGCTGTGTCCGCCTGTCTGCCCGCCCGTTACCACTCATTCCTCTTAGATGTGTAGGCCATTTGGTCTGATAGTTTACAGGACTCACCCCCATGGTCGTAGCTTAATGCAAGGCCATTTTTTTTTTTGGCGGTTCGTTAAAGATTGGATTTTTTACGAATTTTAAAAATTGTTTAGCTTGATTGTAAAGTGTGTAAAGCTTTTCTTGTGGACACGATATCTCAAATTCATTTGGACGGATTTCAACCAAACTTTGTATGTGGCTTGTGTGGAGAAGGGTCGTGACCTGATTACCTTTGAGTGACCTTGGGTGAAACGTCAAGGTCACTGTGAGACTTTGAAATTTTACACTTCTGTTGCTTTTGGACACCATATCTCAAGGTCGGCTGGACGGATCTCAACCAAAATTTGTCTGTAACTTGTATGTGAAAGGTGTCGCAACCTGATTAGATTGGGGTGACCTTGAGTTAAAGGTAAAGGTTACTGTGGGACTTTAAAATTTTGTACATCTGTTCCTTTTCGACACCACATCTCAAGGTCGGCTGGACGGATTTCAACAATAATTTGTCTGTATTTTGTATGTAAAAGGTGTCACAACATGATTAGGTTGGGGTGGCCTTGGGTCAAAGGTCAAGGTCACTGTGAGACTTTGAAATTTTGCACATCAGATCCTTTCGGACACCACATGTCAAGGTCGGCCATTGAACATTTAGTTGGAAACATGTCTTCTAAATCAGCACCAAAACCTGAGCAAATGTTCACAATGTTCAGCCTAGTGACATCCAAAAAGGGGTTAAAGCTCACAGGTTCAGATCGTTGCAAAATTCTCGTTAATCAGTCAGCACTTAAAGAAATGCAACGCTTACGCACCAAAATGCAACTTCATTGTCATCTAGCATTAGACGCTAGGAATAGGTCTCTTAAACATCAGGTTTATCAACGCATATTGAAGACTTCAAAATGTACTGGAACAGAGTCAAGCTGGACCTTATGTGCATAACAGAAACCAAAATGCACAGTTATGAAGAGACGAAGTTGCAGGGTATGCATAGTTGTTGTACAACCAGTGGGCATGCCATCGTTATATTTTCAAAATAGCCCATTCAGCGTAACTTGGAATATGTAAGTGTCATTGAATGCGTTGGTACTGTAGTAGGAAAAATTTTTGTTGCTTGTGTCTATATTCCACCAAACACTTCATGGTATCAAATACGCCCAGACTTGGACCAGTTTCTGCGAGATTGTGCAATCATCAAAGAAACAGCAGTGTTCCACCACTATAATATGTGGAGATTTTAACTATGACCTCTTCATTCGAAACGATGACTCCCAAGGTGGCCTCCCTGATTTGTTTTTTGCACGAACAGTGAGGTCTTGACAACAGTTACAGAATCTGTGTACTTCTCAGACCACTGCTTTCTCGCTGTGTACTTTCATTAATGCATATTGGTTATTGATGGCGCTGAGTTTTTACACAATAAAACAAAACTAAACGACACGCTGTAAAATCCGTCTGCAGTTGTGTGAGGTAATACTCTTGCTCGTTTTCCAGTGAAATCTTTTTACTGTTCTTGCTGTTGCGCACATTATTACAACGAATCGTTTATATATCCGTAAATTACACATGCTCAGTACAAAGGTGATAATGAACCATTACATGTTGCGACAAAAACAAATTCAGTGTAAAGTCATATTCTTCACCGATCGAATACTGTCACTGCCAGGGGTTTTATCCTATTTGCAGTTATCGGCATTTATCATTAGTTATAAGCATGTTTCACTATTTAGTTCCGCACCGAAAATATTGATGTTTACGGAATGAAATGGTTGCGTATTACGTAGGTGTGATGTTGCTCACAGACACGTACTTGTACTTTGCTACTCAAAAGGCAATGCTATAAGAAGAGTGAAAAAAGCTTGACGATGGACTAAGTGTTCGGATGTGTTTTAGACAATACTTAAACCTTTGGTTTAAGTTGACATCCCGACCGGAGTCCCCGTCAGGGTGAGCTGTAACAAATCGTTTTATGCTATTCACAGTGTCACAGTCACTGTGAATAGCATAATAGCATAGATCGTACATTAATTTTAAACCGAATCATCGCCGTTTCCGGTTGGGGGCTGTGCTCTCGATGATGGCTTGTTAAATATAAAATTGTCTTGGCCAGTTTATAAATTACTTGAAAATTATCCGCACCATTTACATGTACGCGTATTAGAAAGAGAAATGGAAATCGAATAAGTGATTTATAGAATTTTTACGCAATGCGCATTGAGCGGTCGTGGTTGGCCTACTTGGCAAGTCTGTGGTAAAAAAGAACTTGTATTCTGTGGAAACTTTTTATTTGGCTGGTGAGACATACGCATTTGTTTACAAAGACAGGAAATTAAGCTTCCGTTATGAGTGAGTGACGTGGATATACACTGATGAATAAGCCGCTCTAGTTTTGCATTTTGATGTATAATATTTATGGGCTTATTTTGTAGATGGGTGTGCTCGTGCGTTTGTTGAAGAAGGGCATCACTTCAGATTATTAGGGACAGAACAGGTACGCATTAATTGTTACGCAATGCCCAAGTAGAGACATAAGCCTTGAACCACGAGGTGTCTGCCCGATTCCAATTTCTTTATCCCCCCTCCGCCTCTCAGCTTCCTGCTCCGCCCCCTTCGCTTTCTTATGTTTGCCCTATCGCAACGTTTATCCCATACAGAAGAAGCAATTCCATATTTTCAAAGTGAACATTGTGTTTGTGTCCCGTCATTTTCGAGTTTTATCAAAAGCTTGTAGCATATAACTTATCAACCAACAAAAAAATTTAAGACTTATAATATAAAGTGAATCACACTAATCGTGCCTGCCGATAAGACATAAAACTTTGTTTAAAATTCACTATTCCTGGGAATATGAAAATATGGAAATGTGCCCTTGGGCACGGTGAAAAAAATAGTGCCCGTCATATTCTACGTATAATAAAGCTCAGAAATATGCTTCAGCAAAATGCAGGAATATCAAAGGTCTTCGGTTTTCTGTTTCAGTATGAAAGATACCAGAGGTTTGCAACTGAAGAATTTATACTTAAGAACGGTGGGGTGCTGTGTCCTCGACCTGGCTGTGGGGCTGGCATATTACCTGACGATCCAAGCGACCGCAAAATGACTTGCACAAAGCAAGGGAGTTACGGATGCGGGGTAAACTGCTTATTTTATGATTAGCAAGGTTCGTTTGGTTCGTGTCAACATCTCCAGTTACTCAAATCATATACAGGCTTGTGGAGGTGAAATTGCGATAATTTGATTGTAAGATAAAATAATATGTGATTGTTAATTTGAAGCGTAAATGCCTGTGTGCTAATAAGTAACCGCAATTATTGTGCCAGGAAGCACTGTTTTAAGAGAACACAATTCCAACGAATAGCTCGAAGTCAACAAGTGTATAATATAAAGTACATGTATGTAGGAAATCTTTGTTTACAGTTTGTATTTTGTCGACTTTGCAATGAGCAGTATCACGCAGGACAGTGTGGGGCCAGTCCAAAACCAGCACCCAGAGCTGCCGGCCGGGATCGAGATGTAAGCAGTTGAAACGCTGTCTGCCCATTGTACACTCAATAACCTTGACGAACTCTTTCCATACTGAAGCGTGAAATGTGTTAGATTGGTTGGGACAGTATGTAGAAGTGTGGATGTGTGACTTTATGCTGCATAATCCGCATAATAAGTTTTAGTCTCTTAGAATTGGAAAGGAATTCCACAATTTCCTTACTCATTGTCAAGTCAAAAATAACCCTGTGTATTTTCACGTTGAGCGCTAGTGTGGAATTTGGATTTGAGTTTTTATCTACATTACACTTGAGCGTGGTATTTTATGCTGCAGAGATTTCGCCTCGACAGACAAAGAGCGGAAAGAGCGCGTTGGGACAGAGAAGCAAGGGCCAAAATTCAGGAAATTAGCAAGCCATGCCCAAAATGCAATGTCCCGACCGAGAAAAATGGAGGCTGTATGCATATGACTTGTACAAGATGCCGATTCGATTGGTGCTGGATGTGCAAAATAGAATGGAATGGAAATTGCCAAGGAAACCATTGGTTTGGTTAAATTAAAGCCTTATCAAGTTGGACGTACATCATGTGCTTGAACATGTTATGAAAGTATCAGTGTCTTTCTAGAGCTGATATGCATCGTTCATCGGCGTTCCTGATACACTTTTTAGCCCCCAGCCAAAATTTGGCTGAGGGCTATTGCTATCGGTTAGTCTGTCCGTCCGTTAACATTTAGGGTGCTATATTTTGTACGCACCAAAACGCTAAGTTTCCGTGGTCGGATTGTTTTTAAATTTAACACAGTGAAAGAACATATATTAAAGGTGTGCAAAGTCAAGGTTTCACTTTGATCGACCAAAAATTGTCGAAATTGTGGCCCTCTGGACAATTTTTCATGTATTGCACTGTCAAACAGGCAACTTTGTACGCATCAGTTCGACATCAACGCTTTGATATAAAGCTATGAAACCTTACACAGTGAAAGAATATATATTGAAGATGTGCATCGTCAAGGTTTCACTTTGATCGACCAAAAATTGTCGAAAATGTCACCTTCTGAACCTAGACAATTTTTCGTTCATTGCACTGTCCGACAGGCGACTTTTTACGCAATATGCGACATGAACGCTTTGATATAAAGCTATGAAACCTTACACAGTGAAAGAGTATATATTCAAGATGTGCAACGTCAAGATTTCACTTTGATCGACCAAAAATTGTCGAAATTATGACCCTGAGAACTTCGACAATTTTCGTGTATTGTGCTGTCATACAGGCGACTTTGTACGCATCACTTCGACATGAACGCTTTAATATAAAGCATATAGTGAAAGAATATATATTTAAGATGTACAAGGTCAAGGTTTCAGTTTGATCGACCTGAAATTGTCGAAATTATGGCAAATCATTCAAAACCAGGGCTTTTAATCTGTCAGGCCTTTCTTTACAACAGATGTCACAAAGAATCGAGTGACGTGCCATCCCATAACTGCATATCAGTTTCAATTCCGAATGCTTGAACATAAAGGCGCTGGCTGGGGGCTTTGCATCTCTGGTGCCTATGTTTATTGTAGCTGTTGTTGTTGGGATAGGTATAAATTAGATTCCTTTCTGCAAATTATAAATAGAAGGTCTGATGTATAAGCTGTGCGTCTCCACGGACGAAAGAATGCAAAGTGTATATGATACAGGCTATGACAATAACCACGCTATCTGATGTTAGCCCGAAAAGATCTGCCTATCTATAGGAGGCCTAGATCAATCAGGTTAACAATAGATAGCCTGAAAACAGTCAAACTATCTGTTGATAGCCTGGTTTTATAGCTTGACAATTGCAGAGTTAGTCTGAAATGCTTCGACTAGCAGCATAACAAGCATGTCTTTGTAGGGTTCAGTGTCCAATTGATATTTATGAGGCAAGATCGACTTGGTGTTATTAGATAGTTTTCTGTTCAATACAAATCTTAAAATTTTAGCTTATTATCTCGATTCAAAATAATCGCTTTATTTACAAATCTCAAATGAAACTACATCACGATTTTCTGTTCAGTATTATTTATTATCCAGAAAATATCTATGTTTCTGTTTTTGCAAATGACATTTCCTTTTAAGTCTGCGATAAGGTACCTTTGGGCCGTATTTTATCATTCACATTTTACTCATTTTTTCTTTGTACAAATTACCTGAAATTTTAAACCACCTGCTAAGGTATTCACAAAAGTTAACTGCGCAGTTAACTGGACTAATAGAAGCGAAAGTCGGTTGATCTAGCTATGTCACGTAAACAGTTTTAGGTAGATTTTGGTTTGTTAAATAGGGTAAATTTATTAATTTACCTTGGAATGTTCTGGTTGCCGACGGAGCAGTTAGCGAAATTAGCTAACTGTAGGTTAATTTTTGTGAGCACGGCCACGCCGTTACAGAAATGAAACAAACAATATTAGTGGAATAAATTACGGTCATTTTACCTTAATTTCCAATTGCCCGTGTTGCTGCTTACTGCAGGTGTTGCAAGGCTAAATTTAGAAAATGAAATGTAAATGTAGCCTCCTTTCATCAGGCATTGGAAATGTTTGTGCTTGTGTAAGTGTCCAAAATGTCTCAGAACTGAGTGGCATACCAAGATTGTGGATGGTCCAGCCGGCATGGGTTCACTGGTTAATAAATATAGTGTATGCTAGGTATTTATATACACTTGCTAGGCAGGTAGATACGCACAGCTGTACTCACCCGGCTCTTCAAATATCGAAAATTTTACCCCGTGCTGTACTGAAAGTGTGTCTGTGACATCGCCATAACAACGTAACTACCGCATAGAAAGTATCGCAGGGGAGTACAAAAATTATGTAATTTACAATATTTATACCAAAAAATCATGGCATGAAAAGTCACACTCGCGTTGGGATTGATAAGAAAGCACTCCCTGAGCCTTGAGCACTGTTCACATTCGCTCATGCTAAAAAGTGCTACAGGCTGCGATAGGGTTTTTCAGATCAGTCCTCCCGCTCCTGTGGTTTTTAAATCGACACTAAGAGTTTCCGAAAAGAAGCCCTTGGCTTCTAAACAGAAACTCGACATTTTGAGACTCTAATATTGGAGCCAAACAGAAGCTCCGGGGGTTTCTATTCGGAAACTGTTTCCAAATATAAGCCCGGGGGCTTCTGTTATTATTTCGGCAATTCAAAACCAAAGAATAAAGCTGGCTACGGGTCGAGTGATGCTCAGGAGTAGAGACGTTGGTACGGGGTTCTTTATGCAGATGGAAGGAGGAGGGAGTAGGGGGTTTGCCTTTGTAAGCAAAAGGAGTAACGGTATCAGCAGTCTGGGGTACTCAAGAAAAGAGGTCGAATGGTGGGACCGTTTATTCAGAAACGATTTTTAATGTGACCATTTTAAGACCAAATAGAAGCCCCTGGGGCTTCTGTATGGGTTAGCTTCTTTTCGTAAACTCCCAGTTGTATAATGATAAAATCAATGTTGGAATACAGGACCTAATTTAAGATTATCCCTTATAAGAAAAAAAGAGTACGAAACAAATTGAAATTCTGACAATTCTCGAATTTTCGACGGACAATCGCCCCACCCTTTCACCACCCCAACCCCCCCACCCTTCCTAAAAAGAATTAATGCCGCTCATTGCGGCTTTGTTGCACTTCTTCGGAAGACTTGTTTTAAATTGTAAATAAGCAGCTGTGTATTTTATCCTCCATCCGTTTCTACACTTGAAGAGTCTTTTCACATGAAATAGTGATTTTGTGATAATATCCCTGTATGTTTTTGTGATAATTTCAGTATTTTTTATCAGTAAAGTATATTACCGGTGAAATAAAAAAAGGCTATTTTATTGTGTTGTGACTGTAACTGTGTATCAGTGGCATTCAAGTGCAATGTATGCACATGGCGTGTTAGGATGTAAAGTGTGCTTGCTTTTTTAGCAAATTTTGTAAAATGTACGCGACGGCCAAAAAGTTTTATTTTACTTTCATATAAGTTTCATATTAATCACATATTTAACATAGGTTTATGAATTAAAATAATAAGATTCATGATGAGTGTGCAGAATGAGAATGTAACTAGACCACATTTTTTATTCTAGTATTAAGCACGCGAAAGTTGCTCAGACTGTGCACTATACTCCAGATGGTTAGGACTATACTCATATTGGCTACTCTAGATTAATGTCATAGTACTATAGAGATTATGAACTACGACGTAAATATTGTATGTTATTTTATAATTTGTCAATAAATTTTACTACGCTTGTCAAAGTCTTATTTTGATTATCCTCATGCACAATTTCGAATGATACTTTAAAAATTGTTGGATTTTAGGTAAGTTTGAAGCAAAACACATTTTGTATTCGCCAAATTGGTGAAAAATGTGAATCACAAAAATAAATTAATTACTCTCAAACGCCTCCCACGCCCCCTTCCCCCACCCCAACCCAGTGAACCATATTTCCACAAAATTTATTACAGTTCGATGCAGAGTTAAGGAAAAAATAGCATTTAAGTAAAGTTAGCAGTGCGTCACCGGAAGTCAAATCAAGGGTGTAGCCCATAAGGCCGTAGACCGCCTGGGCTAAATCGTAATGGAATTGGTTGCAAAAACAACTCAATGTTTAATCATATTAATTATTATTTATTTACTTCATAATGTTAATTACATTATGAAGTAAACACTACTCTGTTTAAGTCTCGTTCAATACCTTTTCAGTCACAGTTACACAGAAATTTAAACTGCTATGCATTGTTCCTTAGCGTAGGCAGTGTATCTGAAATCTATGCATTTTTTATTGTAGTACTAAGCACTTGTCACGACGCGAAAGTTGCTCAGACTGTGCATTATACTTCAGATGGGTAGGACTGTACTCATTGGCTCAGTGTTAAACGGGCGCTTTGTGGTGCCATGTGCTGGGCGGGGTGGGGCGTGTTAGAGGTGCTAGTATATATATAGTATAGATGCGCAACGATGGGTTCAATTTGTCCCTTGTCCGGACGTCTGTCAGTACGTCGCACTTTAAACTTTTGTTGGCGATATCACAAAAAGTAATCATTGGATTTTACTGAACCTTACAGGAAGAAAGTATATGTAGCATAGATGCGCCACGAGGGGTTCAGTTTTTCTTGTCCGGGCGATATATCAAAATGTATTCATCGGATCTTTACCAAACCTTACAGGAAGGAAGTATACATGGTATAGATGTGTAACGGTGGGTTCAATTTGGCCCATGCCTATTCATCTGTCCGTCCGTAGCACATTAAACTTTTTTCTTGTCCGGACGATATCTTAACGTATGTATTGGATCTTCACCAAGCCTTACAGGAAGGAAGTATATGTAGTGCAGATGTGCAACGGCAGGTTCAATTTGTCCCACGTCCGTTCGTCTGTCCGCCCGTCGCACTTTAAACTTTTTTGTCCGGGCGATACAACAAAAACTATTCATCGGATCTTAACCAAACCTTACAGGAAGAAAGTATAGGTAGAGTAGATGTGCAAGGACCCGTCCTTCGCTCCATCCGTTGCACCTTGTACACCGTATATTGTTTTTGTCCGGGCGCTATTACAAAAGAGTAACTGAACCACGGTGATGTAACCGCTATTGGCTGAAGGCTCTGCATCTCCGATGCCTACGTTTCACCCTGTTAATGATACGTAGAATTATCCACTTTAGTCCATTATCAATTGTAACTGGGGTTTTCTTATATTGAATTTTCAAAATCCTTTATCTTATAGAAATAAAGTCATCATTAAAATTATCTTGAGTGCTATTCTAGCATTCTTTTTTAGCATTCTGGAAAAGATTCTTGGCCACTTTTGTTAAACGGTATCTCCACAGAAAAAGTAAAGCAAGACATTCTGGTGATAAATTAATATTTTCTCAGGAACCCAGATTTTAAGGGCGTGATCCTAAAGTTATCCCGAGGTTTTTTTTTACAAATAGTACAAATCCTGAAATTTCAACATCCAATTGCTATCCATTAATCGATGCAAATTCCGGAATTTTATCCTGGTGACATCAAGATTGGAATCTCGAACTTGTTTTCTCTAGGATTTGGCCAATTATCACATTTCTCTTTTATTCTGAATTCTAAAACTAAAAGTCTGTATAGCTATATCCTTTCACGTCATCAGAAGGGGTTTCTCATTTTGACACTTTTTATTAAAGAATCAACATGCATTCTCTCTTTACCTAAGCTGGTCACTGCAGTCTGCGAAATTGCGCTTATTGTACACATATTTGATATTTTAGTAGGACTATGATTTCAAACTGTCAAACTTCTCGCACAGATGGATTCTTGGCGAGAAACACACTCGTGACGTAGTCACTCGTGGTTTCTCAGCCAAGACATCATCTGTGCGTGAAATTTCTGTTTTAGGAATTAAAATAGAACATCGTTGGTGAAGGAGTGGAATTACGTAGGCCGATGATCCCCGGTGTAACAGTCCATCTTGCTACTTGTGCAGCTTCACCGCAGCTGAAAGCTAAACTAAGGGGTCATCCATAAAGTACGTACGCAGAAATGGGGAGGAGGATCACGGTCGGTGCGTACGCACTGCGTACAGGGGGACGGGGTCCGGGCTGGTGCGTACGTGCGCATTTTTAAACATATCTCAATGTTGGCATGTACACTTTCAATTTTGTCACGGATTAGTTGGCAGTATAGTTTTAAAACAGATACTTTTTTCAATATAGCATCAACATTTTGCGTACGTGTGTACAGGGGAGAGGATGTCTAGGCCAATGCGTAAGCACTGCGTACAGGGGGGGGGGGGGGGGGGGTCAAAAATTGACAAGTTTTGCGTACGTACTTATGGGTGGCCTCTAATGTGTCTTTTCACCTGGACTAACACCCCAGTAACGTTGTTTGGAGTCAGGAGCATCACGATATATTCTGAAGGTCCGAAAGTAGATGACCCACCCCAAATCCGTAGAAATGTAGGAGGTCACACGCAAGCAAGATATTTCCAAGAGACACTGTTTAAGTACCGCGATAATCAAAGCAGGGCTGGTGTGATTTATATCAGCTGATATTAATGAAGGTAATTTTCAATCACTATTTTACTTTGTTTTAATTTTTTAAAGCTGAGCTGAGTCATTAAAGTGTCTTCCCCCGGACCCAACTCCAGCAGTAAAGCAGGCTGTCCAAAGCGCCTATTTACTATATCAGTTTACTGATAAATAAAAATATTTTCGCTTTCCCCAATGCCGTCATGAACTGCCTGCGGAAAGAATCTGCTTTATGTCCAACTGCTTATTCACGAAATCTCGAGTAATTACCAATAAAATGTCCCAGAAAACATTTGCTGATATACCTGGTTGGCTGAGGATATATTACTAAGCGTCCATCTTTATGCAACTTGGTATTATTTGTTGTTTTAATCATGTCAAAGTATATTGCCTTGATTTTAATTTGAATATAGGCAGGCCTTTCATAGAGACTGGATTCAGATATCTTGCATCTAATGAAATTAAGTTTATAACTGACCTGACGTCATTAGACTGAAAACATTTATATGCCTGCAACCGAAGTAAGTTTCATAGAGATGTTTGTAAAATATTGGATACCCCGGTACGAAGATACAATATCTCGGATACATTGTTTCAGCACATCAGTGCCTTATTAGGCACTTATCTTACGCCATACCCATAGTATGTCCTATTCTCGCACTGTGTATTACCATATCGCTCCGAACATTAATTAAGTTGGAGAGAGTACGCTCAAGAACAGGACTGGCTTGAAACAGTCCTTATGTCTTTCTCCGTTCCAATGTCGCTGCCAAAGATCTTTCGTGTGTCTTGGGGTAGTATGGTATGCGGTATATTTGTTGGTATATTTGGTTGGAACCCAGTAGGAAACGATTAGCCTTTATAGTAGCTTCATGTTTCTTTAGAAATTCTAGAATTAAAGCGATATTTGAAATTTCTCAAATGCATATAGAACCGACACCCACGCAGATTCTAGACACATCATGAACTTTTTGTAACTGGTAATTTTGCTGATTTGAGTGGCTAGTAGTAGACCTCTGACTGTTGAAGAGAAATTGATGACCCATCCGACTTATTTTTCAGGTACTGTATTCTGCAACAACAGATACTGCCGCTTTATCATCAAGTTTAAAACCATCTGTATACACAATAATTATATAACATCTGTATAACTTGCACTAAACGGAGGGACAACATTAGTCTTTTATTTGTAAGCAAAGAGACCAATTCGTGTGTATAGATTTTTTCGCATTGCATGGCTAGTTCAGCGCACATTGCATGGCTAGTTGTAATCGTCCAAACTTTAGAGGAAGCCCATCTTACCTCTACGTGTATGCTATCAGTTGGCAAGTTCTCGAAGGATTGAAGCTGAGCCACAGACCTTGATTCCAGAATCTTTATACAGGATAGTCTGCGCTAATAGTTAGACACTATAACCATACTCTGTCCTAGATCATATAAACGCTCCATAAAATATAAGGAGTGTCCCTGTCTGCTCCCCAATCTGCACCAAAATGACCCTGACAATATTCAATGCTTTGTGGCATTTTCTTTTCATCTCTTTGGCGTGGAGCATAATAATAATAACACCTTAAAAAGTTAAAAGGACCTAAATTTTGTTTTCTTTTAATTCAATTTCTAAAATAATGAAACACTATCGTTTTTCTGTTTTCCGTTTTGGTCTGAAAAAAAGAGTGATTCCTCTATTCCCTGTTAAAAGATATTTTTAATACTATGGATTGTTCTTAGGAAAAGTGTAATTGAAAAAATACAAGCATTGAAAAAGCCTTCTTTTTGATCAAAATATTTAAAAATGCAGTACTCGTAATCGGCGTTCATTCATTATTTTTTAAAAAGTAAACAGGCTTTTGAGTACACCGTAACACCAAATCAAAGAAAATTATGACATCGTGCTTATTATTGATGAAATCTTCCTTCAGATATGATTCAGGACATACAAAATGATTCTCAGTGCGCCTTTGTTTTATAAAACTACTCTGTGTGTGAGGGAGTACATACAATTTGACCAAGCGCAATTTGACCAACCGCCAATTGACCAATGGACATTTGGCCAATCCCGTAATAAAAAATAGGCATTTGACCAACTTTTTCACAGAATTCACAGAAAAATATAAATTGAAAGAAGGGCTCAGCTCCACCAAATAGAATGTGTCCTATTCCTCTCTGTCATTGGATGTCATTAGATGTCGCCTGTTGTGGAGTTCTAAGTTCCCCGTTAATCTCCACGCTCCGGTATTATACCAGCAGACCCAGGCCTGGTGGACCCTGTAGAGTCATCTTAGGTACTTGGCTTTTTGTATAGATACCGGCATTTTGCTACCAAAAATTAAACAAAGTTTGCTTGCTTATTCAACAACTTCTTTACCATAGTGGTAGCACACCGCAAAGAAGCATCCATGGTATCAGCAAAGATCCTGCAGGACGTTGTAGGTCAACCGCCAAAGAAGCACACAAAGCGGGAACACGCAGAGTTCCAGAGAGGCACACAAGTTCTGCTCAGGATTTCCAGGAGGAACCCACAATGCTTCAGGAGTTCGTAACGGCACATGGTGTTCGACTTGGAATTAATTACAGAGCGCGATCGTTGTAGTGTTGTGACTGTTTAGTCGTGAGACTGAACCCAGCTCGGATTGTTTCGGACAGTAATTTTATTTGCGGTATTATAACTGTTATGCTGTTGCAGTTCTGGGAATATTTTGATTGCAAATATGTTACTAAGAAGCAGTAGAAAAAAACAATAAATAATAAAGTTGGTCAAATGTCTGTTTTTTTTCATTAAGGCGTTGGTCAAATGGCTGTTGGTCAATTTGCAGTTGGTTAAATTGCAGACTGGCCAACTGACCCACGCCCGGGTGTGAGCAAGCAAATTATTGCTTTCTTTAGACCAGGTTAATATATCAGTTATCATTAGTTCAAATATTTGTAAAGAGAGCCAATGGTACCATATTGATACAAAAACATAGGCATCGATGCAACAAATATTTTCGATTCATGGGTATAGGTCGTTTTGCCAATGGTTACTTTGCCAACGACCACTTTGACCATTTTGCCAAGTTCCATTTTGACAACAAAATAATTTTTTTGTATAAATAAGTTCTTTTCTTTATAGAAAAATAAATAAGGACAGAAAATACAAAATAATATATTGAACAATAACAGACTCCATATTGACGCCTTGTACCATCTCAACTGCATACTTTTCTAACATCATAAGTCCAAATTCCCAAAACTTATCCTGACATCTCAACTTTATTCCATGACAGTTTGTATTTAGAACTGCTGCTGAATAAAAAATTATTTCACTAATTTACTGTCAAATTTAACTCAACGGTTGTACTTTATACCCAAATAGCTTTCTAATATAAAGTCATTTCTACTCCTGACTGCTGCTCTCCCATGGCGTCCTGCGCAATTTTCACACAAACAACTGCGGCGGCCTTGGAGTGCCAAAAGCGCAGTAAAGAACTGCGGATGGCGATGCCCAAGACGTTGAAGGAACGCTGAGTTCCAACTTTCAAAGAGGTTGTTCGTCCTGTGCTCGCCGTTGAGCATTCGATCGTTAACGTTCCACGTCTCCGGAGCAAAGACTGGAGGAACATGGTAAAAGGAGCCGGTGACGCATGTGAGGTCAAAGTACGCGATCAGCTTTTGCACTTCCTCTGGTGCGTTTTCTCGGATGAAGGCTAGGGCGTCGCGGTACGTCGGCTACCGGTACAAACGCCAAGCCGTTAAGCATACGCATACATGTCGGACGTCTGGCGATGTCCGGTGTAGTGGTACCAATCCCAACTTATTTTGCTGGCAAAATGGAAATTGGCAAAGTGGTCGTTGGCAAAGTGATCGTTGGCAAACTGGTATGTACACCAACGACAACATATGACTGAATGCCATTTGTGCCAAATACTCTTTAAGATACAATGACGACTATCAGAAACCGGACTCAATTAGTTCAGCCCCACTGGTGGTCACATTTCCAGGGTTCCAGGATTTTGGACTTAGGACTCCCGTTTGCTATTAATACATGTGGCTTGTCGGGTGGGATTGTCTCAAGTCGATGTCTGTCGTTGGGGTGTATGTATACATATGCGTTTGTTTGTTTGTTTGTTTGTTTAGTATTTAACGTTCCGTTCAGCAATTAGGATGGCTATATTAGGACGCATTTGCTAAATAAACACATTGAAAAAAAGAAGAAAGAGGAACTAGACCGATTTCGTCACCGAGTGACGAAATAAACGCTTTAAAACACTTTATAACCATCTCAAAGGTTTACTTGATAGTTTATATCAGAGGTGTAATCTACATTGTGCGATTTACCGATCAATTGAAATTATCGCTTGGATCGAAATGGCTCTTCTCTTACCGTTTTCGAAATAAAGCACAACTTCCGGTTTTTGACTCGAAAGTGACCTTAAGGTCAATGTCACCAGAAGTTTTACCTTAGGTAACGTCTTAGAGGGGATGGAGGTCGACAATGAGGTCAAAATTGTTCTATCCCTTATAGTTTTCTGAGATAAAGTGCAACTTCAGGCTTTTGACTCGAGAGTGAGCTTGATGTCAAGGTCACCGAAATTTGTACCTAGCGGAGGTGGAGGTCCTGGGTCTGGTGTGATTTTTTTCTGGTTGGTCTTATCAAGTACATAAATCACACTTACTTTGGAAGAGCAGTTATTCTTTATCCTCTATAAAACTTTTTGAAACACTCCTTTTCAAAGGACTAACAACAGCAACTTGTAATCGTATATATCAAGTGAATGAGTCTGCAACAAACCTTAAAAATTGAAAAAAATCAACATCTCTTTGCAATGGAAAGCGCAGTCAGCTGCTTGTAAAAAGCCACGTAAGTGCAATTCAGCGGCCTCAGTAAAAACAAGCATCGCAGGTGCAGTACCTGACAGTAAGCCTTTCAGTATCTTGAAGTCACAAGCGAATATGCCCTATGCTTATGCATACGCTCACAGACAGTAATGCTCTGCTAAGGATGACTGTGAAGACTAAGTATTTGGGACGGGCATTTCGTGTACGTTTTTGGGGGGGATTAGGGTCGGGCGTCTTACAGGGCACTGGGTGGTTAAACGTTATTTTCAACCGTCAGTTCGTATACAACTGAGCTGTCTGCATATTGTGTAGCAAAATCAAGCTTTAAAACTAGTGGTGTGCCTTATATTCGAATATTCGAATATTCGATTCGTTTTGACACGGTTCGAATCCTAAAATAGGGTTCAAATATTCGAAAACTTTAAGTACTTAGTTTTCTTTACTATTTGACCAAACCAGTGACGCCAATTCATTTTGAAGCTATGCAAAACTTATATCAAATAAAATGGCAATTTTTAATCAACAAACGAATCAGATATGTACACTTTATGCCGCGCATGCATGCATACGGCAATGTATGCTTGGAATCGAGTTTTATCTACAAAGAACTATTTCATAGGAAAATAAAAATATCCAAGGGGATCCCTTGAGATCTGCAAGGACAGCATACAGTAAAGCATTTTAAACCCTATGTTCGCGGAACGTACGGCGCGTTTCCGAGTGAGCTAGAGCTTGTTATTGCCACGATCGACACACACTATAAACGAGAAAGAGACACGAAGTCTCGCGATGTATTACGTGATCTCTCTAAGCCAATCAGATTGCTCTTTAGCTCATTAATTATGCATGCGTAGATTCTACAAGTGGCAGCCTTTTGTAAAAACAAGTAAGAAGATGTATCAAAAAGTTGGATTTATTGAATATTTCAACCAAACTATCTCGCAAAGAGGTAAAGTTTTTATATATTGTTATAGATAATGGTATGTAGCGTCAAATAGCCTAATATTTCTTATGTCTTAGCTTCAGTTTCTCGTAAATTTTTTCGCAAGTTTGACGGTTCAAAATTGTAAAGGTTTATTTAAAGTCAATTTTAAGAGTTTATTAATGATCTTCGCTAAATAGCTACCCGTTCTTCAACTCACTACTTGGCCAGTTTTCTTTGAATTTTTAATCCAAGATAACTGGACCCATAAATTTGCTCTCCATACGAAAATACCCTCACATCAATGCCCTCGAAAAAGTATCAAAACTCTTAAAAAACAGATTAAATAACTTTTGATTGCTAGCCGTCCCTCCTGTCTAACCCCCCCCCCCCCCCGCGAACTCTGAACTAACTAGATAAATATTATATTTTTGCATTACGGTCATTATGACCATGTTTTAGCAGGGTCGAAGGGGGGGGGGTGGCTGTAGATGAAAAAATCAGTACGTTTGCAAGAGTTGGATATATAATCGTTTTTTATATTTTATATATTTTATATATAATATATTTTATATTATAGCCCAGGCTCTCGAACGGACAAAGGATGCCTGGGGATTAATCATACCTGCTGCTGTGACAGATAACGCTACGAATGAGGTAAAAGCTTTCCGACTCCTTGAATGGACAGGGCTCAGCTGTATGGGACATAACCTGAATTTAGTTGTTCGATATGGCCTCCAGGGAGTGCTACGGCTAGTTAAAAAAGGTCGGAATTTAGTAACAGTTTTCCACCACAGCTCACACGCATAGGAGCTCTTGCAACAGAAGCAGAAGCTTCGTTTACCCAACGAGTTACCTAACCACAAGCTCATCGCTGACGTCGAAACCAGGATGGAATAGCACAGTTGCCATGCTTGCGCGCATAATTGAGCAAACACTGGCATTGCATGCAGTGGCTACTGACCCGAATTTCAAGCAAGGTGCTACTGTATGGGCAAAACTCTATACGTACGATGAGCAAATAGTTGTTGACGCAATGGTGAATCTTCTTCGCCCTTTCAAGTTTGCCACTGAGAAGTTGTCAGCCGGCAAGTCCCCAACCATTTCAATGGTACTTCCTGTGCTGATGAAACTTGAAAATCTACTGGATCAGAACGATGATGACCCTCCAACTGTCCCGAAACTGAAACGCTCAATGTTATCGAATCTCGATAACCAAAAGAACAAATTTGCAATGTACGCGTTATCTTTAGTTGACCCCAGAACAAAACGCCTTTTATTCTTAGCTGCAGAAGAAAGGGATAAGGCTACCAATGCATTGAAAGAGCAATGTGACATTACATACGAAGCTGGACAGAACAGAGCTCGAACTCCAAAACCTCAAGTCGAAACAAATGCGCCACATATGCCATGCCTCCCGAATGGATGCTGAACTAGCTGCTCAAGAACCGAAAGCACGTAAAACTGACATGTTTGATTACATCATTCAATGCTCTGACAAGACGCCTACTAAAAGCGAAATAATTGAAATTGAAACAGTAGATACTTGTCTGAAGATAGACACTATCTTATGTCCTCTGACGTGGTGGCGTGAAAATCATACAAAATATCCATTGATGTCGACTGTTGCAAAGAAAATACTAGCCATACCTGCAACATCAGTGCCTGCTGAAAGAATATTTAGTCTGGCAGGAAGCATCGTCACAAAAAAGAGATCACAACTGAAACCCGAGAATGTGAATTTACTCATGTTCTTGAACAAGAATACATAGAAAGCGTATACAAATAGGTATCTTGGTCTCGCGCAACAGCCTTCCTAATGCAAACGAAATATTCATTAACAATGGCAGTTTTACAAATCCTAGTTAAGAGCATTGTTACTTAAGAAGTTGAACAGTTCACAGGATTATATTCGGAGTTATGTTTTAAACTCAGCACAAATTTTACTAGAGATATTATGTGCTATATCGTGAAGTCAAAGATAAGCATAAAATTATCTGACGCATTAAAAACAAGAAATTTTTCATTTTTACATAGTTTATCAAAATAATTTTGTTTCTGAATAACTCTGTAGATTCCGGATATGTAACATTAAGAATTACTTGAAACTGAATTTTTGTTATTCGTTTTAAATCTACGTATTGATTGACACAGCAAAATTTTCATTTTTTCTACATTTGAACGAAAACAGGCTCATTGAATGTGCCATTGTGAAAGTAAAAACAGCAAATAAACAGACAGTATTACAATTATATATATAAAAATTTGTTGTTTTAGGTTTCACATAATATTCAAGTATAATGCTTGTACGTTAGGTAAATTACTGAATAAAAATAGTTAAGAATTGTTGAAATTGCAAGGAAATTTATCAAATGTGTGACTTTTAGAATAAATAAAAGACGTTTCACAATAAAACATCATCCGTAAATATTTCTCGTAGAAGTAAACAACAATTTGCAAAAACATGCAAATATTCGAATAATATTCGAATAATATTCGAAAATGTTTTCGAATCACACCACTATTTAAAACCAACCAGGCAAACGAACTCAAAGAACTGCTTTTGTGTCTATGTGTGGAAACAGATTTTCGAATTAATTCAGAATGAAGTTTGGAGTTTAAATTCATAATGTGCTCATTCATAACTAATTTTTGAAGTATTATGTACTAGTGAAATATGGCTTGCATTCTATATATCGTAAAACATCGTTGAACCGAACAGCCAATTATCAAATTGGACCACAATTACTTCAATGTTATAAGATTGTTGGCCATGTTATTCAGGAATCTACTATACTTAGCCATAGCCCTCTCGCGTGGTTTGGCGGGAAATTTCTTTGTCCCATGTCTGACGTTCCGTTGAATTCTACAGTCAGAGGAGGCAGACGCGGAAATTTAGTCTCGGTCTCTAGGGATTCGGTATAGACTTTTAGCTTGTTTAATTCGTAAATTCCCATTAATTATTAGAAAAATTGTGAGGTTTATTGATAAATATCATGAATTGGTTTACGTTTATTTGTATTTTATGGGAAAATATTGCGATTTAATGTCTGAGTATTCGGTGTTTTGACTTGTTCAGTAAAATGTTGAGCGTCCGGTGTTCAATAAAATTTATGTTGCATGTTTAATGAGTTGTATCAAGATATCACTTAATTGTTTGCTTTTCCCAAAAGATGCCCACCAGCCAGTATAGAGAAAGACATACGACCGATCACTCACAACTGCTTTCTCGCAAAAGAACGAGAGCGGATTATAATCAAACACTAGAAAGTGGCTACAGAAAGCACGATAGATCTAATACAGTTCGGAAATAGAAAAGGGATTTCGACCACACATATGCTCATCAAACTTCTATACAGTTGGAATAAGGGACTGGAATCTGGGCACTCCGTACGCGCCTTGTTTTTAGACTATTCGAAAGCATTTGACCGCGTCAATCACAATATTCTATTCTTATGTGACAGTTAGAGTCCCTAGAGGTACCACCAATCCTCTTGAAATGGCTGGCATCATTTCTGACCAACCGGTCACAATGCGTACGGCTAGGAGACAAGCAAACCAAATACGTGAAAATGAACGGAGCCGTTCCCCAGGGAACCTTGTTTGACATGGAAGGGTTTTAGCCTTCATCACTGACTTAAAACCAGAATTATCGCTTTTTAAATACGTAGACGATAGAATCACCTATGATATCGTTAAAAAGTCCTCCCCATTAAACAACAGACTACAACACACCATAGAAGCTACAACTAAATGGATAGCTACACATGACATGAAAATAATCGCACAAAAAACTATTGAAACGATAATAACCTTTAACAAAACTCTACCTAGAAGGTGTCATCGAACGCGTTAAAACTACAAAGTTGGTGTACACATACAGGACGATCTTAAATGGGACACCCATGTTAACGCAATTACCACCAAAGCCACCCAGCTTAAAAAATCGTACCCCCACGCGAGGCCTTGATAGTCCCGCAACTGGAATATGCAAGCCCAGTGTGGATCAACATCCTTGAGTAAAGAGCAGCGTTCGGCAACTGAATCAATCCAACGGCGTGCTTTGCGAATCGTTATCCCAAACTTTTCATACAGGAAGCGCCAGAACCAATCAGACTCCAGCCTCTAGAAGAAAGACGTTTTAACCTTTGTTCAAAACTTTTCAATTCAATTAAACAGGAAAACAGTATTTTGCACGACCTGCTACCCCCAAAAAGATCTCGAGAGCATCAGCTTAGAAATCAAGTGCAATACCACCTTCCCAAAACAAAAACAAACCGTTTTTAAATTCTTTTATACCTTTCTGTCTTTTAGCTTTCAAATGTGATATAAATCTTAGTCATGAAACAGTATTATTGACTACTAAATGCATATTTTAAATGTATTTTAGCTTCGAATTATTTATTGGGTATTCAATTCAAATCTTATCTTATGACCGAGCTACGTCAATTTCGTTTTATTTCGCAAATCAACTCGTGCCCCATACAGTTCACGAATAGATGGCATCGTATGTGACAACATCAAACATGGCAACGATGGCTGAGGCCGACATTACTAAGCTTAAGTTCGTGGAGTTGAAAGGCTTGCTACGCGAAAAGGGGCTGCCAACATCGGGACATTAAGCAACTTCGCTGTACAGAGTGCAGTAACAACAGTGAGGTCCGATGCGCATGCGCACACACAATCGCCACGTGTAGATGTGCAAGCGCAACCGCCAGTGAGGCCTGACACGCATATGGCGACACAATCGCCACGTGTAAATGCGCAAGCGCAACCAACAGTAAGGCCCAATGCGCATGCACACACACGATGGCCACGTGTAGAAGCGCAACCGCTAGTGATGCACGATGCGCATACATAATGGTCACTGCAGATGCGCATGCGCAACCGCCAGTGATTCCCGATGCGCATGCGGAGACACAATCGCCACGTGTAGTAAATGCGAAAGCGTAGCCATCATTGATGCCTGATGTACATGCGCACATATCGGTACACGACACAGATGCGTAAGAGCAACCGCCAGTGACCCCTGATAGACATGTACACGCGCATTCATCACGCGTAAGGTGCGCAGACCGCATGCGCACACACGATTGCAACTTGTATCCGATCAAAAATTGAATCACAAGTGTAACTTAGTCTCACGCTTTATTGCATTTCGTGCATTTTAACTTCAGTATTGCTGGAAAAATGTTCATTTCAAGTATAGTATTCGAGTAGTAGTGACTCAGTAGTGAAAAAAAAATAGTTCTGATTCGTTTGCTTTCAGTATTTCAAATGGATGTTAATGCTTTTCATAGATCCTGTGTTGAAAAGTTATGTATAAATTGTGATCGGTAGAAAACTTGCTTTCAGAGTTCGGCGTTTATTTCATTAATCCGTTTTGGTCTTAAAATTTGTAGTTTAGAACGCAACTGTTTGGTTATGTTATTACTTGGATTGCTGCTTAAAACGCAACCGATCATTTGTTTATATTCTTGATACTGCATGTTTTGTGCTAAAAAGAAAATTGAATAATTGGTGATCGCTAATCAGGTGTGGCAGTGCTTAATAATTTAGACGAATGAATTGTTCTTTGTGGTAATCATGTAATATGGTATCTGCAATGCTTGTATGGTATGCTTAGTTTAAATTCCATGACGTAACAGGCTGCTTTATTTTCTTCGTGTGATTCTAAATTTGAATAATCGTTATTCCAATTAAGTTCTAAAATGGTGTGTGTTGGTGTAGATTTTTTCCGAGGCAATTAACATTTTCATTACTGCTATACAATGTAGTTTTTATGTTATTACTCAACCCCGTGATTTTTAGTTTATTAATATTAAACATATGTAGCATAACTTCATGCAGTTGTGGCCTAACTCATAGCATTAATATCTAAGAACAGTAACTTTTCTTGAATTTTTCGTGGCCATCTGCAGGTGGTAAATGTGTCACGAAAACTATATTTTTTTTTTTGCATAGAAAAACCCATTTGTAGTGTTTGTTGTACCACGTTTAACCTTTGGTTCAAACAGAAAGTCACTTTTCTTATTGTACTTCACATGCTTTTCATGTCATATTTCACGGTGATCGAAGTGAGAATTTAAAAAAAAAGATCTTGAATATGCTTGCATGTGATTTTTAGGTTGAAAGGGGAAGGATAGTGAAAACTGGTGTAAGATTCTATGCAACTGCTTCATCTTAAGATCTGAACGAATAATCAGCAGAAACCCGTAGAATTTAACAGCAATCACAAAATAATTAGAACTATTAAAATAGAAAAACTTATCAAATATGTTTTAAAACCCTTAAACCAATTAAAACTATTATTTCAGAACGTCAAACCGTATAAAAAGTTACTTTTTGGACGCCTTAACAACCTATTAAAACCTACTTTTTTGGCGCCAAAAAACCTATAAAAACTTATTTTTGTCACCGAGGACCTATTAAAATAACCCATTCCAAACTTTTGAAAATTTTTGTGACCCCGTATTAGCACAAAAAAAGTTTCATCACTTTATTATGACTACCAAAATATTGTTCTACAATCAAGTTTTTACTTTGAAGCTTCGGAAGAGTTGGTGTATGAAAATGAGAGCGCCGAGGGTTCGAATTTATTAGTCGAATTTTATTTGCGATTTTAGAAGTCCATCCCGCAGATGAGAAACAAGGTTATTTTATTTTAACGCTTTCATACAAACGAATGTACGTTTTAAAACCAAATATCTAACTCATTCACCTCCTTATCATTATATTTCATCACTCCAGCAATGTCTATAGGCACATTAGGCCAGGGAAGAAAGTTTTTCATCCTATTTTTATTTCAACTGACAAGATCGGCTGGTGCCCCCCCCCCCCCCCCCGAAACAAAATTCGACTTGGCTCGGGCATTTTTCGACCTTTGAAAATTTCGGCGACCCATCATAAGGCTCAAGTCTTGTTTCATTTTTTCCCTACACGACATGGCTTTGTAAAACCTTTATAGGACATCAAACCTATAATTTGTCGCCACTTTGAAAGTATTTCTTTATGAAAATACCAGCGCTGCATCCTATTTTTATTTTAACTGACAAGGCCGGCTAGTGTTTTTTTTCCAAAACAAAATTCGACCTGGCTGGGGCATTTTTCTATCTTTAAAAATTTCGGCGCTCCAGCATAAGGCTGAAGTCTAGTTTCATTTTTTCCCTACAAAATAGGGTTTAATAAAATATTTATATCACATAAAACCTGTATTATAATTTGTCGCCATTTTTAAGCGTCTGAAGATTTCTTTATGAAAATACCAGCGCCTCAGGCTTAAGAAGAATTCAGAATAACAGGCCTACCGGAGAGCCGCTAAAAAAAAAAAAGAGACTATTTCAAGGTCATTTGTCCAAAAAGAGGTTTGTAGAGGCTTCCAATCAGGAAAAAAAGGTTTTAAGAGGTTCTGTACATCACTTTTCCAGGTCTTGGGCATCCCATGTATGAAGCAATACTTCATGCGCTTTCATTTAAGTTTTAAATAATTACTTAAATCCCACTTTAAAATGGTTGTGTTTTTTTTCAATCACGTGAACTCTGAAACTCGTACATCTTAATCATTTTAACTGTGACTTACCCGCTGTTCTCGTTTAATTAATAAAAGAAATATTTATAGTAACATCTCTTAAAGCTCAAGCAGTAATTCTTTTATCATAAATTTAATTTAAAAAAATTTCTGACATGTTCAAAAAAGAGGTTTTAGAGGCTATTTCTGAAAAAGGTCCCTTAAAAAAAACCTTTTAAGAGGTTTTAGAGGCTACGCCGGGAGGCCTTGAATAAATTCCTCTTCTGAAAGGCCCAAAGTTTCGGGATCAGTGGGGAGGGGGGGGGGGGGGGGGGGGAGGGTGCATGAGAAACTAGGCTATTTTTTTCTCGCCTTTGTGATGTTTGAAGAAACAGTTGCACGCCAATTTCAAAAATGTGTTACGGACGAGATGTAAACGTATTGCACTTGGTGACAAGACAAAACGTGACGTCCTAATCAACTTACCTTGACTTTTCCGGGTTAGGGAGGGGGGGGAGGGTTGAGTTGGCCTACTTCACAATGCTGCTGAACATACGTAGCCTGTAAAATGCTCTGCACGCAGAACAGAATTACTCTGACTCGTACATCACCACGCAACAATGAGAAGTAGACCGACAGAGGCAGGGGAACAGGGACGCTATCACCAGCCTGTGTTCCTTCGCTCTGCATCCGATGCCGCTTCCACTTCATCTGTGTCGCAAATAATGATACAGCACCAGCCCTGTAAAACTTTCAGAGCCAATGAAAAAAAAGCTGAAAAAAAGAGTGGAAAAAGCACGACTGCAGAGCAGATAAAACGATAAAAAATAATAAAAAAGAAAAAAAATTACGAAAAATTAGATGAGTTACATTCGTATCTGGACACAGATGAGACAATCTTTCTTCTGTATTAAACACACAGACATTTACTGACTAAGGCTGTTTTGACTGACGCACTTTTTCTCAGAAGGGTCGTAAATTTCTCGAATAGCAACGGAGTTAGCCGACCCCCCCTCCCCCTCCTCCCCCCCCCCCCCCCACAAGCAACACACACCTTGCTTCTATATATATATTTTTTTTAAATTGCAGTTCCATTCTAATTTTAAAAGCAATCCCCCCCAAATAAGACCGACAGTGCGTCACAGATATTTGACAAACTATTAAAACGTAGTTCTTTAACGTCAAATTTGGAAACTAAAAGAAATACTATAATACATATATATAAAAAAAATAAAACGATTGCTAAAACTCAGAAACTACAAAAAGTATACACATTTAAATCTGGACACAAATAGGTTGTTTTATTTTTTTTCTTTTTTTTTTCTTTTTTATTTTCTTTTTTAAAATTTTTTTTCTTTCTTTTTTCCCCTCTTTTTTCATTTTTTGTTTCTTTTTAATTTTTTTCTGTTCATATTTTTTTTCTTTTTTTTTCAAATCATGTGTATTATCTTTTTTTTTCTTGTTTTCTTTCTTCGTTTTTTTTTTTTTTTGTTAGTCAGAGAACTATTTTTTTTTAACTTTTGAAAAAATAAATCAACAAGTTTTCTTCAAATATACCAGCATGTAACAGGCAGTTACTCTCATTTACGTAAAAAAAAAACTGAAAAAATAAGTTTCACATGCTTTTTACACTAGATCGTAGCTTTATATCTACTTCCTAATTTAAAAAAAATGCTGCTTCAATTTGCCTGGAAAATACGGAATTCTTGAAACCACGCGTCTTGGTGTGTATCTTGGAACTTTTTCGTACTGAAGTTAACAATGTCACATTCAGAATTAATCTGAACCATTTTTCCACGACCATTGAATTAACCACTGATGTAGTGCAAAGCAAATTTTATTATATTTAACAAAGAGACACATGCATTTTGCCTTCAAAACCCTCCACAAAACTGCGATTTTTTACAAAACATTTTACAACTCCAAATATATTATCGAAGCTGATAAATATAATATCTAACTACTACATGTGCGAAATTACTGACAATACGCAGAAAGCTACACGAAAAATCACACCACCAACGCCAAAACTGTTTACTCCACACAGGTCTCCAATAAATATATCTTTAAAAGTTGAAACAGAGTATGTGCTCATAGTGCCAATCCCTTTTAGGCATCCCAACTCCTTCCCCAGCACAAAAACATAGCTCGAAAGGAAGGGCATGCAGCCTGCATTTTCCGTGCCCAGCCATTTAATCAACCCCCCCCCCACCCCCTAATCAACAAAAAGTTTACTCAAGGAGTATTGCATTCATGTTAAAATTATTGTAGCACAACAGTTCTATCTGGTTAAACAGGCAATAGAAAACCTGTCACCATAAACTTTTTATATTTCATGTACATCACCTATTATTTCATCTCGCATCATCCTTTTATAATTTTCATTATTATTATTATTTGCTTATCTTCTTTGAAGGGTGTACCAATGGAAATACATATATACACAAAGCATTTTAAGCAACGTTTACAGAGGAAATACGAGTCTGTGCATTTTCCAAATCAATAACACTTAAAACTGATTGCTTCTTTCCGCCTCTAGCCAGCTTGTATCTCCAGGGTGCAGCCATTTTATCTCTTCCACGATTTGTCGGCATCTTCCTCCTCATCTTCATCGTCAATGCCCAATAAGGCGTCCTCGTCAATACCATCCAGCTGGTAGGGAAAAATTAACGCATCAACATCTCCTTAAAAATGCTATTGATAAAATACCTTCTTAGAACTACAACTGTTTTTACTGATTCACCATATGTTAAGTGATCATAATTATCCTTACCAGACAGTATACAATTATCTGTGCCCCTCAGCTTCACAGAAGTGTAACTCAATGTACGAACTGAAAATATTAAATTTCCCTATAGAAACTTGACAAGTGTAATCTCTAATCTGACAAATACAACTGAGAATAACGAAAAAAAAAAGGAGAGAGAAAAATTTCAGAGAGGAAGACTGGTATGGGGATGGGGGTAAGGGGTAAGGTGCTGACTCACATCGGGGTCGTCCATGACCAGGGACACACTGCCGGACGCCTCGGCCGCCTCGTCCTCCTCCTGCTCCTCACCGCCTTGAAGCAGGTTCGTGGCGGAGGTGCGTCCGGAGTGCGCTGCCTTTACGGGAGAGTCGAACTTGGACCACGACATGACGAGGCGCTTGCTCTTGAAGCCTTGCCCATCTCGTGCCGCCTGTGGCAATCAAAGTTATCAGAAAAGTAGTCCTTCCCCCCTCCCCCGGCAAATACATCACAGCACAAGAATGTCCGCGTTTCCGTTATCCTGTCTTTAAAATGTAACATGCCAACGGTATCTAAAGCTTCCTAAACATCCTTTTTCACCCTCCTCTTTTAATATTATTAATATTCATGTCACTGATACAAACAAACAAATCAAACATCTCAAGCAAAGCTTATAACCTGAAACGTATTCTTTCGTGAATTGCGATAATTCGTCGAATACCAACAGACGACTGACACCTAATTGTGTACAACTTCAAACTGACAACTGCGTACTTACATTTTCTGCATCTTGCCTCGTTTTGAAATCAATCATCATGCTCGGTACAGAATCATCGTGTACGATGCTCTCAATCGCGCCAAAGGACTGAAATTGAAATGCTTCAGGTTTCACAAATGCCAAAATAACAAGATCTACCTCTTGCTTATTTTCGTATCACTTCTTTACGTACCCTAAGATACTATGCATGGCAGATTTTCGAAATATGCACTTACGTGTTACTGTTTAATGGTTGCGGATTTTCCTTCGCATTGCCATTAAAGTACACAGAAACTAGGTACAGCACACCGGCACATGTTCGATTTTATACAGCACTACTATCATTTACTTTAAATATCATTCAGTGACAACAATATGAAATATTAACCTATCGAACATCCTCAACAGAAGTATACGAAGCTGAAACGCTCATCCACTCGTTTATTAGATAGCAGTAATTCAACACTTACCGACAGATGACTGACAACTTCTTCCTTTTCTTCATGCGTATAATGAGTGACGTGCAACCGCTTTGGCCGCCTATCAAGCACATGACTGACGGCGTAATGGCCCCGCCCTCTGCCAGCAAGCGCCCCGCCCCTGCCCGGGATCGCGGGTAACTCGCTTAAGCCGCGTCCACGGCCTAACAAGCCAAGTGCTGCTGCCTACAGGATAAAATTAGAAACTTGTTTTAACTTAATCTTTCGTAACTCGTAATTTTAAAAAGACGGAAATGATGGAGCCCTGCCAAAAAACGGAAATAAACTCAGATTTTCGACAGAACAACGTTTAAAGTCACTCGATTGCAAGATCTGCTACAACTAATAAAAGCTAGAACTAATTTCTGCCATTTCCTCTTATCGACTTCGAAAACAATCACCTCTCTCTTCAATTCAGCAACTTTCTGACGGAGAGCAGAAGTATCCGCGCCGCTACTCTGCTTGCTCATGATGTCCAGCTCAGTATCCAGGATAGCTTTTTGAGTCTTAAAAAGATACGTAAAATTCTTCTAGCCAAGTCCTACACAACAGTTGAGCCTCGGTTTCAAACACAGTCAACACCTTCTAAAGCTAGCTAATGAAAATACCATCGAAATAATATCGAAACTACCTGTATACGCAGGCGATATATAAAGAGCAAGAGGAAATGGTCCTTCATTACGTTCGGCCAGTCAAGAAGCGTACTTTTTCAACAGCTTAACAACGCTTCTCAAAAAAGGGGCCAAAATGTGTCTTTAACAAGGTATACCTTCTGTTTAGTCTGCAAGTAGGCCTTGGCTTTTTCCTCGGGAGAAGTCGGAATAATGGGATGCGTCTCCGCGGGAACCGCCTTCACATCCACGCTCAGTGGCATTTTCTCCGCATTGGCAGAAACAGCAACAGGCTTTTTCACAGGCTTAGCCTGGCCCACTGGTCTCTGCAGCAACTCCGATTTCAATTTTTCAATGCTGTCTGCTAACACTTTGATTGTCTGCAAAGAAAGTCGCGTTTGATTGAGCCAGTTTTATTCATACAGCCACAAGGATCAAACTTCTGAGCAAACAAAAAATAAATAAATAAGAAAAAAAAACAAAAAAAAAACAAACAAACAAATCTGGAATAGTGCAATAACAACAATCTATATCATGCCTAGTAATTTGAAAAATTATAGAAACCCCGTGTTTATTATTACATCTTCGTCAAAAGATGAACTCCAGTTTCCGCATCTTTCTATGAATTTCATTAAAATAATGTAGTAAATTACCGTCAGTATAGACTTTTTGTCTTCGGGGCTGATGTTCTTGGCATCCTCGAGTTTGCTGATCAGATTTTTCTGCTGCTTCAACTGCTCTTGCAGCAGCAAGTGTTTCTTCTTTTGAATTTCAGCTTTCTTTTTCAAGAACTCGGCCTGAAACATGAGTGCCAAAACATGATTATCCAAAACTAAACCAGTAAACCAACAAACAGCTCTTTATTCGCTTATGATTTTTGCTGTGTCGGTGGGGGAAGGGGTCAGATTAAGCTTCCTCAACACTTCAATTAAGAAATGAACCGCAAATTTCCTGCTGGCTTCTTCAATAACGGACAACATGCTCTCTATTAACTATTTTCCATCGAAAAATGTTGGAACACGGATTAATGGCATGTGTCACGCTTGACCGTTACTCACCTTCCTGTTGTGGTCGTCCTTCCCTTTCTGAGCGGCGGCAGCAGGCCTGGGTTGGACTAAGGCATCGGGGTTGAACACGGTCTTCGACAGGCCAGTCGGTGACATCACAGTTGGCTAAATAGAATACAGAGTAAAAAATTAATATACAATGAGATGAAACCAAACTGTTTGGTTTTTTGTTCGGCAAATACCGGTCAAAGTGTGGCAAGACGATGAACAAACTTAAAAATATGTGGCAAGAACCTTTTGGGCAGGTTGCGCCTGAGGCTGTGTTTTCTTCACGTTGTTGAGAGACAATTTATTTGCCGGAGGGATGACGGTTCCAAGGCGCTCTTTGACGGATGTCCTCGGGCCGACTTTATCTGCCTGCCAACATAATACTATAAATTTAACAAACACCACCAGCATAAACTGGAAGCACTTGAAATGATAACCTTTTCGAAACCATATGAAACTGGATAATTTATCGTAGGTATTTAACAGATTTCTTTTATTTACAGGTATTTCGCGTTTGATAAGCAGTTGGTCTGGAGATTTAAACTGACTAATAATCAACAGTGTTTTGACATCTCAAATGTAAACTTTATGTTGCATTCAAACTACAATATATTCCCTGCGTCTGATCTCAGTTCTTTCGTTCTTGCGGCTCTTAAAAAAATAGCAAACACGTGTAACATATTTCCAAATGTTAGGCAGCAGTTTTTACCTCCGACGTTTTCTCAGAGTCTGGATTATGCCAGAACACTTTAACAAATCTGTTGTTGAAGATGGGCTCGGTGCATCTGTAGGCAGACTGTGCTTGATTCGGTGTCGCGAATGTCACGACTGCCGCCTCTGGGTCCCCTCTGTAGCACACCTGCGTCACCAAAGGATTCCTCAGCTAACCTCTTGTAAGTGCTAAGTCACTTAATTAACAGTATGACCGTATACAGGCAGGCTTGCCATCAATAAAATCATCTGGTTTTGCCTTTTCTTCAAACTAAATTGTTGTGCTTGGTCTCCAAAACCATCTTCTCTGCCTGTTACACTTTTACTTTGTATTCAAGAGGAAATTTTACAAACCTGTAAGTTCGTTATGAGTCCAAATTTTGCAAAGTGTGCGTTTATACTGCCAATGTTGTTCTTGTCTAGAGGAACCTTCCGTAATTCAAGCGCCGTATTGTTAGCAATGTAGTTTCTCTTTGGACCTGGTAAAGGACAAACTACTTTTATTAAACGATTAAGCCTTCAACGGACACAGAATTATCATGACTTTAAGCTTAATATAATTTATAACACATCTGAATAATTTTTCAAACATTCTAACCGTTTGGTTTTCTCTGTATTGGTTCCGCTCCATTTAATTCGTTTATTTTTTCAGTTAGTTTTACGTTTTTGCAACGTACCAGGTCTTTCTTTCTCAAACATCGGTTTCTTTGACGGCGACTGCCCGGCAGCCCCATTTTGTGTGAATGGTTCGTCTGTCAGTTGGCGTTTGCCAAGCAGCACCGTCCTGTTGGACGTAGAAGTCTCTGGATCTGGCTCCGTGATGGCTAAAGCATGTGACAGAACGTGACAAGATAGTGCTTGTTTTATGTAGGGTGGGCAGGGCCGACTTTTAAAGCAAGTCACTTACATTATGAAATGGGCACAAACAAATCCACAAGCGCCACACACCGAGTACTCACAAATTCCACAGAAAAGAAATTATAATTTTGATGAGTCTGCCTATATGGTTATACTCACAAGATCTGCGATAAAGTGATATTAAGCTACTTACTTGGTACTTGCACTTTGGGCTGTTGCGTGGGCACACTGACTAGATTTCCTTTGACGGTCCTTACTGGCGGCACACTGGCAATGCTGGTAGGATAGGACTGCACTACCGGCAGGCTCGCGCTCCTTTCTTGGCTGGCAGGAGCTACGGGGTTCGGGTAATACCCATGCACAGGTGGGGCACTGATGCTGGGTGCTTCGGGATTGTACGGCTCTGGGTGGTAGAGTGGTGGTCGGGACACCGCCTGTATTGGGTTATACCCTCGAGATGCATGTGGTATGCGGATTGGCACCGTACCCGGGGGAGGCGGTGGCGATAAAGAGGCCTGGGATCGACTAGGATAACCTGTCAAGAAACCATTTTTAACGCTGAATTTATACGTACTTATTCTCAAAGAATATGATTCAGATTTCCACTAAAACTGCAACGCTAATTTAGGCAGAAACTATATCTATTACACTTAAACAACGTTGTAAACTTGATAACAATATTCACCTTGAACAGAAGGACGAGGTGGGGGTGGGCGACTGACATTCATCCGTAGTGCAGCGAGCGGTCCAGCCGCTATTGGAGGCTGTTGAGGAGGCATTGGCCCTCTCATTGGCATGCTCCGCGCTACAATAGGCCCCGGGGGTCCAATTACTTGCGGTCCCAATGCGCTTAGGGGTGGCCCGGGTAATCGGGGTGCGCCCGGTGGTACTTGATTCAACTGCAACACACTTGGTAAACTGACGTCATCGACCACAACCGGGTCTGCGCCATGATCATACGGACACAAGTCCCCACGCATACAAAACCCCTTTTCGTCATAATCCCTACATCGGGGTTTACGGGGAGCGGGAGCCTTCCCATAATCCCGGGCATCGTGAACCTCCCGCGGTTCACGGTTGTACGGGGAGTAGTCTCTTGGAGTGGAGCCGCGGCTATCCGGTGTTTTGCCACGTATTGGCGATCTTGCTATAGGAGATTTTACAGGAGTTTTAGATCTCGATCTCGACCTTGAGCCTTCATATGAACTTAGACCACTGCTAGACATGGACCAAGACCGCGGTCTAAACCGTCTGGGTGGTGTTCTAGATCGAGGCTGCCTGTCCCTGGGAGATAAACTGCGTCTATCATTTGAGCATTTCCGTTCCGGTGACAACGACCGCGGCCGTAACGGTGATCGTGGCCTGGGTGATCTTGATCTGCGCAGAGGGGACCGTCTTGGTGGACCTGGCGACCGGGGCAATGACGGACGCCTGCGCCTTGGCTCATAGCGACCGCCGTGTCTGGGACGACCTCTGTCTGGAGATCTCCTTCTATCCAATCGATCAAATACTGTTCTCCTTCTGAAACCATTCATACAATTCACAGACTATACCTAGTTTTTTATTTTTTCATTAAATATACTTTACCCAAGTAAAGTAACAATTGCTTCATTTTCTCATGCAATGTGCTCCATATATTACGTAAACAAGAACAGTTAGCCGTATGTGCAGCAGTTATAATTTATCATATGGTGACACGGTTCCGCACAATATATGATATTTTTAAAACATTTACCGGAAAGGACTTCGATCTCTGATTGGGCTTCTATCTCGGTCTCTTGGAATATTTCTATCCCGAACTGGATTTCTATCTTTGATGGGGCTTCTGTCGCGAGAAGTTCTTCCGCGCAAAGGTGATCTACGAACCGGGCTTCGAGACTGTCTTCTGTCATCTCCACTCAACTGCAGAATAATTTACAACGTATATTTTCGAAAGATGTGTATAAAGTCCATGCAGAAGAGACGTACCGATCTGTACGGGTATAAAATTCCAACGTGGAAAGAAAAAATGTATTGAAAAGTTATACAACATTACAGGTTAGACTTCAGCCGTTAACCAATGCAATGTATACACTGCTGTGGAAAGAAAATAGGGTTACGGACTGAGGCTGACAAGCAGATCTCCCACCGTCCCCCCCCCTCCTTCCCTAAAAAAAAAAAACATGTCAGTATAGCTAAAGAATGGACTCACGGAAAAGATTCCACCTTTAAATTTCGAAAAGTACACACCTTGTTTCTTAAATCATCAGGACGCCGCTTTAAACCTTGAACGTCACCGTCATCGTTGTTAAAATTTTCTTTATCCTTTATTGGTAGACTTTTCTCTGGCGCCACTGGTTCGGACGCGGGCTGCTGGGGTGTCGTCTTTACCTCTGTCCCCGGTGGTGGTAAGTAAGTTTTGTTCTTCAAACTCAGGAACAGCGTGTCTACAAAGTCTTTGGTTTCTGAAATGATAAGTGATGTTAAGACCTACAGACAACTCATTCGAACTGAAATCAAATGAATGTTGGCGCACTACTTCCAGACTTAACAAGCGCTTTAGCTTTTCTGTCAAAATAGTTTTCTCCGTTTCTCTTTTCTTAACATATCTATTTAAACAAAAGTCCAAAATCAAGTAACGTGCACCTACCCACTACGATATGTCATTTACATATCAAATATTATAAAATGGATTACCAGGGTGGGATAACAGACGGTGGTGGACGGATGGACAACACCAAACCATTTTTTTCAGTCGGCGATTATTGTGAAACATTAACATGAAGTTGGTATGAAAAGGAACAAGCAAATTAAGATTTGGTAGAATATCTGATGGGCAATATTGCTGTGAAAAGCAGTAGGCTTTGATCTGTGGGACGAACAGCATTGTTTAAGTTTCCCTCAAAGCTATCCGTTTATTTGGACACTTTTTTTGCCGAGCCGACAACAATAATACTACAGCCCCACTGGACTAAACAGGCCCAGGAAAAACTGCATTTTGAAAAATTTACATGCACACATACACATAATGGACAACGGATACCCCAATTGACGGGAATAGCAAAGAGACGAAAGTCGGCTGGGTTAAAAAGTATAGCTTGACCACCAGCGACTTAAACTTACTCTCTTGCAGAAATACATCCAGTTGATTGAGACAGACTGGCTTCAGTTCTTCTGCCGATTTTTCTTTTTTTATCAAGGCTATTACATACTTGGCTAACGCCTGCGGGTCTGCGTCACATCTAAAAATATGATGTATTTCAACATTATACTTGTTTTTGAAAAATAACTACAAATTCCATGCAACTGTTTACATTTGCTTGCATGGTAAACCTGTGCCCTTTTTGCCAAAGGAGTACTGCACGTTTCCCTAATAGAAATTATTACCATATACAGGTTCCATTTCTCAAATGACAAGTATTTGTGCAACACGAGCAAGCCCCAACCGCCCCCAAATTCAAGGGGGGATAAAGTCAATTTTTGACCACTTCCGGATGACCGAATCTGATCAAAAGTACCAAAAGGCACATCTACATGTCGAGACCTTTCATTTTAGCCTATTCTCAATGTTCTACAACTAATAGAACCGAATATATAGCGTGTACAAGCTTATTTCCCTAAAACCCCAATTATCACCCATTTTAGTCAATTTGACCACTTCCGGCTGACCGAATCTGACCAACAGTACCAAAAGGCACATCTACAGGTCGATCCCTTTCATTTAAGCTAACTTTCAATGCTCTACGACCAATAAAACCGGAGATATGGCGTGTACAAAAAAAGCGATGACGGAGAGACTTCTTCTATATTTTTCTGTCATTTCTTACATTTTTTACCCGGCTCCTTCGCAGTCGCAATTCAAAATTCTTGCGCATTTTATTCGGAACACCCAAAGTGTGAGTTGGCTTGTTAAAACGGAGAATAATTTGCTCAAACGTCTAATTAATTTTTAAAATAGCATACGGGTTGCTAAAAACAAGATTGCTCTTTGGTACGAGAGAAATTTGATATGAAGGCGAAATCTATCATTTCTTACTCGGTTAGTTTGTATCCGAAATGCAGAATTGTTGCGCATTTTATGCGGAACGCCAAGTGTAATTTGGCTTTGTTTGAATTATTGGGACTGGTATGCAGGATTCGTGCCTCGGATCAAAGTTGACCCTATTAGCTGAACAATGGAAGGCGATGTAGCTCTGACAGAGAGATATACAAGGACGAAACAGTAATTGGGACAAAATTATGGGTTTTTAATGATTTTAGGGAAATATCCCTCAACCAACACGTGAACAAATATATACTACCGACAGAAGAGGTCTAACCAAACATTGCTAATATAAAAAACATAAATTGTGTTTCTAAGGTAAACAATAGATAAGTTTGGGACATAAAATGCCGGCCTGAACATGAACCAATCACAAACAGCGTTACAAACGATGTTTCAGAACATGAACCAATCACAAACAGCTTTACAACTGATGTCCCAGGACCAAGATGGCGACGTCAACAAATAAACAGCTGATCAATCTGGCTGGTTTTATTAACTTTTCTCTTGAACAACAAATGATACTTTCAATTTTATGCTACAATATTGTGAGATACACTTTCCCAAGTACGTGGAGCTAAGGATATCCAGTAGTAAAATGAGTAAAGCAGGTTTCAGCACATCTGCGGCAAATGTCTCATTCTACCCTCCGTCTCATTCTAAGGTCTGGCCTGGGCTTCACCAAATTCCCTTAACTTAACCTAAACTTAACTTAACCTAAACGGTCCCTTAAGTTTCTTAAGTTAAAGCCAAGTGAAAAATCTTATTCACCATTACACCTTACGAATCACTTAGGGATCACTTAGTGAGCCGTCTAAAATTTGATTTTCGAGACGTTGTTTTTTGAAAAGTTGCCATTCGATAGGGAATTCCTGAGTCACATGCTATAAATAAACACCTGTCAAAACGACTGTCGTATTCTAATCAAACAAAATGATTACTGACAGTAAAATTATCCCAACTTTTAATATTAAAGGCCGGACAAACTAAAAAAAAAAAAGAGGGGCAAAAACATTGTACCATTAATGAAGAGCTGGCTTGGAGCTAGCGGCGCGGCACCTCATGGTACTATAACTTTTTCTTTATCAATGGCGGAGTTATACATGCTATTCTGCATTAGTGAATATGCCCTGAACGGTTAGTTGAAAATTTCTACCGGTTGGTAAAAAATTTGCACCTGGCAACCACAATCTGTATTGAGTGTTTGCTGTCGGCCACCATTTGTACATTTAGGGAATGATAGTTCTTCCTTTGAAGTACCAATAATCGAACTCTTTCGGCCTTTGTACCCGTGCGTGCGTCCCATCAATAAGCCAAATCACACCAGTAAGTTGGAATTTTGTAAAGAAATCCCTCATAATTCCACCAGATTCAACACGGTTAGGCATATGTATGTGATCGTTAATGCGTTCGGTAAGAGGTTTCACACTCTAAAAACAATACTAGACACAGAACTTTGTGAAATGTTTGCACTGTCCTATCTTCTTAAACTTTAAGGACGGTGTGTGCGTCCCTTAACTTTTTTAAGTTTAAGGGTCTCCTAAGGGAAATTTTAAGTTAAGGGATTTTGGTGAATAAGGATTCCCTTAACTTAAAGACATCTAAGGGGACCCTAAGGAAATTTTCTAGTTTAAGTTTGGCCAATTTGGCCAAGATCACGTGACCGAATTCGGCCAAAATGTCTTTCAAATGAGCCAAACATCAAGTCTCTAGGCCTCTGCGTTCTCGAGATATCGCCTGTACAAACACAAGTCGATTTTTTGCGTTTTTGGCCAATTTGGCCAAGATCACGTGATCGAATTTGGCCAAAATGGCCAAAAGGCACATCTACAAGTCGAGACCTTTCAAATGAGCCCAACATCAAGTCTCTAGGCATCTGCGTTTACGAGATATCGCCTGTACAAACACAAGTCGATTTTTTGCATTTTTGGCCAATTTGGCCAAGATCACGTGATCGAATTTGGCCAAAATGGCCAAAAGGCACATCTACAAGTCGAGACCTTTCAAATGAGCCCAACATCAAGTCTCTAGGCTTCTGCGTTCTCGAGATATCGCCTGTACAAACACAAGTCGATTTTTTGCGTTTTTGACCAATTTGGCCAAGATCACGTGATCGAATTTGGCCAAAATGGCCAAAAGGCACATCTACAATCGAGAACTTTCAAATGAGCCCAACATCAAGTCTCTAGGCCTATGCGTTCTCGAGATATCGCTTGTACAAAAAAAGCAATGACGGACAGACAGACGGACGGACAGACACCCCAAGTCTATAGGCCCCCAACCCTGTAGGGTTGGGGCCTAAAAAGCTGTTGGGGAGCTATCACAAAAAAAGGTCGAAAGGAAAGAAAGTTTACATTTAGGCAAAATCTGCAAATTCTTTCATTTATAAACGGTCAGTTTGCAATACAAACACCTAATCTTTGCGTATTCTATTCGGAATGCGCAAAGTGCGATCTAGCTTACTGTTCTCGTGCTCCTACAATGTCGATTCTTGCGGACAAGTTCACGTCACAATCTTACATTCACCAATGAGAATTAGCATTTTCATCACGTGATCAAAAATTCCGAGTGTCTGCGTCAGGGCAAAAAGCATATTTTCTCAGTTTTATACCATATGACAGGGTATTCATCTTGTTCTGGGCCGATTGCATACATTTTTGCCTACTTGTCACATGCCAGGAAGTTGGTTCTTTAAATAGTTTTTACCGTTTAGAAAAATTTTATTACATAGCTAAAATATCGAAGAATTTGTCTTGGTATAAAACAGTGCAATAAACTCCAATATCGCTCATTATGCCCTCAGTTACCCACAATGCATTGCACGAAGCTGTCCGCAAGAAGAGGTCAAAAGTCGCGATTTTAGTCGGTCATGTTGAACGTCACCATGGTTATTGCATTAGCGCACTTACATTGGCGTCAGTGTTTTCGTCAACCATGATTTAAATGCATCAAGGTTGTCAATTGCTACCGCTGCCATCCTTATAATTTATATGCATGTAAAACTGTTAATTTTAAAGCCCATGTGAACATATGTAAACCTCCGATGATAATTCAAGATGGCAGTAGCGGTTAACTGGTGTGCTTTGCGTTCGGCCCTTTTAAACTATGAGCACTCTCATACCCGTTTTTTTATTTTTCTTTCTTTTTTTTTTTTTTTTTTTTTTTGTTGCTGAAATTAGGGTACACAAGGAAGTTGCGACAGTTTAAATCATCCAGCGATGAAATTTGGACTTTCTCCATTCACTTGGAAAATACTAAATCCCATACAAAACACTTATTTTTCAAATGTAATTTAAATTGTTCTTATTCTTTTTTATTTCTAGCTCCTTAAGAAATGTTGATAGTAAGCGACTTTACTGCTTTCAGAAATAATTTCTTCCTGGCTATGCCGAACAGATCCATCGTATCTGCAAATTAGGGAGGCTTTCGTTTTCAGCAGTACAAAGTAGCCAAGGAAAGCTTGTAATTTTGTAATAAAGAGTGTAATAGGAGGTGCCATTTCCTAAAACTGGTTACATCTTCTGTCAAAGTATTTTTAGTGTGCAGACCACAGCCGAATCAAAACAATGGTTATACCGTATCACAGCTTATTTGTGGAATTTACCGATTTTCTCACAGAAGTGATCACTTTGCATGGCGAATTCATTATTTGTGGTGACTTTAACTTCCATGTGGATAAAATTTCAAATGTACGCGGAAATGAATTTTTGCAACTTCTTGATGCCTTTAACCTAAGACAAAACATAGAGTTTTCGACACACTTAGCCGGCCATACCATTGATATGGTTATAACGCACAAACGTGACATTTAGGTAACACAAGTAACTAAATCCGATCCCGGTTTATTCGATCACCTTGCAATTCAGTTTAGTGTTGAGGATAGAAAACCATCACTCATGAAGAAGGAAATTGCTTATCGTGACAAAACAAACTTGGATATAAATAAAGTTCAAAACGAGCTGTCGGAGCGATTTCCACTGCAGTCTACGCCAACAGAAGATATTGTCTCGGAATACAGCAATCATATCTCTGATGTATTTGACAAATATGCACCGAAAACCTCTAAGTCCATACCTGTGCGGCCCAATACCCAGTGGTATAACAGCAATCTTCGTTGAGCTAAAGTGATACGTCGTCGATTTGAAAGGAAATGGAAAGCCTCTGCATTACATCAGGATTAGCTTGACTATCGGGAACAATGTAAATTCGTGAACTTTCTACTGATTGAAGCAAAAACTGAATTTTACTCCCAAAAAGTCTTAAAAACTGAAGGTGACAAAAAGTAGTTTTTTAGCTTAACCAAACAAATCATGAATTGCAAATCAGAGCCTGTACTTCTAAGCAACTCAGATGATATTCTTAACGATTTTGCTGATTTTTTTATAAACAAAATTGTGAAAATAAGAAATGATGTTATTGCTGAACAATCCATCATAGAGGATATCGGCTCGCTGCAAGAGGAAATATGATATTTTGCCTCGAGTGTAGTTCTAAAACAGTTGGCACCAGTATCTACTGAGGAAGTACATAAGTTGATTATTAAATCATCAAACGCGTCCTGTGACTTAGACCCTATGCCAACCTACCTACTGCAATTCACTTTTACATGGACTGCCAAAATCTCAGATAAATCGCCTTAAAAAATCCAACACATGTCAGCTAGACTCATCTTCAAAAAAACGGAAATTCGAACATATAACGCCTGTCATGATGGAATTACACTGGCTACCTTTTGACAAAGGGATAGTTTTTAAAATTTTAGTCAATGTTTTTAACGGTTTAAATGGCAACTTTCCTGGTTACATTTCAGAAATATTAGTCAGGCACGCACCAAAGCGTGTTTGAGATCATCATCTCGGTTGTTACTTAAAGAAAACAGTATTAAAACAAAATATGGTATTAGAGCGTTTGCAAACAATTCGTCTCAGTGAACGAACTACCACTGCATATTCGGTCTGCAAGTACTCTCACTATGTTTAAAAAGTCGTTGAAAACATTTTTCTTTAGACAAGCATATTTTTAATAACAAGCTTTTAATGTTTTAGTAGCTATTGTTTCAACTTTGTATTATTATAATTCTTTATTTCTGTTGGAGTTATTTATTGATTTTAATGTAGCTAATTATTGCTGATATTTGTAGTTGTATATATATGTTGTAAAGTCTTTTGAGCTTTTGTAAGATTAAGGGCTCCATAAGCTGTGTAATAATAATAATAATAATAATAATAATAATAATAATTTTTAATCAGGCAGAAGTTACATAGCCAGTTTTCTTTTATTAACAGGGTTGAAAAGCGAAATACCTATAAATATAATAAAAACAGGATTACAGCGGGGTTTCACCACGAATATGCCAAGTAGTATAAAAATAACATTAACAACAGCACTTAGTTAACTGAACATCTCTTAAATGACAAGAGGAACGAACGGCATACCCGCTTAGACCCATGTTGGAACATGCTGTAGAGGTGTAACGGTCAGCTGTCCGCTCAGTTTAAATTAAACAAAAACGCGGTCATGTAATTGAGATGATTTGTGAACAGGTGACTGAATAAAGTCGGTACGGTTGAAAGGCGTAACTAGCACACGACACATAAGTGTTGATTAAGCAATGAGTTCATTATGCTGGAAAGTTCGTTTATGTACCTTCTTGGACTTCAGCTTCTTGAAGGATTTTTTGGCCGATGTTCCAAGGTGTCCCTACACAGAGAACAAACTGGATGAATCACTGATTCAGCGGCACCAAATAGACCCAAGCCGCAAAGAGTAATTGATGAATCGGTTGTTTCCTCTTGTAAATAAATCGCTTAAATGTTTTAGGTCAAGACCAGCAACCTAAACGCTACAAATCTGTCATAGTCAATCCAGCAGTTAAACGTAACGAGTGAGCAGCATGCCACACTTACTGAGCTTTAATAGTAAGCTTTTGTTGTATTGCTTCATCAGAATTTCTGCAACTATCTTAAACTATATCAGATTTTAATTTCGAAAATATCAGCTTGTAGACTACAAAGCCATCACTATGGGTTTTCCAATGTATTAACATTGGTTTTCGCGATCCATAAAAAATTCTTTGGAATAGCACCACATGGGTACCCATAACAGGTGCTGTGTTACAATGTTTACTATGCCTGTCAACCAACCAACCAATCAGCGCACGCTGCAGTTCTTTTTCATGTGACCAAGCTATTCCCAACTTATCGAGATTCGAGTGACTGGACTTTTTTCTCCGGTTAATTTTTGTAAAAATGACGGATCAAACTCAAGGTAAATGCATACTGTTGTGGATATTATTTATCTTGGATATATTGCCTGCGTATACTGTAACTTTGGTCTTGCTTTGTGTACGTTTGCAGTGTTTACTGACTTTGCTGATTCCTACACGTTGAGTTCTGGGTTTTGTCAGACCGGCTTTCGTTCGGTAAATGCTTCTCTGCCATCAGAACGTATTGTGAGTTATGCGTTTCCACTTTCCACCGTCCTCTTTTCCTTCTGCCAGCACCAGGGCATTGTGGGAGAGCTGGGCACGCAGCTGTCTTGGCTCCAGGAAGTTTTGTCTTCTTTTACCTCAAGACTGCAGCAACTTTCTTCGGGGAGTTGCGTACACTTTCCTCTTGCTGTTGTTTTCTGCTTCAGAAAGGTGTTTATCACATTTAAGAGTACTGTAGCCGTTTGCTAGTCACATTAGACTCGGTGTGGAATCGATCATGTGCAACCTACAGCGGCGTCGTACCTTTTTTTAGGTAAGACATTTTGACACCACGTCTGTTGGAACAATTCCGGCTGTTGGAGCAGCTCCAGTTGTGTCCTCACTGGCGTGTGGTATAGAGTTAGCGTGAGCCTGTATACCCCTATACGCGTAGTAACTCTGTGTTAGGCAATCACAGAGTGGAATGCCACCGTTTGGAGTGCTACCGACTCGGAAGTTTCAGCATCGGAGTGCAATTAACTTGGAATGCTTTCGATTTGGAGTGGCTCCGGCTTGGAGTAACATCGACTCGGAATGTTTCCGCATTGGAGTGCCACCAACTTGAAATGCTTCCGACTTGGAGAGGTTCCGACGTGGACTGTCACTGTTTCAGAGTTGTTTCGACTCGGAATGGTTCTGACTCGGAATGCCACCGACTCGGAATTGCTCCAACTTGGACTAACACCGACTCGGAATGTTTCCGCATTGGAGTGCCACCAACTTGAAATGCTTCCGACTTGGAGAGGTTCCGACGTGAAGTGTCACTGTTTCAGAGTTGTTCCGACTCGGAATGCCACCGACTCGGAATTGCTCCGACTTGGACTAACACCGACTCGGAATGTTTCCGCATTGGAGTGCCACCAACCTGGAATGCTTCCGACTTGGATTGGCTCCGGCTTGGAGTGCCACCTCCTCGGAACCGTTCGGAATGGTTCCGACTCGGAATTTCACCAACTTGGGGTAATAACGACTTGGAATGTTTCCGCATCGGAGTGCCACCAACTTGGAATGCTTTCGACTTGGAGAGGTTCCGACGTGCAGTGTCACTGTTTCAGAGTTTTTTCGCCTCGGAATGCCGTCGACTCGGAATAGGTGCTATTATCCAAGACAGGGGTCTGGAATGCCAAAGTATCGGAATATCTTCCGTTCGGAATGTTTCCGTTTCGTGGTGCTCACGAGTTGGTATCGTTTCCCATTCCAGGACGTGGTGCGTCGGATTGCTACTTGATTACTCTCTTTTTCCTTGTTTGTGTGCAGTGTTCCGATGTGCAAACTCTACCTCTGTTTTTCTACTAGCTCTGGTAGTTTTTCCGAAGAAAGAACGGAAAACATAACAGTCTAATGATTATAAGATTGCTTGCTTCTGGCCGCGTTTTTTTCTGACTCAAATAACGTCTTTATACATTCTTCAAAAATTTAGACGTTTTTTTTCTGGATTATAAATTTCTGCAGAATGTATCAATCGTATTTGACTTTCAGGTAAAAGTAAGCAGGCTCGGGCTAAATAAAAATGGCCGCTGAAAACATTTGAGACATGAATTTTTAATTTTGAAATGAAAATTTTGCATGATATTTATGAATTAAAGATAAAAGTGTCTCTTTGTGTAGTTTTGTTGTAAGTTCTGGTTAAAACATGACGTTAAGTGATGCTAAATGATGATAAGTTCAAGCCCAGGTAAGATCTCTTATTTTCGCTCAGTTTCGTCCTAAAACAGCCCGATTGCAAACCCCATTTGCCTGTTGTATAACTCACGTCATTGCCAGAACAAGGGAGATCAATACTAGGGCCATGTCACTGCTTGAATCACCCCCAAAAATTGGCAAAGGCATAAACATAGTTTCGTCAGCCACGTTTATTCTTCAAAAATTTATAATGGTGTGTCTTTGTGCAGCATTCTTCAAAAAAGTATAATGTATTCTGTAGAAAAATATACGTCAGAAAGAAACGCGGCCTCTCTTCGATCATTAATGCATACTGTTTCTGCAGATTTTTCTTGCAACACTTCTTGTATGTTGCTGTTCTCTGCTTGTAGAGTCGCTGCAGATACCGGAGTCGTGTGCTCACATCAAGCGTGCTGGCGATCCACATTCGCGCTGCCCCGCTTGCATTCGCTGCTGGGTCATTCATCCATGTGCACCGGAGAGTCGTTGTGATCAATGCGCGCATTTGGACGATTCTATGTTTGCATATATTCTCCGGCAACAAGAGTGACAGGTCATCGGCTTCGCTGCAAGGTCTTTTTCCCCTCAATTTGCCGCCTACTATGGCGTTGGATACGAATACTCAGGAGGTGTTTCAAGCACAGAAACTGATTCCTAAGACTATTCCGTTATCTGCCTTACAATCTGCGGAGTCTGAGCAACAGGGACTTATTCCGCAACAGGGGCAAATTGATGTTACTGCTCCCACTGGAACAGTGTTAGTGACTGGAACTTCTGCACTGCAGCACCCATTCAATCTCTTGTGAATGTTCCGTTGCACACGTACATGGCAGTAGTGCCTCATGTGCGATCGTCGCAAGCATCGTCAGCCGCCGTGGACTTAGAAGTCTTTCCCTCGGAGTAATGAACTGTCTCCCTTGAAGAAATTTGCATTGAGTCTTAACCTCCATCCGGACACGCTGCGTCATGCTTCCGACGATGAGTTGAAGATGTTACGCAGTTTGGCTTCCAAGTCGGGATCAGTGGAGTCGGCTACGTTACGCCTTAACTCTGCTCCGCCGGACAAGGTGACTACTCAGTGTTCTTCACCCAAGGATAGGCAGTTGTATCCCCTCCGCCCCCCCTCATTGCGCCAATTCAGCCGTTGACTGGTAAACCCAGTGCGTTACGAAGGAGAGTAGTCTATGATTCGTCGTGAGAGTTCGCACAGGATAATTCTTCGGAGGATCAACCAATGTTCAGTGAACACGAGCAGGTTCATTCGGAAGTCTCGGAGTCTGCCATCGTAGCTGCGACGACATTACTCATGGTTCCACCAACACGACCACAGCCTTTGTCTCTGTCACTAGCTGCAGTGTCGCAATCCATAGCGTATCATCACTCGCCGCGAGAGGACTTACGGTATTTAAGGCCAGTTCGTACTCCCACGCCGCCAGGGATGGAGTTTCCACCAGAAGAGTGGGAGGAGGCTTCCACTACGGACTTTTCGGCAATAGATTTCCCTTTCAGGGATATTCTGAAATTTATTGCCGACAATCCTGCAGCGTTCCTAGTGATTTTACAATAACAGGTCAGTCGGCCAGCCCATTTTTTTGCGGCTCAAGCGCAGCCTCATCAGCGGGAGGATTTCATGGCGTTGTTTACAGCTCCATGGGGGCCAGCTCAGATCGATCTATTTGCCAATCGTCTCAATCATCGTCTTCCGGCGTACATGTCTCCGTGCCGAATGTTGCGGCTATAGTGATCGATGCGTTGTTGTGTCACTGGCCAGCTCAGGTTCTGTTTGCCTTCCCTGCGTCGTCTCTCATGACGAAAGTTTTTGTAAAGGTTTGGCACGAGAAGCCTCGGCGTCTACTCTTGTTGGCTGCCGATCTTCCAGAGCTGTCTTGGTTCCTTTGTTGATGCGGTTACCGTGCGTCCTGAGCCCTCACGTTCCCCTGGAGTGTGGCAGTCTGAGGCAACCCTACTGGGAGTATTGTCATCCAAATCCTCAGTTGTTTCGACTCAGACTCTGGAGCATAAGTTTTTCTTCTTGAAATCGAAAGGGTTTTTGCATCGTGTCATTCAGAGAATGGGAAGGCTAGACAAGGATTCCACTCACAAGGTATATTTGTCACATTGGCGTTTGTTTGAGGCGTGGTGTATGGATAGGGGAATTGATCCCGTTGCTGCTACAGCTGTGGCAGTCGCTGACTTCTTTTTGTATCTGTTTGAAATCAGAAGGGTTTTGCTTAGATCGATTCTGACTTACCGCTTGGTTCTTACTTTTGTGTTGAAGAAGTACTCGGACTATGACCTGTCATCTTCGGAGGTGTTGTCAGATATGCTTAGATCTTTTCAGGCGGGGCGACCAATTGCGGACAGTGGTGTCTTGGGATTTGTCCTTGTTTTTGAAGTACCTCACGTTGCCGCTCTCGCATAGTTCGGCTATATCTGACAAGTTAATTACCCTCAAGTGGGTGTTCTTAGTTGCGCTGGCGTCGGGTAAGCGTCGCGGGGAGATACATGCTCTGCAAAATTCCGTGACTCAGGTCAATGGTTTGTGGCAGGCAGTGGTTTTGAAGCCTCTACCTTCCTTTTTGGCTGAAACACATTTTCTTACCAAGGGCTTGGGGACGTTTGAGCAAACTGTGATTCCGGCGTTGCCGGGCGTTAGGTCCCGTGCGGGCATCGATACCTCGACGCTATGTCCCGTTTCCCTCTTACGAGCGTACGTGAAACGTTCGGCTACTTATCGCAGTACGTAACAACGTCGTCTTTATATCTTTCATGCGGAGCATAACGGTCGATTTATCGAAAGCGTCTATTTCTAATTATATCAAGAAAACTAGTTTGTTAGTTTATGCTTATATAATTAAGGAGCCGGAGAATGTAATCCAGAAGCATTTATCGATTAAGGCTTATCAGGCATGTGGCGCAACTCGTTACAGGTCGCTAATGGCGTTTCAATGTGAGAGTTATTGCGCTGTTGGACCTCTCCAAACACGTTTATTAAACGTGATATGCAAGGGTATACTACGAATACATTAACTGATTTGCATAGTCTTTGGCCATTTGTTGCTGCTGAATCGATGATTCATAATGGTTCTCCCTCTTGCAGACACCGCAGCATTCTCGTGGGAAGTGAGCGTTCAAGAAAAAGAAGTCCGCTAAATAGAGTGCGGCCTGGGGAGCAGCTCCGATGTGCAGCGGTAGTCTGGCGGTTTGGTTATCACATGACTGTTATCTTGCCGGCCCTATACTGACTTTTGTACCATGGTCTTGGTTTAGGACAGAGAGGTTTGGCACATGGTACATTATGCTGTGTAGCGTTGGCAACGGTGCTAGTGACTTGTTTTGTGTTTCCACGTTCTCCTCTTTCTTTTCAGAAAGAGGGGGGACATTAGTATGTTGGCCTCGGGCCATCGAACTGTATGTGTATTTACAATGGGCAATTCGTATTGTAACCCCCGAATATTGCTAATTGTTGGTAAATGGGCAATACGCGGTGAAATCCCGCTGAAATTAAAAGAAGAAATTGAATTTATTTCTTTTATTTCTGCCTCGTGTACGGCATAGTGTCTTGTAGACGGCATGTCAACCAATTCGTACGCATGGGATATGCAATTCCCACCACCAGTTCTAGTCTCCCATTGTGATGGCTCCGTAGTCTACAAGCTGATATTTTCGAAATTAAAACTGAAGTATTTAATATCTTAATACTCATTTTCATGAGTAAAATATCTTGTAGACGCAGAAGCCATCAGTCAATGTGTACCCACCCACCTCCCCATCAATTGGGATCGTCTTGTTCGGTAAGCTGGGTATGGCTTGGTCACAGGATGCCTGTCAACCAACCAACCAATCAGCGCACGCTGCAGTTCCTACCATGTGATCGAATCCCAACTTATCGTACCAGACGATCCCAATTGATAGCGAGGTGGGTGGGTACAATTCTAGTGATGGCTTCTACGTCTACAAGATGTTTTTACTCATAAAAATGAGTATTAAGAAATTAAATTTTAATTTCGAAAATATGAGCTTGCTGACTACGAAGTCATCACTATGGGAGACTCGAACTGGCCGTGGGAACTGACTACCCAATGCATATGGACTGGTTGACACACTGTCTACAAGACATTATGTCAAACAGAAGGCAGAAATAAAAGAAGTAAATTCAATCTATTTTTTTAATTTCTGTTTGGTCTCACTGCAAACTGCCCATTCAATAACTATTAACAAATTCAGTGGGGTTTCACCACGAAGTGCCATTATTAAACATCATTAGCTCGAACACAGGGACACGCAGATACGAGGGAGCTCCTCTTTTGCCAAAGACAGGATTATGAACAGCAACATAGAAATCACTACAGGTGTTGCCGACCCGCCGCAGCCACGTAGTATAAAATGCGCAAAACCGCGCTGTCCAAAACCAGAACCATGGTACAACTGTACTGCGCCAGGTCGGCAAGAGAACAGTCACGTGATCGAGAAGTTGCCACACTGCTGCCGCGGATCCATGCTGCGTCTGTACCCCCTTCTATTTAGAAGCCTTTTTCTTCTTGCAATGCTTCTTTCCAAGGGAATGCTGAGGAGTCCTGCAAGGAGGACTGTTATGAATCACTGAATCAGCAGCAACAAAGGGACCAAGGCTATGCAAATTAATCAACGCATCAGTTGTATACTCTTCAAGTAATGCTTAATAAAAATGTTAGGCGATGCCCAACAACGAACGCGCAACAATTCACTCATTGACACCCATTTGTACTACACAAGGAGTGCGCCACATGTCTGACCTGATGAGCTTTAATTGGCAATATCTTTTGAATTACATCTTCTGGCTCTTTAATTATATCATCATATGCTAACAATATGGTTTTCTTGATATAATTCGAAATAGACGCTTTCTACAGATCTACCGTAATACTTCATATAAATGAGTTAAACAGACGACGCTGCAACGTGCTGCGATACATAGCCGACCGTTTAGCGTATGTGGATAGCAGGGATACGGGACATAGGGATGCTGTATCGATACTCCCACGTGACCCAACCCTCGACAAGGCCGGAATCACGATCTGCTTAAACGTACCCAAACCTTTAGTCTTGCCTAAAAAAGACGGTAATGGTTAGAGAACGACCGCCTCCCACGAGCCATTGACCTGACTGACAACGTTTTGCAACGCGTGTATTTCCCCGGGGGGGGGGGGTTTACTCCAGGCCAATGCCACCAGGAACACACACTTCAGGGTAAGCAATTCGTCCAGAATGATGGAATACTGGAAAAGTGGCAATGTGAGATACTTCAAAACCAGTGACAAATCCCAAGGCACCACTGTCCTATCCGGAAAAGGCCGTTCCAATTGAAAGCACCTAACCAATTCTGCCAACACTTCACAGATGACAAATCATATCCCGATGCCCTCCTCAAAATGAATGGGAGAACGGAGCATGATCGATCTAGCCGACACACGTCTGACCTCGAACAGATACAGAAAAAGTCGGCCATTGCCACCGCCGAGGCAGTCACGGCATCGATACCCCTATCCAAACACCAAGACTCGAACAAACGCCAATGCGACAGGTATACCTTTTTGGTGAAATCATTGTGAATTCTTTCCATTCTCTGTAGTACTAGCTGAGAAACCCCCTTCGATTTCAAGAAGAAAAACTTATGCACCAAAGTTTGAGTCGAAACAATTGAGGATTTGGGTGATAATGCTCCCAATGAGGTTGACGTAGACTGCCATACTCCAGGGAAACCGGAAGACCCATAACGCACGTTAACTGCATCAACAAAGGACACCAAGACAGTTCTGGAAGATGGGGAGCTAACAACAGGAGGTGCTGAGGCCTCTCGTGCGAAATCTTGATAAGAACTTTCATCATGAGAGACGACGGCGGGAAGGAAAACAACACTTGCAACGGCCAGTGACACAGAAATCGCTATTGCCCCCCAGATCCGAACACAGAGACATGTACGCAGGAAGGCAATGATTGAGCCTGTTGGCAAACCACGGAGGTGCACCTCACGGAGACTGCGAGGCAATCCATCGAAACTTGCAATCCGCTAACGCCTACTCGGTGTGAACAACCTGACCCGTCCGGGATGCTAAATCCGCCAAAATACTCAGACAGCCCGCAATGTGAGAAAGTTTAATAAAGAATCGACCCTCCCGGGCAAGCAATAAGACCTCTTTGGTGAGACGAGGCAGCATGGGTGAGCGAGTGAGGCCCTACTTGGCCAAATACGACACCACTGTCTGATTGTCTACAAGAAACTGAACTGCATGACCGCATAGAAATGTTTGCAAAGTTTGACAAGCTACTAAAACCGCCTTCATTTCCAATACATTGATATGAAAGCGTCTTTCGTGATCTGACCACGAGTCCTTCTACAGGCAACCTTGAAAAACAACACCCCATCCGGTGCAAGAAGCGTCCGTCTGCACTTGCCTCGATGGAGCTTCGAGAAAAGACACCGACCAAGAGATTGGGTTGACACCACCACCAATCTTGATCCCAGAGAGCTAAAAACGTCAACCTTACGCGACGTGTCGGCAGCCTGAGTAAACACAAATGGGGCCGTCGGCAATCCAAATGGGAGGGCGAAAAACAATAATTCTGATCCCCTACCGTAAATGCGAGAAAGCGACGAGCGGACTCGTGCATCGGAATGTGAAGACAAATCTACCGACACCGCCCACATCCCCTGACTCAGCGTCGATTTAATCAACGGGGGCGTATCCATCGTGAACGATATAAGATGGAGAAACTGATTGAGTTGCGACAAGTCTACCTCCTGACTTTCTCGGTAAGAGAAATACACGACTGAACAATGCAGGTGTGCCTACTGGCATCTTTTCTACAGCCCTCTTATCTAAGAGCTCTTGAACCATCTCTTTCAACACAAGCTGCTTCTCTGGATTTTAATCGTACGTCTTGACTAAAGACGGATTGGGATGCTTGGCTAGCGATGGCAGAGTTTGGCAACCCGACCTGTCCGTTGCAAAGGGCAAAGGGTAACCCCATCGGAACCACCGGACTACATTTTTTGGGATCTCCCAGAGCTTGCCATGCTTGCCAAAAATTCTTTAGCCTTCCCCTTACGGGCACATTTACGTTCGGTCCGTGACACTGACCACCCAATTCATCGCAAGAACCAAAAGTATCTGGCAGAGATCGTCATGCAATCTGTGGCGGAGACCTTAATTGGTTGCTAACTTTGCTTAGGAGTGGTAGCCTGCTTTTTTGTGTCCGATTTGCTCTTCTTTGGCTGCAGTGCCGAAACTGGAGTTGTATTCGGCCTTTTCCGTGGCGTAGCTGTAGGAAGGGAGGCTGTGTGACGTTGCTTCGATTAACCAGCCCGTGGCGTAAGTGTCTTGAGCTTTAAGGCATCTTGTGAGAGTACCCGTGCCGCCTCAATGACACTTTGAAGTAGCTCTGACGGAAACAAGTCCGACTGACTGTCTATAGTTGCGAACCGCAGTTTCCTGGCCTCTTCCGCTCTGATGTTTGAGTGTGGCAACTCTGATCCCTATGTAAGACAACCAATGACGACAGCAAATCGGCGTTTAACTTCTATAAATCCGACGACGCAGCCACCACGGAATCAAAACCCGGTCAAGCAACATGTTGGTGCCGGGATCGACGAATTTACGGGGCGTCTGAAACGCTGTATCTTGGAAAGACAATGTTCGCATTGCATTCCAGACCACCTCTTCTAAAAACCGACAGTCACGGAGGCCAGGGTACCATATTCTTTGGTATAGACAAGCTGTTGAACCGGCAGAACACCATCATTGGACTGATAAGACGTCGTCTTGACGTGTAACACTTTTGATGGCAATAAACATGACCAAAAACTTGGCCTATCTTGCTGCAGCGACTGTAACTCTTCCATCCTTGCCTGTAGGACGTTGGTCGTCACGTTGCGGCGGCTGCGATTGAGCCGCAAAAAACAAAGCCGGCTTACAGACCTGCAGTTGCAAAGTCATTGACGACGCTGAAGAGTTATCGGCAATAAACCTGAGAATGTCTTTGAATGGAAATTCCGCTGCCGAAAAATCCACAGCTGACGTCTCTTCCCACTCTCCCGATGGAAGCTCCATTCCCGGTGGCGTGGGGGTACGTACCGGTCTGAAAAGCCTAATCTCCTCCAGCGGCGAGTGCTGATACGTGACGGGCTGCAGGGCATCTTATGCTGTAGTCTGCAAAAAAAAAACGAGAGGCGTGAGTCGTGCCGGGGCCACCGTGAGCGATGCCGTAACGACCGGAGACTGAGAAACACCAGCTTGAATCTGTTCCTGTTCACTAATCAACGGCTGCTCCGACGAGGAATTATCTGGCTAAGAAGCTGAGGAGGATTCCTACACTGCTCTACGACGTACAGTAAGTGAGTTATCCATCAGCGGTTGAATCGGTGCAATGAGGGTAAGGGGCTGCAACTCCCTGTCCTTCGGTGAAGAAGGTTCGGTCGTTATCGTGGCGGACGGAGCTGAGTTGAAACGCAACGTTGTCGATGCCACCGATCCTGACTTGGGTGCCAGATTATGCAACATCTTTAACTCTTCATCTGATGCGTGGCGTAACGTGTCGGGATGTAAGTTAAAACTCAACGCAAACTTCTTTAAAGGAGACAGTTCCTTTCTCCGAGGGGAAGACCCTGACAACACCTTTTTACTGCCGTGGAAATTGCAACGTCTAAGTTCTCGTAAGCAGGCAATTGGTATCCGTTGTGATATCCGTGTGCAAAGGTGCATGCAAAAACGATTGAATGGAGGCCGCCTGCAGCGCAGGAGTCGCAGTCACTTACGCAGTTCCAATGGGAGACGTAACATTAACTTGGTCCTGCTGTGCCACATACACAGGTTGCAAAGAAGCAACAGACTATATAAGCGGAAATGGAATAATCTTAGGAGTCACTTTCGCCGAAGGCAGTTTATCCTGAGTGTCCGTATCCGGTATAAACTCTGAAAATCAAAACTGAAAGGGCTTGCATCAACACCGATAGCCTGTCACTCTTGGAACGCCTGCGACCTCTATTTTGAGCCCTTGCCGACTCTTGCTGCTAAAGTATAAACGCGAACGCGGAGTCATCCAGATGTGTACATTAGTCACAACGGCTTTCTAAAAAACACGGTTGAATGCCCCAGCAGCGTAGACAGCTGATGAGGATCACCAGCACGTTTGATGTGTGCACAAGATTCTGGAATTTGCAGCGACTCTACAATCAGAACAGCGCGAAGCATACAAAAACTGTTACCGCAATCTGCCATAACACAAAATATATTAATGATAAAAACATAATGTTATACATCCTTAAACTGTTTTAAGAGCAATATACACATTCCAAAAGTGAAAGTAACGCTGTTAACCCGATATAGCAACGTGTATTACGCAACCAAATCGCTGCAGACACAACCCCTGACTTTGCCACGCAGCAACATGTAAAGACAGACAGTGCGCGGTGCAACCACAAATTACTATGTACACCATTCACATTGCCTTCGAAATTGCGTGTTTACTTTGTGTTTTTTAAAGTGGGGTTTGCAAGAAGCTGCCATAAATCCGCTCCGTAAACGCAGCGTCTCGCTGCAATAACAACCCATGAACACGGTACGTCGTCGTAGACACGACTCATAATTACACGGAATTGGTGCAAGTCGCTGCAGTCACCGCTGGGGGCACCAAAGCCACTGCAAATATGACCTGTGCGCACATCGAGTCGGTAGCAATACGACCCGTGAGCACAGCGAGTCGGTGGCAACCAAACCCATTAGTATAGCGAGACGGTGGCAATACGAGACATGACCATAACGAGTCGGTGGCAACACGACTCGTGAGCATAGCGAGTCGGTGACGACTCGACCTGTGAGTACCGCGAGTCGGTGGCAACACGATCCGCGTCACGGCGAGTTGGTGGCAACACGACCGGTTAGCGCAGCGAATCGGTGACAGCACGGCCCGTGATCTCAGCGAGACGGAGGCAACACAAATTGTGAGCACCTCGACTCGGTGGCAACACAACCCGTAAGCACACCGAGTCGGTGGCGACACGAACCGTGAGCATACACCCTGTTGTGTTGTAACCGTCACTGCCACGGATTAACACACGGTGTCAAAAAGGCGCACAGGGAAAACATCCCAATGTTAACCCCGTACCACGACCTGTTATCAAAGACAACACTACAGGTGTTGCTCCAACAGCCGTTGTGTAGAGTTGTCGTACCTGCCACTCTCTCAAGAAAGTTACCGCCGTATCGAGGTAACAGAAGTCCAAACTTCCCAAACTCGTGATAACTGCGTATCTAACTGCCTACAATACTCTGGCAAAAGGAAGAAAGACAGTGGAGGGTAAAAATAAACCTTCTATTTGCAGATCCTACTCAATGCAAACTGTATGCTGAGAATGAGGGCAACCCTCGAAATAGAAACTGGGAGAATCGCCCAGGTCCCATCTCACTGTCTATTTCACCTAACCTACACTACGTTCTGATGGCAGGGAAGCATTTACCGAAAGAAAGCCCGTCTGACAAAACCCAGAACAAAGACGTGTAGGAATCAGCAAAGTCAGCAAAACATAGAAAACGTACCTGTAGTCAACAAAAAACTTACAGTATACGTAGATATAATACAAAGATAAGTAATATTCAAAAGGGTATGCATTCACCTTGATTTTGATCCGTCATTTTCAATTCAATTAAATTCAATTCAAATAGTTTTATTCTTCTGAGCAAACAATAATGTACAAGTAGATGTTTCAAGAAACATTTTAACAAAATTGTACCGGAACAAAATCTCCTTTTATTCTGATCGCGATACGTTGGGAATGGTTCGATCACATGATAGGAACTGCAGCGTGCGCTGATTGGTCGGTTGGATGACAGGCATAGTAAAGATAGCAACAGGGCATCGGTGAGGCTACCCATGTGGTGCTATGTGTTCCAAAGAATATTGTATTTATTATGGATCGCGATAACCAATGTTAATACATTGGAAAATCCATAATGATGGCTTCGTATTCTACAAGCTGATATTTTCAAAATTAAAACCCAGAACTACTACGCATAGGATTCAGCGAAGTCAGAAAACCGTAATCCGTAAATGAACCAAGGTGAAACTTAAAGTATACTCAAATATACTAACCAAGATATTTAATAACAAAAAATTGTGCATTCCACCTTGAGTTTGATCCGTAAAAAAAGGCTTGCTTATCGAATTGCGATAAGTTGGTATATGGTTCTATCATGTGACTGGAACTGCACCCACACTGAATGGTCGGTCGGTTGATTAATAACACATTGTAAACATAGTAACAGAGGTACCCGTTCAAAGTTTGTTTTGCGGTAATATTAACACATTGGTTATTGCGATATATTGCTTAACATATTGGAAAACCCACAGTGATGGCTTCGTCTACAAGCCGATATTTTTGAAATCAAAAAAACTCATTTTTATGCATAAAATATGTTGTAGACGCAGAGGCTATCATTCAGAGTATATCCTCCCACCGTCACCCAATGTTTGATCATTGTGGCGATAAGTTTGGGTGTGTATTTACATGAGTACACAAGTACCAAATAACATAATACACAATACACAGGTACACATGTAAATACACTTTTTCTTCACAAATACACTGATCACTTTTCAATGATGAGTTGTTAAATTAACTGCTTCGCGAGCTGGTTGACAAAAGTTTCAGAAGTAGCAACAAATGTAATTGGCTTGCGACAATGACATTTTGGTAAGTTAAAAAAAAATATAGGCGAATAATTACCAAATATTTAAAACAGAGATGTAGCTAACTAGTCTTTTGTTCCAATTGAATTTACAATTTTGCAGTACGGTTTTGCTAATTTTTAGTTTAACCCTGCTTATCTTGGGATGAACAGCAGTGAAATAAGTGTGTTCAAATGCAGAAAACTGCTATGATCTTACTACAGACATATACACGTAAGACTAGAAACTTGCTAATCTATTCCCGTATGTCGTCTCTGATGTGTAAAAATTTGCATTTGTACATTAGTTTAAGAGATTCGTTTCAATCACAGAAATAACATATAATGCAATTAATTGGGGAAAAAGGTTAAGACGCAGCATTATACATTATTCTTTGATAACAATTAGGAAAGGAAATACGTTTCTGGGGAATTCTAAAAACAATTACGGGGAATACATGTGTAATAAAAGAGAATAAATAACGCGTAAGTTTGAGGTAAAATCAACTCTTTGTCGTTTTAGGGTATATGTTTATGAATTATCACAGCAGGATATTAAATAAATCAATATAATTTTATATAAGGAAAAATCAAATTTTATGAAAGCATCACTTCATCGAAAGATCTCTGGGGACATTTGCTGTTACATAAGGAGCCACCTACAATACATCTTTTTTGAGCTTGGACGATCACGTGACATTATTTACAAACAGAATCCACGTGTGTGCTAAAACCGTGTGAAACCGTGTGCCAAGGCCAGCCGTCATGGCTCCAAAAGCAAAAAAGTCAAAGTCGGACTGGATGCAGTGCGATCTCTGTGGCATTCTACTCAGCCAGAAAGATTCATCGACGCATGCCATCGTCTGTCAAGAGGGAAATCCATTTAATTATTGTCATATTTCAACAAAGCTTCAACACGGATTTTTTGTTTGCGACCAGATTGTTGGGACTTTTGTTGTGAAGGATTGTAAGTCTTCGGTTATGGATGCACACTTGTCTTTTACACAAAAAATATGGGATGGTCACTTGACCCCCAAGCCGCCCATGCCGACATATCGTGTATCTAACTTGTAAAATGAACTATTTAAGGGGTTGGGTAGTCCTAGATGACTCTTGCGGTCTTCCAATGACAGCAAAATGTCCTAGGAAGATAGAAAGGGTCCGCTGGGACTAGGGGGTGGGGTGCGCTTTATCTTAAAAGCACTAAGATGTGAGGATATCCACCCTAAAAAAATTTACTAAATGAACAAAAAGTGCTCTTAAAAAGGAGGCATATTCTGAATATAGTATAAAAAGAGCAACTTTAAAAAGTTTGACAATTCGAAAAATTCGCTGATTTTTTTTCAGTTCAGTAAGTCTAAGCGAAAATAATCACATAAAATTCCTCCATTCATCACATGCTGTATCACATGTCATTGTAAATCAGTTTGCAAATGCCCATATTATCTTTGCCAGTCGTCTTTAACAAAGCATGAAAATCAAAATCAAATCTTTCAGTTTCAAATCTTGTCGTTGCTTTTTTGACATCGGTCCAATGTGTTATTAGTTGATGAATGCCACTTTAAGACCATTTCCTTGAAGAACAATATTATCCGTGGACGAATTTCTTTTGTCGGCGCACTGGCAGTCGTTAAGTAAAATGTATAATCGAATTAATGCGATGTGAAAAGTTCCAAATATAATACTCATGAGTGCATTAGAAAGAGAAAGTACACCGTGGACAAATATGTTCATTGTGATGGTAACTGGAGTGAAGTTCAGCTCGACACAAGAATACTCGTTGATTGAATCAGGAAATTGTTTTAATTCCTATTTTAAACTCACCAAATGCGCGTGAAAAAAGAATAATGAGTTGACCATTTTCGCAAGGGTCGAAATGGCATAGGGGGGCCTTTCAGAAGTGCCAAAGTGTCCCAAAACTGTAGTGTCCGAAATGTCCAAAAAGTGCCGGGACTGTCAAAGAGTCAAAGTTGCGAAGGACTGAAATGTTTCTTTCCCTTTCGAAGAATCGACATGCAATTCTTGTCGTAATTCTGGTGACCCCTAACGATATTAAAATGTTTGAACATTGAATATATGATGATGTTGGAAGAATTATACCTTTTTAACTATACTGATATTTGCAATGAGTAACAATATAACCTGCCACTCTGCTTTTGCCATTCTTCTAGTTTTACATGTTGGTTCTTTCGTTAAGTCCATTTACGTTTAGGGGGCTATTACTTAAAAGAAGAAATTTATAAGGTCTGTGCGGAAAAAAATGCAGAAGAAACAAATGGCAAAATGTCTGCAAATGTCTGCAAATCGATCTGATTAAAATTGATACTGCCGCCAAAACCTTGTATTAGAATTTTTTGAAATTTTTCTTTGAAACTTTGGTCAGTAGCTTTTGTCTTCTCATTTTTAGATAACGTTGAACAATTTTCGAGGATGCAACAACAGGGCTTGCTGTTTATCAATACACATGCGATGAAGATGATTGGTGTTTGCATTGGCGAACCAGTCATTGTCCAACACTCAATTGTTTTCTATGCATGGCCGGATAATACACTTGGTCCAACAACCCTTGGAATGTCTGAAGCAGTGAGGCATAAATTATCTCTACAGTCTGGAGATGGCGTTATTGTGTACAAGTATCAGGACGCTCACATCAGTGCCTCAGAAGCTGTGTTGACGTCAAGGTACGTGTTGTCTGTTTTAGCGTGATTCTCGTGATTGAACTACATGTAATATGCCGTCTTCATGCAGGAGATTGATACATGCTTTAGCAGGGGCGTTTGTGCTTTGTTTTTGTAGTATGTTTTTACAATCAATATTTGTCGCGTTGCGTGGTTTGAGCTCTCTTACGACAACGGTGCATAAGTAAGTGGCAACTGAAGTAAGTGGCAACATTTTAGTGGCAGTTGAAGAAAAATTGTTGAGTAGGATTACCCTGAGATGAAAGCCTGGCAATTCCTCTAGTTTCTTCGGCTGTTTGACATATGCTGATGACTCGAAATGGACCGAAGCTCCCTAATTTTCATAGACCACATCACAAAATGTTCAACCGATAATAAGAGGAAAATAGAACTTTATTCGTAACACAACCAAACGTACTCTATAAATTTACTGAAGCATGATCATTTGAAAAGGGTGCTTTGGGCGGATGGGCGTTTTTCCCACGACGCTTTGATCCTTACATGCAAAAAAAATGGAGCACTTTGATCCGAAGTCTCGTTGGTTATAATTCGTTGACCTCATGTGCTGTCTTACTAACTTTGTACAGAGCATTTCTCCTTTGCGACACAATCTTGAGAGCAGTGCCCAATCTGTTACTTTTTCAACTTCAGGTGCTATAAGTGTATACAATGACGCTTGATGTTATTCTGAATGAGTGACATCACAAAAATGAAATTAAAAGTTTAGCAGTAAAACTTAGCTACATCATCTCGTTAAGAAGTAAACAAGAAAGTGTTAAAATTTTGCACGCCATTGAGTCTGAAATGATAGATCTTATTTTCAGTGAAAAGACCAATTTTCTGGAAACTTCTCAATTTTCTAACTACACACTCAAGCAACTAGGTAAGGTTTTTCATGAGTATTCTTCTCAGGGTTCGTGCAAAGTCCTGGAAAATAAAACGGCCGAAAAAAGTCCTGGAAAACGAGAAAAAGCCCTTGAAAGTCCTGGAAATTGAAAATCCCCGTAAAATTTTTTTCTAGACTTACATAGGGTCAATAATAGAATAATTTATTTGCCTGTATAAAATCTATGTAATCGATCCATATATATCTATATATATACTGTATAAATTGTCCGGTAAACGTCCTGAAAAATGGTCCTGGAAAGGTTCTGGACATTGGCTGCCTGAACTTTGTACGAACCCTGTCTTCTGTCAGTTGTTTAAATATTAAGGGCATAATTAAAAAAAAAAATAATAAAATAAAACGTAGAATTGTTAATAACAAGAATAATTTGTCGTTGCTTTATAACACAGGCCCCACATATGTATAAATAACTTTTTTTTATTTTGCAGATAATCAGTTCATTACGTGTGGCAACCGAATTTCATTTGCGTTTACCGGGAAACCTTGCCATCTAACCGTCTCTAGAGTAGCTGGTGAGGATAGCACTGTACAAGAGATCACCAGGTCAGCGCGGGAAAACGCCAGGGCGCCTAGTGATATAGCGGAAACTTTGAGTAATTTAGATTTAAACTGTGACACGAAAGACAATACACAGCACATCGAAACTAAGAGAAAACATACAAAATTTTACAAGGTTACACCAAGAACTAAAGTCATAATCCAGGGGCCAGACCAGAGACAACATCGGTATGAACCCAAACAGGTAGCTATAAGCGATTTTGGTGGATACACAAACCAAATCAAGTGTTTAAGGGACATGCTGGACACGGTTTTCGTCGAAAACGACAGGACAGTATGTGGGAAGCAGTTGTTGGCCGGGCAGCTCCCCCGGGGTGCCTTGCTGTACGGGCCTTCTGGCTGTGGTGAGTGTTGTGCGTTATCAGCAGAATTAATGGAGAGTATATGCCGCAGGTTTCCGTAAAACTCTGTTAGCAATAATGGGTTGTCGTGTACGTGGTTAGATGTTTGAAAGATAAAAATTAGCCATATTTGAGTGATTTGGTGTTGTAATCTCTCATCATTTATCAGTTGTGTGTGATTTTTCTATTAGCCAAAGGTTGTAAGTAAAGTTTGGTGTATATTTCTGTTGTAGGTAAAAGCATGTTATGTGAAGCTGTCATGAACTCATACGGTGTGCACAAGGTAGAAATCGCGGGATCGGACATCTCGAGCAAGTAACTACAACATGAAACTAAAACATCGTCATACTTATAATGTTATTTACTGGAAAATAATAATTCTCCGTACTTGTGACTAAATAATGATATCGACCTTAGACAATGCGTAGAGAAGCGACCCCCTTGATATAGATTTTGCAGAGATATTATTAATATGACGATTTTCATACGCAGATTCCCTTTACATTTACATTTCAGGAATAGTAAAGCCGAAACAGGAGTAGTTTGATAAATTTGCAACAGAGAACAATCATATTAGTGATGTGAATTCATGCAATTTCTCGTTTTCCTTACGTGTACTGTTTTGCTACTTTGAAGATTTCACGGCGAGTCGGAGATGAATCTGAATCGCATGTTTAGAGAGGCCAGAAACAAAGCGCCGTGTGTGATATTACTGGATGACGTAGACACTCTTTGTCCAAAGCGAGACTCGTCCAACAGCGACGTCGATAAACGGATTACGTCTGCGCTGCTGACATCGATAGACGAGCTGGTAAACGAATGTTCTAGTTTACTTCTATCAGGGAATCCGTGTAGACAGAGATTTTAGGGACGTCATTCTTTCTAAATTTAAATACCTTTCAATATTTACGTGGTTGGTATACATAGCCAAACTGCGTGGCTTTCCAAGTTCTTGATCGAATAGCGGAGGGGAAATTTTGCTTGAGAAAACGGCTCAAACTCAATAAGTCCACGTTTACAAACCTAATGACAGTGACAGCTTAGTAATCGTTTCGGGTAATTGTGAGCTGCAATGTAATCAGTGCGTGTGAATTTTGAAGTCCAAAATAGGTGCTCTAACCCGCTGCATTGACTTAGCTACAGCACTTGGAGCGGAATTCAATAGCTCAGTATTACTGGGTTAAGCGTGATCAAATTAAGCCCGGCTTCTATGTAAGCAGTGACACTCTGTGACATAATGTTTACCATCACTTATTGCTCAGGTGTCAAGTGAAAACCAGGTGTTTATATTGTCTGCTACGAGCAATCGTGACAGTATAGACCCGGCGTTGCGGAGACCGGGCAGGATTGACCGAGAAATAGAACTGCCTGTTCCGACACCAAACGACAGGTTTGAGGTGAGTCATACACAGTACCTAAGAATAAACATCCCCAAAAGCGATACATATATAGGTTTTACCTGACAGAAACACAAAGGGGTAACTTTGTAAGCTCGAAATAGCCATATTGAGACAATATGCCAACCACCTCCTGATGAACAAAATGGTCCCCGGGCCACGTTTCATAAAGCTTGACTTTGAGTTATTTATTTTCTAGATTTTAAAGAAAATACTAGCGAAAGACTCGGCATGCAGCAACTTAACGGAAGCCAATATAAATCAGATATCGAGTCACGCTCATGGGTTTGTTGGCGCAGACTTGGCTGTGTTGGTCAAAGAAGGTAGGCACATTTTCTGTTTTGGAGGTAAAATGAAAGTGAAACTTTTTACTGTTTAAAAGAGTTCTGGGATGTGCTGTGGGGAGTGTATTGGTTGTAGTTTTCCGCTAGTTGATAGTAGCTGTTGTAGTAGTTAATTGTAGTTTTTGATAGTAGTTCTTGCACTAGTTGGTTGCAGTTCTTGCACAAGTTGGTTGCAATTCTTGCACCAGTTGGTTGTAGTTTTTGCGGTGGTTGGTTGTAGCTCTTGGGCTAGTTGGTTGTAGTTCTTGCACTAGTTGGTTGTAGTCTGTGAGTAGCGAATACTGCATTTGAGTGTCTTGTGTGGTGTCGGGAATTAAAACTTAGGGCGTGAGATCAAAGATGACGAGGTGTTAAAATGTTTTGATAGCCCGGTTACAAGCTGTCCGTCGTCATAGAAGCGAAGGTCAAAAGGCAGAGACATGGCACGTTGAAATGCGTGACTTGGAGCAAGGCCTGGCCCTGGTCCAACCCAGCGCAATGAGGGAAGTGGCTCTTGAGGTACCCCAGGTAATACATACTGACGTTGTGGAATAAGTATTTGTAAAAGGCGTAAACATAAAAACGTTGTGGATTTGTTTTACAAAGATTACTTGTAAAGGTCAGATGTCAGCTTTGTTTTTATTTTGATTTGGGAGCGTGTGGGAAGTGATGTATTGCAGGGAATAGAGCTCCCTGTACGATTTTGCGTGCAATTTAAAATGCTCTAATTATTTGAAATTTTCGCTTTAGTTGTATTAAATAAGACAATAATTTGATGGAAATTATATATATATATATATATATATATATATATATATATATATATATATACTCTTTCCTTCCGTATTTGAAGGTAAGATGGGAAGACATTGGGGGCCAACATGAATTGAAACACAAATTGAAGCAGGCGATTGAATGGCCAATTAAGCACCCGGAAGCATTCCAGAGACTGGGGATTAGCCCGCCCAAGGGTCTGCTTATGTATGGGCCACCGGGATGTTCCAAGACAATGATCGCCAAGGCCCTGGCCCGCGAGAGTGGCATCAATTTTATTGCAATTAAGGTGTGCCTTATGTGATCAATGTTAAGAAAAGGTCTAACAGGTGTACTCATTGTAAAATATACTACTTTGAATAAAAATGTTGAAATTTCAATAAATTTATTTTCATATGTTGAGATAGAATAAACGACCGTTCAGAATGAAGGAGAACCTTGTCTCATTTTAACGCCTAATTCTTCATGTAAGGCTAAAAAGAAAAACGTTAAAAAGGAGAAGCAAACAGTGAGATTTTGTTGTATATAAGAAGATATAGGAAATGTACATATTCTTGCTGCATTGTGAACGTTAAATGTGACTGCAGGGTCCTGAGTTATTCAGCAAGTGGGTGGGCGAGTCCGAGAGGGCGGTGAGGGAGGTGTTCCGGAAGGCCAGATCTGCAGCTCCAGTCATAGTCTTCTTTGATGAAATCGACGCTTTGGCTGGAGAAAGAGGCGGGTAAGTGCGACACCACGTGATGTTGCGAATGCTGTGTGTGCAGTACTTTGTACCCGACACTGAACTGCACACTATTGCGGGGATGGGTACTTTGTATTGTGTTTGGGCAAGCATGAAAGTCTGAACAATCCAACCAACTTGCTCACATTATTTGGGGACAAAGTTTCACAAACAGTGTTTCATGTGTTTTTCTTGTATGAAATAGAGAGAACAGGCCACTAGACCGGTCGAAATTTTATCAAAATATTCTCACATCTTCATATTAATTCCAGTAACACAAGCTGACTAGTCAGTACACGTAATGGTTGATTACATGAGTTGGCGGTAATATAAATACAAATCATATCACTTGAAGGAAAATTTTGCTGTTTGTCAGGCATGGTGGCGGCGGTGGTGACGTTTCAGATCGCGTCTTGGCACAGCTGTTGACAGAAATTGATGGCGTCGAGGCGCTGCGTGACGTCACAGTCGTGGCAGCCACCAACAGACCCGACCGCATCGACAAGGTCTGTGAAACATTGCAAAAAAAAAAGTAAAAAGAAAAAAAGAAAGAAAAAAAAACCAAAACCAAAAATATTTATCATATGACATTGTGTGATGTTCCTTGATGTGAAACACAATAAGTCCTCCTGTAATTTGTTAACTAAAGTGTCACTTCGATTGTATAAGTAACAGTGTAGCGAGGCCATCTTATGAGACTGGACTGAGGACAAGTTAGGACTTGAATTATTTGTCTAAGTGTACTTGAAAAAATACAGTTGCAAACTTTAACACGAAGCACACGTCATAATGCTGACCAGGCTCTGCTGCGGCCCGGGAGATTGGACCGGATCGTGTATGTGCCATTGCCAGACAACGAGACCAGGGCGGAAATCTTTAGAATTCAATTCCGTAAAATGCCAATGGCAGGAGATGTCAACTTGGAGGAACTTGTGTCTCAAACTGAGCACTATTCGGGAGCAGAGGTAAGAGGTAAACAAAAGCCGATCGAGAGTAGAGCCAAGACGTAAACATAAACCGATCGGGAGCAGAGGTAAGGCGTAAACATAAACCGATCGACATCAGAGGCAAGACGTAAACATAAACCGATTGAGAGCAGAGATAAAGTGTAAACATAAACCGATCGGGAGCAGAGGTAAGACTTCAACATAAACCGATCGGGAGCAGAAGTAAGGCGTAAACATAAACCGATCGGGAGCAGAGGTAAGGCGTAAACATAAACCGATCGGGAGCAGAGATAAGACGTAAACATAAACCGTCGGGTTAAACATAAAGACTTAAGTGTAAAGTGACTGATAAATAACAAGCAATGAGATTCTTAGGTTTAGACGGTGATAAAAATCCAGCGTGATCACTTCCCTGTATGTTTTTACGATAAGTAGTTATTATTTTATGAAAGGGTGTATGTAATGCCTTGTAAAGACTCTGTTTTTTTCCCATGAAGGTGGCCGCTGTTTGCAGAGAAGCTGCGCTAAGCGCCATGCAAGAAGACATCGATATTGAATTCATACATTGGAGACATTTTGAGCAGTCGCTGCGTACCGTCACACCAAGAATTACCGACCAGTTGGTTGACTTCTACACAAACTTTGCACAAAGCAGTAGTCTGCATAGCATCTAAGAGCATTTGAGATTCGTGGACTAGTTAGAGCCTCACAGGTGTTACATATTGTGATATCGTGTCTTATGTAATATCTCCAAGTAAACAAGACAATCGTAGATTACACATCCCCCGCCGCGCTCATCCACACCATATATATTTTCTTCCCTTAAGGTATAGTAAACGATAAATAGTTCCAAAGATATATGGCCTGAATATAGGCAGTTGCAACAAGTATTTTCTTCGTTTGCATGCTTACGCCTTGCTTTGTCCGCAACAAACTTGTTACTTTGAGTAAGAAGGGTATTTTAACAGAAGTGGAAATTAATAAATACGAAGTGTTCCCCACCATGGCAAAGTCACAGCTTGTAGGCTAGTTTATATCCACATGCAGAGGTACTGATGGTCTGTATAACATACAAGGAAGAGAGCAGTATCGGCCACAGGACGTGAACTGAACATTAAATCAAGATAACCGCCTTGCCTATGCGTCGGACCAAAGTCTGATTGCTTTAGATTGAACGTTGACATCATTTTAGAAAGTTTTTCCCGCTGCACTGTATCAAGGTTGAAGTCACCACAATTGACAGAAGGGAATTTAATGAGTGATAATGAATTCAGGAGCTCTCCAACTTTATCCGAGAACAGACGTATAGAGGTCTTAGATGAGCGATAAATAACAGTCACCAAGACGCACTCTGTACTTGTCTTTATGGCAGCCGCGGTGCATGGCAAATCTGTAATGTCAATCGGAATCAAATCGAATTTATAACTATGCCTATGCAGGCTGTTGGAAACTACTTTATGTGCATTTGTATGGAAATCTTGATTTATGGCAAGAAAAGGTAAGCGAGTTTCACAAAGGCATAAGATATCTATATGTGGAACTGCCGGGTCGCTGTTAAGATCTTCTGTGTGAGATTTGAGGGATCTTGCATTTAGGTGACTAACAAGGAGGGGGGGGGGGGGGTTGCTTTTAATAGCAGTCATTGCAGGGTGCTTCCACGTGAACTTTCTTTCCGTTTGCATTCGCTGCATTTCTGTGTCAGCTTCCCCATTGGTTTTAAAGGAGTGCTATCAAATTTTAATATTTGCAAGCCTTGTCGCATTTTCGCTGTACTGAGTACAGTGTAAACTAGTCCTTGTGCGACACAATTCATTGTCGCTGGATTTAGATTAGCAGCTCTATATTCATTTGTACTGCCTTGAGCTTTATGCTCTGTAAACGCGCAATCTAATGTTCCTATAAATTCTTTTCTTTCTATATGTACAGGTGCGCGCTTGCATAGATTGAATCTCACAGAAACGGCGCGGATTGGAGTGAGGTCTTATAGATGTTTTTACCCACCTTCTTGTTATCAAATAAGACACAAATGGTACCTTGCAATTTGTCTTCTGGCATGTCCATGTGTTTAATTGTGCCAGGCGCGCCATTTACCAAACCGTCCGAAACGTCTATATATTTTGTTAAAATCCATCTAGCACCAACAGCTATTTGTGCTTTGGCGGCTAGCCCACCCGTGTCATATGGATTTTCGCTATCGATATTGGCATTCACTCTTTGCGTATGCATGTCTTTTTTCGTATCAAGGGCAATCACTTCTATAATAGGCGAATGCAATGTACTTGACATTCTTTCGTTGTGTGAATTAGTTTGTTTATTGGTCATAAAAAGGCGAACGGCATCAACAGGAGTGTTATTATCTTTTAAGTTGTTCAGCTCTATTATATCCTCGTCAGTACAATTGTTTGTTCTTAAAAGTTATAGAAGTTTCGCAAATGGCGGGTCTTCCTTCTGCCGGACAGTGTCTGTGAGTTGCAAGCAAGATGTTTCGGCCCAAAACCATTTCGGCCCACTCCCATAGACGATTCGGCCCAAGACTTTTCGGCCCACGTCTTTTCAGCCCAAGACGTTTCGGCCCACTGATTTTTAACCAAACTTGCGCCCCAAGACTTTTCGGCCCAGTAAACTATCATTATCAAGATGTTTTGATTTTGTGTTAGAGGTTCAGTTAATGCCTAATTCTAAAGCCATTAGAAGTGCAGTTTGTTAAGAATCGAAACTGTAGCTATTCCTATCTGTATTTAAATCGTATGTTATGTAATATCTCAGATTGGTTATACTGCTTCTTCTGTAACGATTGCAATTTTCAACTTAAGAAAACCTGAAACACCTACATAAGCATACAGGAATTAGATCAATGATATGTAACTGCATTTAACCTGAAACGCCTCGTGAAGATTTGACCAATTGCAAAATACTTCGAATCGTTCGGTACGCGTCTCTTATGGCTTGCAGGGAATGTGGTTATGGCTCTCCTAGTGGTTTAGTGGAAGGGGGAAGGCTGCCTATGTCGCACACAAGAATTCCGTTTCAACCGACAAACCCATATTTAACCTGCTCATTAAGTCGAGAATCATCTAATTGATTGCGTATGGATTTGAATTTACGAAGTGCAGTCAACGAAACAATTATCACACGCGTTGTTAAGTCGGTAAATCAGTTCATAACCCTCTGCAGAAGATGACATTTCAGGAATTAGAAATTGCAATGAAAGAAAAGCACATCACACACGACAGTCGGTCAGTTAATTAACTATTAAGCCATCACATACCAGATTAGGAGTATGAAATGCACTTGGAATTGCAATAGAAAAATAATCCAGTTCTGTTGTTTCTAATCAAAATCAATAGTATCAAAGGCGCAACTAAACAGGGAATAGAAAGCTCACTCTTTGTAGACGACTTTGCTATGTCTGCCAGAGGCAAGAATATGAATCTGATCGAGCGTCGCCTTCAGCAAAATATAAACTCTCTTCAAAAATGGGCTGACCAAAATGGTTTCAAATTTTCTCAAAGCAAAACAGTTTTATACTTATCAAACACTCAGATACCTGTAGTAAAAGAAAACACATTCCTTGGTCTAATTCTGGACTCGAAGCTAAACTTTATTTCCCACATAAAAGACGTGAAGAGGAAATGTCAAAAGGCACTCAACCTGCTACGAGTCGTTTCCGCCCAAGACTGGGGAGCAGATACCAGTACTAAATTAAAACTGTATCGATCATTAATGAGATCTAGAATAGATTATGGTAGCATCGTCGACGGATCAGCAAGGCCTTCGTACTTAAAGGTGCTGAACCCAATACAAAACCAAGGCCTTCGCCTCTGCCTTAACGCTTTCAGAACGCCACCCGCGGAAAGCCTTCAGGTTGAATCAAATGAACAACCATTAGATATCCAACGAATAAAACTTTCAATGCAGTATGCAATTAAACTATACGCAAATAAAGAAAACCCCAGACAAAAGGCAGTGATCGAAAAAGACCATTCAGAAATCTTAAGCACACGCCCTAGGGTTATCGTACCCTTTGGCACTAGAATCCGTAACCACCTTAATAATGCTGGAATCAAAGTTGAGCAAATTGCAAACTTGAAAGTTTCAAAATACCCAACATGGAAAATACAAAGGCCAACCATAAACAAAACTCTGACAAACTTTTCCAAAGACGCAACAAATGCTGAAGAGTTCAAAGTTAGGTTTGCTGAGGTAAAGGAAACCTACCCTCACCATCATTTCATATACACAGACGGATCTAAACTCGATAACCAAGTTGCTGCCTCAAAAGTTACAAAATCAAATACCCTGAAAACGAGATTACCAAAGGGCTCCTCCATCTTTTCCGCGGAGGTTCGGGCACTCCAACTAGCCATGGAAATTATCAAGATTAGTAGGTACAAAAAATTTGTTATCTGTGTCGATTCCTTATCGGTCTTGCAGTCACTAGAAAATCTGCAAGTGTCGAACACAGTGATTCTAGACCTAATAGAACGTTACGAAAGGGCAATCAAACAAGACAAATTCCTAGTATTTTGCTGGGTGCCAAGCCACGTGGGCATACCGGGTAATGAAGCTGCGGACCAGTTAGCAAAAGAGGCGCTAAACTACAACATATCCGATCTTCGCATACGATTTTAAACCCCATATTTCAAGTTATGTAAAAAAACCTTTGCCAACAAAAATGGAACGAACAAAGAAATAACAAACTCTTTCAAATCCAACCAACAGTTGGACAAAAACACCTAGCTCTTGGCAGTATTCGCGACACAACGGTTATGCATAGAGTTCGAATCGGGCATACACACATCACCCACAGATATCTTTTGAGAGGCGATGCGTCTCCAGAATGTATTGGTTGTCAAGAACGTTTGACTGCAAAACATATTCTACTCAACTGCGTAGATTTTCAGAACATTCGTTCGCGCTACTACAGTGTGAATTCCATGAAAAACCTTTTTACAAAGGTAGCACCAAGCAAAATTATTTCTTTTCTGAAAGAAATACACTTGTACAGTAAGTTTTAAATTGAATTTAGTTGATTTTAGATGTATACACTACTTGTTTTGTCTATTTTAATTGATTTTAGTTTCAACTGAGTCTTCCTATAGCAACAGAACTGACACAATATGACCCTATCGGGTTGCTAGTGTCGTTAAACCAATCAGTCAATCAATCAATCCAACACACACCAGAGATGATCAGCAACTAATTGTTGAAAGCCATCAGACCCTGGAGTTAGTTAGAAGAATAAAATTTCACAGCTGTCTTGAAATAACTTAAGAATACATGAGCCTCAATCTTCAACCCTTTCTAAGTAATAACTTTTTTAGTGGGCTGAAAAGTCTTGGGGAGAAAAAAAAGTGGGCCGAAATGTCTTGGCAGTTCAAATGTGGGCCGAAACGTCTTGGGCCGAAAAAGTCTGCCATTTCGGACCGGGCCGAAACGTCTATGGGCCGAAACGTCTAGAAACCCTGTGAGTTCATAAAGATAAAACATGTCTTGCCAAACCGAAGCGAGAAACGATTGATAACCTGCGTTGCTTTCTTTAAATACTGCTCTTTCACCAACAGGACTCAGTTGCATTAAGTCACCAGCAACAATGAGGGATAAGCCACCAAAAACCTTGTCACTTTGAAATATTTCCGGAAGGGTGAGATTGAGATGCTGAAGGTCTTCTCCTTTAAGCATTGAAACTTCATCGGTAATTATTATCTTTAGATTGGAATGAATAGCGCGCATAGAATTGAGGCGTTCACTATCCGGCCTCTTGTACTGAAATGTTTGACCCTTTTGTTTTATCGGAAGAGTAAAGGCGGAATGAAGGGAAGTGCGATCGATATTGGAAGCCGCCTTTCCTGTCATAGCCGTTGAAATAACAGTTGGCTTGGCCCTTTTGTTTTATCGGAAGAGTAAAGGCGGAATGAAGGGAAGTGCGATCGATATTGGAAGCCGCCTTTCCTGTCATAGCCGTTGAAATAACAGTTGGCTTGGTAGGATCAACTCCTGGTTGTCGCATTGCACGGATAGCGGCTTGATAAACAGCATTAATTAGGTGACTTTTACCTATACCTGCTCCTCCACTTAAAAATATGTAAAAAGGATTTAGTTCCTCTCGTAAAATGTTATCGGCCGTCAGTTCGGCTGATTTTGCATAGGAACACCAGTAGAATATATAATCATGTAGCATTCTTTGTTTCTCATTCGGAGAACGGGTACGTCTATAATACAAATTATCTTGTATGAATGTTTCAACATTCATCCACAAAACTGGAAGATGCAGAGTAAAATAGGCAGAGTAAAATAGGCAGATGCAGAGTAAATTATGGTTTTAAAAGAAACGTACAAAACAGTTGATTGACTTTGTTTCATTTGAAGACGGATATGAAATTATTTTTTTATTTCTAGAACTGATCAAAGCAGTAATAGACCGGCGGAACACAGTTGCGCCTTAACCCTCTCCGCTTAAGATCTCAGGTGAAACTCTTTTGTTGGGCCAGCCTCGGTGGCGTAGTGGTTAGAGTGTCCGCCTCGAGACTGGAAGATCGTGGGTTCAAACCCCGATCGGGTCATACTAAGACTTTCAAATTCGGACTCCTCCGTGCTACCCCGTGAGGCACTCCACATGTAAGGGTTAGAAGGAGGGCTGAAATGCCCCATTTCTGTATAATGTGGCAGGGGGATCCCGATATGACCATAGCAGTTGAAAGGGATCTAAAGAACAATACAATACAATGTATGAATGCATCATTCATGTTGAGTGTATAATTCGTGGATGAAAGTGGAAGAAACATTAATATCCGGTTCTTCTGTATCAAAGGCTGTGGGATCAAGGGACATGAAATTTGCAGTTTCTGTTTCCACTTCTGTTTTTACTGTCTCGATTTCTGACGCCATTTTATCCCAGATGTTTTCAGGCTCCAGATCACTCTCTAGTTTTCTAATATATCTCTATTTCATATCTGCAGGGTTCGAATCGTTTTATTGTATTGAGAATATTGGACACTGGACTTTCATATAACTTTAAGTAGAAAAGCCATTTATGAGATCATTTTCATGAAGCCAAGGTAAGCATAGAGTCAGCAGTCGATGAACTTTCATTATTTTCTGATACATAATGATAGCGTAGAATAGCTATTTTCAGCTTTACCAAGTCTTTGCTACTTTCTTCGACAGAGATGCCCTCACAATCAGTGTTTTTATAATTTGCATTTATGTACTCAGTAGCGAACTCAGCTAAACACATGTCTTTCAATTTCTCTGGACGAATAGCATATTTATCGATAATATTGGGCGCGTAGATGTCAGTATCGTCATCGTCTGACTTTTCTAATTCTATTTTAGTCTTCAAAATACGTGTTCGCTCGGATTCGCGTCCAGTCGCTACAAACGCAACAGCAAGATTAGTCACGTGAAGGAATAGAAAGAACGCGATATATTGCTACATATTCTGACACTTCACGAGATTTCAGGAACACCTACCCAATATCTTTTAATTTTTCTTTGACTGAGCCTCTTTACCTGCTTTTCTCATTTCGGACATACTACGTTCTGGTTTACACATATATGATGTGAGGTAGGCTATAAATGCCCAAATATTTATGATGAACTGTATGTCCATATTGGCACGCATCGCTGGTAAAATCCCCGGATTATAATTATTAATATACAGATCCGAAAAAGAGCGTATCATCACAAGTTGAATTCGACTACTGCTTATTTCAAGCGCCTCCTTATATTGATCAGGTGTAACATCGATCGAAGAAAGGAGGGGAGGAATGGCAATGCCATCGAGCTGCAGCAATGCGTCATATAGTTTTTCTTAAGATCTTCTCAGCTAATTGCTTCTTCTCCAGACTGGTGTTGTCTTCCCTAGGCCTTGCGATCACTGAAAAATTAATAGCAATGAAAGAATCGACCAGCATTTGTAAAAACAGAGTAAAGAAGTTCATTTGTTTAGAAGTACAAATAGAGAACGTGTATGTATTTTATAGAAACATTAATTAAAAGTTTTTATGATAAGTTGTTAGCGTAATGATATCATTTGGTTATGGTTTATTTAGATTAATTATTGCGATTAAAAAGCGGTTGTGGTGGTATATTGAGGCAGGGGACGTCAAAACGCCCTATATATTTCAAGTGGAATGGTTTGAAGATAAGTTATTAACTGAGAGAGACTAGTATCATTTACTTACCAGTCTTGAAAGAAGAGGTTGAGGCAAGCCAAATCGACATGCAACTCCTTTCTTTTTCTTGCAGGTTCGTGTATGATGGTGATGTTCTACAGTCGTCACATATTTGTACAGCTCATGTGAATCATTGGGTACTTGACATAAGATGTATTTATTTATAAACTCAGTCACCTGAATTGCAGTAACAAGATCGTTATGAGACAAACTTTCAGCAACCCAGTTCTGATTTATCTCAATATCGCTGTACAATTTGTTATTTTTAATTAGAAATTGAAGAGCATTATTGACCAATTCTGGTCTAATATACTGTCTGTCTACATTATACGAGTCTGATAATCTTTTCAGAGCAGTTGCAACTATGTTGGATAGTGAAATTGCTCGTGGCAATAAGGACGTGATACAATTTAAGTTTGTTGGAACTACAACCACGGATCCATGAGTTCCACGTTGAACTCCTCTTGGTTTTTGGCAACTATCTTCATAAATGGAATTATTTGAGCAATGAGCTGAATTTCTAGATCGAAAAGATCGGAGAGCTCAGGTGGAATTGAAGGAACAAATTGTTCGCTTGTACTTGGGCTGGTAATTGTCCACTTTTTAATTGTCGATCACAAGTTAAACATATATAATCACTTTGATTGGATTTATAAGAGATGTATTCGAGAACTTTGGTGCTTGTGAGTTTCTTGTATATTGCAGTATTCACACAATGTTTATACAGACTACGATGACAACACGAACATGCAAAATGCGGACCGAACGTAATAGCTTGCATGTAATCTGGTAAAGCTAACTTTCACCTGGTGTGATGTAGTCAAAACCTTAGTTTTTCACAAGCTTGCTTTCTTTTTACTGTGTCTACGAAAGTAAGTCGCTGTTTTTCTTCTGGTGGTAGATCTTCTCGATGCATCTGCTTTTGATGAGTATTGCGCTTTGTTTCTTGATGCTTTTGTTCTGGAGTCATAGCTGCACGAGCTTGCTTTTTTCTAAGAGTATCTGATGAAGTAATTCGCTGTTTTTGTGTGCCCTCTTCACGTTGCTCAGAACGAGCTTTGCGCTTTGTTTCCGCATCCTTTTTTTCATAATATGCCAGTCGTTCAGCGGATAATCTGCTCCGCCACGCAAGTTTTCCAAATGACCTGGCAGCAAAGAAATTTCACTGATCCTCAGTTTAGTCAGTTTATGAAAGAAAATTCATAATCATGTTCTGTATTCAGAGTTGTGTTCATGACCTTGTAAAAATAATTTGTAACAAATATATTAATATTTCATGAAGTAAATGGAAGAAGCGTACGTGTTATTGCATACTAAAGTGCTGTAATATATATTCCAGGGATTATTGCATTGTATTATTATTAAAGAATGATTAAAGGAATAATAAATTATCAAAGAATTATCTAATTATCTAAATTTACTGACCTGATTGCTTTAGTTATCAATTAGGTTTGTAGTGTTCAAAAGATTAAAGGTACCTGGATTCGGGCGCTTTCTCTATTAGTTTTTCGTTTGAACTGTCAAACATCTTTTGTCTTTGGGCTTGATCATTTAAATACGTGTCCACAGAGGTGTAAAAGTGGCCTAAATCAAGTGAAAAAGAACCAAATATAAATTTGACTGCATTGCATTTTATTTCTAATGCGTTTGCGTATGTCATTTTAAACATATGTGATATAATCAGTTCTGTAAGTAATGTGGTTAAAGATAAACAATATCGAGAAAATATAAATTGCACTCACAAGTTCTAGAAGTCTGACGTATGTTATCATCACCAGACATTTCTATATTCGTGGTCCTGTAAAACGCTTGTTTTGTAGATGAGGGAACATAACTCTCTTTGCACTACGGGCCTTTTTGTATTCGTGGTTCTTGAAAACACTTGTTGAAGCGATGAGGAAGCATGAGTTTGAGATAACTGTCTTTGTACTGATGGGAAAAAAGAAAGACTTTCTGAAGTGAGACAGAAGAGACGTGTACGAAGTTGTAACTGGTCCAACAAAACTTGATGCTGATTAGCTCCATATACAAGAAGTATGGCATTGGCAGCTGCAAACGCACGAGTCATTTGAAGATCCTTGTGACTGTGGAATTCTGTACTTTATATATTGTAGTGGATCGTGGATGCTTTGTAACCTTTCATATAAAAGTTTCAGCTGTGGCAGAACTTGCTTGATTCTATTAAAGCTATGCATTGAATCTTTAACTATAAACTCTGCATTATTTAAAATAAGAATTCTGAAGCAAATAAGAAACCAGATATTTTTTGTAGGCTATTCCGGAATAGACTACATATAAATCAAATGTCACAGAAATCAATAATGTATCATTTCTGTTATACCAAAGGGTGAAAAATTTGGTAAAAGATGAAAAATTAAGTTTAAATTCTAATCTTTTGGCGAAAGGAAAATAAAAATATTGAAAGATTGAATTTACATTTGGCTGTTTATTAAAATATCGGTAGTTCAGTATTGAATAACGCATTTAAATTTAAATTTTTAATTTTTTTGTATTTTCATTTTTTTTTCACATTTTTCTCTTTGTAAGGCAAGAAAATAAGTTTTTTTATATAGTCTGCAACATAAAATGATGAAACAATGAAAAAAAGTCGATTTCTGTGACATTTGATTTATCGGTAGTCTATTTCGGAATAGCCTACCAGAAAATATCTGGTTTCTTGTTTGCTTCAGAATTTTTATTTATTCCCCGCACAGGGGGGAATATATGCGATCGAGCGTGTGTCGGTCTGTCAGTCTGTCATCAACAGCTTGTTACACGATAACTATGTAGCTTCTATGTGAACAAACACGGATCGGTATTGTAAATGGGCCAGGTTCGTCCAAGGAAAATGCACCAAGTGAACTTGAAAATTTCAACTCTTGATTGACTATTGATGGCCGTGTTTAACTGATGGGGGGGGGGGGGGCTGTGGGGAATATGTAGGCTATGCACACTGCTCTAGTTTTAAATAATACGGTGTTTATAATATCTTCGCGCGTCTGCTGTGAAATAAAATCATGTTCAACGTAAGGAATTTGTGCCGCAGTCGCTTCCGATTTTATGGTTAGATTTCTAAGAGAACTAGAGCCGGATGCCTGTGCATAATATATAGTTTGAGGTGGGATAAGGCCTGCTATTATGGAGAATTTGTCTAAAGCCTGTACTCTAATGTCTCCTTTCAAGACATCGCTTGGATTAAAGCCCGTAAAATTCTCATCGACAAAGGAATGATGGGCTGTACACTGCTGCTTGAAGCTGTAAAATGACGTAAAACACGTGAAGTTCAATTTCAAAATTACAGATATAATTTAACTAACTGAAATGTATCAAGGTATCATTTCAATAATTTAAATCAAGAAGGCATAATATTCAGTTGAACGCAAAGTGGTTGTTTCACGTGTTTCATTATGATTACTTTTAAAGCTTATCATCAATTTTCTATGGTCAAAAACTACCGTCAATAGAAACACGTTGGGCTTTTCTTGCCGATTCTTTTCTTTTATTATCCTTTATATGCTGTTTTCTATCGGGAAGGGGCGTGTTGTTTATTGTGCTATCCTGCAAAAAGTTTATAAGGAATAACAAAAGTGACAGTTTGTAAACATAAATTAAGTAATATATGGGAAAAGTATTAAACATATCTTGATGATAAAGGAAATATAGTTAGATGCTGTCATGTTTTTCACTCATATATGAAGTATTATTGTTATCATAATCATTTTATTTAATTACCTTAAAGTAGACAATACTTTACAAAAGGCAACATAACAAAACATGTTTTTTGTGATGACACCAGAATTAGTTATGTTTTGAATAATTAAAGAAAGGATCACGAGCTATCACACATATCTTTTTGTTGAAGGCACACATGTTGAAGTGCATTCTAAAATTAATGTCTGCCGTAGTAAAATATAAAGTAGAAGCTTATACTTCTGCTAACTACTTCTAACAATTCGAATATTGTACAAAAACAAGTAATTTACCAAGTCTTCAGCGATATCTGTTGTTATCTAAGGTTGTCTAGACCTCATTGGTGATAATCTACAACATTTATGTCAAAACGGTTGTTTTTATCTAATGCACTTTCATATAACACATTTTAAAATTTGCAAAATACATTTAAGTTGAAAAGGATGGCTGAGAGTCTCAAACTCCTACAATGAAAAATTACGACACATGTATGACTTAAAAAATACAAGAATCATTGAAATGACAGTATGGAAATACATTACATATATAAATCCTAAATTTCACACGTGCCTTCAATAAAGTTTTAAGTTAATAGTGCTACCAACTGTTTTCAATCAATTGCAATGCCAAGAAAGGATTATGTTTTGTCTCATTCTTGAACCACATCTCAATAGACTTTTCGAAGGTAATGTTTTGTCAATGATACACAGCTACTGAACATTGACGACTACGTTAAAACTAGTCGTAACTACATTTGACAAACTATTTTAATACACAACAAAGCGAAGAAGCAATGACTGAACTTCTGAATACTTGAAACAACTGAAGTAGCCACACTTTGCAAAATAGTACAAGAAACAGCCGTGACAATTGAGCTGAAACTACCTTGAACTAGTTTGTACTTTAAACAAATTTGTAAAAACACAATAGGCTTGTTGAAGGTAATCAGCACTGACAGTTTACTTGAACAATTATTTGGGAAACATAGTAAATACTACTATAAAGCATACAAAGGGAAATGATTTTGCCGTTTCTTCAATGCCGTAAGTCTATTTGGTTTCATCTGCACTGCTGGATTTCCTCATTGTCGGCTCAGTATCATCAAATAAGTTGTGTGACAAAACCAATTCGTCATTAGTGGAGTACTCCGCTGTCGCGTTAGCAGTGGAATCATTGGGACGTTCCACTGTTACTGTTACTTCAGGCATTACAGCACTTGATTTAGGTGACGGCTGTAACACTGGTTGACTCAGCTGTTAGTTCCAAAGTATCAGATAAGGCAATCTGTGAGAAGAAAACTTCTTCAGTTTGGACTTCTTCCTTCAATCGTTTCAATTTTGTTTCAGCTTTATCTGCGTCCGCTTTTCTGTTCAAAAAGATGCTCTTGTTGATGCTTCATTTGTTTACAAACGCGTTCTGTGGTGAGATATTCTTTTTAAATGTTGTCCAACATCGTAACACTTTTTAACTGCAGCACTTTGAATTTTCTGCGTGTTTTTTCTATTGTCTCATTTGCACATTTGAAGTCACCTTTGATCATGTCATAACAACAAGCTCTTAGTTCAGTATCTGTTTCAGTTACACTGTCTGATAAATGTCTCTAATTGTGAAAACTTCTCCATTGTCAATCTTGTTATGGCGTTCTATGTTGAATAGAGTGAAATGTTTAATTCTCTTTTCTGAAACAAAACATATAAGTAAAAGGAAGTGAAATAAAGATCAATATCTGAACGTCACTCAATTGGCTACAGGTTATCCATCTGAAAGTAAAAAAAATGTAATCTCACTGCGCTATGAACGATAAAAAGGTCACGATTAGTTCTAGTGTTACCAATACAAATATTCCTCCTACACAACAGAGCGAACTATTTGGAAGAGGAGAAAATAATAATTTAAAAAAATCGAAGCATACTGCAGTGAGAAAACGGTTAAAGACCACATATTAAACTTTCACATAATAAACTCAGCTTTAACTTAAGTTTTATACATCACTAGTAATTGGTACTTGATTAAACTTAACTACAGTCAATCATTCAAAAACTCCAAATGAAGAAATTGCGGTACGTTCCCAAGTCTATGTAGCTATAAAGGCGACTGAAAGGAAGTGGCATTTGGTCCTAAACTTTCCGGTTAAGGCTCTTGTTGCACCGCGGTTGAAAACAGTAAGCGCAAAGCACTTTATTAGTACCTCTCACGTCAAACGTTCATGAGTTGTATTGTCAGACTTGAGGATGTACCTGTTACTTGACTGTAAAGGATGGCGTTCTTCACTCTATACCCTATGTAGTCTGAGCTGCAGCTGATAATACTTCTTAACTAATGTAGATTACGTGGTACCTCTCGGTCAGGCCATGTATGAATGAATCGACTGCAAGTTTTATCATTTCTCAACTAAAATACATTACGTCGTACCACACCGTCAAGCCATGTATGCGTGGATCAAGTGCAGGTTTTATTCTTTCCTGCAAAATGCAAACATCGTTTAGCGCGAACACAGATGACTTAGCCATGGAAATGGGTGGAACAATCACTATGTATGTGTATACCGATAGGAACTACAAGCCTAGAAGAAACAGAACTAAATGTGTACTTACAAACTTCTTAAAGCAACTTTACCAAGCCGTTCTCTATCTATAAAATTCACACATGTTCATGATACCGGGTGACGGCTCGAGGAGGATCATTTACAATGTATCATGTAAAATTGCGAGAAGGAATGAAGTGATTTCATAATATACATACCAATTTTTCGCGAAATATGGAATTTACTTCAGCTTATGTTTATGGATATCACCCTGTGTGATATTGTCTGATATGACATGTATGAACATGCTATGTGAAGTTTTTATCATGTTAACACCCACCAACAGCTGAACATAGATAGGTATAAAAGTTAAAACTTTGTAAAAGTTAAAACATGTAAGAATAACGAAGAAGAAAAATTAAACTCACAGATTGAAGAATGAATAGTATCCGAGGGAAAAGCATCGAAGTTAGCGTGAATTCCATGTATGTTCGCCTTCTGTCGTTCTATCTTTTTTCTTACAAAATTTCTTTGTCAATTTAAACCGACATCGGGATCGGTATGTCGGTTTAACCGTATTTTTCCACGAAGCCAATAAAACGGAAAAGTTACTAATATCACATTTTATTTCTATAAACTATCAGCTGTAGAGTTTTATTGGTCTACGATGAATAGTAACAAAGATACAGCCTGGACATATTTGTTTGAAAAAGTCTAAATTGTAAGAAATCGCCAAAATTACATTTTTTTGAAAAAAAAATCGAAAAATAACCTGACATCGCACAACTAAACGTTATATACTTTCTACCTGTAGGGTTTTGTTTGTCTACGGTGAATACTAACAAAGATGCAGCCTGGACAAACTTGTCTGAAAGACAACAAAGTCTAAATTGTGAAAAAAAATTTTTTAAAGAAATCGAAAAATAACCTGACATTGCTCAACTACACTTTATATACTTTCCACCTGTATGGTTTTATTGATCTACGATAAATAGTAACAAAATTATTTTGAAAGACGACCAAGTCCACATTTTAAAAAAAAATCACACTTTTACACTTTTTGAAAAAAAAAATCGAAAAATAACCTGACGTTGCGAAACTGCACGTTATATACTTTCTTGCTGTTTGGTTTTACTTATCTCGGAGGAATAGTAACAAAGATGCAGCCTGGACAAAGAGGATTGCGGCGGGGGATAAAAATTTCTTAAATATGACTCTCTATATCGAATAAAACTCATCATAGCCTGTATGTTGCTTTATGCGAGCGTGCAAATTTTTTCGTGTTAGTATCTGTTGAATAATTACATTTAACCTGTTGTGTGTATAATTGTCTTTGAAATTGTTCCCTGCCGATTTGTAGTTGCTACTAATCCTCTCAGTAATCAGGAGTGGATTTCACTGCGTGTGATGTTTTTAAATCAGATTAGGGTCTGTGATTATTGTTTAAGAAGGAAACCCAAAGAAACCTAGCCCCAAATTAAAAGTAGTAATTTCTAGCAGCTGTTTAATGACAGAAATGGTTCCAAATCAATTTAGCACCAGCAAAGATGTGATTTAAATAAATCAAGGCTCATGTCTTTGCAATAGCTCATAGTTCATTTCAAAATAAATGTGATTTATTTAAATCAAAAGCGCGACTAATTCTAATATCTATCTGTTTTTCGGTCGAAACTGAAAAAACTGTGGCCTTTTCTCGTACAATTAGCCATTTGTATAATCAATCTTCGACTGCAATGTCTTTGAAGTATATACTAGTAAGACTATTCCCATGCCAATCTGATTTAAATAAATCATTATGTAGGTCAGAATGATTAGAAAGATTCATTCAAAGGATGATTTTGATTCAATATTTTGCAGTTTCAGTGAGCAAATAATGTTTGTTTCAGGTATCAACAGAATGTCTTTAGAGGATATAACTATCGTTATCGTTTGCACATCCGGTCCCGAGGCAGAAGAACAAAGCGATCTCTCAGAATCTCTCATGGAAAAGTATGTAACGACAACAGGAATAGATCTTGAAAAGCTGCAGCCGCCGAGCCCTTCGAAGAGTGTTCGATTTGTAAACCCACAGTATGTACTTAACTAAAAACAACGCCTGTGGTCCAATGGCCACGGAAAGTTGTCATCGCTTTTAACTGTGGTTAAGACAGACAATGATACGTATGAAGTGATTGACGGACACCACCGATACATAGCAATGCAACAAATTAGACAATTCCATTTCCCCGCTGGTTTGGAAAGGTACATGTTATTGTTTATAAGGATTTGTCTCGAGTCGACGCACTTAGTCTTGGATACGATCAGTTGTAAAGGTCTTTGGAGATGACTAATTTTGAAATAGTAGACAGTTTGTGATGCATCTTGAAAGGTTTAGGGAACGGAGAAGAGGCCTTAGAAACTTGTTACAAGCTGGTTAACCCTAGATGTAATTTCTTAGGATTTTTTGTATAAAAATAATTTAAGTCAGGGTATTTATGAAAAATTTTGCAAGTTATTTAAATAAAGTTAAAATTTAATCATATAACAGATTAGTTAAGTCACAGTTAATAGCAATTTGCGGCAACATGTGTAATATTGCCTGGTCATACAGAGAAGTGACAAAAAAAAGCTGCAACCACATCTGCATGTTGCACGCTTTCCCGTTGGCCTTTATGACAGCATAAAGGAAGAATTGGAGAAAGGAAAATTAAAAAGTTCAACGTTCAACCACGTCGGTAAAATGTCTTCAGAAGACAAAACTGGAGCTCTGGAAGCCTTTCGAGAGTCCGGCTGGGATAAACAGTGCTAAGGAAAGTAACAACAAAAGGACGTGGACAGAAGAGTCAAGTATGCTATTAAGTGATTTTCCAGAAGAATTGATAACACTGTTGCCACATCATCCTTTTTTAAAAGGATTATCCTTTTTTAAGAAGTCCGATTTTATCCTTTTTTTATCCTTAAATACTTTTTCATACTTTTTAAAAATTTTCATACTTTTTTATCCTTTTTTTCGCTTTTCATCCTTTTTTTTATTTTGATACTTTTTCAGTTTTTTTCGTTCAAAATACTATTTTTTCCCAATTAGATATATGTTTTTTCTGCTTGAATTTTTTCTCACTCTAGTCATAATCCTTGATTAGGCCATAATGTTCGGGCTGGTCTTATCGCATAAATAGAGGGGTATCCGTCGTCTGTATGTACGTATGTACGTGTGTGAACTTTTACTTAAAATGCTTCTTCTCCCTCAGTTTTGTTCGGATTCCTCTTAAATTTTATGCGAATGTTCTCTAGGTGGGCCTCTCTTTGCAAAAGTTTTTTGGTGATCCGCCAAAAATTGGCTAAATGGAGGGGGGGTATTTAAAATTTTTCGTTTGCCAGTTTTCAAAATGCTTCTCTCACAATTTTGATCAGATGTTCTTCAAAGTTTGTACGAATATTCTCTAGGTAGGCCTCTTTTGAAAAATTGCTCATTTTGGCGATCCGCTAAAAATTGGCTAAATGGAGGCATTTAAAAAAATTAGTAGCCTATTTTCAAGACTTTCTTTTGGCACAATTTGACCGGATTCCTTTATAAATTTGTACGAATTAAAATGATGGGGAAAAAATGCGAGACAGTCCTTTTGGTAATATTCGTGACGATTTAGAAGTACAATCAGGTATGCAAATATTTTTAATAGCTGTGAAAACGAGCATTATAAATTACAACAAAATGATACAATATGATTAACATTAATGTTTTCTCGATTTTCAGCAAAATATGAATTATCCTTTTTTTCATATTTTTCCCCAAATTTATCCTTTTTTATTTATTTTTTTATCCTTTTTTTCTTGATGACTCCGTGGTAACACTGTGATAAGAAAGCGGTTCTAAAATGTTAAATTAATGCAGGCTTTTTAATTTAGAATTGCTGAAAATTTGGAACGCAATTGCTTCAGTTGTACAAGCGGTATTAAGTTCAGGAATATTGAGTTTTGAGAAAGAAAAATTCGCTCTAAAATGATAAAATTTGCTTTAATTTGCTAAATTTAGGGGTGTCCAATCAAGCTCGAAATTTCGGACACAATCGTTGCATCACAGAAAGCAAAGGTTATGCCTTAAGTGTCGTAGAGGTTTTAGGCGTTAGATTGTCCACTGAAGAACTTAAGATAGGAATGGCCGGTATCTTTTTTCATTAAATTAATATTTTCAACATTCATCCACGAAAATACAGAGTAGAATAGGCAAGATTTTATGGTTTTAAGGGAAACGTACAAAACAGTTGACTGACTTTGTTTCATTTGAAGACGGATATGAAATTATTTTTATATTTCTAGAACTGATCAAAGCAGTAATAGATCGCCGGAACACAGTTGCGCCTCAACCCTCCCCGCTTAAGATCTCAGGGGAAACTTGTTGGACCAGCCTCGGTGGCGTAGTGGTCAGAGTGTCCGCCTCGAGACTGGAAGATCGTGGGTTCAAACTCCGGTCGGGTCATACTAAGACTTTAAAATTCGGACTCCTCCTTGCTACTCTGTGAGGCACTCCACATTTAAGGGTTAGAAGGAGGGCTGGAATGCCCCATTTCAGTATAATGTGGCAGGGGGGTCCCGACATGACCATAGCAGTTGAAAGACATCTAAAGAACAATCCAATACAGTATTTTTTTGTTGTACAGTCTAAAAAGAGCTACAAAAAGGATTTTAAATAATTTTAGTTTATCATTTCTTGCCATTATAAAAATAGCAATGTGTGTAAGAAACAATCCGATCGATTAAGAAATTTTGAAATATTTTCAGATACAGTCCAGGAAAGCAACTCTGAGACAGTGTCTGAATCGAAATGCAGAAGGCGTCCGAAAAACTCAAGGGTAGCCCTCCCACCAAACTCAACCGTTTGTCTTTAGGACTAGACTGATCTAAAAGATGATTCCTGTACTATTTTGCTAAAATAGGATGCTGTCACTATCGATTTTGATTTAAGTCTTCGAGATCTGTAATATAAAAAAAAGTTTTAACGTATTATAGAGTAGTTGCACTTTGTAAATACTAATGAAACTTCTAATGCCATTGTACGATAATTACATATCTGTTTGTTGTAGAAATCCCGCACTTCGACTAGAGCTGAGCAGTCGGAAAGGAGACACACAACTTGAAAGGTTAATTTATAGCAATATTATCAATAGTGGGCTTGTTTGGTTATGAATTGTAGACATGAAAATTTACACGCCTTAATATTTAGAGAAGTTCTTATCTTCCAATAAATTGGTAATGATGGTAATATAACATAGTAACTATATACAAGATTTAAACAATCGTTCAGAAACTATGCTTGTGTTGCAGAAGCTAGTGACAAGGCTATTGAAGAGACCCTTCCTCAGTCACCAAATCCATTCAAAAATTATTTTAATTTTATCTTTCATTATATGTTTATTGGGAGTTTATATGTTTGGAAAAGTAAAGAAGCTTGAACAATTTGTGTACAATTTTTGCGGTTTCGGACCAAACGTTTCTGTAAGCTTAATTGTGGGAGATTACTACGCGTACTTTATTTGAATGAGTTTATTTTCTCGCCTCAACGCAGGTGATGAGTTTATAGAATTGCTTGGACGCAGCGATGACGAATATGTCTTTAAATCTACCCCCGAAAAAAACAAAGAATGTTCACGTAAAACAGTCAGGTTTTCTTTGTGAGATTTCTCATTTTTTGTTGCGTTTTTGCAACTGCTATTAAGCTTCTGTAGCAATGAAATCGATATGAAGAGTAAACAAATATGTGGAAAATGTGTAAATTATTTATCTATCCAAAAACTAGGCATACAGACTATGTATGCACTGTAAAGTACTATAGGTATTTGATATATGTTTCAGATCTGGTAGCAGAACCATATAAAGTGAGAAAAGACGATGCAATTCTAGTTTGCATACCACGTTTCGGATGCGTATGAACAGGTTCCGTGGGTTGCTTTAGTAACAAAAGCAACTTCGACTAACAACATTGCGGTGGATTGGGTCGATAAAACAGAAGCTGGCAGCGTAAACTGAAAGTGTCCGGCAGGGTGAAGCTCAGCGATGTTCTCGCGAAGTTTGGCTGCGACGGTACCGGAGTTCTACCGCATGGAGAAGAACTGCTCAAGCTAGGTAAATATTTAAAATCTAAAGGCAGAAAAGGGTCTACTCACAATAAATAAATGATAGGATTGCAAAGGAAGATCGAAGTCGAAAAACCAATTTTGCGTATCTTTAAATATATTTTAAAACATTGACAAGTAAATGTACAAGATTAAACAATGCGATTTTAAAGATTCTGAACAAGAAATGAGGCAAATGAATTAGAAATATTCATGTCGGTATTTTTGCAGGTGTACCTGGGAACGATGATATGCGAGAAGAACTTCCCACGACAGACAAGGAGTGAAGATTCCAGAAAAAAACAGGGACACGTTTAATATAATAGATTCAGTAGTTGTCGTCAGTATGTCACTTTATATGAAGAAATAAGTGTCAAGTTTATACACGATTGATTTGTTAGAAAGAAGAATTCAAAATAAAACAAAATACAGTTTTATAAATTATCATGAAGGGGATGTGCATTAATAACTGGATTTATCGATTCCTAGTAAGACTGAATTGGCATTCTTATAAATTGTAAAAGCTGGCGAAGCCAAACTTAATTAGAATAAATTTTTATGTGCAATCGTTTTAATTTATCGTTTTATGTAAAATTTGTATCTAATTTTTATTGAGATTTGTGAGAATAGAAATAAAGGTTAATAAGTGTTGTTTGTAAATTGTGATGATGTCTTTATTTATTTCAATTGATTTCGATATCGATAGTATTTATCGATTTCAAATATTGGCTTGTATTGTTATTTTCATTCTTATTAATAGCAAAAGATGTGGAAGGACATCGTTCGGTAAAAATATAAGGCGCTGTTTTTTTGTATAAGACGGTTTACAAGAAATAAACGGCAGCATCATTTTGGTATTTTAGTTTTTTTACTAGTTTTAATGCTAAAGTAAAGCCTATTGATGAACTTTTAATTCTTTATATTAGCAACCGTCAGGAAAAAGACGAAATAGCAAAATGAATACAGCACAGTGGACCGAATTAGTAATGTTGTTATAGTCATAAAGTATTGGAATATCACATAATTGTATGTATGTTCTCAATAAAAATAAATAAAACAGTATTCTTCACGACTCTGCTGTTGCTTGGATTCTTCTTTGCAAACCGTGATTCCAAGAAACTCTGTAATCACTTCGCCGACTGCGGTGAGAACTTAGTTCGTTCAAACAACAGAGCGTAATTGTTGAAGGTTCAAATAAAATGCTCCTTTCTGATAGGCCGAGAGGTGACAAAACTGACTGTGACATAGTTATAGGAAATATGAGATATTGCCAAATATACCCTTACACATTCATTTTACGTTAAAAAAATCTGGTTTTCGTTCAACGTCTAACATCTTTAGAATATACTTGCGAATCGTTAAGAATTCCAAAGCTCTTATTAAACATCGATTTGAATTTCCCAATGAAATAAACTAAAATATAAAAACAACCAGTTTACAAGCTCGAAACATTATTTACAACGCATAAACGGAACAGGGAGTATTTGTCTAGGGGCGTTCGTAAGTACACTCAAGGCCATGACGAAGCCCAATGACGTAGAGCGCCCTTAGCAGTGAAGTATTGGATGACTTACAATATGGCACGTATTCGTTAATCTAAGCTGTTGTGTCTCTAGCTAATGCAACAAACATTTGTGATATTCTTGCGGACACCTTCATGCAATGCATTGTTGGTAACTGAGGGCATAATGAGCGATATTTTGAGTTTATCCCACTGTTTTATACCAATACAAATTCTTCGATATTTAAGTTAAGTAATATAATTTTTCGAAACGGTAAAAACTATTTAAAGAACTAACTTCCTGGCATGTGACAAGTAGGCCAAAATGTATGCAGTCGGCCCAGAACAAGAAAAATACACTGTTATATTTGGTATAAAACAATGAGAAGCTATGTGTTTTGCCGCGACGAAAGCACTGGCATTTTTGATCACGTGATTAAAAATTTTAATTCTCCTTGGTGGATGTAAGGTGGTGACGTGAACTCGTCTTGAAGAATAGTTATTTGGGTGACCTGCAGTGTTTACCCTCGAGTTGGAATGTTGCACTTGCCTCGTACGTATGACATCCCTCGGGTGAACAAAACTGCACGTCACCCTCGGAAATATATCACAATTGTACAGTGTTACACCATAGAGAAGTATTTGAATATGATCTTCTTCTCGTAGCCTTATTGTGAAAGCAAAGAAATAAATATAAGGACTTTTTTGTTTTTGTGTCTGGCAACCCTTCCGACGGCTAAACAGATGAGTTGATCCGCAACTGATGCAGCAAAATATGAGCACGTGTTTCTGAAGCTAACACCCCCCACTTCACCAATCCTTAACTAACCGCCACCCCTCTCCCCTTCGGCCAATACAGCATAACATTGTCCTTTTCAATCCCCAGTCCCTTTGTCAGCATTTTGAGGTAATTTATGGTTCTAGTTTTTTTTTTACGTGTTTGCAAAGGATTACCTGGCAAAAGGACCAAACTTCGAAAGGACTACGCTTCAAAAGGACTATGCTTCAAAAGGACCAAACTTCGGAATGTCTACGAGAAAAAATGACACCTGCAAAAGGACTAAACTGCAAAATGTCTATGCTGAAAATACCTTAGGTTTTTGTAACTAACCTATTTATTATATCTTTGTTCATTTTTACTGTTTAAAATTTTCAATTTATTTTATTTATGTAGTGCTTTGTATGATCTTTTCTGATCAAACATGATTCCATGAGTGATGTTTGAATTGCAATCTTTTGTCGACTGAGATTAGCGTAGATTAGTGTTGGATTAGTGCATTTTTTGGGAATGTTGTGTGCAGTACTTGTATTTTGATTTTAACAGTTTTGGCATATCATGCCGATGTGCTAAAATAGAATAGAGTGGGGAAGAGTAGAGTAAAGGGTAGTAATATACAGTGGTCCAGAATTTTATTGCAGCGTAAAGGGTAGTAATATACAGTGGCCAAGAATTTTATTGCAGCGTACTGGCGTAGATTTTTTCTAGAAACTTTATTGCAGTAGAGTAGCATGGATTTTGTTTTCTGTAGTTTTGTAATTCTCTGACGTTTAATGTAAATGTGAGGTAAAATACTGATATGGTGAAATCCATATCAGTTTCGTAATCTTTTTGAAGTTTAATCCCTTTGCAAGTTAAGACATTCTGAATTTTTAGTCCTTTTGCAGGTCTAATTTTCACCGCGTAGACATTATGAAGTTTAGTCCTTTGAAGCGTAGTCCTTTTGAGGTTTAGCCCTTTTGCCAGGTTACCTTTAGTCACTGAGTGGTGCAAAGAATGAATACAAACAAAATCACATAAACTTGTCTTGGCTCTAATTCTACCATAGCATCCGCTTATTGTTAGAGGGTCGTCAATACGTCCGTTGGCATGGATAGGAGGCTCGAAATTTCCACCTTTACAGCTGTTGCAGGAAATCTGAAAATTTGCGTCTGTGCTCTTCTGTTACCATCCAGCCTTTTACTCTCCTTCCTTTCCTTTGCTTTGCTCTGCTTTTCTGCCTCCTTTGATTTACTCGACAAACCTTCAGAGCCTACAGCACAGAAACATCCATTTTCGCATAAAACATACACAGGAAGTGCTTATTTTGACTAACTGACTATTAGCAACAATAGATCTGGTGAATACGAATGACTGCCGGAAGTCACAACAACAGAAATAGCAATCATAAGCCCATTTGCTTCTGTGAATACTCGAAAAAAAAAAATTTTTTGGCTTTGTGAGTAACGTGCAATATTGTTTCTACCCGACGGTAAAACCATCCTGCTGCTATTCGGGCGTCGAGTAGCATAATGTGAAGTTAATGAGATAATGCATAAAAATGATATTTTCATGACCTTGCTACCTTGAACTGAAGGCGGCATGTTGCTATTTACATCATGCTGCCACTCGGCTGGTTCCCAAGTAACCTGACAACTCCTGAATGGCTTTTAGTTTGACTCCACAGAACTGCGTAATGAGTCAGTTCTCATGGGTCTACGCCCCTAGTAAGATTCATTTTGTCTTAGATTTGTTGTGAAATTATTTGCAGAAGGGGACTTAGATGAAGGTTTGGGTGAGTTTGGAATTTGCCTGGAATTTATATTCAGTTTGATTTTCTGTCTTGAACTTGATTCCTTTTCAGCAACTTCCAGGCAAAGTGTATTTTTTGTCCACAACACTTGAGAGAAAATCGAAGTTCGTGGCAGAATCCTGAGCCCTTAAGGAAAGCTTGATCTGTATTCAAATGGAAATTGCCAAAAATGCTGATTTCTCGATTTACGACTGAGCCATTTGTTATATACCAGCCTCAACCCATGACCGCTTTTGTTATTCGTCGTGGCCTTTATTACTTACGAATACGTGCTACTTATTCATATTTATTCATGCTACTTTTAGCACTTTATGGCTAAACGGGTAAACGAAGTTTAAAGGTTCCGGTGCAAATTCTAGCTTATACAATTATATATATATATATATATATATATATATATATATATATATATATATATATATATATATATATATATATATATATATATATATATATATATATATATATATATATATATATATATATATATATATATATATAATGCAGTAGAGAAATACCATGAATAGTTATCAATGGACATTTTCTGTAAGTAAATGATGCTGTGTCGTGTGGAGCCATCCCTGATTCATTTTTCTCACTTTGATGTTTAAGCAATCTATAGAACATGACTATGGAATTTGCTTATAAAGTAAAAGCTTTGTCCCCTATGGGGCTTGCTTATGTGCTGGTGAACACACAGAAGTCCCCTAAAGCTGTCATTCATATATTGCTATCTAAGAGGGCGGCTTTACAGTTAAAGCTAGCGTCAGGGTTGATTGCTATTTGCTATCTCGTGTTCCTTAGATTTGTTCTTCGTTCTTGTCTTTTTTATTTGAATTTTATTTAATGAATTTTATAGTGTGGTGTTAATAACTAAAGCACTGCGTTGTAATAAAATGGATGGTTAAATTGGAGTTTTCTAGCTGTACATGGAATGCTTGAACAAGATTCATGCGAATATCACGAATTTATGCTAGCTGTGTTGTAATAGTGATAGACCATGTTCTGTTCTGCTTCCGTTGCTTTGATGTTGAAAAGTAGTTAACGGGATGGGGATGGGGGGGGGGGGGTGTTTGGGACTGGGGTGCAATGAACGTATCACGCGTGCCAGAATACAATACAATGTAATCCTGATGTTGATCCCCATAACATAAAATCTGAAATATGGAACTCTCTCTCTCTAATGCATTTTCCAGGCATCAGCAATACAAATTTGCCAAATGCCATAACATAGCGCCAGCACAAAACGGGATAAGACATGTTTAAATTGAACCGTTCGAAAACAAGGAGCTGAGAGATTCTATAATTCAGTGTTTCATCACAGACAAATATTAACATTATTTATTGTTTATTACTGTTTATTGTTTATTTATTATTATTATAACAATTGCTGTTATTATCTTTTAACACCTTTTTTTCAAAGAGGTCTGCACCACAGTTTGCTAAAAGAAAGTTCTTGTCGGGAGAGGACTTGGAAAATCGTGGATTTCCCTCAGAAATGAATCTAAGTCTGCACTTCATAACGTGTGATAAGCCTATCATCGGAGCTCAACTGATGGCAAAGTTTGCAGCTGTCTTTTTATTATCAACTCTGAGTGGAATAAATCCCTGTCTTGGAGCAAATAAAAGGAAAGGTTTAAATGTAGAACAGAAGGTTCACAATTTGACGCATACGTTGGATCGACTTTTGAATAATTACAACGCCCGTCTGCGGCCCGGCCATGGAGGTAAGTGCGGTTTATTCAGTGGAAGTAGTGAGGTGTTTTGGAGGCAGTTGTATGTTGTTGCACTCTGGAGAGTGAGGGTGGGGGGGGGGGGGGGTGGTGTTGTTTGCTTGTGATCTCAATAACTTAAAAGCTGAACAACCACAACCAAAAGAGATTATGCCAAAGTTTTCATACTTAAGCAGTTGAAACTATACATCATAAATGAAATTAAGACAAGGTGTGTCTAAAACATGTACAAGTCACCGTTATAAAGAATAATTATAACAGCGACTTACAGGAAATAATTTTCGATATGCATTGCGATCTATTTTCTTGTTGACATACTTGACGGAATGGGCGAGGGGGGGGGGGGGGCGAGCTGTTAGGCCCTAGTTCCGACAACTTTTGCGTATTCTTAGAATTATTTAAGTGATTTTATATGCATTGCGTCTTTGGACAAAGCAACCAACAAATTTTTCCTGTGAATACCGTTGAGCATTCAAGTCCAGCTAATACAAGAAGGAAGCTGTGCGTCATGTGTAGCTGATGCGGTTATAGTAGGGAACAAATAATTAATAAAAAAAGAAACAGCTTTAGCTCAGATGGCTAGGAGAAAAAAAGTTACAGAAACGGATTAACATTTTTTAACTTGCTGGGAAATATGAAGTACAGACATCTTCCAATCATGTTTAAATGTCAGTAATGTAAGTATTGAGGAATGATGTTCATGTTTTTACCTTCTATAGGGACAAATGGTTCCAGTTCCTATCTGGATATCGAGAAGTATTACTGGGTTTATTAAAGCCACCAGCAGGCATTTTAGGGGGTAATCCGCTAACAAAAGAACATGTTTTTTTTAATATATATTCGAAAGGTTGTTCTTAGTTTTAAGTACAATATTGTGGAAGAATCACTTCCAAAATAAACATTGAGAAGTTTCTGTGGAACCACACATAGGGATTTTTTCGGTATCCGAAATACAACTGCTGGAAAATTAATGTGATTTTTTTTCAGCAGTTCACTATGCTTGGTCAGACTACGAAATATTGATATTTTACAGTCTTAGCTGACATTTGGTCGAATGAACACATTGTTACGATGCCCTTTGATCGCAAGTTGTGATAGCTACGTCACAAAAAAGACGTCATTATATATTAAACGTCAATGTGAGGTCGCTAAAACGACGTTACTGCAGTTGTCTAAACGGGCCTTCGTTTGGAGACAAAAAAAATGGCTCAAACCTGCGTCAAATATAACAATGCCAAACGTCATGAAAAGGCGTAGTTCAAACTTTATAAAATGATAAAACCGCATTATCCCTAACTGAGAAATGGAAGTCATTTTGAAAATGTGTAGAAGAACGTATATGTTTTATGCCAAAATCAATTTTGTAGTTGCCCGCGATATGTTTTCCTTTTCTTTTAGACGATACAGTTTCATCCTGAATACACTGAGCTGCGGTGTGGTCTTATTAGCCCCCAGTCAGGACTTTAAACCCCAAGAGGACTATAGTTTTGGGTGTTTTCTATCTGTCTGCCCGTCTGCAGCTTCGTTTGTCTGACCGTATGTCTAGTCGACCGTCCGCCCATCGTGGGTTGTTATTCTCACCTAAAAATCTGTTTCCTCCGATATTTGGTATATAGGTAACTCGTAATAGTGAGCAGGTACACATATTTTTATTTTGACCTTGACCCAGTTTCAAGGTCAAAACGGCTGTTATCATGGATTTTCAATTCTAGTGGGGGCTGTGCTCTGTATGACTGCTTGAATGGGCTTCAGTAAAAAGGAAGGCAACAATGGAACTATTGGAAAGCAGTTCTACGAAGCGATCGATTCGAGAAACTGCGATGAAGCGCTGTGGCAAATACGCCGGAGGGACTAACGAACCGACCGAATTGTGTGCCGAAACTGTTATCGACCAGGCGCACTTCACCTCTGCTCCTTCTCATTATAGCGTTAAACAATTTCTATAATCTTTTTATTTATGGATAAAACATGAAGACAAAGAAAGGAAATGGTAAAATTAAGCATAAAACAAAATTTATCTGATATGTAATGCAGTTGAGGAAATATCCCTTATGATCGATTTTATTTGATTATTTCAAGCTCTTTTTGACACAGATTATAACAGACTCGATGGAAAGAAAAACATTTTAATGCCTTGATTTCTACATATCACATTTTCTGCATCAATATTTACAAATTGCGCAAATTTGCGAATTGCCAGTAGACTATGTCGATTGCAAAACAGAAAGAAAATACGGCGAAATGCTATTTTTGGGTTCCTCACGTTCGATAAATCTTTGGTAAATTTGCAAAGTAATATCAATCATTTCAAGCTGCCTAAGTAACGCTCGAGCGTTATTTTCATTTCTGCGCTTATGCGTAATCTTTCTTTTCTACAAGATCAGCAGGATTTCTGTGAATCTTCGCTGTTTGACTCAATTTTTTTTGGTGGAAACTTGAAAGATGCTTCTGCTGGATGCGGCAATATCTCCTAAGTTGGTGCTTGGCTAGCTGCCACCCACATTTATTTGGTGTTCGTTACAGTGTTTATGAGACATTCATTTCTCACTCTGTGATTGATTTGGGTCGTTCGGGCTTTTCCAGGATCAGTCAGCATCCTGGTTGTTTCTCGAGGTGAATCGTGCATAACGCTTCACATATCTGAAAGTACCGCAAGATCTCGACTGGGAGGCCAGTCGAAAAAATAATCAATAAATGCGATTTGCAGCTGGATTATTTTCTCTAAATATTTTTAACAAAAAGAACATATGTAGTCAAAATATGTTAACGATATATTACAATGTGGTCAACATATGTCGAACATGTGGTTGACATAAGTTGACAGTTCGTCAAACATATGTTTGATCGTGTGGTGAGCACATGCTTAACGAAGGTTACTGATGTGGTGAGGTGCAAATCGACGTACGCTTTTACACTTAGAAAGTTCTCGTGTAATTCAGTTCGCATTGGAAAGCGATTTTTCTCTTTTTAGACCGGCTGACTTTGTCTGTACATGTTGTATGTATGTACGTATGCAGTATGTACGTGTGTACCTATGTAAACTTTTACTTAAAATGCTTTTTCTCCATCAGTTTTGATCGGATTCCTTTCACATTTTGTACGATTGGTCTCTAGGTAACTACTTTTTTTTGGCGATCCGCTAAAAATCGTTAGATGGGGGCATTTAAATTTTTCCGTTGCCAATTTTCAAAATGCTTCTTCTCCCACAATATTGATCAGATTCTCTTTAAATTTTGTGAGAATATTCTCTAAATAGACCTCTCTTTAAAAAGTACTTTTTTGGCGATCCACTAAAAATTGGCTCTTTTGGGGGAGCATTTTTTTATATTTTTTTACTTCTAATTTTCATAATGCTTCTTCTCCCACAATTTTGATTGAATTCCTTTTCAATTTTGTACGATTGTTCTCTAAATAGGTCTCTTTTAAAAACTTACTTTTTTTGGCGATTCGCCAAAAATTTGTCAAATGGGCTTCATATAAATTTTTGTGGTTGCCAGTTTTCAAAATGTTTCTTCTCACACAATTTTGATCCGATTTTCTATAAATTTATGCAAATATTTTCTAGGTAGATCTTCACCCCGGCCATAAGATTACTGACCATAATGTTCGCGGCCGTAATGTCCCCAAATAAATTTAGGACCAAAACGCCCTAAAACAAAATTTGTCGTGGAACCCAGGACAACACGTCCCCGACCAAAATGTTAACGACAATAACGTCCCCAAAGCAAAACTAAATTAACGCTTTATTAAGCTTCACACCTGCCATAATGTCCCTTGCCATAAAGTCTCCAAATAAATTTATAGCCAAAAGGTCCCAAAAGCTAAACAAATATGATAAGCTAAATTAACGGTATATAAATAAGCTTTGCCAAAAATTGCGTATGATTTAGCAATTGTGCGATGTTTTGTCCGCACCACTTCGCATATAACCGTTTGTCGTAGGGACCTGCAACGTTGCTCAGTGAAAAAATATATATATTGTAGATGCGCATCGTTGTATTATTTTTGAAATCGGTCAAAAAGTGATTGGGGGAATTTGGGACCGAGACAACTCGTCCTTTATAGAAGGCGTTCACTACGGGAGGTTTCGGGACATTTTGAAACTTTTTCATAACCAATTTTCCAAAGTTTTTTGTTCCACATTTTTGATCGGATTACCCTCTGATTTTACATAAATGTTCACCAGACTTTCTTCTCTTGAAAAATTTTAGGGGCCAGTTTTCACTGTGCATATACTCCCAAGATATGGATCGCATTCCTTTCAAATTTTGTACATATATTTACTGGGTAGGCCTCTCTAAACTTCTTTGGCGATCCACGAAAAATTAGCCAAATAGGAAGCATATTTAAAATTTTTTGCTAGCCAAATTTCCAAAGGTTTTTCGCCCACAATTTTGATCGGCTTGCCTTTAAATTTTGCAAAGATGTTCAATAGGCGGTTCTCCCTTGAAAAGGTAATTTTTGGCGATTCGCCTAAAATTGGCTAAATTGTGGGGGGGGGGGGGGGGGGGGGTGGAGGGCAAAAAAAATTAGTAGTGCTTCTTCCACAATTTTGATCGGATTTCTTTCTGATTTTGAACGGTTGTTCCCTATTTTAAAAAAACTGTAGCACATATTTTATTTTATAATGCTCCTTTAAGGCGTAAATTTTAAACTCCTAATTTTAAACTTCTAATTTTAAACTCCTGTTCTCTAACGTAATTTTTTTCTATTAATAATTCTTTTTTTCAAATATCTTAAAAAGAAAATGGGAGAGGGTGTTGTTTTATTCAAGTAGTTTCTATGGATATAAATTCAACTCTGCGTGATCTTTCAAGTTACTTTATTTTCCCGTAATATTCTGTCAAATAAATCGCTTTTATAGAAGTGGTGTGTCTGATATAATTCTTTTCTTTGCGGTCTTCAGCCGAACATCCAATCGCTTTGAAAACTAACAGTCATTCAGTTGACAGTTCGCTGTAAACTAGACTGAATTCGAAAAACGACAGAAGAACTTAATGCACTACAGTATGCTATGTATGGTTTTCGACATACAGATCTCACGTGCCCTATGGCTTGAAACTCATAGTCATGATCAAGATCACATTGTTACCCTTACTTTACATTGTGTACGGGTTGTAATTTATCTATCTTTGTTCGAGAGAATGGTTATCTTCCTGTTTCCGAACGTGTCCTGGACAAAAAGCCAAAGTCATCGAGATACCTCTTATGTAACGTCTTTTAGGTCGAAAGGGTTTAAAATAAACTCAAAATCTCTAACAGTTTCATGTGACATATGACCGGTGACTACCCTGTGACTTTGAAACTTAAGGTCACGACCAAGAACACAAAGTTACCTCTTTCGTGGCAATGTATAGGGACACCAGAGTTTAAATCACTCCTCTCTCAACCGTTTTCGAGAAACACAGGTCACGTGATCTTTGGCCCTGTCACGATACAAAAACTTAAATCGTCCCTCATCAAAACATGCAAAAAACCAACCTAGCAGATCGAATTTTATAAAACGATGTTTTTCCTTTGACCTTCGAAATTTTTGCGGTTTCAGCGAGAACTTATCACTCTCTATTAGTGTGCTCTATTTTGTTTTCCTGAGGTAAACATCCATGCAGGAGTTGTCTGGATACTGACGAGTTGAAAACAAAACAGGAGGAAGAAAATATAAGAAAATATATTTCCAGTGTAACTGGTATCGAAATTCTCAAATGAGAATGATGTTTTATTCTCTGTTCCGAGTTGCATGTTGCACTTTGTAGACGAATTCCTCAAGAATGATGTCATTTTGAGCGGTTATTACATAAAAGGAAAATTATGGCTCTGTGCTGTGTGGATCAGTCAGACAATCTTGATTATGTTTAGGGCATTTCGTATTTTACTAATGGAAACAATAAAGAGTAAAATCTAATGAACCCTCTCTATTTCATTAAAGTATAGAACTATAAATTTGATACTGGTATAACTCAGTTCAGATGAATAACACCAACAGCTTGTCTATGCGCCTTATTCCAACCCGGAGTCCGCAACTTGGTCACAGGATGAGTTGTGCAATCTTCGTTTAGCACGTGACTATATCGTAGACATATGTGACTAGCATGTGTTACCACATGGCGTTAAAATATGTTGCCCACATATAAAAATATGTTAACTAAACAAAAATTTCCTTCCCATACTGCTAAATCACATATCAAGGCACAATCGACATAAAGTGATATTGGTGGCAATAAGTTATCATACAACAAGTCATGTGTTATTGCTCACATGATTTTATGGCGCCGATTGCGGCATTTATGCAACTTCTGGTCCAGAACAAAGCATCTTTTCAATCCACGCTTAGCTGCCTTGAGAAAAAAATTGATGTATATCAGCATAAATAAAGTTGCTGTACAGTGCCATGAGTACAAACACCGTTGTTTACCAACGCTTTAAGCTGTTACGGGTTGCAAAATGTGACACACCCAAGAAAGAAAATGTTCTGTTGACTTCCTTGGCCTGTATGAGATGTACTAGATTAAAACAATCAGCAAAAAATTCATCATTTGCGTACCGCGTTCAAGAGTATCAATAAAAGTCATAATGTCATCAAATAAATAATGGTCTTTCCACCATATAACCATTGTTGAATGATTGAAATTTCTCTGCATAGTCGAGAGTATCGGTGAGTCTTTATGGGGTATGGATTTGAGCGAGGGCGGTGGCTGTGTTGCAGTTCGTTAAATCTCACAGATTTTTAACCCCAAACCGAAAAATACACTGTAACACCCACTCTTAGTTCTTTCATGTATGCTGTGAGGCACTCTTCTGAATAAGAAAATGGGATGGGAGGGGGGCGGGATCAAAACACAGTTCTGGAACAGCCTTGACTGGACAAGAAACAAAATGAGAAAGCAACGTCAGGCTCACTTTGGGATGTGGTCTTGTTTTAGAAGTGCAGAACTGTGGCAAAGAAAGAAACAAAGGTATTTGAGACTGACAGTCACGATCATCATAAAAACACTCTTTTTATTTAAGATAACTAGAATCTCAAGGCAGAATATAGCTAAGCTGTCATTTTATATCTATGGCCCTATGTTATGCATTGTATCAATGTTTCTGCCTTGTGGCATATTTTGTGCTCGCTCTTCATCAAAAAGTATTTTCAAGGGATTTGTTTAACATGTCCTCAATGACTATAAACACTGCTCTAGGTCAGGAGGGCGAAATAAGTGCAACAATTGAATTTCAGTTCGTCACCGCACCAATCAAATGGGTGATTAATTACCAAGTAAGGAAGTAGCAAAGCAAATACATGGACGAAAAGGAAATAAACATATCAAAGACAAAGAAGAAAACAATGCTTTTAAACAAAAGAAAACCGGAGAAAGGCAAGTTCGAAAAAATAATCTATTATCCTGAAATACATCCTTTAAAGTACTTCTTCTTTCCTCTGCCTGTCGATTTCAGGCCTATTTTCTATCATATACATGATCCTGCCAGATCCATATGCAAGATCCTACCACATCCATATACAAGATCCCTTCTGATCCATTTACATGATGCGGCCTACACATGTTAGCTTGAATAATTCAAAGCTTAATTATAACAATTTATTTAGATAAAGCGCGAATCGTTCAAAAGGATATGTCCAAAATACATAAAAGATAATTTTGTTTACGATGTTGAAAGAAGTATCTTGAAATAGGTCAAATTGCAAAAGAAAAGATATATTGCCAATTAGTAGAGAATTAACTCTGTTCTATTCATAAACCCATCACTCGAAACTTTTAAGCTATATTTAAACGTGGTAGATTAAAGACCCATAATTGTCTAAGGTGAGAGTTTTCTTATTTAATTTTAAGGTCAAAATGGCATATTCTTGATTGTCTATCGCTATTGAGGTGAGTATTTCTGCAAAGCTGTATTGACTGTGCCATTGGTTAGAGTGATTTTGCTAATTTTTGAGAGGTGTAGTAAATTATGATGGATTATATATTATAATCTCTCTGCGCCAAAGCGTCTACAAATCTTGGTCATATTATGATCATTTTACAGACTGGTTTGACTGATAATGTCTGGACATGCTAAAGCTTTTCCCCATCTTTTTTTTTCACCTTCGCCTTAACACCAGAGTCTATGCGAATCAAAAGACAAAATTCGGGTTCATTGAAAGCGGTTTCAGCTTCCTATGGTCCTTATTCCAAGCAATGGTTATCCTACTATAATCATTCTAGGATATCTTCAAATATCTAATTTAGGTCAAACCAGAATGCCATAATCTGTAATGTAGGTGGAAACAAAGCTTTGAGCAATGGTATGCGAACCATTTATGTGACATTGCTTTTTTGATGGTGCATTTATTTTTGATGGCAGAAGTCAACAAGGGGGACAAAACTCAATGCTATTCATTCTCATTTGTAATCTCCATGAATTTACATCAGTAGAAATAAGACGAAGGGTCAAACCCTTTTTTGGCTGCGGACAATCCAGTCATTTGTTTTTCCAATCCGAATTTGGCAACTTTTCATCCGAATGGATGTTAAAGGTAGTAAGAATGATACTAATTTGCCTGCGATAATATATTTGTGCAGGCACTACAGTTTTCCACAAAATTTTAAGCTCTGGAATTTTGAGTCCTATAACAGCAGTTATCTATTTTGCATGTAACTAAGTTATCACACATATGATATGGGGATCTGTTAGAACAATCCTTGTTCCATCTGTGCATCTTGGGCAACCTTAGTTTTACAGCTGATGAACAAATACGCTAAAATATCTTAAATGCTAAACCAATCTTGAAACTAGGCCGAAATTCGCACAGCGAATTGGACCCCACTTGGAATGATAACTTAAAACGGAAGGTAGATTATATTGCTGTTTGTTAACAATTTTCACATGTCTGAATGTAGAACATCTTCCTAAATACTACCAACTATACCGGTAAGGTCAAAGTCAAAAATTTTTATCAGATGCACCACTTCAGATGACCCTCCATAAAGTTTGGTTCGTCTAGCTTCAGCGGTCTCGTAGGAGATATCTGGAAACCGATTGCTCTATCTCTTACCGTTTTCGAGATAAAGGCCAACTTCCGGTTTGGGGCTCGAAAGTGACCTGGAGGTCAAGAACACCGGAAGTTATACCTTACGTGTCGTCGTATAGGGGGTGGAGGTCGAAAATGAGGTCAAAATTGCTCTATCTCTTACCGTTTTCGAGATAAAGGCCAACTTCCGGTTTGGGGCTCGAAAGTGACTTGGAGGTCATGGACACCGGAACTTATACCTTACGTTTCGTCGTATAGGGACTGGAGGAGGTCGAAAATGAGGTCAAAAGTGCTCTATCTCTTACCGTTTTCAAGATATACCATTGTTTTTCTTAAATAAGTTTTTTTTTAGGATTTGACCTTGACCATCAAGGTCAAGGTCAAAAATTTTTAACGGGTGCCTCAGGTCACACAGCCCCTATATATGTGCCAAGTTTGGCTTTTCTAGCTTCAACGGCCTTGCAGTAATTGTCTGAAAACAGTTTGACCTTTTTCGCGATTTGACCATGACCAGTTGGCTTAAGGTCAAAAATTTTTATCAGGTGCATCACTTCAGATGACCCTCCATACATGTACCAAGTTTAGTTGGTCTAGCTTCAGCGGTCTTGGAGGAGATGTCTGGAAACCGATTCGGAAGAAAAAAATTTTTTAAAAAGCGAGGAAAAAAATAGGTGAAGAATTCGAGGCAATCCATCCCCATTTGGCATTTTCAATGCCAAGTGGGAATGAACAAGATTCAATCAAGTCATTCTTTTGCCCAATATGAAAAGTCTTGTGTCCAATTATAAAAGTAAAGCTGTACTTATTGCACGAACTGTTTGTATTAAAAAGATCCGATACTAGCATTAGGTATTTTGAAATAATAGTTTATATTTTTCTTAGGATCACCAACACTTATTGAAGCTGATTTTAATATCCGCAGTATGGGGCCAATATCTGAAGTAGACATGGTAACTACGGTTGTTTATTGTTTCCTTTGTGCTATCAAGTTCTTTGGTTATATAGTACACAGAAACACATCTATTACCAAAGTGTCGATAATAATAATAATGATAATAATAATAATAATTCTATGACGTTCCATGACATGCCTCTTTTCTAAAGTTCTAGAGCTGAATAAATACACTCTTATTTTAAAGTTTAGTGCAAAGCTTCTTATTATACGTATAATATAAATGTGTGTATTTATGAGCTGACATGAAATCTATAAGAAATAATAATGTTATAATTTTTATTTCAGACATACTCGTTTGACGCATATTTCAGACAAACTTGGTTTGATAAAAGGCTGAAATTTTCAGGTGCACTTATTGACTAGTTTAAAGGAAATGAACGTGTTTCTTTTCTTTTTTTAGTTTTGTGTGTTTTTTTCTTTTTCTTTTTCTTTTTTTTTTTTTTTTTTTTTTTTTTTTTTGGTTATGGGCTTAATTATTGATTATTTTAAAGTGTCTTTGTAATAACAATAATAATGTTCAAATAAAACGTTTTTGTTAGATTATTGTTATCTTTAACAATTAAGCATCCCAGTTTGCCAGCGAATTCAGTGGCTTTAACCTATCATTTATAATTGTATTATTTTACATGTCGATATATTTTTGTATGACTTCAATTTCATATTATGTTGATGAAGCCAGCATAGAAATTGAATTACTTAGGGCCGTTTGAAGAACTACCCGTGCATATCAAAGTTCTGGAGAAAATCTGGAAGCCCGATACATTCTTTTATAATGGCCGAGGGTCCTATGTACACACAATTACGAGCCCAAACAAACTTATTAGGATCCGGCAGAACGGGACGCTGTTGTACTCCATGAGGTAAGTGAAACCGAGAACCGAAAAACCGAGAAAAAGTACCGTCTAGGCCACGGTTTTATCGCATACTAGTTTCAATCGGTAAAAATGGAATTTTCAGAAACTTTTATTGTCATGACTGAAATGGCATTTGTAACTCTACAGGCCAAAGCTTTCATGGGACATTGAATTGTTTTGCTGATCTGTCTGAGTGGATGTAGTTGTAAAAAAGGGTAGAAAAACAAAATGCAATAAATTGTATTAACGACGCAAAAGACCGCTTTAACGTGGCAGAACATACCGAGTGAATTACTATTGCTTCCTTTTGTAATTTTTAACTACCTTAGTTTTGCGGAAACCATATCAGCTGTAATAACAGTGTAAATAATGACGCATATTTTCAAAATTGATTGTTGATATGATAATCCAAGAATTTTTGTAGTATTTGTTATTAACTTTTTCCTTCAAACAATTTAAATTTTATTGATTCAATTATTAGAGTTTAATACGCATTCAACATATATTTTTATCAGAAATGGAATCAGTGGTATCAATAGCTTTTTTCACATCGTAACTTCAACGTAAATTACTATTCGTTTGACAATTTATCATCCACTGTATGTTAAAGATGTTTTATCAGTTATTGATTTTATGACAGCAGGGCTTAAATACGGTATTGTTATATTAGAGAATCAATAACATTACTCATTAAAAGCAAATGGGTCAGTTGCCGGTATCACAAATTAGGGCTTTTGCTGAAATTATCAAAGGCAGTAAAACAAATATGCCTCATCCTTCATCAAGAAATTAAACTCTCCACAACGGACATCATATGTCCTTATGTGCATCAGACATTTCGCCATGATTTCGTAGTCTGTTTCACATATGTTCCTGTGCCGTGACCATTTAAAACTTTATAACTGATTAAGTGTTCAAACAGTTTTTGATAAAGGAGTATTCATTTTTTGGTGTCGATTGCCGAAACCAAGACATCCTGCTATCTAACAATTCTGCAGACTACACTGTTATTTTGTCTGAGCATTGTTTTATTGTATTGATTTTTGTAGCGCTCATAATATTTTATAGACTGAAAACTATACACAGTTTATGCATTGTCTATTTAGCATTATATAACTGATTGTAAATGGCAAAATACCTGGATGCTGAAGTAAAGAACTCTTTTCTGGCCTTTATCCCATTGTAACTGAATTTTCTCTAATACTTTAAGAAAAAAATCGCCATTTGGGCTTTGCATGTTAAATGTGTGCAATTAGAAGCATACAGAATGCTAATATTAAAATGCCATTAAGATTATTTCATTCCATTAGCCTCCATTTGTTAGAGAGAAATATAAAAATGGCTCTATATATCTATTTGTAGATTAACTATCAAAGCGAGTTGTCCCATGTACTTACACTATTTTCCGGTTGATGAGCAACTATGCCCTCTGCAATTTGGAAGCTGTAAGTTCAATTAACATGACACAAATACATAAGTGACAACCCCAGTGCTCGAATGCTTATGATGTTTTTGTAACTATCTTTCAATGTTTATGAATAAGTCATTTTATATTCATGTCAGATGTTAATGATTTAATAAAAGTGATAAAAACCTCTCAATTTTAATTCCTTCAGATTGCTATCAATATCGTATAATGAGAGAAGATTAACAACGGTTTAAACCGTGATTGCGACTGCTCACTCTAAAGAAACCCCTTATTTGATATTTTCTAATACAGATGCCTATGGTAAGGACCAAGTAAAGTATAAATGGAAACATGGAACTACGGACTCCATCAAGATGGCAAAGGATATGCGCTTGTCACAGTTTGACCTTGTTGGTCATAGCGTAGAAAATGTTACAGTTACAGAAAGAAATGGTGAATAACTGTGTTGGTATTTTATAAGGAAAGAAATGCTAAATAATTATGTGTTTGTATTTTATATAATGATTTTTTAATTACATGACAGTATTGTTTTTAAGCCAGGCACTGCTAAATTGTTATTTAATGAAATACTTTTTGCTTCATCAAACATTTTTCCTGACGTCACAGAATTTCATCGCGAAAGAAAAATTGATTCTGCACTACAGTCCTTTTTTAATGAGTGAAAATAAGTGTTTACCCATCAGGGTGGTGTATATTGAGGTTTTAATATTTCCTTCCTAAGGAACGGTGTTAGATTGTGCTAAGGTATTTTCACTGCTGATACCATTTGTTTTTTGAATGAAACTGAATGATTTTTTTCTCAAATCAGAGAAAGTATCAGTATTATCGTATTTTTCCAGATGATGAAATGTCAGAGCCTGAACAGATACTGAACTAAGCCTGTTAATTATTTAATCTGTGTCATGTTTTACTATTTGTTAGATACCTGTCATATAGGTCTATAATGCATTCTCACTCAAAAGGAATGCCTTTATAAGTTTCCAGTCATCATCTTTCCGTATCGCAAACGATTTTCTAAATCACGGCCGTTTTAGAAGAAATAAATAAATAACGCCATAAAATAATAAATAATGCAATAGTAACTACAGTTCTTCTTATTAGGGGAATATTCCGCATTAAAAGTGAGATTTCAGCTGAGACGTCACACGGGCTATTTCGTGATCCAAGTGTACGTGCCTTGCACATTGCTTGTTATCCTGTCTTGGGTTTCGTTCTGGATAAACCGTGAGGCTACGGCCGACAGAGTCGGGCTTGGCGTAACAACTGTGCTAACACTAACAACACTATGTATGGACTCTCGTGCGGATCTGCCCAAAGTTCCCTACTCAACAGCACTTGACTGGTTCGTGCTTCTATGCTATGGTATGTTTTACAACATGGGTCCTAAAAGGGCAACTTTACATGAATATTTTATGAACTTGCTAATGAAAATTTACAACTCTCTACGGTTCATAAAAAATCACCCGTTGACATTATCTTGATCAAACAGGTTTAATATTCGAAATAATATGCATACTGAGTTACAAATGTTTCAATACGGGCGTTACAAAAAGAGGGTGGATTGGCACTCATAGTTTCGGTATCTGCTGTATAAGATATATCACTGTGATATCAAAGCAAGTAAGTAAGTCACATTGACGGTTGTAGCCTTCTACCCTTCTTCCCTTTCATTGAAAAGGATTAAATCTTTAGTTGTGTGTTATTTCCTTTTATTTTAGCGTACGTAATAGCCTCACTGTTGGAAGTGGCAAGCGTTCATTACTTCACAAAAACGGGGTATGGTGAATACGGAGATCTCCCAGATGAGGGTGAGCGAAGTGCAGAGCAGCTTGAGATGTCAAGAAATTGCCGTGCAAACAACGATGTGCCTAGATCGATGTTCGAAGAGGTGAACTATAACCCCCAGGTGTATAACAATACATGAATCGTAGAGATTGAACGGCTCTGGTGAAGTGAAATAGAGTAGATACATTTTATGAGTGTTTCAGTTTTATGCGTTGACTTACTTTTAAAATGGCCGTTTTAATTTTGCTTTTAAAAGTGCTCAGTTGTTTTATAGAAAATAATTACTTCTAACTCATCTCTAAATTTATAAACATGTACCAACCCCTCATTGACCCAACAAATACATGTAGTATGTTATTTCAGATAATGAGAGCAAATGGGATCACCTATTTTGGTAATTACCACTCACACTCTACCAATTCAACAGCCTTACCACATTGCAGAAGAAAGTATTTTGATGCTCAACATCATCAAGATTCATTCTGTTTGAAATTTTTTAACTGTCTTAAAGGAGATGCAAAATATAAGGAAATGATGACAAAAACAGCCAAAACACCAGGAATTAATAGTGTGAGTGCGATAGACAGAGTCTCCCGGATACTGTTCCCTTTGTCTTTTATAACTATAAATATATTTTATTGGATAGCATATACCCAGTACTGACTCATCATCTTATGTGGTGTATGCAGTACAGATCTGATACCTTTTGATCAACTCCGGTTCAATAATATCAGTAAATTATTTATATTCTGTGACTAACAGTACAGTGGACTTCAGAACACATTGCAATTAATTATATTTATTAATTGTTGGTTGCAAATTAAACTGAACTGTAACTGGTCATTGATGCTCACTCGATCTATTGATATCCTTTATCTCTTCTGATGAAGAACTGTTCAATAATAAAAAGAAATAATTGATATCCGTAAGTGATAGCGTACTGCGCTTCAGAAGTGCAATTATTGTTCCTTTCTGTTGTTTTGGGTGAATCTGATATTATCCAGAGACGAAATTTAACTCAGAGGGTAAAAGGATTGTACTGATTTATTTTCAAAACTGGCTTTTTCTCAGTTCAAATAATTTACTTGATGCATGGACAGAGAGTAAAATGTAGTGCATTTAGAATAGTAGAATGGTTTGCCTGCAACTTGAGCAAGAATAAATACAAGGAATCGTGTACTAGATGAAGCAGTTTTGTTGTATAAATCAATTAATATCACTGAAAATTAGTTTAATTGCAATATCTTAGCTCCTCCCCCAAAAGTCAAAGTCCAGCTGGGTATGCAAAATCGTAGACCAAATGGGCTGTAGTCCAAGTGGGTCGTAATCCAACTGGAAAGTAATCGTCTTAAGTTCGCTGTTCAGTATATAATTTTGTGACATTTAAAATTCCATGCTTCTTTTTCATAATGTTAATTGAAAAGCAAGATATTTGATAGTATGTTCTTTAATATGAAAAAGTGTCATACTTTGTACCTCTCATTTCAGAGGTGTTTCATGAAAGACTTGATATTACAAGTGTTTAATGCAAGTGAATTGCTTTCTCTCTTTAACTGTTTAGCAAAAATCACATCTTTTGTGGCATATAGCTGTAATATTGTACGTGTCTTGTACTTGCAATACAAAAACGTGTTATCCAAACTACGATTATTGCTACCATGCACTAATTATAAAGGGATAAACAGTCTACCAAATTATGTATATGACAATTCAGATATACTGAAGTGCATAATAAGGTTTAAAGATAAATAAAATGCATCTTTGTCTCGGTAGACAATAAAAAATGCTAAACGGACTGAAATCATATTACTGGTGTACACGCACAGACTGATCAGAAGCATTCTTTAACAACGAGTGTGTTGCACATTTGCACATCGTAGGATCCGTATATAGCGACGCACTGACTTTATCAGATGGTTGAGACGTCAAGGCGTACACTTTTCGACTATTGTTTGCCGCATTTGGGGGTAATTTTGTGAAAGTATAGAAAATCCATTCCAAACAATGTTATGTGAGTGCCCGCCTCCCTACCCAGGGATAAGCGGCAATTTTATCACAGTAGCCGGGACATCAATATGGTTCGGGACACCTGAAAGATTGTTGCGCACAAGAGTAATGACTAACGGTAAGGGAGTAGTTCTCGGTGATCACAGTGCATTGCAAGCGACCCGTACAGATTCCACTTTTACAATACGCAATTATCCGAAACGACCAATGTGTTTTACCGACTGATGATGTTTAAATTTCGTCATTGTGAAAACATCCACACACATTTTATTGCGAGGAAAACGTAAAACTCTAAAATATACGAATCCTTACCATTTGACAAGGCAAACATGTGTTATTTGTATGCGAAGTACATATTGAAATGTTTAGTTTACCAAAAGACATTGGTTTAGCGATAGACACAGATCACACACGTTTACATCGCCATCAATTAGGGTGCAAGAAAACTCCTAAAAGTTTACAAATCAAAGTAAAAAACAACAAAACAAACAAATCTACATGGTGGCATTTATAATTCGCACTTCGGGACTGGGTAACCGAAGCTAGTTTCAAAGCGCCAAAAGTTCTGCATCCGAACAAATGCGCCAAAATTTTTAAGTCATTTGAGCCAAGCCATATTTTGCAACGATCAAGATTTTACGTCCTTTGAGTATGGACGGCAAGTACTTTCAATCTCTCTTAGATGTCTTAGACGTCCCAACTTGAGTCCGGAAGACCATGTTGTTTTCTTAAAGCAATGTAGGGAAGAAACAAATAAAATCAACATAACACAAGAATATTTTACTTGAACTATCTTATGTAACTATGAGGAAACCTTTCATTTATATTTTCCTGATTATCAGTCAAAGAAATTCGACACAAAAAGGCTAAAAAGGCATTGAAGCTAGATTCATTTTGAAAATATACTTTGAATAAGATACAACTTTGAATTTAAAAAAGAATAAAATGGGAATCGAAATTTTGGATACAAATAAATGAAATCCAGGACTGTTGTAGGATCGATATCGCTATCGCCAAGCTTATGTCACCAGAAATAGAGATATTTCTTGGAGATGCTCATGTTACCGCTCGAAAAGTTGCAAAGCTCGTTTGCAAACAGACAGCAGCAAAATTGTTATTGATGAAAAGCCAGAGCATAATCATGAAACAGCCGAGCGCCAAAACGAACTGGGCAAAATAAGGATACCAGTAAAGTGAAAATCCTTAGACGACACCAGTTCATGGCCAGTTGAGGTACTGAGATCTGTTCTTGGCACTACCAGTGAAGAACATTGGCGTGGAGAAAACCTGATAGCAAGGAAGTATACAGATCTCGACGAAAAAAACTTTGCTCCCTTGCAAAAATCGCGAACTGATGTTCATAAAGCCCTTAAACAAATGAATACAACAACAAGCACGGATGAGCAGTTTGTTCCTGTGAATGATAAACAATGTGGAATTATCATTTTTGCTAATGATTCAAACTTAAAATATCTTTGTACCGTAAAGGACATTTCATGGATGGCACCTCCTAATGTTTGCTCAGCCAGCTGTACACCATTTACGGTTACAGCAAAGAGAATTATGTACTTTTGGTGTACGTCTTATTTCCTGGAAATTTTGAGGATGTATACCGCAGTGCCATCACATTTATCAAGACGGTATCAGGCTATTTGGCTCCTCCCGGCGATTTGGCCGCAGTTATTTGGTCCCCTAAGCCATTTACCCCCTGCTTTTTGGCCCCCATGAAATGAAAAATGTTTATATCCACATATTTATTAATTGTTACAAAACATATCTACAATTTAATCGACTAGGTTGTAATTACACTCATTGAATACACTTCTTACTAAACTTACAACTACTTATTGCTCCAATGCGAAATTAGTACCAAATGTACATGAACTGTCATAAAGTTATGCGAGACCTCGGAACTGCCCCAAAGGTATTCATATTTTTAGAATCGAATGTTGTACGCGATCCCACTCAAAAAGTCCATGATATGACGGTTTGGAAAGTCACGAACGATCGTAGCAATTCGTTGGGTGTGGTGTTGGTTCTGTGGTCTTTGGGGTTCACTTTATGTTCGCTTTATGGCGTACACGCCTTATCAGGTGGCGTATGGTGTGTAGTGGCGCAAGTTGTACAGCTGCTTCTCTAAAAGAAATACAAATGAAGGGTCCATACATAAACGTGATAACTCCCTTTATCAGGAAAATGCACTATTACCACCACGGTATTTCTTGGCCTGTGTTCTATCACATATGTAAGTCTTACACTTCAAAACCGATTAGAAGTGGGCATGCGGTGGGAAAAACTTATGTTTGTTACTAAAATTTCAAACTTTAAAAACATTTTTCTATCTGCTCATAAGTGCAGCTATCATGTTAATGCATGGAACCCTTCAAATATAGTATTTCAACTGTTTTCAATATTTATATAATTTTTTTAACTTTTTTTGGTTTCATTACGCCTTTTTATATTATATTATTCTTACGGTTCTTATTAGTCTTATTTTTCTTTTGTGTTATTAATATTAATAATATTTTTTTATTATTACCTATAAATAATTATTGATTCTTTTCTAGGATTTGTATGCACTTTGCCCCGCCCATCCCCGAAAAATCCTGAATTCCCCTAATATTGATGATTGTTTACCTTCCGTAATATCTTCAACATTTTGTGTAATGATCTGCTGGGCAGTAGCCTCAGTATCAAGTGCTCGGCGTTTCACGCCCTGGCGCACTTTTAGGACTTCTGCTCGACCAGGCTCCGGTGCTTGTTAGAGCGTTTTATAACCTCGCCCTCACGGACATGAAGCTTGGCTTTACATTCGACATTGTAATTTGTATTCCTCTTTTGCTTCTCGCACTCAAACGACACAGCACCATTTGCCAATTGCTTTTGTCTCAGGCCTTCATAGAAAGCCTTTGACCACCTCGAGCTGTATCAATGAATTCCATTTTGAATGATATATTTTGTTTCTATTTCAACCACATTATATACAATAAACGACCGACTCCGTGTTAATCCAACACAGACCGACTGCGGGAGTGCAAAATTAAGCCACCATTCTCTGGTGAACTGTTACAAATAAATCCCAGATCATATCTAATCTATTTCTTTAATCCATCAATGGCTGTCTCAGGTATGTGATGGGATTAAACCATGCTAAATTGCAATTCCTTATTGCATGAGGTAGGTAATTGCGATGGTAGCAAACAAATCAAACAAATTTACCTTGGTTTTATGTTCAAGATCAAATGAAGATGAAAGATCTTTTCAGGTCAAGCAATGGAGTTAAAATATTAATGATGAATTGATTTTGACACGCCAGTTATGAATATCGTTCGAGAATTGTTCCCTGATGTCAGACTGCAATGCTGTCCCTTATACATTTTGACAGATTCGCAGCATGGATGACATGAAGCCTCAAACAAAAACATAAAAATTTAAAACTGAAGCCGCTCCGCAGCTCTGCGACAAGCTTGCGAAGAAAGAAATATCTCAGCGCCATTATATCTCTGCCATGGAACACAAGTATAAAGACCGAGAGGACGTGTAACGGGCTTAATAGAGGTGTGGACTGTACTTTTTGAATAAGGGGAGCTACTCTTATGATTTAATTACATAATGCTATTGTTCTAAATTTGGAGTTTTTCACCTGCAGTCCTAGGCGCTTTTGTCCTCTTTATTTGGCGCTTTTGTCTTACAGGTTGGCGTTTTTGTCCAGATCCGGGGTAACCTCCAAGGTTTGAATCTATAACGCTGTATTTCTCTTTGATTCCTTTTTTCGCCATGCCATATTGCATGGCTACTTCGAAATGGTTGGAGTTACAAGGACAACTGGCAGAGGGAAACGTTAGCATGTCTACTTTTTAAATCATTAGCATTTTTTGTGCCAAGGAAAACATCTGACTTTTGCATTTAAAGTACACACAGCAAACTTCCACTTACTACATCTAGTAAACAGTTGCTGTGTCCAAGCTTGACGTTGCTTCACGCTGGAACTAGGCTTCTGGGTGATGCTGACCTCAAGCCGAGTTTCAGGGCAGTTTTAATTATGAATCTTGATTTGCGTGCAAACATTTATTTTGCACTGTCAGGTTCGTCCTAAATATTGATCAAAATTTAATATATACAAATATCCTGATTTTGTATGAAATGGACTTTTAATACACATTTGAATATTTAACACTTGACAAACCTTTGGCTTGCAAGGGCTATATGAATTTGTGCGAGCAGCCGTTGGTATCTTTTTTTGAAAGTGATCGGATCTCCTGTGTCATCTCCTTCACTGGCACTATGGGCCCTAGGGCCACGAAACTTGGGACTTAGGTAGAACTTGATATGAACATGTGAATCACACTTTTTATTTTCGCCTTCGATTTCGTTTTCTTGTTTAAAACGCCATGTGAAAAGAGTGTATTTTTTGCAAGTAAATGCGGAGCATTTAACGCACAGCACAGAACACATAGTTGCTCAGCTTTGTTCGACCTCTCACTGCGTAAATAGATAACACGGCGTATGCCTGATCAGTCAATAAAGCCTTAAGTCAACAAAAACCAAACACTACTCGGCTTATAAGACGTATTCAAGCTGTGTTGTTTGCAATATATTATTCAAGAAATAACCCATTGAAGGAAGTATTTTTGCGTTTTATTTTTGTCAAGTGTTTAACATTTTGCAAGCGAAATGTGGTTCTAGTTTTATTTAAATGTGTCACTAGATTTGGGAGCCGCATTAATGTAAATGGGTCCCGAGGGTATCCGGAAATTTAGCCGGGAGACATTTTGGGATTCACTACAAAAGGTCGAGCGACAAAAATCGAGATTTTTTTTCAATTGATTAATAAACATTAATTTTGTTTACAACGTTAGAAATTTTAATTGCTATGCTGTGAGAAAGATTAGTCTAGACAGGGCCATAATGTAATTAATTTCTTCATCATAATTCCCTAATAATCATTTTCAAGCAGTTGTTTAATTGCACTTGAACTTGAGTCAAATCCGTCAGAGACATGATAAAAGGGTAATTGCTTCGTTGCATGCTATGCAATAATTATGAAGGTATTGCCAAAACTCGGAATGGGTTGCATTTTGAGCAAGGGCAATTAGAAATTGCAATTCATGAAAACACAGGTGTTTTAATCACACACCTGAGTAAGCTTTAGATTCATTGAAGTGTTATCTATTACACTCCGGTGTATGATTTCATTTATAATTATTTTATGTCGAAACTTAAGCAGCTAATTCATTACACACCGGAGTCAGTCTAGAAAATTACGATAGAATGGGCGAAACATTTGGTGAAATTATAAAGTTTTCAAGGAGCAAAGGAAAGCCAAATCTCATTTTAGTGGATTTTCTTATCAAACAACTAGCAACGCAGACGCAAAAACAAAACCATCGCAGCTGATGAACACCAAGCGGGCTGAGCTGAGCAAAATGGCGCATCTCCATTTTCGATATTCCACCCTCAAGAGTTCGATCTAGCAACGCCGAGCCGGAATCATGCCTCCCGTTCCTGACACCCTGGCAGATTTGCACATAGAATGGGTTTTAACATCCGACGGCGCCACAGTCCTCATCTATGACAACAGACAGGACAGGGAATCGCGGATCTTGGTGGTTGTATAGCCAGAAGGTCTCCGTCACATCGCGCGATGGGACACCTGGTTTATGGATGGCAACTTCGTTTTGGTCCCGCCGCAATTCCTCCACCTTTACGAGATTCGCACGCCTATCGCTGAGACCGATGTCACGAAAGCGTACGCCCTGCTGCAGTCAGAGCCACAGGCGGCGTGCGAAGAAATGCTGATTGCCCTGCAACCCACGTGCAAACATATGGACTTGTATTGCGATTCATTGCGACTTTGAGCAGGCGGTCATTCGCGCCATTACCGAGATATTGGACCATCATGTGTTGTCGGGATGCAGTTCTTGCAGACCCAAATTCCCGCAGGCGCAGACCCCGTCATCAACTACTTTGACTTTACCTATGCTGTGCAAATTCGGTGAATCCCACCTAGATACCCTCCCGCAGTAAGGAACGTCCATGAATCCACGACAAACAATGAGCTGCGAACCAACCACATCTCCGATGTCGAAATTGGCATCTGCGACATTTAGCCGAGATTTATAATCTTATGGGGATATCTTTTTAACTGATTCGCAATTTACGGTGAATTCTTTTTTTCTTTTAAAGCCACCAATCACGCAAGCACCTCTCAGTTAATTATTTCACTAATTGCCAGTGCATTGAATTCCTCGATTTTAAATCTCAGCTTTAAAGCTGTATTGTCCCATAAAAGCTAAAGTGATCATGTGCCGGGGATGGCATTTAAACACTGCGCAGCAGCAATTTTCATCGAATTGCAAGGGAGAAATATGATCGAGTCATCAATCGATCGTAGTAAGAAGCTTTTAAATTGCGATCATCATCGAAATGCATTTGCTTCATTTTACTTCAGTCATGGAAAACAAAGTGTACAAGATCGTCGGATAAATAGGATCATTGGAGCACAGAATCATCACTATTCGACCATTGTTATACCCTTAATTTATTGCACAGTGTTTGTGCAATCCCGAGTTTAATACATTGAATGCAATTTGTCCTGGAGGATATTACTCCAAGCCAGATTACTATCGACTTAGTTTGAAGGAGAGTTCTCTTGTTTCTAACGAAGAAGAACCGCGTGCTCCAGTTGTCTGAAATAAAAGGAATGCAGTGGCTCAGATCTAAAATAGAACTGAAGGTTAACATCCGTTCTTTCGGGTATAGGAGACGGTAAGGATACTTGACGATACAATTTGGCGCACTCTTAAGTGAACATAGATGAGATCTTTGGAACAGCAAAGCATATCTTTGGAACAGCAAAGCATATTTTTGCCTTGTTCTCAAAGGTCAAATCGTGAAGAACCTTGAGCTCTAAAATATATTTTCAAAAGCAAAGGGTCAACTTCGGCACATAGTCAGCGAGTTTCAAGGCGGTATGTTTCATGACTTTCATGTTTATTTTAATTAGGGGTTTGTTGTAGCTTTTCGAAGTTGATCATTTCGCCAATTAAAGGAAGTCAGTCCAGTTTGATTTATGCACCAGTACCCAGAAAATAAGCCACCTGTGTAACTGGTGAAAAGTGAACTCAATTTTGGGCTGTTGGTGTTTGCGGAGGTATCCTCAAGAACAATGAACTGGGAAGAGAGTAGACAAATGGTTTCATTTCTGGTTAGTGTCATCCCGAGCTTCTAGGTCAAAGTCAAGGTCAAATTGAGGTCAAAATATTTTTCCTATTACACGATTTCCTGAAAAGTCCTCCTAGCCTTTGAATCAGTTGAGATTTGTATTTGGTGCACTTATAGAAAACCATAAGATCTGGGTTAAACCGCAAATATTTTTTACTTTGACCTCAAAGACCAAGGTCGTACTGACGTCACGTGACCTCGTGTACCGTTAGCGATAGGAAGATTTATCTCAAAAAAGGTTAGAGGCCCTGTGGGCCTAAACGACGTCACAAAAGAGTGTCTCGGTGGCGTTGACCTTCTAGGTCACGGTCAAGACCCAAAACCGGAAGTTGACCATTATCTCGAAAACGGTAGGAGAGTTCATTTTAGACCCCTCTGGCCTAAAAAACATTATATAAGGGCACCTCAGTGACTTTGACTTCTTCGGTCATGATCAAGGTCAAAACCCAGAAGTTGAGTATTATCTAGAAAACAGTTGGGCCTGAACAACGTTATATAAATGGTACCACTGTGACCTTTACCTTCTCGGTCACGGTCAAGGTTTAAAAGTTTTTTTTTTTTTAAACTGACTATTATCTCGGAAGCGGTGACAGATAGAGCGATCTAAAAGACGTTACATTTTGGTGACCTTGTCGGTTAAGGTGACGGTAAAAAGTTGACCAATATCTGGTTGGGCCAAACGACGACAAAGAAGCAGTACCTCGGTGACTTTTACACTCTTGGTCGCAATGTAACACAAAGATTTTCTTTCGTGGTTTCTGCAAGTGGGTCATGCCGCTATCTAGCGGAATTCGGTCTAGTTATCTGCTGACTTTCTCTTGATTGAAACCTACTCTCGAGGTGCCAATGCTCAAAGGTGCGTTGTTCTATTGCTTCTGCAGTTCGTTATCATAAAGTGGTCATTCCGGTAACAGGTCGATTCTTGGAAATGTTTACAGTTTTTATCTGAGGCAAAAATGTTTTATATATCTGGAAGGTGAGCCACATTTCTGTTGTCAGATTCAACCGTACATTTAAATAATGGATTTTTTCTGGTTAATCTAAGTAATAATGAACTGAGGCTTCCGGAGTGAAATATTCGTACAGCCTACGAGATAGCACTGCGTGTTTGTGATAAATAAATGACATTTGTTCAAACGGTCTTTGATATTTACATGCCGGGAGCACCACATGTGGATGCTCATGTTTTAACAACTGTGCATTTAAACACTGGCACTGGCACTGTTTCTGGTGTTGTATTGTTTCTGGACATCCTGTCCATTGACGTCTTCTTTTTGCAGATTTGTAGTTTTTACCAGACGTAGCTTTAGCCTTTAGTCACAGTGGGTTAGGTCCTTTTGCAAAAACCATTGGTCGGTAATTATAGTTTGTATTTCGAAATTTCGTCAACTTCAGCAAAACTTGAAGCTGTGTTGCATTAAATATTTAGAATTTCCTCGCCGTTTTTGGCAGTTATCTGAATTATGTTGTTTTGTTTGGCTCAAACGGACATGGACAAGCCGAGCTTTGAAAACGCTTACCATCACAAATAGCCCTGAGAAATGTGATTTGCCAGAAAGGATTATCAGAAGTACTGATATGTGTGTTCCAGAAAATATCCCATTGTTTGTTTTCGTTTAATCTCTACCGCGATGTGAGCAAAGCACTAACCATATGGGATAGAACTTGGCAAATGAATCGGACTTTTTTCAGCTCAGGTGTCCGTAACACGAACGTTTACGCATGTTTTAGATTACAACTTATCTATATTTGTTGACTAGGCGTCAGTTTGTCGAACAGTGTGTTACACAAGCTATAACTGACTGACAAGTGTATTTTAATTGACTTAGAAATAATAACAGCAAGTTTTTAAACATTGCGCAGATTACATTTTAGTGTTCTGGATTTTTCGCCATGCATGCAAGGATTCTTAAAAGACTATGGTTTTAATTATGATTTGCGCCTTGTTAATTCAAAGCGCATTACTAATACAACTCACCCTAGTCCCAGGGAGCCATAAATCCACAGCGTCTCTTACAATCAATACTTGAAACTGCCGTTTTGACATTTTTAATAAACAGAAAACGACTTAATTGTTCTCTTGGAAACATGGAAATTAGCTTCTTATTCTCACTTGGAACGTGCTTTGTTGTTATCGGATTTCAATGGATAATTTTTCAAAATGGCGTTATGAGTGTCAAAGCAGGGCGTTCTGTTACAACGAAAAGAGCAACCAAACGCCAACCGTGGCAAATAAACCAAGGTAATGCTTTATTTGTCATATTTTGTTAAAACTGAAAAACCGACTGCTTTATTTATTAATTTTATTTATTTATTATTATTTTTATTGTATTTATTTGTTGTTGTTTTATTTATTTGTTTTTTGTTTGTCATGTGGTCTATACTGAAGTAAATTCAATAAAACACCACACTGAAGGTAACGTTTCTATAAAAAATCGCACTCGAAAATCTAATGTAATAGCTTGTTTATTCACTTGCTCACTTACTGCAATCAAAGGACATTAGTCCATGCTCTTTGCTCTAATGTAAACTATTGAAATAATTCTTGACTGAAGACAAGAATGCTATTGTGCGTCGTTATATTTAGTGATGCAGCGTGTATGTATCATTAAATTTACCGAAAAGCATCCGTGTTTTTTTGTTTTTTTTTTGTTCTTTTTTCAACTAAATACATAGTTATCTTTTCGGTTAAAAAGATGAATTTTCTTCAGATATTTGCCCTCCGTCTCTCTGTGGACCACAGGCATCGCCGTCGGTAGCGCTAACCCCAGGAGCCAGGAACACTGAGCTACCAAGTACATATATGTTCATGAAACCGTCACGATAAACAATGCCTTTGAAGCACTTGACAACTTTTATACAGCATTTTGGCATTAGATCTAGAATTTATAAAACAGAAACTAAAATTATAACCTTAACCGTCTCTGCTTCTATATATTTTTAAAGTGTTTATAAGTTTATAAAATAAATTTATAAAATTCTTCATAATTTTTGGATTAAACCAGTACCGCTACGACTGCATGAGGGGTCGGCGTGGGACAAAAAATTCCTTTCTGTTTTGCCCATAGCGCGAAAAAGTCAAAGGCACACTGTTATACTGGATTTAATCAATAAAAAACAACTATGCGGAAAAAAGAATTCAATCCGTGCAATTTCATTCTGGAAATTATGTCAAGGGAACGTCTTATTCAAAAAATAATAAAAATGAAATGTTTATGGTAACGATGACAACATCAGTCTGGATCAATAGTCCCTGGGGAAAAACATAACCAAATAATTAACAAAATGGGGTGAGGATGGGTGTGCAAAAATAAATAAATAGCATCAGGTGAGGGTTGGGATGCCAAAATCATAACTTACCGCTTGAATAGAGGGTGGGAATGAAAAAAAAAAGAATTCCCCTGTGACATGTGTGGAAATTACTTTTCATGTCTCATAAGCATTGAGCAGTCGTAAGGGAGAAAGGAATATATCTGAACGTAACTGATACCAGTTTTTTTCCCCGCCAGGTACATTTCCATTCTTTGAGGGCGATATCGTTTTGGACGATAATCTGAGAGGACGAATGGGAAGAGGAAAGAGGGCTGTTATTCGTCCCATTTCACACCTGTGGCGATATGGAATCGTGCCTTATCGAATAGATCCGTCGTTTAGTAAGTACTGTCAGGGCGTTGGAAAAAAAAACAACAGATACTTGTAATATGATTTAAAACATAGCTGTAAGTGACAATGGCAGTGAATGATAGTTGTCCACAATTTTCAGCGAAAGTCGAGTTCACAAACAGTAATAAATTGAATAATATCACAAGGGCACAGAACTTCCGGTGAACGGCATAAAGACCTCCCGGTGAGAAGTCCCCGCCCCGACGAAAAGCCTTTTCTTTTTGCATCTCCGGCGTAAAGCCCCCCCCCCCCCCCCGCCCGGCGATAAGCCCTTCCGGTGAGAAGCCCCCCATCCGGCATTTCATTTATTTTTAAAATTTTAAATTATAATTGTTATAATAATCACAGATTTAAACTCCTGAGGCCAATCCTGGGGTAGGTTATATAAGTTGGGCGCACGGGGATGTCTCATCAACGGCATAAATTATAATAATTATTATTATAGTCACAGATGTGAACTCCTTAGGCCATCCCTATCGTCGCGTGTAATCCCTGATGCCACCCGTCAATCCATGCACAACACAATTGACTGATTTGAAGACCACAAAGACATCACCGTCTGTTGTGATTCGAACTCCCGAGGCCAATGCTATCGTCGCATGGAATCCCTGATGTGCCACCCGTTAATCCGTGTTCGGAGCTTACGGTGGCAATTCGGGAGCACACTGGCTTAAGCTCCGGAAAGGAGCCTCTGGTAGGGTGGGGTACATAAGGGCGGGGGCTACAGGGTGTTTTATCAACGGGGTAAACCCCCTTCCCCTTCAGACCCCATGCACTGATCTTAAAATGGTTTAAATTTCTAGAATAATAACATAGTGAAAAAAACTAAATGATAAAGAGGAGGGGCTTTTCGGCGGAGGGGACTTTTTTCCGGGGTTGAAAAATGGAGGGGCTTTTCGCCTGGGGCTTTCCACCGGAGAGGGGGCTTTTCGCCGGGATTCAGAACTTTCACACGGACTGCAAGAAAAACGAGTATTGCAAAACTGAACCTTTAAAACAGATTCCTTGGATACACGACTCTTTCCTTTTTCCCTTTTTTCCCACTTGCAAACTACGTCTGGGAAGAAGTTTGCAGTTATGTCCTTTTTTCTGCCTTTTTTTCGTCTGGATGATTTCCAGGCAAATCCTTAGACCATTTTACGAGTTTTTATCTCATGTACCGTTGACATTGACGACGATGAAGTTTTGCGTAGATATAGAGTGTGATGAGATCTCGCTAGAACCGCAAATGTTTTTATCTTGACCTTGAAGTCAAACTGAGATCAAAATATTTTTGGAACACTATTTATCACGAAAAAGGGCTGAAATTTTGGCTCAATTTCCTGATCTTCAACATACACAGTTTGAGTGGAGAGTAACTTAGCAAACCTGAATATCAACTTTGAAGGTCAAGGTCAAAAGTCCCATGACCTTCGTATCGCGTGAAGCGTTAGCGATAGGGCGATTTGCCTTCTGGCCTAAAAAATGATAATCAGATATGTCGTTGACCTGAACCTAAACTCGAAGTTGAACATTATATCGTAAACGATTACAGCAAATTTTGAGCTTGTTTTCAACCCATTATGCATAAAGGAATACCTCAGTGACTTTGACCTTCTCGGTCAAAGTCAAGTTAACCATTCCATTGACAACGGTTAGAGAAAGAGCAATTTTGAGCTCATTTTCGACCCTGTGGGCCTAAAAGGTATTACATAAAAGATGTCTCGGTGAACTTGACCTTCATCAAAGTCAAAGTCGAAAACCGAAAGTTGAACTGTATCTCTAAAACGGTTAGAGATAGATTACAAGCTCATTTTTGGCTCTGAAACTGAAAGACTTTACATAAGAAATACCTCGGTGACCTTGACCTCCACGTAATAGTACACTTAATTGTTTTTGGTGGATTATTCAAGTGGTCCATTCCACTATCTAGCAGAATTCGGTCTATTTTTTTCATTTATTTCTTTCTTTTCTATAAGGGATCAATATTATGAGCTCTCTTTTTACGGCTGGTCTAGACAATTACTTTGTTATTGCAATCTCAGCAGCGTCGAATTGTTATTAGCCCCACGGGATTTCATTTTCCCACAAGATTGGGTTACCAGGTCAATTTTATTTTTTAAGATATCTTAATGTTCTTATTACCAAAGCAACATGAATCTAGAACATATAGCAGTGTATGTATGTAATAGTGCTTCACAATTTGTGAAATAATGGAAAATACATGAATGCATAGGGAATTATATAGATTTGTTCCGTTACGAGATAAATAGCAAGCAGATTTTCTGAGGCGGTGAACCATTTTCATTGTGTGAGATTAATGTTGTTTAGTTCAGCGACTACTTATACTTTTCAGATGGGGCATCAAAAAGAATTATACGAAAAGCAATGGAAGTCTTTCAAAACAAAACCTGCATAAAATTTCAAAGAAGAAATGGACAAAGAGACTATGTTCAATTTTCAAATGAACCTGGGTACATTCTTGTTTATTTAGCATACACTTTTTAAATTAAACAAAAAATAAAGAAAGAAACAATAATTTTCTGGAGTTTTTCATGTAGGTCAGAATAATTTCTCATATCCATGTTTTAATATATGCACTAGGACTGGTGTTGGGTGGCCGAAATCTAATAGTCATATTTTTGCCAAATTTTCATCTAACATCACACTATCGTAACCCGAAACACAGCCATTTTTCTTTCGGTTATTACGTTCCGCTCAATTGTTTTGTTTATTTTTTTTTACAGTGCAAAAGTGAAAAAAAATATGTGCGCAAAGTTAGTTCATATTTTTCCGTAACCATTAAACCTCAGATTTGCAGCATAGATAGGGCTTGCAAGTAAGCATTGGCCTGCCAACTTGTAGGCAAATTTGACAGTAATTGGGTCACGTAATTTAAGTTTTCGCATTAATATTTTTCGTTTCCCTCGGGGAAAGGGAGGAAGGGGACCAAAGGTTTGACCTTCGCATTGATCCACATATTTTTGGTTCCTGCAAGGATATAGCTTGGAGGGGGGAGGGCGAGGAAGAGTGGTGCCCCAGATCTCACATTGCCCCATGTACTGGTATTCGTCTCTGACACAGTGCCGTCGTATAGAACCGCATCAATGCAGCTGCAAGCTTTGTAGTCACGAAGCTTGATTAGCACAATTTGTACGATGGCATTATAGCAGCCAGCATGACTGAGCCATACCAAAGACTATAAACTAGTAGCAAGCAGTCTTTGGCCATACTGCAGAAACACCAAACAGCATCATTGTCCGAATGCCAAAGACCACTTGTATGTACGATCATTTGTTGTATTTTATACACAAAAATGGGTTTTAGTTTTTAAACTGTTATGCATTTACACACATTCCTTTAATGCTACTGGCGGGAACGTATATTGACCAGGAACGCCACCCTTGTGTTTGGAACGGCACAAATGCAGTAAGGCGATTTTATGTCGTGCTACGCAGCCAATGTTACGAAAAAATTTCACTATCAAGCTTCCGAGTAAATTTACAGCTAGAAGGTGGCGAAAATCCGGGATGCTTTATTATTAACATTGTATATTATTCTCCTTTGAGATGTTTTTTCCCTCCAGTTACACAGAAAAATTTTTCTTTATGTTTAGTTGCTGGTCATTCGTTGGTAAGAGAAGTATAGGTGTGCAGAAAATTGGAGTCGGTGATGGCTGCATGCAGTTGGGTACTATAATGCATGAAATCGGCCACGTTCTCGGATTCTGGCATGAACAGGTACAGTTTTATAGTTAATTTAATATTGTATACTGTATCCTGTAAAGATTGTGACGCCAGAACAACGTTGGATAGACGTCGCAACCCGACGTCGGATCGACGTCGCATTTTGGGTGATTGTGGGAGTGGAAACAAAGTCTCTGTACTGATGTATCGATTATCTGATGTCAGATCAACTTCTCAGAAAGGTAGCAAACTGAAATCGAAAGGCAGAACCTCTATACCATGTCGGCAGAGCGACGTTGTATAGACGTTGGGAAAGTGCCCTGAAATCGCCTTCTAGAAAGTGACAATCATAAGGTGTCATGGTTGCCCTTCCGTCAATGTACACTTACCCTTGGGCCATCCGGTAACGCGGAGAATTTATAAAGTCAAAGTCATGAATATTTTTTCTAAAGCAGGTGGGTAAAATGTTGCCCTCCTGAATCCGGCACGTCCTCATTTTGAAATATTTCCATTTCAGGTGAGCGACAATAGGATGAGGTAGCGATCCCGACGTCTATTCAACACCGATTTTCTGATGTCGCGGAAAATTGGTGACTGGTTGCGATCAAAAGCATCCTGAAACAACGTTGCTTATCAAATACCTATTCAACACTGAGTCAAAGATTAACATAAAAACATTGAAAAAGCGTAGCGGAAAACATATTTACGGTCACGACCAATCACAATCAAATTACGACCAGCCAATAGGCATTGGATCGAAGTATTTATTGGGTCATAAAAATTTCAAATTGGTGCCTTTTTTTTGTTCACAAAACCGCACTCGACTTTAAATGCATTTAATAATCTACCTATTATCTATCACAAAAGGGCTATTTATTTCTTTCTACATTCTTTCTCACAGAGTCGAGCAGACAGAGATGAATATATTGACATTGTGGAGAAAAATGTGGCGGACCGTTATCTTGACCAATTTGACAAAAGATTAAGCAACGAAAGCACCACAAGGGGGTATCCATACGACTATAAAAGTATCATGCACTACGGAAAAACGGATTTTTCTCTGAATGGAAAGCCCACACTCAAGGTATGTCAAGAAATCTTAGGAAATGAGCCAATGAAATTCAGCAGTCAGCAGCCTATTTAAAATTCTGTTGTTTTTTCTTTCTTCCCTTACTTCAGCCTTTTTTTCTCTCTCATTATACTTTTTGGGAGAGAGGGGTACATCGGACATAACTTTTTAGCCGATGTGGTACATAGGGCTATGATTATAGGTGCATGGCGTTGGTGAAGAACTAGATGTGAGAATAGGACAGAGAAAAAGACTGAGTGATTTGGATATTGCGCAACTGAAAGACATATACTACTGCAACCAGAAAAGTGCCCGAGACAGGGGATTGGGTAATTACATGTATATGTTACAGGGAATCTGTGTAATTAGGGATTTCATGAAATCCCAGGGAATTCGTGTAATGAATAAGCTGATATTGATAATAAAACTATTTTGAAAAATTATCCATTCCGGAAGGCTGTTTAGTGGTTCTTCAAAACTATGTATCCCTTTTCTCATAGAAAGGAATTGGAATTCATAACATTACCATCCAAAATAACTGAATTTGGTCTGAAATGTGACACAAGTTACATAGGATAAGTATATCGCTAAATTCAGGTACTGAAGTATCTCACGAATGATAGTTTGACAATCGAATGCTTTGAATATATTAATTCAAAATCTACTATTAATTTCGGTAAAATACTACATTGCAAACATGAAAATTCTCAATAAAAACATCGAAATTGATTGAGCAAGTTATTACACGAACCCACGAGGGAATTCATGAAACCCCTAATTTCACAGATTCTGTAACATATATATTAATAGCATTTGAAGTTTCGATGGTCCCAAGGCGCAACGTGTATGAAGCATAAAATGTACTCCATTTGCGGCGAAGTTTTCATAATCAGCAACACTAGCCATTGTTATAGCAGGGGGTAAATATGTAGTTTATGGAAGCTATTTTTTGTAGCCAAAAAGGTGTAACATACATTTTATTTTGAAAATATAAATCCTGTAATAACAATAATATTTTTATAGAAAATTGTTTTTGAATAGAGTTATAAAAATAACAGACATAAAAAAATGCTTTTGAATATATTTATAAAAATAACTTGCATTATAAAATAGCATTGTTAAAAAATAAATAATATATATGTATTTTTTATTTGATTATTTGTAACCAAAAAAAATTGCAAGAGTTTTTAAGATCGTTATTTGTTCGATAAATTATTGATTAAAGATTTTAAATATTTTTTTGCAACAAAATTGTTTTAAATGGGTTATATTACGGTTATAAACCTATTGTAGTTAAATTATATTGTGCATAACTATGATTTTGGCTATAAATTAAATGGATCCCCTAAAATACACCTCCACCATAGCAAGCAGTAATGATTCCTTTCGGTATGCTATTTTTTTTCAACTTGTATTTCTCGTCAGACTTATTCAAACATACTTTAATTCATAATCATTTACTTCTTAAAAGCATGTGAATCAGGCTGGATCAAGAACAACACAAATTGCTACAAGTTTGAAACAAGCGTTCGAAAACATTTTGCGGGCGCCGTGAGATATTGCAACGAAAAAGACGCGCATGTGGTCCATATTGGTAAGCTCTCATTTGCTACCATTTTATAATCCCTTATGTATATTGAAAAAGATAAAAAAATTCTTTCTCTCTCTGTCTCTCTGTCTCTCTGTCTCTCTGTCTCTGTCTCTCTCTCTATCTCTCTCTCTCTCTCTCTCTCTCTCTCCCTCTCTCTCTCTCTCTCTCTCTCTCTCTCTCTCTCTCTCTCTCTTTCTTTCTTTATTTCTCCATTGTCATTTTATTACTCATATGAAATTGTTACATGACTTGGTAAATGCTGCAATCTCATTGGTTGATTTTTAAGTCAATATTTGTTCAATGTTGGCCAAAAAGTCAATATCAAGAGAAAGGTGAATGTTGACGTAAAGGTCAAAATTTTCTTATTGTTCAACGATACTTCATGTTGGCTCGAAACGATTCAAGTGTTTTAAGGATCTGCTTTGTATAAATGTTTACAACATTAATTTACACAATTTATTTCTACATCGCTACAGAAACAGAAGATGAGGATGCATTTATAAAAGAGTATCTCATAACCCATCATCCAAATATCGACAAATGGCGAGCGGGGGCCAAGAAGGTGCGTGAGCAGTTTGTTTGGTTTGACGGGAGACAAGGCATCGCAAACAAGGTATGTTTACGCCGGAAAGTTTGCAAATTAGTTTAACAAATCAATTAGGCTATCTTATGTACCAGTTTCTTGAAAAGTTGCATATTAAAGTTTTACGATTGGCGTGTAAAAATCATATGAAACATGGTTTGATAATTAAACAACTGATTTCACTAATCTGCAGTAACATATATAAATATATAGAGTTCCTTTTGAAAAATTGGATAACACTAAAACCATAAGACTTAAATTTGCCTTATACGATAAGTTATTAATTTTGGGTGAAATTGTTGTGAGCTGTACCATTACAAATGTAATTGTTATTAAAAGAGGATAGACAGCACTTACACAGCCTGGACTGGAAGTTATCCGCGTTCCTACACGACGATGACACTGGAGAAGTACAACAGTCGACAACCGAGGTTTGTTTGGAGGGCTGATTGGGCTGGTGATGCTGACACGCCTAAATTTGCCCTCCCGTTTATATGCGAAAAAACAGTGCCATCAAGTGAGTCCTTAAATTTTTTGAAATTAATCGATATTCAAATCACAACTAACTTTATAAACTCTTCCGAGTCATCGAGTACTGAAGATAAACTGTATAAAATTAATCTTTTTATGATAGAATTTATGAATGTAATGCTACTTGTGCTGTCCAATTTAAGAGATATAGCTCTATAAGCCACTTTTCTACTGAGCTTTTTGTCAATTTACAGAGAACGTTTTTATTTCAGCCAAATGCTTTAGGACTACAACTGGTGATGGTTCTGACTACAGAGGTCACCTGTCATATACTACCGACTTTTTAACATGCCAGAAGTGGACTGATCAGTACCCTCACAAACACAGCACTTTAACGGGCAGCAAGAGAAGAGATGAGGCCCTTGGTCTTGGTGCCCATAACTATTGCCGCAACCCGAATGGGATCCGCGAGCGTCCGTGGTGTTACACGACGAAAAAATATACAGAGTGGCAATATTGCGATGTAATGTTATGCCAACGTGAAAGCTAAGCTATTTGACCGTACGGGACAAAAAAAGAGACTGCGTAAAATATGTTAAAAGCTCCGTGTTATCCACAGATTCTTACAGCAGAAAAATTTTTTTCTTTACTAAGACGCATGTTATATTGCTTTATACGAATTTTTGATGGTCGCTTTCTTCACTTGCAACTGACAAACAGTTACTGAACCTGACTTTACCTTTACAGTTACCTGACTTTACATCCAATACATTGTGTAATGTTCTAATATTATTTTTTGGACACAGCCCATTAAGTGCCGAGGCGACAAGTGCCGCGGGGACAGGCGCCGCGGTAGGACAAGTGCGGTTTTGAAAAATTGGATTTAGAAAAGAAATAAAATACATTTTTCACCATGAAACTTTATTTGACAGTTTTGGCTACTCAGATGTAGCGATTGCACTTAACTGCTGTTTGCACTTCCCACAAGTTGACTTCCTTTTGGAGATAATCCATCACACACCAGAAAGGCTGGTGGATCTGCAGATCTATCGGTCTTAGGGGAATACTGATTACGATTTGTGTAGAAAGATAATTCGCAATATGAATTGCAAACTTCTGAACTAAATCCACCAGAGAGTAATTGCACTTTACACAAAGGCAATCACAACAAAAGCAATCATCAACAATAATAATTGCACACTTCAGAAATTAATCCAACACACACCGGAGAGATATATTAATGGCAAACTTTAATTGCACCTAACTCGAAAGCAATTCAGGGAATAACTTTTTTTTTTCTTTTTTATTGACTGAAAAAAAATTTGGTCCCCGCGGCACTTGTCATCCTCGGCGCTTGTCCTACCGCGGCGCTTGTCCCCGCGACGCTTATCCCCGTGGCACACATCCCCGCGGCACTTGTCCCCTCGGCACTTGTCCTGTTACCCAGCCCATTGCGACCTAAGAAATGTAATTTGGAAAGAGTTTTGTTTCTTCTTCTTCTTCTTCTTCTTCTTCTTCTCCTAATTTTTCTTTGGTCAATTGCAAACAGCCGCTGGACTATTTTAGTTAAATTCGATCTGTAGGTATATCGTACGGGTGTTTTTTTTTTTTTTTGAAAGAAATTGCTTCTTTCAATGGTAGTACGCGCGGGTATTTTTTATTCCCTAGAAAACATAGTTGCAGCCATGAATGTCCTGATGAAAATTTCAATGCACCATAGGGCTGTTACCGCTCGATCAGTCATTCTGACGCCTACTTCTCTCTGTACATGACTTGAGTTGGGAGATGAGGAGGCGAATGACCCTGCCCTCCCCACCCATCCACAGCGATTTTTACTCCACATCTGAGATATTTTCGCTTTTGGCATTTCGAACGATCTTTTGGCATTTAGTAAAGAAGTATGGGATCTTTTCGGAGGTCTGGAGGATTCTTTGTTTTGTTATTATTATTATTATTATTATTATTATTATTATTATTATTATTATTATTATTATTATTATTATTATTATTATTATTATTATTATTATTATTATTATTTAAAATTTTATTTATTTATTTTACTTTTCCCATCACTGTTTGTTTTACAGCGACACATTTAGTGACATCACAGTTATTAAAATATGTCATAATGGCTTTTCGTCATTTCGTTTTCTCCTCCTTAGAAACACTGCCAGGGTACAAAGTGAAGGATAAGTTAAAAGATGAAAGCAGGGTATGTCGGAAAAAAAAAGAAGAATTTTTAAAAATAGGAATGCGCTCTTCAGCAGATATACTTTGTTAAATCAAGGACACACAAAAGTTTCTTGCAATAATCACCGTGGAAGTGTCAAATGAATTTTCTGAACATAAAGTCACGAAATGGATGAAAAGTTAGAAAAGGAACCGCCTGGTATGAAGGTGGGCCCCAATGCTTCCTTTGCCGAGCTTGAACATTGGAGAGATATGCATGAAAACCGTTTCTTCAACCAGCGAAGGGTAGTAAAAGGTATGGAGTCAAAAGCTTCAGATTTCTGTTCTTCCCGGTGTGGCTAGAACATTGCAAATTTTGTGATATTTTTTTATTTCATTTTTTTCTTAATGGTGTCACACCAGCATTTCAATTGAATTTGAAGAACATCTTAATTGAGCTTGAGATAACAAACACGGACTCGGGGAATATTCATACACTTTTAAAGTATTTCTGTCTAAACTACAGTATATAAGGAGAAGCATTTTAAAATCTGGTTCAAAAAGAAACATTGCACACCTACGGACTGACGAAAAATGCACCCACTTATGAGACAAGACCAGTGTGACAAAACAAAACAAACAAAAAAAAAGAGTTAAAAAATTCATTTTTTCTTTTCATTTTTATCTTGGAGGTGGGGGAGGGTTATCTCAGGAAAATTATGTTCCTTCCCCCTTCATGGTGCCTAGCCTCCTACATTGTCGTTGACGTGAAATTCTTAAAGCAAATCAAATAAAATCATTCAAAACTGACACGCCGAAATATTACAAATATGGATTTTAGACACCAGCACCCACAAACACCCACTTTCATTCTAATCCAAATTCTGGATCCACAAAAGGGGCGGAGAGCTTGATTTATAGTAATATGCTCCAATTACCTGTTGTCCCTTACTTTTATCAATATTATATGCAACAGATTGATTGAGTGTCTGAAAATTATCCAAAGAAAAAGCCAAAACATTATTTTACAACAGGCATCACAGCCTACTCGAAATAGGTTTTATGGCGTTAACAACTGCAACGCAAACATATACGCTCTGTTTATATAAATAACTGTATAACAAAATTTCTCGTATTGACAGAGACAGACGTGGTTCAGACTTTGAAAGCGACAACGGGACAAACACGGACTGTACATTCTTTTCCAAATCCTTACCAAATTCTAGGACCGAGCGGAAAATCCAAAAAGAACCAGCTATCACAAGCCACAAATACGCGTCTTGTAATAGAACATTTCAATACTTTTCCACCCAAAACAGTCACACCACAAATAAAAGTCGAAGAACCAATTCAAGTGGAATGTCCAGAAATAACCATACCAAATTATGACGAAACTGGAATAGATATACAGTTGAAACAACTCTACAGAAGAAAACCAGCACAGTCATTATTACGCCGCCCACTGAAAACAAACCATTTCTGTGGTCTTCCTGTATCATACACTCCTGCACCTCCACCCTCCCCGCTCGAGTCGCCATGGTTGTACAATTCTCCCAACCCAAGGGACGCAGACAGCTGGCGACAGCATAGTTTAACAACACTTCAAAAAGACGATCCGTTGAATCCGAAATCCTTCTATAACACACATTATCCTCTGTTGTTAAAACAAGTGCCGAGGCGAAAGAAAAGCGCGAGTTGTCCCGAAGAGGAAAATGAATATAGACCAATGTCAAGGACACCGGTTATTGACATGAGCTATTTTGAAAAACTGCCTCTTGGAAAGATGCCGTCTGATATAAGCCTGTCCGGATCTGAAAGTGGATCCAGGATTGAGGAAAACCGAGAAACATAGGAAGAACTAAATAATGTAAACTAAATACCAGGATAACGCTTTGATTTGGGATTTATGAATCCACTTTTCTGGCCCAGTTCAGGGAATTTGGGGTGAATTTCTCAAACTAGGTATAGATCTTGCTTTCATAATTAAGCTCACGGAAAATTAAGTTAATATTAGATTTGAGAAATTCACCTTCAGTATGCTTTAAATGGTGTTACACCACCTGGTCCCTGCTTGCATCTGCATTATTCTCATCAGTCCCATATTAGCCTCATTATTCTCATCAGTCTTATCAGCCCCGTTAGTCTCATTAGCCTCATTAATGTCATTAGCCTCATCAGTCTCGTTTCTTTCATCAGTTTCATCAGTCTATTTAACCTGACCATTCTCATTATCCTTATCAGTTCCAACAGTCTTACTAGTCTCATTAACCTCATCAGTCTCATTACTTTCATCAGTTTCATCAGTCTATTTAACCTGTCCATTCTCATTATCCTTATCAATTCAAACAGTCTTACTCATTAGCCTCACCGGTCTCGTCACTTTCATCAGTTTCATCAGTCTATTTAACCTGACCATTCTCATTATCCTTAGCAGTCCCAGTAGTTGTGCCAGGCTCTCAGTCTCGTCAGCCTCAAGGTTTTAATGAACAAAAGTGAAACATGAAAAAATATAACGTTTGGTGGTTTATTTAATGTAACAATACAAACATGTCATTTTAAAAGCGAAATCTGATGTCTGACTGTAGAATAAGTAGTAGAATATTATCGACAATTTCTTTTTTTTTTTAGCAAAATAATGTTATTCTCAATGATTTAAAAACAAAAGATAAATATTTATGCTAAACTATCACAGATCGGTATTTGTAAAATTCCCTTTGAATAAAAATACGTACAGAAACAACAGAAAAGGCTCGAATAAACAGAATATTTCCAAACACACCGCAGGCATTCTTGGATTTTCAATTTGTCAAACAGTACTCATTCTACTAAGTACCAACATTGCCCTACAACAAACTGTACTAGGGCGGAAGAGTAAAACTTTGTTGACCGAAACACCATCTTGTTGAATTTTCTATGAAAGTCAACAATTTTGTTCAGATTTTGTGCAATGCTACATTCATATATCTTCCTAATTTATGTTGTCGTTCAATAAAATACTGATTTTTTTATATTAAAAAAGATAAACGCAACTGCGCTATTTGAGTACGTTATGTAAAACAATTGTCAGGACGGAAGGTTTCTGAACGAAAAAGAAGGAAATATCACACGCTTGCATATAAGGCATAATGTAGGTAAAGATGTCTTGGCACTTACATCACAATAAATTCCAATAATCTAATATTAAACATACTGATAAATAGATTTTTTTTTCAACTGAATAAAAGTAAGACTGAATTGCAGTATAATACCATTTTCAGTTCAGCAGGGTGCATTACAAAACAAACATGCATTATTTATCTGAACAACATGCACTTTTAGATTCAAAATGTGGAATGTTTATTTTACTTCAAAATGGTATGAGCTAACAATTCCAAGCATCAACGAGCCCCAGGATTTGATTTTTTTTTTGTGTCTCTGGTTCTCGCCTGCCTCTCATGAGACCCATGTCTGCAGCGAGGCGTTGGGTGAGACCGCTTTAAGAGCCACGAATCTCTCCAGTTTAAAATCAAAGTCCAACGGTCGGTCGCCCGGTTCCTTGTACCTTTTGGTCATATTATCGCCCAGATATTGAATCAGTTCACACGTTTCTTCAAAGTTCATTAGTTTCTTCTTGTATTTTTTCCGAACATATTCTGAGCTTTTTGGATTAAACGCTGTAAATAAAGATAAAAACATAAGAGTAACGCATACTCTACATCAAACATACACCTATTTTTTCCAAGTACAAGTATAGCCTGTTTTCTTCGACTACATGAAATTTCTACTGCTTCTTTTTCTTTCTTTATTTTTTATTATTATTTTTTTTTTTTTGCTTAAAAATGTATCATTGAAATGTCCTTAACCATAGACATGCACTGTCAACACAAAAATACACTTCTTCATAGACATTCAATTTTGTTTTCCAACTGCATACGCAAAAAATGAATAAATAAAGGCTAGTTACCTTTTAAATGATACGCGACGTAAACAAGGGCCGATTTAGTGGCGGACAGGAACGGGTACTTGGGTTTGAAATTGCCGACGGCGGTGAGAGCCTTCTGTATGGCATGGGAGACGGTCTGCTCCATGAAGCCAAGCATGGGAAGGCTAGTCACCGTGATGGGCACAGACTTAGGCGGCAGTTTGTGTGGTAGTCTCAAGTTCCAATACTTCTCTGGTAACCTGATGAAGACAGTATTGACCAAGAGATCTAGTCACAGAAGTACAATTTAAAACATATGAATAAATAAAATCATATTAAAACACTGTTGCCACGTGAATCTAAGCGATATCCCGACGTTTAGCCCGACGACATAATATTATGGTCCGGAAAAAGTGAAGGGGATCATACGTCGTCGTATCAAATGTCGTGGATTCGGCTCTAAGGTTATTGGCTCACCTCATAAACTTCTGCAGCTTGTCTTCAGATTGAAAGTAAAACATCTTGCCTCTGTATTCCACAACAAGCTCGGGATCACCCGAAACTATTGCCTCGTATCTGCATCAGATTCAGAGAAACATTTTAAATTATTCTGATGTAAATAACAGGCTGAAAAGCAATAAATTTATATCCACATATTCACAGAGAACACGAATTAATTTGACAGAAAATGACAGACAGGTGACAGTATATTTTGAATCTGCTCCTTTTATTTCCGTACCTTTATTTTAGTGAATAAAAATGATACGCAAAAAGATGCAGCATAACTAGAAATCTAGAAAATTATAAAAATTTACACAGTACTTTTAAGTGCCACGAAAATGAATGTACGTACCTGCATTTGCCGTCGAGGTAAGTGACAGGGCAATAGCCTTGCAGCTCGATCTGTATGGGAAACATGGTCTTGACATCGGCCGCTGTGCGTCTCTTGGGCAGCATGTCATCTGGCGGTAAGCTGCGGGGGGCCAGTGGCGGGACGAACCTCTCCGGCTCTGCCAGAAATTCCTGAGCGAACGTAAACCAGATACAGGTCAATTATGTTCAGTTACAAGCAGGCATTTTTAATTACCACATCTCAAGCACAGAAATTTTTTTTAACGACTACGTCACCTCACAGTAAAAAAAAATCATTAAGATCGTCTCACTCCTATCTTTATTGCATATGTCTAAAATATTTACTTCTTTGTGCAGTTCAGATAAAGATATTATCCATATGAAGAACAATAGATAAGAAAGAACTTTCTTTAAAACTAGCAAAAAAACAAACTTGTTTGACAGCACTGGGAGTACTGGGAAACAAGTGGCAAACTGCTGACCTGTAGCTCCTCCTGGCCGGCTGTCTTGTAGTAGTGACCTCGGAATTCCGCCCCGTACTTCAACGACGGCGTGACGGAGCAATCCACCAGCTCACCCCTCAGCGCCAGGCTCACCGGACAGTACTGCTTGAAATCACCCAGGCGCGACTCGAATTCTTTCGGTGTGATACACATGTCGGCGATACTCGCAGCCTGACCTGCATGGCATTTACATATCACCGATTAAGAAATAGTTAAAGTATTAGTTACCATTTCAAACAAGCATTTCGTACATTTTATTTGACAAACAAGCATTTCGTATATTTATTGGTTTCAATTTTCAAAATTTACCCTATTGTTTATACTATGTATTATCAATTTATTTATGTAAAACAAACAAAGAAAGTAAACGTTTATTACTTTGTAAGCATCGCTTACCATCGGCAACTCTCTGCAGATAGCTCTGAATCTGCCTGACGCTATCTTTAGCTATATCCGTCGTTTCGTTCCACACCCACCACTTCGACTTCTTGGACTCTACTTTGACGAGATTAGCATGCTCCTCATAGTACCATTCTCTCAACGGCACCACCTACAAGACGGTGTCAACATCATCAAAATATTCATCAACATAGCTACTGAAAATGCTTAAACATACATTAATTCTGGTAACATTTTTACGCCAATATCTCAGATGTTCCTTTATGTTCTGGTCCTATTTTGATTATATGAACAAATTAGAATATGACTTTTAACTTAACTTTAAGTCGGGCAAAAGTGTCTCTGGGACAGTGGCAATAAACAGATAACAATAAAAACTAAAATACTCCAACCAGTAATAACTAGATGCTGCCACAGAGCAGCAGGATCCCCCGTGAAACTCGTTGCCACAATAAATTAATAACTACACGCCATTTTATTTAGTTTCCTTGACAATTAAGCCCATTTTCAGAGGGCTGTAATTTCGGTAATTTCCAATCGACCAGCTATAAACTGGACGTGGCAAATCTGTATTCCCTGATTATTTCATAATTGAAAGAATAATAGCTATTAAATGATTCCTCAATAGAGAAGTGGACTCGACAAGGTACCCTCGAAAGCGTCAATTTAGGCAATTTTCAGAGGGCTGTAATTTTGATTGCAATTTAATTTTTGATCGATCAAACTGAAACCTTGACGTTGCACACCTACATTCCCTCGTTATTAGCCATATGAATGATAAAAAGCTGTAACCACTTTAGTTAATAGAGAAGTGGACTCCATGAGGTACTTACCTTCGAGTGGGACAGACGGACAGACGGACAAGCTCAAACCTATATCTCTCCGTTTCACGGGAGATAAATAGATCAAATTAGAATGATAACGCTTGCTATACATGTAAATTTTCCAGATAAATTAGAAATAAGAAACAATAGGTTTAATTCCACAACAAAAAAAATGAAGTTACCTCTTTCTGCCATGCTGCAAGTTTGACAGCAAGGATTTGGGCACTGTCGTGCAAAGCCAGCGTTCTGGTTGGAGAGTATCTGTCCTTGGTCGCCCTGGTAACTACCTCTTTACTATCGAGCACCATCTCGATGACCCGTACAGGGATAATGGAGCGCTGGGTCATCAGCTCCACTTGCTTCATGGTCATGGGGAAGCCATCCAATACATATCTGAAATTATATAGGTTAAAGTTCAGTCAGTAGCTCCAGCTTGCATAGAACAGCACTGTCCTATTATATTACACGAATTGCAATTAAACCAAAAATAAAAATTAATAAATAAATAAAATAAATAAATAAATAAATATAATCTTAGTTTTATTAACCTTACTTCAGATATACGCAAGACTTTCTTTAAAGAATAACTTGAACATAAATTGACAGCGCAATCAATAAAATTACAAAAATTCTAGATAAACAACTAAAAAGATGGTTGTTTATTTCGTTATCTAAAAACGCTAATCGGACAACAGTGGTCAAGAACGGTACAATTTACCCCCTGGTTTGGCAGCGCATGTCCATCATGGCCACTTCGAGCGCCTGCACCGCCAGCTCATCGGGGACGGTCAGGCCCTTCCTCAGGTGAGCCATGATCGTCTTCGACAGGGCCGACTTGGGCTGCGTCTCCAGAAGCATGCGCATAGCCTCGCCGATCGATAACCTCACCATGCCGTATTCCTCGGCGAAGCGGTTAGCCACTACGACACAGTTAAAGAGTTTCAAGTACGTAAGATCTTACTTAGAAACAAAGGTAAAGAGCATTGAGAAAATGTTCCAAATGTTTAATTTGTGAGTTTGAAGAGGACAGTAGAAAATAGGGATCAGAAATGTCCTCAAAATACTGACAACAAAATGGTTCGGTTCAAAACGAGAGCAGAAAGTTAAGCTCTATGGAATCGAGAATCTTCCATAGATCAACCACAAAATATCAAACAGTTTAAAACAAAAAAGAGACGCAATTGTTTTACATTTAACGAAATGTATGACGACAACCTAACATGTCTTTATGCTGATTTGCAATGACAATACGCAAGACAACCCCAAAGCTACTTTCATTTTGGTTAATAACTGTCACATCTCTTTACAAAATCAACACATTTAGACATCCCTCTTTAAGCTATTTATAAATACTTACATGTACTTTTGCCCGATTTCGGTGGTCCAATTATAGCCATGCGAATTGGCACGACAGGTTTCGGACTGGGCTGCTTGAGGTACGTCATGGGATCGAGCATGAACTGTTCACGTGCTTGAGGTGAGGACAGGAAGTAGACATGTGAGCGGTAAATGGCCGGGTAACTGGGATAGCCCACACCCTGCATGGGCTGAATGCAGTCCCCCTCATGAAGCTGTAAAGCAGAAACATTACGTCATACAACCTAGCACATTACCCAAATCTTCATGAGATAAAGAGTAAAATAAAATCCTAAATTAAAGCGATCAGCACTGCACACATATATTTTAATAAACTTTCTTATAACTGAGTAAATTACTTGAAAGCTGCATGATCTTTCAAAGAATTTATTCATAAATTCAACATCTTTCCATTTAAAGGACGCTGTAGAGAACAGGCATATAGCAACTTACGCGGACTGGGCACCACCGGCCGAACCTACTCGGCTGTTTATACCCTGTAGTTAACATCTTCACTGCAAGCACTTCCTTGACTGGATAAACTCTTTCAAACAAGCTATGCCTGAAACACAACACGCAATTTGTTTATGAATATACACTGCCAAAAATCCATTTACAAGATGATCATGTTATTATTATTAAATCATTCAACAACCAACCAAATTATCTCCAGTATACATGAGCGATAATGGGTTACATTACACGACGGTTTTATAGAACACGTCTGCACTATTTTTACCTGTATTGCACCATGTTTTTCAGTCTCTTAGTGATCATGTATTTCACTATGTGAGCTTTCTTGCCGCCTTCAATCTCATAACGAGGAATTAACATCTCTTCAAGTTTATCCTACAAAATCAAGAGGTCGCTGTAAAAACAATTTTTTTTCTTAACTTAAATAAAACTGCTTCAGCATATCAAGTTTCCTGCATTCATAGAATTAGCTAATTAACAACTTAATTTAATACACTTCTCCCTGAAAAATTTAGAAGAAATTTTTGAAGACATTGAAGGGCGTCTAAACGAGGCCACTGCTTCTGAAAATCAAAGAATTAACATACATCTGGTCACTGATTGGCAAACACGCACCTGTACTGCGGCCAGCGAGTTGGTATCCTTGTCATAGATGTCCTCCAAGTCGTTCCTCATGCGGTCCGTGGCATCCTCCTCCGTCTCATCGTCCTCCTCCTCCTCTTCCTCCTCCTCCTCAAACTCCTCAGCCAGCTGCGCCTCAATGTCATCCTCCTCTTCCTCCTCCTCCTCTTCTTCCTTTTCAGACAGAGATATGGCTTTTTCAGATATATACCTTCCGAAGTAATATCAGACATTATCAAATATATAGTTTACGACTGGGAGGAAAACATGAATCACCATAACTCATTTTTTTTTTATCAAAGTTGACTTCAGTGATGCGAGTGAGTAGTGTAATCAATCACGCAATAACGGAAGCAGTACAGACCTCCTCTTCTTCCTCCTCCTCGTTGTCGCTCCCTTTCTCCGCCTCTTTCGCGGCCAGGCGCTCGGCTTTGCGCACTTCCGCCTCTTTGATTAGCTCTTGACGCCGCTTCTCTATCGCCTCTTCCTGCAACAAAAAACAAATATTGTTCTTGCGGGTTTTTTTTCTCTATTTCGTTTCATTTATTTCCAGGATTTTGTGACAATATTTGCACAAATGTAGATGTTTTCTCGTATTACCACTAGACGAGAATGCAATTACAGCATTGATAAATATACTCATGTGTAAGAAATAACAGCAAAGCAACTTGGAATTTTCAGACAGCCGATACACCATGCTCACGCAAGGTTCACACGAACGTCACAGGTGTAAGTCGTCGTGACGACGACGGAGGCTTTATGTCGTAGCACTTTATATTGCAACGTTGCCAAGCAACAAGAAAGTGCAACAAACGGCGTACAATATTTTGTTTATATAGTTATTTAACACTTAACAAGCCTTTGGCTTGCAAGATGTTTATGAATTTGTGCGAGCAGCCGTTGGTATCTTTTTTTTTTCTTGACAGTGATCGGATTTCTTGTGTCATCTCCTCCACTGGCACTACGGGCCCTAGGGCCACGAAACTTGGGACTTTGGTAGAACTTGATATGAACGTGTGCATGACAATTTTTACTTTCGCCTTCGATTTCGTTTTCTTGTTTAAAACGCCCTGTGAAAAGAGTGTATTTTTTGCACGTAAATGCGGAGCATTAAACGCACACCACGGAGCACACGTTGCTCAGCTTTGTGCGAGCTCTCACTTCGCAAATAGATAACACCGCGTATGACTGATCAGTTAATAAAACCTTAAGTTACCAAAAGCCAAACACTACTCGGCTTATAAGACGTATTAAAGCTGTGTTGTTTGCAATATATTATTCAAAAAATAACCCACTGAAGGAAGTATTTTTGCGTTTTAATTTCTGTCAAGTTTCGCTAGCGAAATGAGGTTCTAGTTTTAAGTACTATTATTCCTTCAATAAACATACCCTCTTTTTCTTGGCTTTGTCCTTGATCTTTTGTCTCTTGGCCAACTTCTTGTCCCTCTTCTGCCTCCACTTATCGAGCTTAGGTGGCAGCAGCCGGCCCAGGACATCCGTGTCCTCCACCACCAGGATGATGCTGGCGTCTGGATACAGGCCGCTGCTGGCCATGTACTCCGCCTCGTCCGTATTGCGCGGGAAGCCCTCCAGGATAAAGCCAGTAGATCTGGAAAGGAAGAGGAAGCAAGTGTTGATCACCGCTCAGTCAACATCATTTTCACCAATCAAAGAAGGTGGTAGCTTCTGTACAAAAACTAAGACTACATGCCTTTCACTTTAGCAATTTACACAATTCAATACAAATTCGACCTCAGCCGTAGTGATCCACTCCCCACCCTCTCCCACCCATCCCAGTCATTGTGCAATGTCACAAACTCACTTGAAAGGCTCCTCATTCCACCACGCCGGCACTATCTTGTCCAGCAGCTCGCTGGGCAGGGGCTCGTCTTCCTTCAGGTACTGCACGATGGCCTCCTCGTCTTCCGTGAACTGCGGCCCCGGTTCCTCCTCCTCCTCCCCCTCCTTCTTCTCCTCCTCTTTTGTCTTGTCCAGGGCCTCGGCCTCGACTTTACTGCCGTCGGGAGCGGTAATGCCCTGGTTTTCTTCATCCTCTTCCCTGAATCAAAATTAGAGAAGCATTCAGTGGTAAACCAACATCAAACACAGATTTTCTACACAGCTAAATCAGTACACAGGCCTCAGTGGTAGTCAAAGTTGTGGTCAAATGCATTCCTTTCTAGTTGACTTCTATTTTATTTCCGCTTTTTGAAACACTTTATTTTACCGAACAGAAACCAATATATGTTAGAAAGAAAATATTTCAGTGCCATTTCTATTAAATAACGAAAGCGGTTACAGCGATAGAAAATGCAGATGGCGCTGCAGTCACAACAGGAAGTGACACCACACTTGACAGTATGCCACATAAAACATTCCACTTGTAGAGCAGCAACAATCCTCTACTCACTCCTCCTCGGGTTCTTCCTCCTCGGGCTCATCATACTCGGGACCAATTCGCCTCTTCGTCTTCTTGATAACCAACTCTTGCAGTCTCTGCCGGTACTGAATGTGGAACAGGCCAAGCTTGTTTGCAAGCTGGCGGCCGTGCAAGCTCTTCCCCGCGCCCTTGGGGCCAAGGATGAGCAGCCTAATGGGTGGTGACTGTAAGTAAACAGATCAAATCCAAAGTACAATGGTTTTGTAACCACCACCATTTCCTGGGGACAAATTATTCACTTTTTAAACTTTCAAGTTTGACAGATGATTTTATTTTTGATATATAAACGGCTCGTCATGGCATATATATCCAAAAAAGCAGGCCCCCCTTCCAAAAGTCTGTCTACAATTGACTTCGATCTGCGCAAGCTTGGAAAAAACTAATTTTGGTATTGCTGAACGCCTTTTTCAGCAAACGCAGTTGCCATTTACCTTTGGAATATTTTAAGATTTGGATAACTAATGAGAACAATGCCACCCACTTTTGCATGCTACAGACTGATATGTTTCAGGGTAACCGTTGGGAAGTTGTTACGGCAGATACTTCTAATTTCCACTTTTTCTTTATCCTACAAAATACATATGTTTTATTTTAAAAAAAGAGAAGCTTACACCAAAGGGCTTGTCATTTGGTAGGAATGTAGTAGGATCTTCCAAGAATTTCTCCCTTGCTTCGGACGTAGACAAGTAGTAGATTTTCTCACGATACTTCGCGGCCACTTCGGGATTTCCAGGCCAAAGTACACCCCTCTCCTTAAGTGCCACGGGGCAATAATAGTTCGTGTCACCCAGCTGCTTCTTTGTGGCGCGATTCGGATCTTCTTCCTTTGGTTATTAGCAAATACATATCGTGTAATGATGTAGAAACGACGCCTGGTAGTTTCTAACTTGATCCAGCAACTTGCCGATATACTTTTACCAGCCAAAAAATATGGATTCCAAATTTCCCCAGGTTCTACCGAGTTATTTTATACCTTTATTTTGATGGCAAATTCCAACCTGACAATGTGACATTGTGCCATTAGGTGTATATCTACCCTGTTGCAGCCTGGTAGGAATGTAATGATATTCACCTCGGCCTCCTCCTCTTCTTCCTCCTCTTCGTTCACATCCGCCTCGGCATCCTCCTCCTCCTCGTCAATGTCCATCCCCTGCAGCTCCCAGCCCAGATACTGTAAGCGCTCTGCATGAAAAAAAAAAAAACACATAACAACAGTTTATCAATAAAATCATTGTTTTTTTTCTATATAACTTTTTTATTTTTCAATATGATTGAATAATCACCTTGCATTTGCATGCGCGCATGTTGGGTATCCTCAAAAAAAAAAAAAAAAAAAAAAAAAAAAAAAAGACAAAAAAGACAAAAATATGAAAGCATAACCAAATAAATACATGGACCTACTCTCTAAACTGGTACACGTCTGCTTCAGAATGCCATCCTCACTGGTCCTGACTACAGCGCCCTCTTCCGTTTTATTCGACAGGTCAATATTGATGGGATCCAGGGCCGTGTTTCCCGTGATGACCGCCACCGAGTTGGACCACTCCTGGTCGGCGTTTTTGCGTACCTCCCTCTGAGCCTCCACCTCGGGGCCCTCGGGAGGCATCTTCTCCTGAAGCACAAAGCATTACCGGCTAGGAGATTTGCACTTCCAAATCTAAATGCTGGGTGGTTAATGAGCTTAACTGCATTTAACCACAAAAAAAATAATAAATAAATAAAAATTAAATCAAAACAGAAATCTGTATCCTGTTTTTTTCTACATTGCATTGTAAACCAGATTGTTGAGACGAATTCAAAAGGGGTAAACTCTATGCAATAATTGAAAAAAAATTATTTATCCTTGTGTCACTCTAGGTTTTCCAATGTCGTCACCACTCGTACCTCTTCTGGTGTGGGAGGAGCTTGTTCAGTTTGTTGTTGCTCTTCTCCCTTGTCATTCTGCACCTCAGACTCCGCCCCTTAACGAAAGTCATTATCGAATAATTTATTATCAAATATCCATTGTGCTGGGCACGTAAAAAACCGGAGGTGCTGCGGAATAAAACACGCAAAACACAAAAGTCTACACTAAAACTCCGTGGACAAGGCGATCTGTTTGTGATCTGTGCATTTCACACTGATTGTAATACTCAAGTTGATGCTGGACGTTACGAGTACTGTTATCAAATTATAGTAATTTCTTTAAAGTAACTGAAAGAACCAAAACTCTGTGCATGAACCGGATGTAGTAAAACCTCCTTTATGAACACCTGTACTTAGTGAACACCCTTTCCTTCGTGCACGCTATTTGCTTCGAATTTCTATCTTTCAGTTTGAAATTCACCTGTCCTAAGTGAGCACAGCTTTTATTTAAAAAGAGGCTTCACTGCATAAAATAAACTGTTTTATGAATATTTCAATAAAATTAAAAACTGCAAAGCTTGTGCAGTAAATTTTGCAATTAAATTTTCGACTTGTGCACTAAATTGACATCTAAAAATACTTTTCTCGAATGCAACATTTTTGCTTTATTAAACTGTGAAAAAAAGTTTCTCTGAATCACATTCGGTGACCGTAAACTATCTACTTCAGCAGACGAAATTTTAGCTAAATTTTACCATGCATGCCAATCAAACTGACTTCTTAAGATTAATAGTTAAGTACTTACTGAACAGTCACCATGAAATAAGAAATGGAAAATGTCAGATGAACAGAAAGACTTGGAAAACACGAGATAATTACTGCATCATTACTGGTGAGATGAAGTATATATTGTTAAGCAAAAACAGAAAACATGAAATCACTACATGCATGTTGGTGTTATCGATTTACTGTAAGTTACAAACTGATTAATTCAAACTTCGAAGTTTCTCTTCGTTGTTTGTTTTTAGCGTGTTGAAATGAATTCCACTTCTAGAAAGGTAAAAATCATTAAATCAAAGTCTACCGTGACATTATTTTGTTTAATTTATTATAGAATCACACATCAATCATTTCTTTTGTACATGCAAGTCATTACTATTATTATTATTATCTATTATTCTGGCAGGCAAACTTAAAATTCTCAACATCGTAGTGCAAGATTCGGAGAGCAACGCTACAACAAAAGCATCAGTACATTCCATGCAAAAACACATAACGGGTCTGAGTCGCTAGGAAAACGTTAAGGCCTCAGGTCTTTGAGCTGAATTCTCTCACAGTTCTCCCACTGAAGTTATTCTTTGGTACAGTCAAGCAAAGATTGCATTCAAGAGCACCTTAATTCATTCTTACAACACTCAGCATAATAACAATGCTCCAGAAGCGCATAACACAAAAGACATGCAAGAGTGTGCACTGTAACATAAAATACACGCGTTAACTACTTCTCTTCACAAAACTAGTCCCTAAAAGCGACTCAATCATGCAAATTTCGACTACAAGCTAACAAACAACTGCCAATCGAAAAACAGTAGCACTGCGCATGCGCATGGAGCAGCCCGGGCACTACCTTCATCCGGGGCCTGCGAGGCGTCACCGTCCACGGTGGATGCGTCGTCTGGCTTATCTGTTGGCGGATCATGCGTGTGCTCCTCCTCTTTCTCCCCATCCTCTTCTAGAAATGTTTTGTCAATGCGAAAATTAAAAAAAAAGCTTCTTTTTTTTGAGGGGGGGAGGGGGGAAGGGGGGGCAGGGGGTACTGGTTCATAAAAGTGTGCTGCCAGAAAAACAAACTATATGTCTCTATTTAAAATTTATGCTATCGGTATTTGGTGCCGTTGCTGCGCACTGAGCATCTAAAAAAACTAAACTGTTCATGCTACAACGATATGCTTGGTGTATATATTTTAAGTATCACGAGGAAACATGCGCACAAAAAATGCACAAAACTGGCGGAATAGTATGGGACTTCAAAACAGGAAACTAATCTAGTCAAGTACCAAAGTGGCTTAACTATAAAACTGCAGTTATGAAACGTTTTGCTGTGATCACTGTATGAATCTAAAACAACTGAGGCCTGCACAGAGCACTTTATAGGGGATTTTTTTTACAGATTGAGAGTAACACTAAACAATAGGTAACTTTCAAAATTGAAATTCAATGCTTTAAAATATATCACTGTCTGCACTGAATTTGTGCAATTAAAATGTTTAGATGAATATTAAATAACTAATTTAACAGATTAGATGGACTATGTAAGCTACTGACATCGACAACTGACATTCGACTAGCCGAAAATAGCATTCGCCCGAATGAGGAGTGAATAAGTGTCTACTCGCCCGACTTAATACTTTTAATTAGCGGGTGCTACTTTTCAATCCCGATTCGTCACAAATTTTGAAAGTACGCTAAAGCATACAGTATACAAATGCTAGCAATCCCGGGTCTCATACAACGACTACTGTCTATTACGAAATGAAGAGTAGTTACTGCCTTGCAAGAAGACATAAATGGCGTTTAGAAACTGCAAGTCGTCTACTTCGACTCTACAGTATGGGTTTAAAAGGTAGAATTGGAGCAGATTTAAAAACAAAATGAATATAACAACTAAAGAATAATCTGTGTGCAAGCAACTTTCTGTCAGTATCGACAGGCAGCACTTTATCCCAAACGTTATACGAAATAACGACTTCACTACACTATCCCCGGCTCTAGCGATCACTCCAAGAACTCCTAAATAATTAACGCTGCAAGTCGACCAAAATTTTCCAATTCGCCTGGTATTTTTTCCCTCGCTGCTTTGTCCTGCTGTAGTATTCAATGTACATTGTTTATATAATGAATAAAATGCAACAACATTCAATAAGCTTCTGCAACATCCTAGTACCGCCACTTCTCTTGAAGCATTGCATCGAATATTAAAGCTGAATAAAACTAAATTCCTGCAGATGTCTCTGCTTTTACATTATGTACAATTTTTGCAAGGCTTGTTTGAAAGCAACACATTCAAATATCAGACACAAACTTAAATACTTTTCTCACTCATAAATAAATCAAATGATTCCCGCAAATACCCGTGAAAATCTATAATTAAGCCTCAGGACAAGCCGTAATATAAATTATGATTCACTTTTTAGAGTTTTCTAAACAACCCATTAAAGCAGTAAGAACACTGGGGTCATTCGTTTGGCAGATACCTGTCAACAAAAGGGATTCCTCAACAAGGACAGATGGTATCTTCACAACCCCTTATCTCTCACTGTTTTTGCTTCACAACTATGGTATAACATATACACTGTGCACGTGACCAGACAATATCATTTATAATATCATTTAGATATTAAAACTGTCTGCAAAGCTTAAAGAGTCTGTTAATCTGTTAAACTTTCAAAATCCGACGAAAAAGTGCTTTTTTTTAAAAGGAAGATGAATATGTTAGAAGTAACTTTTACACATGAAGCGACCGATAGTCCGATCAGGATAAATCTACTGTACAAGTCATCTTAAGACCGAGACAGTTGTCGATACAACCAGCACCGCTCCAAACAAGCTCAGTACTCAGCCCCAGGAAAGCAGCGTCAGAACAGGATTAGGCTAGAACTGACTGAATGAGATTCCCAATACCCTTGCGGCAAATTACCTCCACCGAGAAGTGTCACATAGATCTATATGATAGACAGAACGGAACATGAAAGTATGCACCCGTGTTATAACGCACACACATAGGGAAAATTATTTCAAGGAAAAAGTTGAAGCAATGAAATGCTTGCTTCAGTACCTAATGTTGTACCCAAAGTTGAATCTCCATCAATTTGGAGAAGAGTGGGGTCGGGAGTGTCGGCTTTAGATTCTGCCCCTACAGGGATGGGGGTGACAAGAGCAGTGGGACTTTTGGCCTCGGCTTGTTCCTCCTTGTGGAGAGGATTTGGATCGGGGGGATAGGCCGGCTCTGCGGGCTCGGCAATTTCCGTGTGGTCCGTGTCGGTAGCAGTCGGTTCTCCCGATGCTTCTCCTTCTGCAACTTCCGCCGTTTCTCCTGTTTATTCATATGTTATCGCATTTTACCTCCTATCTTATGTGACTTGAAATTCCTTATTGATATAAACACATCTCTTTCACTTAGCTATTTCCTAACACATCTACAACGGTAATGTAAATGGTGAAAATCACTGCAAAACCTTCCTTAAATGAGGAATATACTGAACTACACAGCGCTTTAGAGCTTAACATTGCTACAAACTATCAGACACGGCAGATGCAATCCCAACAAACGAACAAACAAAAAAAAAAAACACCAAAACAGAGCAAAAACATCCACTGAGGTAGCGGTACATGCAAATTACACTGTAATTACAATTACTAAAAGATCCAACTTCCACGTAGTTTTGCACAAGAACTCTTACTACCAAACTTTTCTTACACTTACACCAATAAAAAGGTTTTGAATTGAAATTACCAACGAAAAAGACAATGCAAGTTTTGAAGATTCTAAACACATAATTATAAAAATCTGAAACCTAATCGTCTAAACTTACATTCAAGTGCGCCCCTTCTTTCCGTGTTTATCAGGGAAGACTGCCACCTACCCTCCTCGTCTCTCCCAACCCTACCTACCCTCTTCCTCCTCTCCTCCCCATCAAGCCTGTCACGTATAGCCATCCTCCTGCCCTCCCTCACGACTACCCTTTTCTCTACCCAAGACTTAAACCTACCCTCCTTCCCCCCACGACTGCCATCTAACCTGTTTCTCCTGCCCCCCTCCCCCCCCACCCCCGTCCACGTCAGGACTGCCACCTCCCCTCTTCTTCCTCCCCCCTCCAACTGAAACCTACCCTCTTCCTCCTCTCCTTCTCCCTCCTCTAGTTTTCTCAGTCGCTCCGCCTCCGCGGCCGCTTTCCTTTCTTCTTCCTCTTGCCTTTTCTGTTCCTCTGCCAATCTCCTACAACACAACCAAACAACCAATTTATACATATCTGACACTCAAAAAGAATTTTTTAACTTATTTTATTTATTTATTTCCTTTCTTTTCTTTTTATTTATTTATTTTTCTTGCCCCCCCCCCCCTTTTAAATATTTATGATTACTAATAAGCACTTCATAAGAAGTAGAAATCTGATATAAGAGCAGCGAGGCCAAAAGCGTCACCTGGCCTCCTCTTCCCGGGCTTTCCTCGCAGCCTCCTCCTTGTCCGTCCTCGCCTTCACCTGACTATCCACCGACTCGCGGTTCATCTGATACCACCTAAAAACCAAATCCATGTATGGACTATTTAAAATTTCAACTGAAACTATATTTAATTAGGAATGAAGCACAGACTGAAGCTTGTCGAAGGAGAAGAAGTTATGAGGGTAATATGTCAACGAACCTCTTGATAAGGAAATCCCCATTCTCGCTTTCGTCTCGGAGGTAGATGATGTCATCAGGCAGCAGACCCTTTTCTCCTCCTTTTTCAATTAAAATGCTCCACTGATCTCTTGTGCGTGGGAAGTTATCGAAAATCCAGCCTCCATTCCTGTGAAACAATCAACTGCTCATGTGTTTTTTTTAAATAAAATATCTCCCTAATTTAAACTACGCAAGACAAAACCTAGTGCAAGTGATGACATAAAATGTTTTTTTTTTTTTCTGTTTTTAGAAGTTTTAAGGACTGAACCCTATGAAAGTAAAAACACCGTTTAATGTTTGTCTTTTACAAAATGGTTTCAATATTATGTTCTTTCAATTGAATCATTCGATAAATCTCAAAAGAACGCACTTTCCATGACTCAAGCACTTACACTGGGCCAGTGGGGTTGATCCTTCTCATGTCATTTTCGGCCTCTTTGAGTGCCTGTTCCATGGCCTCGATCCACGCCTCGGCCGGCAAGGTCACGGGCTGCTCCTCAGCCGCCTTCACCGCCGTTTCCACCATTGACTGGACCTCGGGGTGAGTTTCGTCCACCTCGATGACTTTTTCCGATCGCGGGGCATCAGATGGTTCCGTTGTGGTGTTGTCCTTCGGTGTTTCAACAGACGTTTCTGCACAGTGAACAAAAAAAGATCAGTTTAACGTGCTTCTGATTCACATTCTGTATCATAAATATACTCAAACTTATACCTCGTCTTTGCACGTCGAAAACCACTTCTTTCGTGACATTTTATTGTTTTGCATGCAAACATTACCAAAATTTAACGTTCAAGAGTAAAGCTGCTATCGTTCACAATAAGACAAAGCGAAAAAACCAGCAAAGTGCAACTGTCAATACCCTCCATTCTTAAAATAATGATGCATTGAAGGTAATTTCAGTGCACGAACCTTCGCCAGGTTTTTCACCATCGGTCGTGACTTCTTCACTCGCTTCTTGCTTGGGCTCAGTTTCACTTGTCTCTGTAACAAAACAGTAGCTATTAAAGCTCTAGTCCAGTGGTCAAACATAAACAATCAAGCACTGCCCTCTAAGACTAATCACAAGGTCCGTATTCTGACAAAATTACCGCCATGACTTGCAGTTATTAAATATTCCAAGTTTCATGAAAAATACTTTTGCGTCCGTTTTAAGACAATATTTTTCCCAACTAAATGGAACATTGGTAAGACGTGTTTACACGCGTTTCATTTATAAACAACTTGAATGACAGAAAGAACATTGTTATGTGGGAGTTCACTATTGGGACATTTGAGAATACGACATTTCCAGCATGTTCTTTAATCTCTGGGTGATCCTGCACATGAGTGGCGCAAACAGCTTCTCACAGATTATCGCAAACAGAAAAAATTGCAAAGCAGAAAGCCATAATCAAATACACAAGGTGCTTAAAGACAAAGAAAAGCGTTTGTATATATGCACTTCATGTCACTGAAAAACGAGAGTTAAAAGATTGTGAGAGTTAGAGAACACGGCAAACACATAAGCAAGGACAACACGCATTAAACACAAAAGACTGTTTAACATTACCTTCTGTCAATTCTCAAAATTTTTTTTAAAGGTAAACTACTTCGAATATTGTCTGTGATTTTTACAATGACGAATAACCTCATTCGACTTAGTGACAGCCACAAAATGCGCATTTATTACACAAAATCAGATTTTTACAACCTGAACAATGCAGAAAAAATGAGGTAAACACAGACCCTTGCGCTGTAATTTAAATGCTTAGGTAGAAAATAATGAACTACATGTGTAGCAACAGACATTACATACATAACATAAGAGTAAGCACTTCGCATATTAACACATGGAAGTTATGCTTGTTACTGAAAGGCTTGAATCCGGAATCGGAATCTGATTGGTTAAAAAAGAAATACATTTTGGTATCCGTTAAGCAAGCTTTGACATGTGTTAGGTAGCTATCCACCACCAGTAACAAGCTGATTGGTTCATCATTCGTTGACTGACAGCGTTCCACTTACTCTGTTGCTCCTCCCCTTCAGAACTTTGACCCTCCTCTTTTTTCTCATCTTCTTTTTCTTCCACTTTCGAATCTTCTCTTGTTTGTTGTCCTTCATCTCCATTTTCTTCATCCTGATCCTCCTCATCTTTGGATTCATTTAGAGGTAAGCATTTTTGCGCACTCTTTTCGTTGTATTCTCATTTTTATTTTTTTTTCAAAGGCGCATTCTAATCACAGAATAGGATGGAGACGTGCAAAATGAAATCTTTTAGTATCACGCAATTTGTTAAGACTAAGTGAATAACAGCAAACTGAAGGACCCACAAATGCAGGTGTTTTTCTAAACCAATTATCGAGTCTAAATTCACCACAATCACAACGTGCTGGTATAATTGCTTTAGTAACTCGATGTTGCTACTGGCGAAGAAAATCATACCAAATCATGCAACACAATAATCAGGCAGCCTTTGAAAACCTCGTCTGACAAGTTTGTTTCATATACATAAAAGTCAAGATTCGCCAACAAAACTAAAACCAATGATTCAACCAAAAATGCGTATAAGTCTTAAAACTATCAAACAAAAAATAAATAAATAAACAAATAAGTAACTTGGAAATTATTCAACTTGAAACCTTAAAACAATTTTATTCAAATTATCACTCAAACATAACCGCAAAATCAATTTTATTCAAACAACCAAAGCAATAATGTCACCATGTCAAATCATGCAAACTTACCCTCGCCATCTTCCTTTTCTGTGTCTATAATACCTTCACCGTCTGGAACAAAAGCAAATATCCCCCTTACTTAAGAAACTTGCCTTAACCTAACACGGAGATGAACGGCTATTTTTCTTAATTGGAAATCAGTTTATATAAAAATATTACGTGAAAATGTCTTTTGTGTATTTATAGCATCACAACAGTTTTTTTTAACAGTGATTTTATTAGAATATCCAGGTGTTGTCACCTATCACATCAATTGGCACTTCATTTTAAATTTATCTGAGAACAATACGGGACAGCAAGAATACCAGTTTCCGATTTGGCAGCTTGTTTTTCCGCTTCTTGCTGGTCTTTGATCTTTTGTTTGACAATAGCAATGGCGTTGTCCAGGGACTCTTGGCGAGCTGCTTCCACTTGCTTTCTTTTCTCCTCCTCCAGCTTAGGAGCCATGAGTTCGTCCATGTTCAGCACCTGTTTATGAAACGGCATCGTATTAGAATGGAAACCGGTCGTTGTGTTTTCAGTGATCTCCACCACATCAGCGTAGACACTTAATGGACTAGAGGGCAAAGGGCCAAAAAGCCATTTTTACTGCTCCAACAGAGTAATCAATGAAAGCATCCCTATCTTTCTCGAGCCCATAAATTATAACCTACTTCTCTCTGAGAAAACGTGTTTGATGAGGAACTCACCCTGGCACCATACTTTTGAGCAAGCATGTTGCTCAGCGTAGTTTTGCCCGACAACGGTGGCCCGACAACGCACAGTTTACATGGCGGCCTTGGCTGTGGGGGAAGTAAGTAATTCCTGGGATTCTTCAGAAACTTTCCCATGGCTTCTTCGCTCGACAATATATAAAGCTTGTCCAAGAAACTGAAGAAAAAGAAATCGCACAACTACTTTTGTTCGGTCTCGCTCTTGACACTCCAAAAATTATTCTTAAGAGGACAAAACAGGATAAAATATCCTGCCAAAAACAAGTAATAATAATAAAAACTAGTACAAAGAATCGTAGCGTTCGCATTTAACAAAATAATCACTTAAACAACACTTTCACAAAAAAACAGACCTGCAACTGAACTCTGGTTTTCCCATGACTAGATTCCCCTCTGCTAAGGCCACGGGACAAAATCGCAGCCAGCGGCTCCTGCGCCAGCGGTAGCGCGGCGCCACCATGTGTTTGGGCGCCATGGTGCGCATCAGTTCGTCCGTCTCGATGTCTTCCTGTATCTCGTCGTCTTCCATGTCGATGAGGCGGTTGGCAGTAGCGGCTGGGCGAAGGACAAAACACTGCAGGCGGCTCAGTAGCTCCTACAGAAGAACGTAAGAAGTGGGGAAGATTGTCAGGGAAACCTTCCATTGCTACACTTGAGCACTCTGTACAGTCGCCTTTGATTTAATTAATTCAAGTTTTGTACTGAAGATAAGTCAAACATACAACTAGTCTGATCATATATAAACTGAGTTCCATTCTAATACCAGTATTGTAAATACTGCATGGCAACTGATTTAGTAAATTTCTCATTCATAAATGTACCTGGAAAATTATTTTGGCTGGTTTATTCGCATCTAACTCGATTAAGTACTGCTGGTCAAAATCTGCCATGTAATCTTCGAGGATTCTGAGCATATTTCCTTTAAATTTCCTGATATTTTCTACCACATGCGCCGGTAAATCTTCAGGTCTTTTAATCAGACGTTCAATAATCTCCGGTGGCAAATCAGCACCTTCCAACTGGAAAACAAAATAAACAACCAACTACTAGAAGCTTTACTTCAGAGTATTTCAGCATCTATTTTTTATTAAAAAGAAACAGGTATTCAACTTCATGTATTTTATGTTCTTTAATTGGTTGTACTTTTCTACGACTACGACATGGCTAGAAATGTCACGAAATGACATATTTTATTGCGTTTTTCACTGTCAAATTATTAAATTCATTTAAAAACGAAAAAACGAAAAAAAGTTAAGTTTTTGCACCCCTTCTTCCGGTTCTTCCTCCTCCATCTCATCCTCTTCCTCCTCTTCTTCTGCGTCTTCTTCCTTTTCCTATAATCCAATCAACGCTTTATTTCATAAAATCTATAAGACTACATTTAAACATTATGCAAAATCAATTGTTTATGCTCACCTGTCAGTGGAATGGAATTCGTATTGATCAATTTAACCATTCAGACTCACCTGTTTTGGCGTTTTCTCCGGGTCTTACACTTCTTTCGTGTAGATTTCGTATTAATCAATTTAACCATTCAGACTCACCTGTTTTGGCGTTTTCTCCGGGTCGTACACTTCTTTCGTGTAGATTTCGTATGGATAAATTTAACCATTCAGACTCACCTGTTTTGGCGGTTTCTCCGGGTCGGACACTTCTTTCGTGTAGATTTCGTATGGATAAATTTAACTATCCAGACTCACCTGTTTTGGCGGCTTCTCCGGGTCGTACACTTCTTTCGTGTAGATTTCCCCGGATACTTGATCAACACGCTGCCCTACTCTTCTTATTTCAAGATCTTTGTCTGGTATCTGAAAACACATTAGTTTGTTGATTTCGGTCGAACAAAATGCCACTCATAACAATAGGTTTGACTTCTTTTCTAATTTTCGTGTTATTGCCACTGTTATTGTTTTATTTTTTTTAATTTATTTTTCTTTAAATTTTTAATTTTAGTTTTCAAATAAAGTCATGTGGTTATTATCATTGATCTTCTTTTTAAAATTTTAGGTTCTCGATTTCAAGACGCTTACTTTTAGATTTATGATGAAGTCTGGCTTTAATTTCCAATTTTTCACAAGTTCCAGTTGATCTTTGATCGGCATGTAGTCCTCACTTAACGACGGAAATCCGTCAAGAACGTAACCTTAAAAGGAAACACAGTAATTGATAACAACAACGGTTGATAACTTATCGCATATCTTACCAAAATGCATTACAATTAAAACCATGCAGAATCAAAATTGAGTTTGTCTCTCAAACTATTCTCCCCTAACGACTGGGACACAATTTTTAGAGTTCACTGACATAGGTGCGGCTTATATCAAACAGAATCAAGTCACAGAAGTATCAGTTTGCAAGAAACAAATAAATTACCATGATGGGCAACTTCGGGCGAATTTATCTTGGCTTCCAGCATTTTTGCTGCCATTTCTTCCGGAATAGCTTCTCCTCGCAAAAGTATTTCCTGTGCTTTTTGTCCAACTTCAGACTGCATCTCAATCTCTTGCAGAATTACTTCCGATGCTGTGAGAAAAACCAACACATTTTACAGTAACAACTGATGGATATTACACCACCCAGTGAAGATACAAGGTAAATTTTGCAAAATGTACCGAAATTGCCTGCACTGAATTTCACAGAAACGACTATAATAACAACGACTGGCGCTCAAAGTAAAACATACAACGACTCATTATTATTGAGTGTAACCTATATGTTCGATCAAAAAAATTAAATAATGAAAATATTGCATTTGACGGTTGGAACGGCATCTTGTCAAATACCTCACATGGACTTCAGTAAGAACTTGTACACTTCGGTAAGATTACTTATATTTACCACTGACAAGCTGACATTTCCACTCAACTGCCAGCTTCTTGGCCAGAGTAGTCTTTCCCGAGCCTGGCTTCCCCAACACGATAAAACATGTTGGTTTTGAATGCAAAAAGCGAAGTTCGGCCTACAATTAGCAATTTAAAACAAATTTCGTATATTGACAGTCCAAACTAAACTGATTAAGATAAATTATTTACAATAATACAATATAACAGAACAACTTGAAGTCATTCTGAGACACCGTTTAGCAGCTTCGTTTTAACCATGTTTTCACACGATTTTAATTACATATCAAAGATTTACTGAATTATATTACCTGATCCTCATCGTACGGGTCAGCATCTAAACCCTTCAGAAGTAATTCTGTCGTTATACTTTGTACACTTAGTTCTGGAATGCTGTTTTGCTTTTCCAGCTTTGGCGCTGGTTTGCTTTCCTGTTTAAAAATAACCGCCATTATACCTATACTAAGTCAACACAACACTTTTTTTCTAATAATCTGTATAATAAACACTCTAAAGGCACCAGTCGAAATCAGTTGGTGTAATTTCCAAAAGTTTATTTATCACGATGCAAAAGGCGAAACTTAATTAATGGGGTTATGTTCTGTAACCACTACACTCGATTAACTACAAAATCCAAAAACATGCACAAATTTATTCTCTGTTGCACTAAAATGAAAGTTGTGATTTCTTCCATGGGTTCTAAAATATTTAAGCAAAACTATTTCCCGTATAACTATATAGTTTTTTCTAAATGTTTATACAACAAGTGCATGTAAACAATTGTCAAATATTTGGGAGATACGTTATTTTTTCTATATCCTTTCTTTAACACAACACGTAATGCAGGAATCGATTTGAATTTTTCATTAATTTCAGAGTGCACTGAAGCTACCTACCTACGACCGTTCGCCACTTTTGGGTGGTTTTTCAACGTTTATTTTTTTTTTGTTTTCGGCGTAATGGAGTTCCCCTTTGGAATGTCGAAAGTGTAGAATTTTAGACATGTTTCCAGAGAATTACAAGGCAAACTGTAGTGTTCATGCTGAGTTATATGGAAATTAAATATTTCCGGGCAAAATATTTTTGGACAACTTTAATCCGCCATAATATTTTGTCATGCCGAAATCTAATAATTTTGCGAATTGATTTATTAGATAGCTATCTAAACAACTAATATGAAAAGATAAAGTATACCAAAATGCCGAACATGAACTGATTTAGGTAGTCCTACCATTTAAAGGGGTACTGCTTTATTTAGCCGACCTCTTGGGTGATAATTGTCGAGACAAAATTGACATTTTCGGATAAATGTTGTTTTCTAGAATGGCTAACTTGCATGAACATTGGCGAAAGACGTAGATTACTGGCATAGAGAATAAGGTCACCTCAAAAAATACCCTAAATTCAAGGTAGTCAGAAGTATTTCAGGAAATAAAAGTAATGCCGTGAAAATAAACATTTGACAATTCTTATCTGGCACAAGGACATATCCTACAGGTACGCAACCACTGCCATAAATATTTGGATAGATACTGGATTCCTACCCATGCTCAATATATGGTACACGGCCGGATCGATGATCGGGTCGAATTTTCATTTTAGGAATTTACCTCATCTTGGCAAGAAAATACAGTGAAATACTAGATAGAAAAGCATCTCTTGTCAAAAGTGTGGTCCAGTTCACCTCGGGTCGGTCATATTGTGTGTCCCCGCCCCTTGCTATCTACTCTCACTCACTGCCCTGGTTTATGTTTTGCCAGAGACCAAAATGTTCACCACTGTTTACTCTAAAATCCTTATTTTCTGATAGCCTCTAACTCGCTGCAGCTTTCCACTTAGAATTTATTCAGCAAGCGTCAGTGAAAGCTTACAAGGAATTTCATCTAAATTCGCTACTTTGTCTCAAAGCGAATGAAATTGACCTGTATATAGTCATTTTATGCAAGGAACTGAGGAAAGGACTCGAAGAAGTAGAAGAACCAATCACTGCTCAGACCAATTTCTGTCGAGCGTATGCTGCCGCTCAAGACTCAGCGTGAACATTTTACTCTACCCACTTTAGTGTGTAAATTTGTGACTAAGTATGGTTAGTCTATGAGGGCTAGCTAGCTCCAAGAAGCCACTACTGCTGAAACATGGTAAGAAATTGGGATCTACGACTACCCACCCATCATTTATCTCATACACTTTTTGACTGGTTGATCAATACATATAATTTGAACAGTTAAATCAGGCAAACTTCTTTTGTGTAACAAAAATGATATGAATTTTTTTAATTAACCATAGCTTGATAATACTTTGAAGTTTAATAAACAACTTGCCTCTTCGTCCGCCATGATTGTTTTGTTGTTAAGGAGGTTCAAAACCTTAAGCAAAAATTCCACAGGAAGAAAATTTCTTTCGAATAGTTACGTTTTGAATAATGTATAAAGTTATCTGCAATACTATTCGTTGAGCTGTCGAGACTTTACTATAAAATTGCTGACCTCTAGAAAGATCTATTTGTTATGCAGAATCACAAATCGCAAGTGGACCAAAAGTAGTTCCGCTCTTGTAATACAAATGCTGCTTCCAAGAAATCATCTGCATTTCAGTTCTTTGCAGTGATTTACGTAAACCAAACCGGGTGGTGTTTACATCGGCGCCATTTGTGTACCATAGTAACACAATAAAATGACAGCTCAAAGATGATTCTCTGCGAAAATACAGATTGTAAAATGGTCAAATGTAGACTGTTTAAAATTAGAGCACATTCCTAGAAAAGAATGGTTCTGTTTGAATTGCTGTTCATAAAAAATTGTTATTGTTCAAATGTTAGTCATATTTGCTATTTAAATAAAATAAAATAATGGACATCAAAGTTTATTCTATTTATTTCATTTGAATGGTACAATAGATTTGGATAAATTCGTCAAATGACAACAAACGTACTATTTTATTTATAGTTGCAATTGTGTCACCTTTCTTTAATTTCAAAAATTCAATTGGTATATCACCTTAGTAGGGGAAATGGGCGTTCCACAACACCTGTCAATCATCGTGACGTCATCAATCACGTGACTACCCCCCTAGGCGGCGTAACCCTAAAACTAACCCTATATGGGGACCCCCCTAGAACATACTATGTGAGGACCCCCCTAGGAGCCATATTGGGGTGCGCTATTACCTTATGTCAAATGTTTTCCAAAACATTCTCCTTAAGTCCTCTGTGGCGCAGTCGGTAGGGCATAGTACTCATAGTCGTGAGGGTGGTTATTACCCACCTATGGGCGCCACAACCATGAATCATACCATGTGACTATGTAACGTCATAATGACGGCATAGGTCACGTGATCCCCCCTAGGCGGTATAACCCGGAAGCATACCTTATGACGTCATGTGACTATGTGACGTCATGTAACTATGTGACTACCAACCCTTAGGCGGCATAACCCTGAACCATACCTCGTGACGTCTTGTGACTATGTGACGTCATGTGATTATGTGACTACCCCCATAGTCTAACCCTGGGGTATAGTATGTGACTATCAGATCATTTTCCTGAAGTCCCCTGTGGTGCAGTTGGTAGAGCATAGGACTCATGGACGCAAGGTTGGTGGTTCGAGCCCACCTATGGGCGGCATAACCCTAAACCATGCCATGTGATAATGTGACGTCATCATAGGCGGCTTAGCCACGGTGACGTGGTAACCCCCCCCCCCCCCAGAAATTCAGCTTAATCCGCACAAAAAAGTGCCGGCAAGAAACTCGCAATGATATGGTGAGAACATGTCGCTCTCCGTTAGATGTCTCTTCAGTGCAGTGCATGTCTAGGTGGTATAAAAGGATGACCCACATTTCACCCATGGGGATGCGTTAGAACGGTAAAACGAAAGTTACCTACTTTTCTGACTTTTTAAAAGTTAAAATTTTGAGATAAAAAAATATGCTTAAAGTCAAACATGCAAATAGCCTTATGACAACTTTATGTCAAAACTAGATATAAAACTGAATTAAACAGCAAAATTTTCATTGATATCGGTTAAACATAACGAAAGACATTCAAAGCAGGTGAAAGCTGAAATGTGGTTTACCGTTGAAATGTTCAAGTGCACTGCAGAGACATCTAGCGGAGCGACTAACGCTTCCCCATGGGTGAAATGTGGGTCTCGCTCATCCTTTCATACCACCTAGATATGCACTGCACAGCAGAGACATCTAACGGAGAGCGACATGCTCTGAAAATATCATTGCCCGTTTCTTGCCGGCACTTTTTTGTGCGGATTTAGCTGAATTTTGCTTTCCTGGGGGAGGGGGTTACCATGTCACCATGGCTACGCTGCCTATGATGACGTCACATAATCACATGGTATGGTTTAGGGATATGCCGCCCATAGGAGGCTCGAACCACCAACCTTGCAACCATGAGTCCTATGCTCTACCGACTGCGCCACAGAGGACTTAAGGAGAATGTTTTAAAAAGCATTCGACATAAGGTTATAGCGCACCCTTATATGCCGCCTAGGAGGGTCCTCATATAGCATGTAATAGGGGGTTAGGGTTAGGGAGGGGGTCCTCATATAGTTTTAGGCTTACGATTACGCCGCCTAGAAGGGGGATCACGTGATTGATGAAGTCACGATGATTGAGAGGTGTTGTGGAATGCCCATTTCTCCCTACTCACCTTCAAATATTCGAAACTTTCGCTTTAATAACCCTATAACACGTTCGACGTGAATTCTGACTGAAGCATTTTTCGCGTATTTGCCACTTCAACAGGATGCAGTTTTTGCTTTCCTTTAGTGAAACTAGGAATTACTAAACGTGCTTGATAAAAACTTACATCTCCTTCTGTATTGAAGCCCCTGTCTGCCATGACAATATCGCCTGATAATAAATATTTCAAAATTCCACACTTCTGAGTGACATATTTATGAGATACCCTTCCTCCCCATCGAAATAAAGGCTATAACACCCTGAGGTAATATTCTGATAAGATATTTGGCAGTTGTATGATGTTTATGATAAGAATATATAGAAGATTGGTTACCTATTCCACTCGGTTTTGCGCTGAAAAGCACGAAACGGAAGTTTGTAGAAAAGTGTTTTTAAAGTATTATGCAAGCAATTACGGACCGTAATTGACAAGCATTAAAACATTAATATTAGGTAAATCGCTGTAAAAAAGGTACTTTATCCGGATTTCTCTGGTATTTTTCAATGTCGTATATCTTACAAGTGTCCTTTTTTCCTCAGGAGGTTTTCTCTATGCTTGCCCTCAAGTGCCGAGATCGCTTGCATTGTGAGATCTATTATTTTTCCTTGTCACTCTCTTTTGATACGTCTTTAGTTTCCGGCTGAAATTATAGAAGCGACAATTATGAGACCTTGAAGTTTTAGTTCTTCCGAATTCCGTCTAAAATAATCTCGAAGCATTAAATTATTCTATTGACAAATAGAATTTTTGTTGAGCCGTGATATTTTTACCGGCATTATTTAAATTTTCAAAATTTTACGGAAGATAAATGTGCAATAAAATGTTACTATTTTGTTTACATCATCAGAGATTGAATCTAACACAAGTAAGAGGCTACAGGCAGCATCTTGATCCTTATTTTTTGACGAACGGTCTACCCTTCTAGCGTATCTGTCACTACTTTCACTGCTCCTTTGATCGTTGCCGAGATGCAGGGTTGGAAGCCATGATGGACTGGTATCGTCGTGCAATCCTCCCTGAAATAAATAAAAAAAACATTACAGGTAAACACAATGACCCTTTCCTAATTCTCTAGTATGCTTCTCCACATACATATTTAACCCTGATCTCCCTATTTAAACAGTCCCCCCCCCCGCTCTGTACCGCCTGTCTTGAGCCACCCTGAAGCAGTCCTTCGATCAAATTCCCAAGGACTGTCAAAAATAATCTCGAAATATTAATTTCTCCTCAAAACAAACAAATATTACCAAGGGTAAAATAAACTTCCGGTTTCCATTTTGTTTTTTAACCAACTTACCTTCAACAAAATGTTTTGAGCAAACAATAGTCTTCTCCCATCTGTCATCAGGTAAGTTGCGATTTATTTCTGCTCGCCAAGTCGTCTTCTTCTCTCACATAATTTCCTCGTTTCCTTGCCCTGTAGCAACCTCAGTCGTGGAAATTTGAAATATTGCACCCCGTGTCTCTATCTGATCTGTTACTGCAACCTACAACACTACAGCCGACCATTTTGAAGAGTTAACATTAAAAAATTTCTTCAAAATGGTGACATCTGCAGAAACAGCTGATTCTTAGGTGATCGCCTCGTTTTCACAGGGTACCAAAATGACGGACTTCCGGGTAGTGATGTCAAAATATTAGAAGGAATTGAACAAAGAAGGTTTGATACATAACGTATCCAAATGCCTTAAATGATGGCTGTTGGTTAATATCGACTGTCAGAACTGTTGCAATATCTTTTCATTTATCTATAATTCATAAACTGCGTTTTGCAGTTTAAATGTATCACTTAGGTATTCAATTTATAATCCCTTCATTATTAATACATATATATATATAAACAAATATCAGGATTTTTAGGATTTGAAACCAACTAAAGAATGAGACATTTTTGTGCTTTTTTATATAACACCAACCAAATTAAGACTAAAAGTAGGGCTTAGATGTTTAAAAGAAAATATTCGGAATAGGAAGCATATTTTCTCTTCAATCAGGATCAGCGGCGCCCAAGATTTCTCACGCTATTTTAAGACGGAGTCTGACTGCTAAATTTGTCTACTATCTAGGATTGTCACTGATCACCGACTTGTTGACTGGTCGATTTCTTTTAAATTCAAAATTCTATATACAACAATATACTTACAACTGAACATTTTTGGCAGACAATAAAGATTAATCTGGAGGAAAATTGTATTTATGTTCACAATTGGGGTTAGATTGAAAGTCTTTTTTAATTAAAATTAATTTCATTTTTCAGTAACTTTACTTTATCAAATGGATTGTCGTACATTGATGATTAATGTTGTTAGCCAACTGGGTGAATAATAATATTTCTACTATCTAGGATTGTCACTGATCACCGACTTGTTGACTGGTCGATTTCTTTTAATTTCAAAATTCTATATACAACAATATACTTACAACTGAACATTTTTGGCAGACAATAAAGATTAATCTGGAGGAAAATTGTATTTATGTTCACAATTGGGGTTAGACTGAAAGTCTTTTTTAATTAAAATTAATTTCATTTTTCAGTAACTTTACTTTATCAAATGGATTGTCGTACATTGATGATTAATGTTGTTAGCCAACTGGGTGAATAATAATATTTCTAGTAAGCTGGTTCTTATGAGCCTCAAAAACTGTGATAGATAGGGAAAGGAGCAATAATCCACGAAGGCTGGAACACTTGGGAAATAAATTAACTTTGGAATTTGCATATACTTAGAAATTAAAAAAAGACCCTCGTCTTGATATCTTAGAACTAAATAATTTGAAAGTAGAAGTTAAACATTTTAGAAAGATTCACAATGGTTATATAGAACACAATAATTTCTTAACAAATTTTATATTCACAAAACTAAAAACTTTGCAGGGAAACCAGAAAAACACATAATTATGAATATACATCTCAACAGGTGTTTTTTGTTGATATTTGATTCTTATCCCAAGTGAAATTTCCCGATATCCCGTTGACAGCTACAAATTCCTTAAATAGTATTCTCGACTGCAATTGTATGTAAGTAAAATCTCTAACATAGTGCTAAAATGAGCTCGCAGGCTTATGCATGTCCTTTGTTGTATGATATTAAATGAAACAAAAATGTTTAAACTAAAATCCACAGTCTTTGAACTGAACGCCATTTGTACTTAGAATGTAATCTTTAAATTGTTAGAGTTCAAGTAAATAAGAAGAAACGATAAAAATAACAAAGAAATGTTGCGTTTGGACCAACACAAAATTTGTAACAGAAGAAATTTAAATATAGAAGTCTGAAAGACAAAAAAATCACAAGCTGGCTAAAAATGTCGTACCTGAAGAGATTATCTGGTTTCAGATAAACGGCCATATAGAAGTTACTGCTCATGTGAGACCTCAGTTTCAGTTTTGTGGATTCATAATGTAAAGCAAACTAACACCCAAATTCTCTAAAATAAAAATGTAAACACGTGTGTTTGAAAAGTATGTAATTAAAAATCAGTAAACCTAAAACTTTTTAGAAAATTCAGTACCGCCACTGTTATGTTGCAGAATTTTGTAAAGTAAATTATAATTCATATAGTGAGAACTTCACTAATGAACTGGATTTGTTAAATGCACATTATTTTTTATGGCTTAAACATCGAATAATTCAAGCAATAGAAATATAAACAGATGCTTTTCTACATACTGTTTTTGCAATGAATTTTAAAACCGAAACTGCGTACAAATCTTGACCATGAAGTTATGAAACAAAAGTCGTAAGTAAGTGGGAATACACAGAACAGAGAACATGAATGGTGAGTGCACTTACAGTTCACTTGTGCAAAGTCATGAAATAACAATAAAAATAGAAATATAAACAAACTAATCATATGAAGCTTAAATTATCTTTAAATATTACATAAATTACATTACACAAATATACACTGATAACACAAGATATCTAAACCCATAAATACATAACTTCTGAAAAAAAAATAGTCGCAAAAAATTTGCAGAAGTGATTTTTTGCAAAAGCAAAAGATTTCTTTTTAACTAGTGTTGCAGACATAACTTTTAAAAAGCTGCAGAACTTGTGACTCCGTAAATTCAAATATGCAGAGAATTTCCACATATTTTTCAGTTAAAAAAATGTTGCAAAAGATGAGATTTTTGTTTGTGCTCGGATTTTTAGTAGTTTAAGTATTTTCTAGTTTTTGCTTAATTTAAATATTCGAAAGTTTTATATAGTAAAATGGTTAAGTTTAGCCTTTAAATTTTGAGAAAATATTATTTTGGCGAATTCTTCAAAACAAAGTTTTCATATAACCTTTATTTGTCTTCTGTCTGAAAAGTGATACCCAAAGTGAGCCCCAGAAGACTCGTTTAAGTTTTGTCCCACATACGAAAAGAATGTAATATTTTATGCTGGTAATGAGAAAATAACAAGCTCATATTTCTTTGAACACAAAAAATTTCGAAAAAAAACAAGTGTTTCAAAACAATGATGTGCAATTTTAAGAACACTTTAAGCTGACACAATTTTATAAAGACAATTGTTGGTATTATGTTTTTATTCTTTCTTATCTATCTCGAAAACGGTAGTTTGGAAAATGAGCAAAACACATTATTAGGCGTCATGATATTTTCGTTTAGACGTTTTTATAATGAAGGTTTTTTATTTTTATGTGGCAATTTTAATTCTGAAATGTATTTGTTTGATAGAGAAACGTTTTTTAATATAGCACAAATTATTTTACCAGAATGACATCATCTCAATACTAATCGAACACATGCTAATATGCAAGATGCCAATGAACAGGATTAATTGGTGAGCAGCCAGATAGGGTCTTAGAAGAGGTCTAAATATTACCCATAGGAAACACTGAGCGGTTGTACCTGCATAGGAATGAAACCCCAGATCAAAACATAAATGCCACCCAGAGAAGTAGAGAGCAAAAGGACAAATATGGTAGATATAAGGTTACAAAAGACCAGGACTATATAAACTTGTGTTACTGTCAGTCGCCTTTCGAATCTCTTTTATTTCAATATTATTATTTGCTTTTATTATTTTTGCATTTAACAACATTGGTTGGAAAAACTCAACTTGATGAGAAGTAAGGGAGACCATCTGGTCCACTTTGTATTTAATAACTTTTGAGTGGTCTGGTCCCGATTCAGTACAGAATATTGGTATGAAGATATCTCATGGAGAGCGGAGTTTTATCTGGTTCGTATCAGTACGGGAATTGAACATGGGTGTGATGACCATGATTATTTTCTGAGCTGAAGAAAAATGCTTTTGCCTACATTACCCCCTAGCATGGAGGAATGACGTCAAACAGACCAGTCATGCAGTTTGACTAGTCAATTTCTCTTTGCTTATCGAGTTAAAATAATTCAGTGTAGTCAGCAGTGTCTGTTTTTAGTCTATTGCGTCAATAACAATTAAGTATGTGGCCTGAAAGTAGCTCTAAAAATATTTGTAAAAACACAACCAGTCTACCACGAAGCACGGATCACGGTATTCTTGCCAGGAGGAAACAATACACTTAGATTTCGATCTGAGGATCCTTCGGTATATAGATCAACAATTTTCGGATTAATTGAAGTAGATGACATAAGTCATCCAATATAATGACTTCGCTATCCAGTCATCGCTATCCAGGTTGCTAGGCACCTCTTGAAGAAATTCAATATGAAGTATAGTTTGCTGCATTTCGGTGTAAAGTGATTGCCAGCGTTTGTATAATACAACGATTCTATCGGATTTAGGCCTAAATTTGCAATGAAAATGGTAAAAATTGCATAATTAAGTATGCCTCCACATTTCATGTCGGAGCTGAGCCTGTGACGGTGCAAGAGTGTTGAAACACATGACTTGGAGCCTCTATTTTTTCAGTCTAGTTTTACAAAGGGGCTACGGCTGCTGGATGCTGTACTTGCGTCTGGGCTTGCTGCTATTGTCGATATACGTTGTAAAGAGACTGCCAGTCTTCTTCCATACTGCTCCGTTTCTTTAGAAATTTCTAGGATTTTGTAGAATTTTTCAGTCGCTTTCTTCAACTCATCCATTGTCCCTTCTACAAGTAAAGTGCATTTTTTTCATCGTTTCAAAGCTATTATCTTTGCCGGCCCAGAAGCAGACAACGAGATATATTTATACATGCATGGTAATCATTATGGCGTCATCACTCCAATTACCGCCTTCTTAAACTCGAAATTACTTCTGCACTGAATGCAACCAAGCATATTGCGTGAAAGAAAAGCATGCATGCCCCATTCCTTGTCATCTTTGCGGTAAAATTCACGAAGAAGTCGACGAAGAAACAATGCACTGTAGGAACTGTCATCGCTATTTCTAGGGCAAAATTTGATTTTATCTGCTTAATAAACAATTCGAAAGGGGGAATGCTACATGTACAACCATATACAAATGCACTGGATGTGATCAACGGATAACCAGGAAAAAACAGAAAAAGATCATAAATGTAGCGAAGTATGTTGCAACACTTGTAAAGATACTGTTGACCAGGTTACAAAGCTGCATCCATCAAAGATTACGATTCGGATAGTAATAATCAGACCTAGAAATTTTCTAGATTTTAAACGCACTCAAGAGACACTTGTACAGTGTTAAGATTTTTTACAACCCAGTCATTGAAAATGTGTTAACTATAGCAAGGTACAATGCTGCTCACTGCAGCTGATACCAAACTATTGTATAGCTTTTGAGGTCTGTACCAAGAAAAATGTTTTTGACTGTCAGAACTGACTAAAGGCTACTTTCCTCACCTCTTTAATAGTGAAGAGAATCAGTTTGGACACTTGAACGACTTACCAGATACCAGAGTTTGAGAATCAGGTCATATATTTCTATATCTTTCACATTGACCTTATATGTGGTATTTAGTGGTGCTGAATTTAGACATATCTCTTTCTACTACTTTTCTCAACTCATACAATGCAGTAGGGATTTCTTTTAGCTTCTTTGGACGGGTGTGGTGGAGTTATCGTAGGTCCGTCTTCCATCCTTTTGATGTTTAAACGGTGCCGTTGGAAGAATTATATCTTGGAAATGACTGACCACATGCTTCACAATGGAATAACTTCAAATCTACATGCTTTAATAAATGCTGTTTCAAATTTTCTTTTCCAGTAAACTGTTTGTTGCACACGTCTCACGAAATGTCGGATTTAGTTAAGAAAACTTCTGAAAAATTATTTACTATTGGGTTTGACGATTTAAGACAAACAATACCTTTACTTCGCTATGTATAACTTAGTTATTATTAATGCTGACATGAGGTCTGATCAACATATTGAGTTGCCTTACACATATAAAAAGAGGTAAATACTGCCCATTTGCAGTCTGTCGAATAAGCGTTAATAAATAATATATATGAAGAATTGGTGAAGTTGTGAGCAATCAGTTATGTGCTTATTGATTTTGTAATTGATTGATTGATGCGAGCACGCAACGTCAATCGTGCCGTTGCGTGGCCGTTTCGTCATGCGTATGCGTGTAATGATGTTTTGATTATTGTTGTTGGAATAAAAAAACTGATTTGGCATTAGAGCTGAACGGACGTCTTTTATTTTGCTCCGGACTTAAAATTTGGCCCTATCACATTTTGTCCGTCCGTCGGTTCAGTCAGTTTTAACAAATGACACATACGATATTGTCACATTGGTGGCAGCGAAAAAGAGTCAGTTTTTGCTGCAAATTTGGCAATTTTTTGCTTAAAAACTTACAATTTTTTGCATAAAAACAAAACATTTTTTCGAAGGGGATAAAGGTGGAATTAAGGAGCAAAAGAAAAAGTCGTCAGAGGGCGAAGTCTTTGGAGGTAAGAAGCTCTAATTCTTTCGAGATTGAGGAAAATTTTAATCAAAATGCGGAAAATTTAGTTATTCAGGGGACTTTTAGAGATGTCAGTTTTTCGGCAAATTCGGAGCGGATAGTTCGCCCCAAAAGCTTCAGCATATAATGTTACTGCCAAGGTTCTTTGGGGCTGGGATTAAGGGATAGTCGAAATTCTGTTGAAAAGAAAATTCCGGCAGTTCTCACAGAAAATTCCGGCGTGTTAGATGCAGTTACTTCTGGAATTCCGTCAGTACCGGGGGTAGAATCTTTGTTTTTAAATGAAGCAAGTAATACCCCGGATATTGTAAATCAACCAGGAGTTTATACTCAAGAATCTGGTTTTACTATGGAACGTACCGCAGCTCGAAAAAATCAGAAAACTTGGGAAAGTCAGTATGCGGTTTTTGTCGCAACCGCAGGAAACAAAAATACTGGATTTACTCGCTCTGGTGAGATGTCAGTTACTCAAGTTTAAAGAGGGAGTGCACCTGTGGTTCCACGCAGTTCCATGTACAATTCTCCCCCTATCTTGAGAAGATATGACCAGAGTTCCGACGAAAACTTACCTCCGAACAGTTCAAAACTTGGAACCATTTCAAACTCATTTTCAAGCTGCGAACCGTAATTCTTTCGCAGAAAAGATGCCCTATCCTCCGAATATGGTTCGGAGAACGAATTATCCTGGCCTTTTTGAGGAAAACTTGTGTTCTTTGAACGACAAAAACCAACACAAAAACAGACATGTCACAATTTTTGACAGATTTTCAATCAGCTTATAGTTCGAAAATTGCCGAAGGGGCCCAACGATTCGGTAATTTTTGGAGGATGACTCAATCATCACAGGATAAAGAACTTCTCGAGCAAAATTTTTCCAAGAAAATTCCAACAGAAGACTAAATTCACCAGGATGATTTAAAAGTGATTTCAGATATTCAACAGATATTCAATATTCAACTTATCCTGCAGACCAAAACAAATATTCCAAAGCACCTGTTAATCCGGTGTTACAAGAATTTGAGGGTCCTGTGAAATATGGTCCACAACTCAGTCATTACGGGATAGATGGTAGAAATAGGCCGAATAACAACCAAGGGAGATTACTTTTCGAGCAAAATAGGTGTCCTATGACAGAAAATGAGGGCAAACCTTTCCACAAATCAAACTGCAGAAGGATGCCTACCAGGCCTGTTTTAAGTGGTACTGTCTGTGGTTTGGAAATTCAATATGTGGATCCCATGCCTTCCAGGCATACTCTAGATAGAGACTGGATATCACAAGAATGTTGCTTGGAGAACAGAAACACAGATCTCTGAGAGAGGCTTAGCACCTCACCCAATTTGAGAGAAAATCAATGTGATAAATTGATTCACTCGCAGTATCTGCGAGATGACCATATCAGTACTCGAGCAGATCCTATATATGGGAGCCAAGAAGTTTCACGATCGTTCTCCAATGACTCGTACAATGTAAAGAACATCTAGGACAAAGTTCTGGTACTTGGAGAGAGAATTTGCATTCATGGCGTGATGTTCCCTACTCTTCACTTCCAAGACAACATGCTGAGAGACATTATAACAGCTCTCAGATAAATCGAAATGGTCCGTACATAGATGGCATGTGCCGTTGGCGCAACGACTCGCAAATAGTACAAGAAGTCAGACCCCCAGAAACTGTCCTAACTGGGTGGGATTACTTGTACGGCAGGCGAGATCATGTTCAATCAGAAGATAATGCTTTTGAGGATCATAATGGCTATCGGAACCCAAGGGAAAATACGCCCTTTGAAAATCATTTCAGTAGTCATCGTTGTCATCGACCGCAGCAATACAATCGCGAACAAAACCTAAAAATCAAACCACTATATTTCAATGTCGCATACAACGAGTGGAGATATTTTAAGAGGTTATTCTTGGCGGCGGCTTGTCTCAACAATTGGAGTAAACCAGAAAGAAAGTACTATCTTCTGGCAAACCTGCATGACGAATCGGGTACATTCATAATTTCGATGGAAGGACAACTTGCTAACACAACGTATGAGCAGCTATTTCAAGCCATGGAACAGCGCTTTGGCGTCGGAGATAGAAGTCATCACTTCCAGGCTCTTCTGGAGAAAAATATGTGGAAGTACGGGGAAAAAATTCTTCGAACTTATCTGGATGAAGTGAGAAGACTAGTGTCTCTCGCGTACCCAGAAGTGCCAGAATGGAGACAGCAGGAATCACTTGTGAAGAAACACTTTATAAACGGCATACAAGATTACGCGCTAAAACAGAAACTTTTGGTAGATCCTCCAGTATCTGCAGAAGCCGCAATGCAATACGCAGAGCGATACATTACCGCTATGTCTGCTCTGCAAAGACAGAAGAATTTTGTTACCAAAGATAAGATTAGAATGGTTCGACCAGCGGAAGATGATTTTTCTGATGAGGACCTGGATAATGATGAGATCAACTTCATCAAGAAGACTTTCAACGCAAGGGATGGAAACACGAAACCTATCAGAAAATACGATGTTCAACAAATAAAATGCTTCAATTGTGGAGGTGTCGCTCATTTTAGGAAGAACTGTCCAAGGCCGGCTAATTTAAACTTCACAAAGTCTCCTTCTGTGGGCAAGAAGGAAACTTTGGAAACAGGATCGAAAGAAACTGCCCAATAGATTGTCGTAGTTTCCCTGATCTATTGTATTCGGACTACGAATCAAAAGAAGAAGAAGATGAAGAAGAAGAGGAAGAAATAGGCAAAAGGGGAGAACAAAAGGTGATATCACGATCTTTGTTGGTACCCGACGTAATCTCTTCCGAAAATAAACCTTTGATACAAAGTAAAAGTATTGAACAAGTGCAGAAAAATGATTTTGGCGATGTCATCCACAGGAAATTAGAAGAGCTGGACCTTAGATTTGCTAAGGATTCTACAGATAGCTTGTTGAATGAACAGGAACATTTAGAGGGTGTCCGACAGATTTCTGAGAAAAGCTCAGAAGAAAGTGTGTCAAACTGTGGGATAACCAGAGAAAATCTTTCGATGCACTCTGAGAAAAACTTAGAGAATTCCGCACATGAAATCTCTTTCAGATCAAATGAAGAAAATTTAAGGGAGACAAATCACAGTCCTCCGACATTCTCTTCTCTCTTTTCATTGAGCCAAAATGACGTCGAAATTACTATCAGTGAAGGTGTTCAAAATTCTCAGAAGCCCGATTGTCTGTTAGTGTGTGAAAAAGACTCTATCCTGCATGCTTTCCAAGTCGATCCAAATGTGATATATAAGGATGAAAAGGAGTTTTTCTTGTTGATGCTATTGGCAGCTCATCAATTCCTGTGATGATAGATACAGGTTGTTGTGTGATGTCTAAGAAAAGCTATGATACTATTTCAAGTGAAAATCGACCTTCTCTACTTAATCGCGGTTGTGACATCAAGACAGTTACTGGAGAGTCGAAGAAGTGTTACGGTGTCATCCAATAACTACTTCAGCTGGGATAAGCAAAGCTGCCGGTTGAGTTCCATGTGGCAGATGTGTGTGATAAGGTCATTCTAGGCATGTCTTCTCTCACAAATTTCGGGGCGGCGTTGGATACAGGGAAAGGTATTTTAAAGATATCGAATCGGACCATTCCTTGTCTCGTGTTGGATGGAAGACCCAAACCCCGAAGAGTTTGCTTGACGGAGGAATATATCATTCCCTCTTGGAGAGAGATGATATTACCAGAAAAATCTCGATTAGAAAAGGAACATATAGGCAAGAATTCTCCGGTTCCTATGCTCTTTGAAACAAAGCCGTCTTTCTTTAGAGGCCATGGTCTTATTGCATGTGCCTCCACGGTGATGAAAAACAAAAAGACAGTACCAATCCGGGTTTTTAACCCTACGGATGAACCTATCGTCTTACAAGCAACTGTTGAGGGTATTCGGTTTGGGTATCTGACGCCAACAAAGGTGCAGAGCGAAGTTTTCAGCAGAGCCGATCTGATTGCTCAGGTAGAAGGCGTTTTAGGTAGAACTTGCGGTGACGACCTACCTAAACATCTACACGAAACCTTCCGCGAATCTTGCAAGGATCTGTCATCAGAAGAGATGGATTTGGTGAAACAAAAACTGATTCAACACCAGGATGTATTCTGTTCTGGAGATAATGACCTGGGAGGAACACACTTGGTTGAGCATCATATCAGAACGAAGACGGAAACAGCAATCAAACAACGTCCCAGACCCCTCCCTCCAAAACAGAATGAAGAAGTGGAAAGGCAAATCCAGCTCCTTTTGGAGGCAGGAATGATATCAGTATCTGACAGCGCATGGTCTAGCCGTATCGTCTGTGTCAAGAAGAAAGATGGGAGTCTGCGAATGTGCTGCGACTATCGCAAACTCAACGATGTGACCATCAAGGATGCCCATCCTATTCCGCCAATTAATCAGTCCATTGACGCTTTATCTGGAGCCAGATATTTCTGCTCATTAGATTTGATTTCAGGATACTATCAGGTCCCAATGAGCGACAGCTCAAAACTTAAGACGGCTTTCTGTACAAAAAGTGGCCTTTATCATTGGAACGTGATGAGCTTTGTACTCACAAATGCACCAGCTACTTTTCAGCCACTCATGGAACGAGTTTTACAAGGACTGCATTGGCAGGTTTGCGTGGTATATCTGGACGACATTTTGATCTATGGAGCAACTGTACAAGAGGTACTCGATTGTAGATTGTAGTTAAATATATTTTTTATGGACAACTTAATTTTTAAAAAACATAGAGAAAAGGGATGAAGGGATGAAGTGAGTTTTAAAAAATCGATTTTTTCGTAGTCATTTTTAATGGATAAATGTTTAGGTGACATTTTCATTGCTTATACAGTAGCATTTCAAAATTTTGGATGGGGGTTGCCCTCACATGCTAGTATTATAGTACTGATCCACCAAATCGGCCTTATTTTTAAGATAGAGCTACTGTATGACATCATTCTTCATGATTCGTTGACTGTTAGTGTGTCTGTGTGAGTAAATGTTAGGTCGAATGCCGTAAAGGGATACACAGGATCTACAGCATTTGCGGTAACTTACACTAGATAGGGTCTGTTTGTTTTTCTTTAATTAAAAAAAATAAATTAAAAAAAGTGTTTAGTAGTATTTCAAGTCGTGGCCGTGGACGTTTAGAGTGCCTCAGTTGCTTAGAGTTTTGCTTTAGTTTGATCTAACATCGGCGGTGGAGAGTACCCCCCCCCCCTCTAGCTCATTTGAATAACAAATGGTCAGTGTTCGAATCTATTTTGTTTATATGATGTTGCAGTGTTTAAGGTAAATGACGGTTAATTTAGCGATTGGTGTTCCTGAGAGTTTCAACCCCAGGAGGAGAAGTAGCAAGGAATTCTACATTGCTTGACAAGTAGAAGATTCTACATTCTACGTAGAATTTTTGCCCCTACTTTGTTCTTTCTTTCTTGCTCTGTAGTACTGTTTAGTATTATGGAACAAGTTTCCTCTTTCTTTCCTGTGCTGTAGTGCTTTTTAGTATTATGGAACAAGTTTCCCCCTTCTTTCTTGCTCTTTAATACTTTCTAGTATTATTGAACAAGCCCCCCCCCCCCACCTTTTTCCTTAAAAACCTTTGTTTCTGAAAATATATATAAATAATTTTGATCGTGGATATTTTTCGAAAATATCTGCATATCGTTATTCTCAGGTTATCAGTATAGTTAGATATATTTTAACACCATGCATTTAATCTATATCTCAGGATATTCTAGTTATGTTGATTAAAGAGCTTTTACTTTTATATCTCAGTGTTAATTAGAGATAGGGTTGCCACGATAGTCTTGGTAGTTATTTAGTATTGTTGCGTTGGTAACCAGTATCAGTCTCAGTGTGTCTCCGTGCTGAATGGAGAAAATAAAGTTGCTGTGTTAAAGTTTAGTTTAGTTTGCATTAAAAAACAGCGTTGCCAGTATCAGTGAATTTGGAATGCAGATATGAGGTCAAAAACTGCTGATATTTCGGAGATATCGAGATATTTTAGCGATCAGTAGAACTGGGCCAGTACTCGATTCCCGGCTTCACCTTTAAAAGAGTTTCGAAATAGTAACTGTAACTGCATTCCCAATTCATTTACCAAACACCAGGAAATTAGCAAAGAAAACACATTTCTATTTTTATTCGTGCATATCACAGACAAAAGCGTGCATATATACATAAAAAGTGTGCATTTGAGGCAGAAAGAACGTAAAGCAACACCAGATACTTGTAAGAGTAACTTACATAAAAGATATAAATTAACGGAAATTAATTATTAAAGAATAGAGGGATTTACGGTGCACCAAGTTGATCCAATCTAGTTTAAATTTTCTCAAAGTTGTTCATCTTTGAGATGTGCATATATTTAGTTTTCTTTATTTTTCTATTTTTGTAGGGATTTCTTGGTGAACCGTTCTAGTTATATACACGACACAAAAACAGTACAGTTAATTACAGGCTTTAAAGAAAAAGGTTAAAGCCACGCCAACATTTATTGACAACATTTAGCTCAGTCTGTGGCCCAACAGTTCATAAGAGTTTATTTCAAGTGTAAAACTGTAGTAAGCCTTGATTTGATTTTGTTGAACTGTTGTATTGTAGTACTGAGCCTGAAAACAGAAGAAAAAGTATGCATTATTATTATTTAAAAAAGTTATTAGCCAAAATTTTAGCAATAAAAGTTCCAGGGAACGCTTCCGAAGGTTATTTTTGTCTTGACGCTCGTGCTACGCCTCAGAGAATTTTGGTAAAATATTTGTATGAATTTAATTGTTGTCAGTTTGATTAATTGTTGTGTAACTTATTTTATTTGTTAATATATAAAATGCTACACGTTAGCTATTCATTAACCCCTGATGTTTTGCGCCTTCACCAATTCTTTTCCCAACCACTGTCTTAAACGTTGAATTTCAGGTCAAATTCTGGGAAATTAGGGGGTAATGTGAAGAATTGGTGAAGTTGTGAGCAATCAGTCCTGTACTAATTGATTTCGTAATTGATTGATTGATGCGAGCACGCAACGCCAATCATGACGTTGCGTGGCCGTTTTGTCATGTGTATGCGTGTAATGACGTTTTGATTATTGTTGTTGGAATAAAAAAACTGATTTGGCATTGAACTGAACGGATGTCTTTTATTGTTAAAAGTTGGCCCGATCACATTTTGTCCGTCCGTCGGTACAGTCAGTTTCAACAAGTGACACATACGATATTGTCACAATATATACATATTAGAGTATTTCCTTGTCGCTAAAAGTTGTGTGCGCCTCAATGCTTAAACATAAAATGAGGGGTTATTAGGGCTTTACTAGTACTGGAGCATTGACTATATTTTGGTGTAAAATCATGTAAACTATATTGTTTTAGACAAGAAAAGGTGCTATAAACCATAAAATAGATAAATTTTAATTTAAAAAATGTCGGGTTGTAGACTACGAAGCCTTCACTATGAGTTTTCCAGTGTGTTCAACTTCGCTTACCGTGATCCATAAAAGAAATTGTGTGGGATATATCGCAAAGTTAATTTTGAAATGGTACCCCCTATTACTATGTTTATAATGGGTTGTCAACCAACTGACTAATCAGTGTTGTTGTTTCAGTCTCAGTTTCAGTCATGTGATGGATCCATATACCCAATTTATCGCGATCCGATAAGCAGGAGTTATTATCCGTCCACACTTTTGAAATTAAGATGGATAAAACTCAAGGGGAAATACATAATTTTTAATATTTTTGATGTTGTATAGTATATTTATGTATTCTGTAATTTTGATTCCCTTACGGATTACGGTTGGCTGACCCTTCCGATTCGTCCCTACGACGGCGTAGCTGTTACATGTACGCCACCTCGACAATGTGTCGGATTGCTGCAACAGGGTGCAACAGGGTGTAAGCATCCTTCATGTGTCACGGTACGAGGCTTCCCTCCAGCTTCACCGCCGGTGTAGAGCTTTGGTAGGGCTTTGTGTATCATTGCTACATAAATACACATAATTCTGTCTTCGAAACACGTAAAATCGCGTGGTCGAGGAGGTGTCGATGTCGTGACAGCAGCGACCTGGCACATTGCGGTGTTGTTGCTTATACGTCAACTCTTACGACTTGAGCATGCTTGGGCGGTGATTACAGCAGCGTCTCTCCCGTGTCTCGGTCATGAAATGTGGCCAGGGTTGAGATTTCGCGGTCGCCCGGTCGCCCGAGGCGACCACCTTTTGGCGACTAACTTTTTTCTGAGTATTTTCAGGTAAATACTGTTGATTATTTTAAACACCATCTCGTTTTTTCTTTTTCATGTGAAGTGGGCTTGACAAATTTTGCTAAAATTGCGCCGTACGACTAACTTTTGTGCCGGTCGACCAGAAAATTTTACGAAGTCTCAACCCTGCGTAACTGCAACGGCTGTCACGATTCGTTGCTGTATCGGATTGTGACCGATCATGTAATGGGTCGATGATATCACCGGTCGTTTAAGCAACAGGTCGTCATTGTCACGATCATGTGATGAGTTGCTGCTATCACGGTTGCGTTTACAACGGGTCGTTACTGTCACGACCCGTAACTGCGACCATACTACGGGTCGTGGCTGTCTTGTGGCCTGTCTATGACGAGTCGTGATTATGACCACTCGTCGCTGTGACGGGTCGTTGCTGCCTGGGGCCGTCTACGTGACGGGTCGCACCTGTCACGACCCGTGACTGACCTGTCGTCATTGTGACAACTTCTGTTGTAGACCCACAGTTGATCCCTGTGCTCACATCAAACGGGCAGGTTATCCGGCACAATGTTTTGCAGACAGCATGTCAACCAGTTCGTATGCATTTGGTATTCAATTTTTACCACCAGTTCTAGTCTCCCATAGTGATGGCTTTGTAGTCTACAGGCCGATATTTTCGAAATTAAAACTGAAGTATTTCGTTCCTTAATACCCATTTTATGAATAAAATATCCTGTAGACGTAGAATCCATCACTCTAATTATACGAACCACATCCCCATCGTTTGGGATAGTGGCGCCCGATAAGTTGGGCACGGTTTGATCATGTGACTGGAACTGCACCGACACTGATTGGTCGGTTGTTTGACAACGCATAATAGACATACTAACAGGGAGAATTTATTTGGCGTAATATCCCGCATAATTTCTATTGTGGATCGCGATAACCAATGCCTAACACATTGGAAAAACTGTAGTGATGGCTTCTACGGCTACAAGATACCTTTCGATTTAATACAGCTACAGAACTTTTAGCAGCTGATCAACACATATCGAAACCAGATATTATGTTAGTTATTAGAATAAAAAGTTGCATGTACTGAACCCTAAACGTCATTTTCTTAGGTCTAAAATATAGGAACAAGCAAGTCGGCCTGCAACTGAGCATTAAAAAAACATTTTTAGCATGTAAGATCACTGTCCTGTATTGTGACCTTTTTTGATACCAGCACTTGTACGATTTTTTTTTATAAATTATGTATAATTTTATCTCAGGATGGCGAGGGAAAGCTCATTATAGGATATATTTCGTCACAATTTAGGTCTTAAATGACCAAATTTTGATATCTGCTACTGCAAAATCGATTTGGCACTCGCTTACTGACAATTGTAGTTCAATTAATTGAAACTTTTAATTTTATAGTAGAGAGAATGCCATCTAATTATCAAAAATAATAATTGATCTCAGCTTCACTAAAATTCTCATATTTTGCCTAATGATAAATAATTGATACTGTTCTCCCTTTACTGGTACTCAAACATGTCAGAAATCAAGTATCATCCCAAATAATTCACAGTTAAATGGCAACATCTATTATGCTCAAAACTGGTGCAGAAGTTCTTAAGATGAGATTTAGGTCATTAGATTGACGATACCGAAACCTATCTGCAAAGTCTACCGTGGTCTTATGTATGTTGAACGCTAGGAACTTATACGAGAAAAGGTCAAGCAGAGATTACGCCAGAAACGAAACTGAGAAATCGTTATTTGCTACACTTATGGAAGACTTCCAAAAAGTTTGAAAATCGGCAAGTATAGGGCACCCAGAAAGCAGGCGAATTTTTCGGCTCCAATCAATTTACTTCGAATAAGGAAGACTAGCAATTGAGTAATGCAGTGCAAGTTTTATTCCGGGTAGGACGTTTACTTTGGACACTGACTCTGCATCGCAACAGAGCATGAACAACGATTTAACAACATGTAAAACGTATAATCGTAATCTAGACACTCATATTATAGCAAATTCGTACTGAGATAGCGATACTCAACCCACAAATATGTCATAATTTAACTTCTAGGCGTACTAACACCATGATACGACAAGAAATGAACAGAAGCATACCAGATATGGTAGTCTTCTAGTCTACAGAATTGAGCAGTCTTCTCCGCTAGCTTGTATTCTTTAACAATATTCACTTAGATGACCGATATGTAACCCTGTCCCAATATTTTCTATCTTTGTGAACTCAGTTATTACACACAATGAAATCTGAACAAACCTTGTAATATTTCACAGCTAACTAACGGTACTCGAAACACTGTTCACTATATCTTAGTATCTCATGAGAACTACAGTTTCCACTTGAATTTTTGTTATTTTCACAATAATTTAACAATATTCCCCTATTGCTGTTATCCGCGGTGAAAGTCACAATTAAATTCAAATCCGTTGCTTATTTTGTTTTAGAGGATAAATTCGCTATGTTTTCAAGTTGTACTGATTTTTACACCATAAAACTCAGCTTATATTCATTTTTGATTTACTGGGTGGATTCGGTTCTAGAACGTGATGTCAAGATTAGCGAGCAGGCCAAATTATTCCTAACATTGGGGATGTAGCGCGAGGCTAATGCTAATTGCAATTAAGAGCAAATATTAAGCCCAATTACCAAAATACAATCAATTTCTGAATTTAAAATGCAGAAAAGTATTAAAACTTAATTTATAAACCGAAATTAAGTTTTATACAATTTTAAAATGTGCATTGGAAGGAGCATCTTCTGATGAACAAATTCGACATAATTTGATATCCATAAAAGTACGCTATATATTGATATATGCATAATACGCATTAAATTTCGATGAAATTATGTAAAATATACACATGATCACTATATACAAACGATACTCAGTCCATAAAACGTTTGGCATCGAGTCTCTTAGGAGTGAAAACGAGGCAGTGAGGCGATTAATGGGAAACAGTTCGAGAAACACTTGCTGAAGGAACAGTTCATGATGGGGAAATTGGTGGATCTAACACTATCACCTTTATCTTAGAAACCCGTCTTAAACCGATCAAAAACATGATCTAAATTATTTTTGAACAGCATCCCCTTGTCAGTTGAGTATATATAAAGCATAAAAATCTCAAAATTCGAATTTAGAAGACCCATCTGACCTATCTAATCTGTTTCAGTGGACTCACATGAAACAAGAAACAGAAAATCTGCCAAAATAGTTTGATCAGCTATCCATTTTCCCATGATAAGATCTTAAACAGACCATACTTAAGAAAGATCTGTGACAGAATACAAAATTAACTACGATTTTCTTATCAATATGTGTAGTTAACAGTTAAACAGATTTCAATATCTACATTTTCTTGCTATTGCAGTGTTATAAAGAAGACTAAAATAGCTAGTTTAACGTGTGTTGTAAACGGGTTATTATTTAATAGCGTGTGCTATGAAATATTATGTTTCTGAGGGAAATTTTAAGCTGAATATTTTCTTTTGTAAAATGTTTGCTATTTTGCACTTCTACAGTTTTTTCTTATTTTTCAGTCTGTAAAGTGCGTTGCTGTCTGACAGCCACCTTTTCGGATCCCGACTGTTTTGGAACAACGTGGTGTGAATAATTTTGTCCATATTTGTTGACGGAAGTGTGGGCGATATACCAGATTTCAATATGGGATTTTCATTTATGTCATATTTCAGCGTTTTTTGCTTTCATTACTTTATTTTTCATCATGTTACTGGCCATACAGAACATCCTTTGCTTTTGCTTATTTCTTTCGACGGATTCAGATGGGACTACTTGCATAAAGTGAAATGCCAAGGCAAAGAAACCCCAAATTTTGACAAACTGATAACCAATGGAGTCTTTGTAAACGAGGGTGTGAAAAATGCTTATATTACAAAGACCTTTCCAAATCACTATTCCATTGTAACGGGCTTATATGAAGAAAGCCATGGCGTTGTTGGAAACACTATGTATGATCCAAAGAAAAATAAAACGTTCAGTATTCAAGTGCCAGCTGATGTTCGCGACCCATTTTGGTTTGATAATGGTGCTGACATGTATCAAGGTTTTCCAGAACCAATCTGGTTAACAAATGAAAAGCGTAAAGGAAGGCGAAGTGGAGTTATGTTCTGGCCAGGAAGTGAAGCTGGAGGAATGACCCCTGACATTTTTGTCCATTATAATGCATCAATTCCAAATAAAACCAGGATTGATAATGTTGTCAAATGGTTTACGGATGAAGCAAATCCAATTAACCTGGGATTGTTGTACTTCAGTGAACCGGATCATACAGGTCATCAAGTCGGACCAGACAGTGAAGCCATGGACAATTTAATTGTTGCTTTAGACGATATTGTTGGATATTTAATTGGCCGGTTAGTCGAAAGTAATTTAATGTCGAGGATGAATATTATCTTAACTAGCGACCATGGAATGGCAGAAGTAAAGAATACAATCGTGTTAGGTGATATTATTAATAGTTCTTGGTACACCCACCTAAACGGAGGACCTGTCTGGAATATACTACCAGCTGAGGGTAATTTTGACCATTGATCTTCGACGCATTGTTCTGTGCCAGTTCTTTATTATCATTCCTTTAGGATAAAATTTATTTGCAATATAAAATATAAAAATGCCTTTTATATAGGGGTCGAAAGTTTCTTTGCAGATCGGGAAAGCGTGGTTTTACTTTTTTATATGGAAGAAACACCCAATTGGGGGACGAGATGGAAGAAATTCAAAATGTTCGAAAGAATGATTTAGTTAAATGTCTTATTGCTTGATATGTTGAAAGGTTTGCCGTACTCAGTATTATCTGAAGCTGTACTTGAGACCATATAAGTCACACAAATCCTAGTCTCATATATCCTAATGTCATTTTTGTGCAGTTAGCCACGATTAGAAAGTCGCAGTCCAATCAAATCATTTTATGTGTCGGACTGTCTGCATCTTCATTCCCCCCTGCGATTTAAATTCCGGTTACCGAAAAAATCTAAGCCGTTAAAGCGACAGTTCTTCATTGATTTTTTTCTGGGTTCCTGTGTGGAAGGGGATCAGGTGGTTAACCCGCATTAGTATCGTGCGTTTACAGACCTCTTGCTTGAAATCCCAGATGCTGCACATAGTGAGGGTAGATCGCAGGGTTGTCAGCTCCGGGTTGATGTACTTTACCGTAAATACCCGACACAGTCATATGCATATTTATTTACTCGTGCCAGGGATATTTCTTGGATTTTGCGACTGGGGGCCCATGGCCCACGCAAAAAATATGGGAGCCATTTTTAGAAACTGGGGCCCATAGCGGTCCCAGTCAAAAAGACTTAGGGTAATTTTCAGAATCTGGGGGCCATGGCCGCCGCCAAAGTGATCCCTGCTCATGCACTTGTTACTGACGAGCAAAAAAGTTATTCTTCTCATAACAGTGATTAGCGAAACCCTAAATAATCTGGTACATCCTATTTTTTCAATGAGACACAAGATTGTTTCCACTTTCTTCCTTTTCTTCCCTTTTCCTTGTTTCTTCCTGGGGATAAACAGTAGAGTTGATAGCACGGGTCTAAAAAAAAATGCAGCTAAAACCGGTCTTGTATATCTGTCTTTAAAAGAATCTCTGTGATCCACCATTTCTAGATAAGGCTAGTTAGTGATGTAATCAGTGATGGTAAAACGTTACGTCTTTTAATCTTTGCTTAAACAATTATTGTAATTCAATATTGTTTGAATAGCTGTGTGGTTATAATCTAGGGTTTTATTAAACTCGTGCAATTTTAACGAAAATCGAAAATATTGGCGTTTGAGATTGTTATGTTAAAGCAGCTGCCGAAGAATTGTCCTCATGTTCGCCTTTTCTTTTGTTTTGGAATAAAAAATATAGCCAGGAAATTGTTCTAAGGAAACATATGCACAGCTAATTCTTGGTATTCTTCATATTCTTACTGATTGAGCACTTCATATAAGGGCGGAGTACACAGACTGCGTCTGACATAAATATCAGGATCTGGTTTTCTGTGTTGTGAATTGAAATACGGACCTGCTTTCTGTTTTACAACACAGTTTCGTTCAAGTAATATTCGAACCAATTTCCCAAAACGTTTCGGATCCATTATTTAAAGATTTTGTGGCATAATTTTGATTATATTCTTATTCCTGTGAAATATAGTGAATAATTCAATGTAACGTAAACTCTGTTTCAGGCAAAGAAACCATTTTATATAAGAAGCTTAAAGAGGTTAAGCATCTAACGGTGTATAAAAAAGAAGATATACCTGAGCGATATCACTATAGCAAAAACAGAAGAATCATGCCACTTTTAGTTGAAGCTGCCGAAGGTTTTATTCTCTGCGTGAATGCTACCAGCTGTTATGGAAAGGGTATGTGTATGTCGTGAAATTTAGTATCATAATTCCTGGAGTTTAGTTCCCCCTCCCACGCCATATCCTTCTTCACCACCCGTTGTGAATTTTAGACAGATTTCAGATGCGGATTATACTCCGATTAATTTTACCAATATTCCACGAATTGCAGTATTTTGACTATTACTCTTTGAGTTTTGCTCAGATTGTTTTGATAAAACACACGAATGTTCCACTAATGGTCAGCTACAAGGTTTAAAATTGGAGCAATGATGTAATTTTTAAAAAGTTCGACACATTTGTTTTTAGTAGTTTATGTTCAAAATCTGTCTCCGACGAGGCTTTTTTGTCGGGTCACCTTGAAACTGGGCTATTACATTTTAGATCAGCCGATTTCGTCTGACTAGTCTCATCATATCTGTTTGGAGGGGGGGGGGGGCATCCATCGTATGTGTGTATGTACGTGTGTGAACTTGTAGTCAAAATGCTTTTACTAAACATTTTATGTCGGATTACTTTCAAATTTTGCATAAACGTTTACTAGGCAGGTCTTATTTTGAAATGTTTTGGCAATCCGGCAAAAATTGGCAAATGGAGGGCACAATTTCAATCGGATTCCTTTCCAAGTGGTACAGTTGTACCCTAGATTATTCTCTTTTTTTTTTTTAAAAATCTTTTTATTGCCTCTCCGCAATAAACGGACCTAAAGTGGGCGCGCATTTATAATTTCACGTTATTTTTTGTTGGCGATCTCAAAATATTGGCTAAGTTGGAGGGGGGGGGGGTCGTTTTAAAATTTGTTTGGTAGCTTATTTTCAAAATATTTCAACTCCACCGGTTTGGATAGGATTCCTTTCAAATTTTATACGAATGTTTACTAGTTGGGCGTCTTTGAAATATTTTAGCGATCCATAAAATGGCCGAATGGGAGGGTGGTTGGATTGGTGGGGTCGACATTTTTTCTTTTTGGTGGCCAATGTTCCAAAAGCCTTTTCTTCCACAATTTTTATCGGATTCCCTTAAAATTTGGCATACATTGGCGACTCACCAAAAATTAGCAAAATGGGGGGCATTTTTAATTTTTTGATAGCCAATTCTCAAACTGCTTCTTTCCCCACAATTTTGATCGGATTCTTTTCCAATTTTGTATGATTGTTCCCTAGATGGTTCTTTTGTGAAATATCTTTTTTATTCCCCCAAAATGGGGGAACGGGGGAGGTATTTACAATTTTTTGGTTGCCAGGCCTGAAAATTTACTTTTCTTGGCGATTCACCAAAACTGACCAAATGAATGGCACATTTAAATTTTTTGGTAGCCAGTTTTCCAAATACTTTTTCTTCCACAATTTTAATTGGATTGCCTTCAAATTTTCCAGAACTATTTCCTGATAGTCCTCTCCTTGAAAAAAATTTCTTTTGTAGATTCTCCAAAAATTGGCTAAATGGCGCCATTTTGCAATTTACTGTAAGTCAATTTTCAAAATGTTTGTGCTCCTGAAGTTTTGATTGTATTCACACCAAATTGTGTATGAATATTTTCTGGATGGATGCGATGCGCCGTAAATTGATCAAATGGCGCCATTTTGATTTTTTTATTAACTGATTTTCAGAATGATTCCTGTCCAACGATTTTGACCGCATTCCTTTAAAATTTTGTACGAACGCTTCCCAGGTGGTCCTCTCTCGAATAATTACTTTTTTTAGCGATTCTGCAAAAATTGGCCAAATGTAATCTTCACTTTTTAAAATTTTAGACCATTTCTTGACCAATTTCTCCAAATTTGAATCTCAGCTTAGGGCTCGCTGTCGTACATACGCCGTAGTATAAAATGTAAAATTTGAATGTTATTTAGTTTGGCAATTTGATCAAATTTGACATTTTAGTCAAAAGATGGCAAAAAAAAACGAGTAGAGGTACGGCACTTTGGACCTTATTTTCGAACTCCCAACAGTAGAACTGTTAACGTAAGGTATAAGGGGAACAGGACGATTCACACAGAAACCAATTCGCACAAAAATTCCTTGGATGATTCACCCAAACTCTTGGACGATTCACCCAATTTTTTGTATGATTCACCCAATGTTTTTTGACGATTTTTCCAAATATTTTGGACGATTCACCCAAGTGGTTTTGACGATTCATCCAAAACAGTGGACGAATAATCCTTTTTTTTTACTTAATTAACTCGTTATATATTATAATAATAATACTGTATATAATGTAATATAATTTTTTATGATTACAGTATTTTATCGTATTTAAAAAATGCAAAAAAAGTTGTCTAACAACATTTTTATTGCAATTAATTCTCGAACAGGCGATATTTTACCAGTAATCAACTCACATTTACGCAGTACAGTTTTAGTGACTTGCGCAGTAGTTTTAGCGACTTTCGCAGTAGTTTTATTGACTTTAGTCGCAGACTTTCGCAGTAGTTTGACATAATTATAACCTGTCGATTGATGCGGTGCAACTGGGTTTGAATATAGTGAAAGTTGCATAATATTCAGTCATTTAAGCCATTTTTCAGAGTTAGAAATAAACGAGTTACTGATTTCACGTCTTTTTCTTTTGTTTCTAGTACATTTATAATCTCACACCGCCCAAAATAGTTAGATGAATCGTCCAGGCGCATTGGGTGAATCGTCCAAAGGTTTTGGATGAATTGCTTATGGATTGGATGAATTGGTTTTTGTGTAAATCGGGTTTTTGTGTGAATCGTTCGACACCCATTTTTTAGTTATCAATTTCGCTAAATTGGCTAATTTGACTGAATTCTGGGAAAAATGGGGCATCTCGAAAACTGCTTTAGATAATTTGTCCAAATCGGAAAATTTGGTCACATTCCGGGGAAAAAACTATTTAGCGCAGAAACTGAGAAAGAGATCTCGGTTTGGACTTCGTTGTACACATTATGTAATTGTAAAATGAGTCAATTTCGTGAATTTGCAATTCCGGTGGCAGAGAACTGTAAAAACAATTTGCTGTAAGCCATGAACCATTATTATAGTCTTTCCAAAACTGACGATGATTTGTCAAATTCGCAGAAGCTTTGTCTAAAGCATTATGTGAATGGTAAATGGGAAAACTTTTTTTTTTGAAACGCATGGCACCATAGAACGTCAAAGCGTTGCGTCATTGCTTTAACTACGTCGACACGTCAGATTAGTATTTTGTAGGATAATACTTTGTGTGGGTCCAACGGTTCATAATGTATTTGGTGACCCGTCATGTGACGTCATTACGTGTTTTGAACACTAGAGTTTGTTAAAAAGATAACCGCCGAGTTTGTTAAAAAGATAAGTCCGATCAGCTTCAAAGTTGGTGGCATTATGCCTTGGTTGGGTCCGCCGATTGCTGTTGTAATTGACGAACATTAGACAGTGCGTGACGTCATATGACGCCAAAACGTATAAAATGCGTCATCACTATAATTTAAGAACGCCATGTCGGATCGGCTTCAGACTTGGAGGGAATATGCCATAGGCATAATAAAGCGCAGCGTATGACGTCAAATGACGCAGGGTTGTAGAGTTTTTGACGGTGGATATTACTCTGTTTAATCTGTCATGTCAAAAACACTTTTGGACAAAAAAATTCTCAAAAACTCAATATTGTGCGACATTTGGGACCGTTTTTTGCTTTTATCTCTTTTATTTATTTTTATACATTCTATTGCTTCGAACTCACTTAGCGTCAGCTCCGGAGTTCCATCACGATGCCTCAGATGAAAAATATCCGTTTAACGTCAGCTGGCGTCTTAATCTACGGAGTTCCTGTGCCCACGAAGCCACCCCCCCCCCCCCCCCCACGAGTCGCTAATAATCTCCTGCTTAATGTCTCGATGCTTCAGTGTCAAAAACTTTCGTAGATAATGGGGGCTGTTTTTGCTAAAATATCACACTTCAACTTCATTTGTGAATGAGAAATTGGACAACATCCACAAAGGCGGTAGACCAAAGGACTTGATATGGCAGCATTTCTTAAAGGTTTCCGAGGAAAATAAGAAATACGCACAATACAAATTATGCGACCACAAGCTTGCGAATAGAGCTGATCGCATGAAAGCACACTACATCAGATGTACAACTAATCAAACACGCACCAGGCTAGATGATAATACTACGTTTACCGACCTTCCAGTACCAGTGAAAAGAAAGAGATCGCCGCCTCCATAGCTAGCGCCGGTGACATCAACACAGCCTAAGATTGATGACAAGGTCACCAAAACATCAAAGGCTACCAAAGACGCACTGGATCTACAAACTGGGCGCTGTTTCTGCGCTTGCAACATACCGTTCAACATAGCCGAGCACCCCGAGTTCAAGAAAACAATAAACCTACTGCGCTATGGTTATAGACAACCAACTCGGCAGGCACTCGGTGAAGAACTACTTGATGCTGTGTTTGCAGAAATTGAGGAGACAATGAAAAGAATGTTATCTGGCAAAACTGTGACACTGATTCAAGACGGATGGAGCAACGTTCACAATGATCCTATAGTGGCACCAAGCGTGCAAGCTGATGGGAAAACATTTTTCCTAGACAGCGTTGATACTGGCGCTATGTCAAAGTCAGCCGAAAATTGCAAGAAGTTTCGATCAAAACTGCCAAAGAAACGTACAGCTGCACAGTGAAAACTGTAGTAACAGACAATGCTGCAAATATGTGCAAAATGCGACAAGCTTTGAAGGAGGAGAATCCCGATATTGTCGTGTATGGCTGCTCTGCACACTTATTGAACTTGCTGGGAGAAGACATAACTCCAAAAGACGTCATGAAACACGTGAAAGACGTCAACAAGTACTTTCGGAATCATCACAAGCCTAACGCCTGGTTGAAAGAATGCAGTGGAAGTGTGAAACCACAGCTCATTGGGGATACGTGCTGGAAATCACAACCAACCTGTTTGGATGTGTGTCAAAAATCGCAACCATTACCTTCAAATAGAGGGGGCGGGTAGCTCAGTTGGTAGAGCGCTCGTCTTCGGATCTAGGGTGTATAGCCGGTACGGGTTCGAATTCTGCTCGTGCCTATTAGCTGTGCACTCAGTTATGATCCCCCTAGGAATTTAAACTGGAATGGCCCATTTCAGTATAATGTGGCAGGGTTGTCCTGATATAGCGCTGAGATCGCTGAAAGGGACTTAAAACACCAATAAACCAAACCAAACCTTCAAATATGCGACGCTCATGAAGATGACATCGATGTCGGAATCACAAGAAAGATCAATGATCTACAAATCTACCAAAGCGCCAAGCATCTCGCCTAGCAACTCCGTCCTATTGCTGATGCGATCGATGTCTGCCCGTCAGACAAAACGTGCATTGCGGGCGCCACTCATACGTGGTTGTCATTAGCTCAAAATCCAGTTTTAGAAGGACACAAGAACGCTGTCGAGAAACGTCTAAATCAGGCGCTAATAGATGTGCACTATACGGCTTACAAGTTACACCCGAAGTACCAAGGAGAGCTTCTGAATACAGACCAGTTAGGGTCTGTCCATGCATTCTTGTCGGATCGTGACCCAAATAACATCGCAACGCTGATTGCCTTGGACGCAAAAACCTCGCCATTTCTTTCAACATACTTCAGTGAAAGCGCAACATCAATGAATGCTGTTGTCTGGTGGAAAGCATTGGGCATGTACTCTGTACCGGACAGTTTCATAAATCTAGCAGTAAAGTTACTAGGATCCCCATCATCGTCGGCATCTATCAAACATGTGTTTTCCAGTTTCGGAATAATCCACACAAAGGTTAGAAACCGACTCGGAAATGACAAAGCAGCAAAACTTGTGTTTTGCTACAGAATGCTGCGAGGAAAAGAAGAAATAGACTATTAACATTTAACCTATGTCATGTCATTTTGTACAAGGTGATGATTGTAAACATGTGCAGTAATATATGTAATAACTAACCAGTGGTAGTTTTTGACAGCATTTGACAGTTTAAGACAGTTTTAACCGGTTTTTGACGGTTAATGACAGGCGTCATGTCAAAAATAGTTTTTGACAGTCAAAAACACAACCCTGAAATGACGTCATATGTTGTGGACATTAGATTTTGTTGACAGGATAACTCAAAAACGACAAGTGAATTCAGCTTTAAATTTGGTGATGTTATGCCTTTTATGGTTATGAACGCGTCCAGGGTGAGCGGCTGGCTGGACATAGCATGGCACAGCATTTTCTATTGTGGTCGTATTTGCACGCCTCTTCAGGATTGTTTCGAGGTATCAAGCTATTCCATATATGGGAGCGGTTATGTAATATGTGCTTGCAGTAACTGGAAGTATTTTCACTTCTGAATTGGGTCATCCAGTATGTCCTGTTATGACAAGCAGCTCACAATTTTGGCACAAATTCCATTCCCCTTCCATACCCCGCACTCCCCACTGCAGTGAGTTATCTACTGTAAAGAATGCCTTTCGTGTGCTTTTGCTGATGTGAATGTACGAAAACAAGGTATGTTGGTGCAACTAGACAGTTTTATATAGGTGTAAGTACAGTTTGGGTACAGATCTAAACCGCGAAAAGGGTAAAAGGGCCAGGGTTGCGTTCAGAGCCGTACCTACATTAGATTGCGCTGCGGGCTGACAGTAAACCGGAAAAATCCAATGAAATGGGGAACTGGTTATGCAGCGACCACCGGCGGGACTGGGATAAAAAAAAGACAAACCTGTTTGTAGCGATCACCTTCAAGATCTGATAAAAAAGGCGTGCATTAAAACAAGCTGTTTGTGGTTCCCACCTTCTGGAGCCGGATAAGGACGTACAGTGAAACCTGTTTTTAGCGACCATCTCCAAGAATCGGATAACAGACAGACCTGTCTGTCATGACCCGGATACAAAAAGACTTACAGTAAAACCCCTGTACTGACCACTTTCCAGACCCGTATTAAAAAAGACGTGTTGTATAATCCCGTCTGTGGAAGGAGAGCGGTTACCTGGGTATTGAGGCTTCTTGTCTCTTAGGCAGGCCTTTCAAATACACATTCTGCTGAGGGACTTGTTTGCCAATACATGCCTTTGGTCCTTCTCTTCGGCCCAAGAAGGGCGTTCGTGAACTGGCCCGTCACGATCAATAACGGCTGGTCGTTCAGTTTAACCATACTGCGGCTCTAGGGTCAATCGAACGGCGTTGGATGGAGAATACCGCCGCGTCTAGTAGAGTATTCCAGGTGTCCTAGCCCTAGGCGGGTAACCCCCGTTGCCGAAATAGGTGGTCATAGTAAGGCCGGGGCCGGCAGACCTGGAAGAAAATTTTCAAAAAAACACTTAATGGATAAGACAAAAGAAAAACAAAATACATCACCGACACCCAAAAGACCAAGGATTGAGGTGGGGTCTCCCCCTGCTTCATTTCCACAATACCTGATTATCACACCGATAGAGGGCACGTTCAAACTATCCCCCTTCGCTATCCAGAAGGGGGTGGCATCGATAGTGGGAAATCAATTTAACATCAAAAGGCTCCGCTCGGGGGACATTCTAGTCCAAATAGCCACTTTACAACAATGTAAAAACCTCCTGAAAATAACATCTTTCGTAAACACCCCAGCTAAGTGCTCTGCCCACCGAACCTTAAATTTTTGCAGGGGAGTGATCACCCACCCTGAACTAAGATTTTGCTCAGATGAAGAATTAGTCGATGGACTACAGGACCAGGGTGTGACAGCAGCGCGACCTTTGGGCCAACGAGGAACATTTGTCCTTACCTTCTGCAAGCCTACTTTGCCAGGCAATATAAAAGTTGGATATTTAAGCCTACCAGTGAAAATATATATTCCGAACCCTATTCGTTGTTTCCACTGCCAGAAATACGGGCATAACAAAGACAAATGCAGAAATCAAAAACCCACCTGCGCAAAATGCGGGGAGGAAGGGCATGAATATAGTTCATGTACCTCTCACAACCCCAAATGCATAAACTGCATGGGCAGCCACCCGGCTTCATCCAAGGATTGTCCGCGGTGGCATGCTGAAAAGAAAGTGCAACAGATAAAATTTGAAAAATCGGTGTCTTATCCCGAAGCCCGAAAACTGGCTGCTACCCTCCTCCCATCAAATGCGAAAACATATGCTAGCTCAGTAAGACCCAAGTTTCAGGATTCTGCCTGTCAAACTGACATCACATGGATTACGGAACAAAAGATTTTTTCGCCACCAAAGCAACAACGGCCTTCTAGAAAAACAAAAGATACTAAAACTGAAACGGATTCCAGTCTTTGTGAGTCTTTACCAAGCACATCTCCTGAGCTGTCAGGGAAGAGAGACGGGTCTTGTACTCCAAGCCCCCAATCCTCTCAGCTGGGCCACGAAACAAAGGCAAGACTCAAACAAAGAGCTCAACTTGCCAAACAGAGGTTGCGCACAAACCTTACGGAGGAAATGAGTGGGAATAGATACTCCCCTCTTATGGATGCTGGCGATGGGAGACCTGCAGGCAGAACCTCCCCTAAGCCACCCCGCTCAAATGAAAAGCCTCCAAAAGTAACGATTAACAGAAATCGAGCTCTTAGCAAGTAACGATGACAATAATTCATTGGAATATCAGAGGTTTTTGGACCAACTACCATGAATTGTTAACACTTATGCACTTAAATGATCCGGCAGTATTTTGTCTTCAGGAAACATTCAGCAAAAACGACAATCCACCAAAACTTAGAGGATATACGTCATACAACAAACCCTCATCGGATGACAGAGCGACGGGTGGAATCGCTATGTTTGTTCGAAGTGATCTCTTACAAAGCGAAATTAAACTAAATACGCCTTTCCAGACCCAGGCGATTCGTATCACGCTTGGCAAAACTTTCACAATTTGTAATATTTATTTGCCACCACAATTGAGACCTCGACTAGAAGAGTTGAATGACCTAATAAATCAGTTACCTAAGCCAGTCCTATTCGTGGGCGACTTTAATGCTCACAGTACATTGTGGGGCAATAGTTACGTAGATTTGAAGGGAAAATTGGTAGAAAATCTCCTTAACCATCATAATTTAACCATTTTCAACGACAAGTCATACACATATCTTCACCCTGGTACTGGTTCAAAAACCTCTATTGACCTTTCTATAGCATCTGCTAATTTATATCTTGATTTTAATTGGAAAGTGTTGGGTGATCTCCACGGCAGTGACCACTTTCCTATTTTATTGTCTGAGTCTAAAGCATACCACGAAAAAAGATCCCCAAAATGGAAGTTTCAGAAAGCAGACTGGTCAGAATTCCAAGAATTATGTCATCAGAGTATCAAAAGGAAACATTTTACTGATGATGAAGACGAACATATCTCATTATTTACCTTTCTTCTCCATGGAGTTTGTGAAAAATCTATCCCAAGGACATCAGGATCCCGCAAGAAACCACACAAACCGTGGTTTAATGACGCTTGTAAAGAATCCATAGCGCTTCGTAAACAAGCTCTCAAAAATTTTTCAGACTACCCAGACATTACAAGAAAAATAGAATATCAAAGGGCCAAGGCAGTTGCGCGTAAAACAGTCAGAAAAAGCAAACAAGAGTCCTGGCATGAATATGTTTCTCAACTCAACACAAATAATTCTCTAAAAAAGACCTGGGACATGGTTAGAAAAATATCTGGCAAGAACACTTTTAGCACAGTAAGCCATCTAGAAGCTAACAATAATATGATCACCGACCCAAAGGACATTTTAGATACCTTAGGCGAAACATTTGAACATAACTCATCTTCCGAAAACTATAGCCACGAGTTTAGACGTTATAAAGAAACAGAAGAAACTAATCCTCTTAACTTCTATTCTGACAACAGCGAAGCGTATAATGAGCACTTTTCTCTTAATGAATTGAGAAAGGCCATAGGTAGTTCCCATGATTCAGCAGCAGGACCAGATGACATACATTATCAGATGCTTAGACATTTGCCAGACCATACCCTAAAGATCCTTTTAGAATTGTTAAATCATACCTGGAATTCCGACACTTTTCCAGAAATATGGAAGGAAGCCACAATAATACCAATACCAAAGCCAAACAAAGATCCACGAAATCCTCAGAATTACAGACCAATTTCCTTGACAAGTGCCCTGTGCAAAACATTTGAGCGAATGGTAGCTGAAAGATTAAAATGGTACCTGGAAAGAAACAACTTGCTTGCCGACATACAGAGTGGCTTTAGGAAACAAAGGAGCACTCTGGACCATCTTGTAAGACTAGAATCTTTTGTGAAAGAAGCTTTCAATAACAAGGAACATGTTGTTACCGTTTTCTTCGACTTGGAAAAAGCTTATGACACAGCATGGAAACACGGAGTACTAAAGGATCTTTTTGATTTCGGCCTCCGAGGCCGTCTGCCCCAGTTCATAAAAGGATTCCTGGACGACCGTCGATTCAGGGTTCGCCTTGGTACAATATTCTCAGAATACTTTGAACAAGAGGAAGGCTTCCCCCAAGGATGCATCCTTTCAATTCTACTTTTCCTGATAAAAATCAACAATATAAAAGATACACTGAGACAGGGGATAGATAGCTCACTCTTCGTGGATGATTTTGCCATGTCGTGTAGAGGCAAAAGTATGAATTTAATACAGCGTCGTCTTCAGCAGAGTATTTATTCTCTCCAAGTTTGGGCGAATAAGAATGGTTTTAAATTCTCACAAACCAAAACGGTTTGTATACACTTTTGTAAAAAACGAAAACAGCACGACGATCCAGTTTTACACATCTCTAACGTGCAAATCCCTGTTGTCAAGGAAAACAAATTTTTAGGTTTAATTTTTGATAGCCAACTTAGTTTTATCCCACATATCAAACACCTCCGAAGAAAGTGTCAGAAGGCCTTAAATTTACTGAGAGTCATCTCCTCCCACGATTGGGGAGCAGATCGTGATATTAAACTCATGTTGTATAGAGCTCTAATTAGATCGCGACTGGACTATGGCAGTATAGTTTATGGCTCAACTAGACCATCATATCTCAAGATGCTAGAACCGATACAGAATCAAGGCTTAAGAACATGTTTAAATGCCTTTAGAACATCCCCAGCCGACAGTTTACACGTTGAGGCAAATGAACAACCTCTCAATATACGGCGGTTAAAACTTGCCATGCAGTATTGTTTAAAACTTTACGCCAATAGAAATAACCCTACTCATCAGATTGTTTTCGGATCACATTATGCGGATAGAGGTACCAATGCTATCCCCCCCTTTGGAACTAGGATTATACCACACCTGCAGGAAGCAGGTATAATCATTGAATCTGTTGCAAATTACAAAATACCTAACCAACCCCCTTGGAAGTTAACGAAACCTGTGGTCTTGAAGACTCTTTCTGAGTCCACAAAAGAACGAACTAACCCGTGTGTATTTCAGTCAAAATTTGCAGAATTAAAGGATAATTATAATGACTACCATTTCATATATACCGATGGTTCCAAACTTGAGGACATGGCTGCAGCAGCTATTGTCACAGAAAATAATACATTCAGAACCAGGCTCCCTGATGGGTCTTCTATTTTCTCTGCAGAAGTTAGAGCCCTGCAGCTAGCTATGCAAATTGTCAAGATTAGCCGCTACAAAAAATTCATATTGTGCGTGGACTCCATGTCAGTGCTTGAGTCACTAGAAAACTTACAGGTATCCAACCCAATAATTTTGGACTTGATAGAAAAACACGACGAAGTGGTAAAAGCTGGCAAAGAGATAATATTTTGTTGGGTACCGAGCCACGTTGGAATCCCGGGCAACGAGGCAGCCGACAAAGGCGCCAAAGAAGCGTTAAACCAAGACTGCTCAGATTTCCTTATACCGTCATCAGATTTTAAGTGCCATATTTCTAGATATGTCAAAAATCTATGGCAACAATATTGGGATGAACAAACAGACAATAAGCTATACCAAATTAACCCTGTGGTAGGGCGCAAATTGCCCTCCCTAAATGGCCTTCGCGACGATATGGTAATTCACAGATTAAGAATAGGACATTCTTACACTACTCACAAACACCTCTTAAGAGGTGAACCACAACCCGAATGTATAAGTTGTCAGGAACGGTATACAGTAAAACACATCTTGATAGATTGTATAGACTTCAATCACATTCGCCCCCGTTATTATAGAGTTGATTCCATGAGAGAGCTGTTTGAGAAGGTAAATTCCAACAAGGTCCTAGAATTTTTAAAAGAGATTAATATGTATTCCTATGTGTAGACTACCATTAAGTCTATTTTTAGTATATTTTTTAGTATATTTAAGATTTTATTTTATAATCATTTTTAATCAATAAAGTATAAATTCGACAAAGTTACCAGGAATGACACAATATGACCTACAACAGGTTGGCGGTGTCGTTAAACCAATCAAATAACTAACTAACAAATGTATAATCCCAGTGTAACGTGACCACATTCCACATTGCTTCACTTATACTTAGACGCATTTAGCAATTAACGATTAAGATAACAAGTCAGACTACCTAGTTCTCCCTCCCCTATATGTATATATATTAGGGCTGTGCGGTTAAACCGGTTCACCTGAAAACTGCGGTTTTTTATTTTCGCGGTTCAGTTAATCGGTTCGAAAATGGAAAACCGGTTTTTTTCCTGTTCTTTTAATCTTGTGCTGTGTTCGCTTTTTGTTTATTTATATTCGTTTACTTTTAGCAATTTGTCTGCAAAACACAACGCAAAGCCAAAAATAGGTTTCGTTGCTTCCCGTTCTATTTTACACGCGATCTTTCGTGCGATATGTTAACAAAAGATGTGCAACGTCAAGGTTTCAGTTTGCTCGACCCAAAAGTATCGAACTTATAAACCTCTGAACGTAATTTGTTGCGACTTATTGGCGCGGGCTGGGGGCTTTGCATCTCCTATGCCTATGTTTTTAACCCAGCCGACTGTGTCGGACTGGGTTAGTCGTATCACTATACGGGGCTTGAATGTATGTGCGCATGTTAAACTTTTTCTTTAAAATGCTACTCCTCCTACAGTCTTGCTCCAATCGTTTTGATATGACGCAGGAATGTTCCCTGGGTGGTCCCCACTGGTTATTACTTGTTTTGACGATTGACGAAAAACTGACAAACTGGCGGTACTTTTGTGCCCGTTTTGACCCATTTTTTAAATGCTACTCCTCCTACAGTTTTACTCCAATCGTTTGGATGTTACGCAGGGATGTTCTCCTGGGGTTCGCCTACCAGGCTGTTATTTTTTTCGCGGTTCGCCAAAAACTGCCGAAATGGTGGAACTTTGAAGTTTGGCAAAAACTGAAATAAATGGTAATAAATAACTGAATTGTCAAACCATTCATTTCTCTCAGTCTTTTTCAAATAGTTATAAAATTTTAATCGAAAGTTTCTTAGGTGCTTCTCCACCCGGACTTCGGTTTTTGTCGCAAATGACAAAAATGCCGAAATGATGGAATTTAAAAATTTTTGTGAAATTGTGTAAATGTCGGGAAATACGTGAATCGTCAAAACCCAACCTCTCCAACGCCCCTTTTCGGTTAGCTTCCAAATTCGAATTAAATGTATTTTACATACTTCATTATTTTGGCCTAACAGTATTCGTTTCGTTTCTCTCTTTCCTTGTTTGGTAACTCGGCTGGGTCATGTCCTTGGACATCCTCGTTATGTTTTGCCAAAGGAATTGGACAATTTGAAATTGTTGAACACTGAATTATGTTAGTTGAAAATTGAAGCAGAAACTCAGTGCAATTGCAACTGCTGATTTTTACGAAAAATATCGATTTGTATACAGAGCAAAACAGAACTCCTGCTTAAGAAGTTATACTCATGTTTTTGATGCGATAAGTAAAATCACTCTATTCTTGGCCAATAACGTGTCTCATGAAAAAAACCGGTGTTAGAAAACCGGTTCGAACCGCGGTTCATTTTTTCGAACCGGTTCACAGCCCTAATATATATATATATATTATAAGTGTCATTCCAGCAATACGGGGACCATTTTTGCTGAAAACCACAGTATTAGGGAGACCAAAAACTTAAAGAGACCAAAAGTTGGTCTTCTTAATTCTTAGCGTGTTTAAACGTTATGAAACTACACAGTAAACAAAAAAATGATTATATAGCATGGTGAATATCATATTTTTTGTTTTAAAATTAAATTTGTTCGTTGCCACTTGATTACAAGCTAAAAAACATATATTATTTATTCCAAACGGTCTCCCTAAGTGCTATATATAAGGCATGGTCCCCGTATTGCTGGTTGCAGATCTATATATATATATATATATATATATATATATATATATATATATATATATATATATATATATATATATATATATATAAGGTAATAAGTCTTACAATTCTGAAGTAGTATCAAAGTGTCAAAATTAACTTTGTAAAGTGAAGATTGGTGAAACGACGGAAAAGGATGGGGGTCAGGGGGAGGTGAGTGTCGAGGGAAATATTTGTTTTTGTTTACAAAAACAGAACGGCAGTGGCTGGCTGAGAAAAGTGTTTGACATGTTCGGGTGCATCGGTGTTGGTGTGCAATGGCAGCTCTAGTTATTGTAGTAGTTCCATGAGTGACGCGTCATCGAAACTGAAGATTTAACATGTAGAAGAGGTATAGAGGGCCCTAGGGATAGGTATAGAGAGCCCTTGGTGAAAGGCTTATTTTGTTTTCGGAGTATGTGTTAAAGAAACTATTTAATTGAAATGCCCAAATGTGGTCAAAGATAGTTAATTGCGGCAACATACCAGCGGCATGGTATTTATACAGATTTGCGACCTATACGTCAGATAGCATCGGTGAAAAAATTATTAATGTATGTAGCAATCCATGTTTGTAATCGCCCCATAGCAACAACAGCCTGTTTAAGGTTCAACGGCAGGGATAATCTGGCACATACAGGATGTGGTTAGCATCTGTCTCTCGCCTCAGCCTTTCCATAGAAAAGACGTCACCGCATTCTTGGCTGCTTGAGTGATTGCTTTTCTGCACTCATTCCCCGTCTCGGCAAACATCGTAAACCCGCGCCGTACCATGTTTGTGGGGAACCTTGGCATTCTTTCTCCATCCAGAAACACTGTCTTCACACTTCTTTCAGGTTAAACAGCTACTCTACTCTTCAGTCAGCTCTTCCTGTTTTCAGAGTTTGATTTACGGAAGGCTGCGTATAAAGTGAGAAAATCTCGAAACATACTGATGCTTTTATATTTTCAGGCACACATGGCTACGACAATGATCTTTCTGCAATGCACCCCATATTTATCGCACACGGACCGGCCTTTAAGAAGAACTATACGAGCAGTCAGTTCAACAATGTTGACATTTATGGACTCATGTGTCACATCCTACACGTGCCACCTGCCCTAAACAACGGGAGCTTTGACAACATCAAGCAGATCCTTTACGTCGAAGAAGGACTGACGCTGAGTTCGGTAACGTGTAAGTATACAGGATGTGCATAAGAAAACCAAAATAAACCTGCTTGTATCACCGTTATAGCTTGATCTTTAAACGGGTCGATTCTAAAAGAAATGAAATTAGAAAGATTTCGAGGACTATTTTAAGAAATGTGGTTTTTGCATACAGTTAGAAAGAAATTAAAAAAACGTTTTCATTTAATCGTCTGTGACTTTTACAGGTTATTTCCGCGTGTTATTACGACTTGTATTTTTTTTTTTTTTTTTTTTGCCGCCCACCAAATTTCAAGATGTTTTGATTAATTGTTTATCATGTAAAGAGAGTTAACTAAGCGTTCAAAAATAAACTAAAATTCCCGTAAAGTAAAATGCCATATTTCCAAAGGTACAGCCAAATATGATATGCCTCCCTTGTGTCAGTGTAAATGTGCATGGAATTGGCGGCGTATCACTGAATCCCACAGAACGACGCTGCTGATTGAGCTTGGCGTGGTCCGCAGATCAACCGTTATAGATGGTCTTGTTTTCTGTTGTAGTGATGGGAACTATAGTCTTCTGTGCACTTATTGCGGGCTTGTTTTGTGTTGCCACGTCAAGGCTGTATCTTAAAAAGCGAGGAACGCGGCAACGTAACATACCTCTACCGATGATGACAAGTTTAAAGACCGATCAAAAAATGCCACTACTTTCTTCGTCCGAAGAGGACGATCTTGCCTAACTGTGGTCTGGGAATCCAGGACAACTAGCAGATGGACAACTCGCAACTGGACCGTTGGCAACTAAGTGAAAAAGTGGACAACTGGCAGCTGGAATTTTTTTTTACATTTTTTTGGGCAATGTTTTAGGGAGTGCGCCCCCCCCCCCCCCAGCGCATTGGATTTAGGATCTGTGCGCATTTCTCGAAAAAGAAACTGGCAGAAAGTTATAGAATAATATGTTGCTGCGAGGATTTATCAATGTACATGAGTAGGTTAATGAATTTAAAATGCAATTAGGGAGTATATCCTCCCTGTTATATGTGTTCGAGTATCTCAGGGAAGAAGAAGGGACAAAAAGAACAAATTGTTAAAACCCCGTTAAAAATGTAATATTTAATTCATATTTTACCTAGGTATTCCAGCGCCAAAAACAAAAAAAAAATATAAAATATTTAACAATTTTGTTAAATAAATGGAAAATATCCACGTTGCGAGTTGTCCACTTTTTCATTTAGTTGCGAGTTGTCAGTTGCCAGGGTTGCCAGTTGTCTGGATACCGTGGTCTGGTGTGCTTTGTGCCTTATTTAATCTGGTTATAGGTCTAGAAAAGGTAGAATTGTGCTCGCGCAAGCAGTGAAAAATAATTCAGTCAGTTTTTGTCATTGTTTATTTCCTTTCCGTCATTAAAAGGGCGATTGATGTTGCAAGTTTTATAACAGATTTATTGGTTTATATAGTCTACGATTACCCGAGTTTCTGCCAGCGTGACAGTTTTTTGCTGTTTGCTCTGCTTGTCTTCCATGATTTACGTTACACTAGGAATCTGCACATATCTAATGAATTGTTGTTTACAACGTGAAATATGATGACGGATACCAAATGTGAATTATTTAAAGTAGAGGTTCAGTCAGATCTTGCGTATGTTAAGTGCAAATACATTGTTGAAGCTCTATAAAATTTTGATTCTGATATATTTAGTGGTTTATATATCACTGTTAAATGTTTTCGAATTGTTTGCCTTATTTGGTGCACTTTTAATGATTTTACAAGTATTCATCGCTTAGACATGAATGATTCGGCCTGTGTGCTTAGAAGTTGGTTAGGATAAAGTCTTCATCATGTACACGACATCAATTTTTTCGTATATTTTTTTAGCTAAGAACTCAAGCAATGAAGTTAAGAACTTGTTAATGGTGTGTGGTTAACCGCCATGGTGGCGGGAGTAAAGTCATTGACCAACAAACAGACGAAATCGGTTCATTACATAAGAACGTCCTTTAATCTTTTGTTCTTGATATATTACTGCATGTACTGCATATACCACGTAAATCATTAGCTTTGCGAAGAAAATACAATAAAAGGGCTCGAAACGATATTCAGGTAACCGATTACGGACAGGCAGTGTGTACTGATGTGGATCATGTATTGGCGTCGCTTTTAGTGAAGCTAAAATATACTGACTTCAGGATTTGATTGAACATTCCATTGTGTGTATCGGTGAACACGAGCTGTCGTTCGCCGTTTGCACTGTGTACTCTGTGTATGTTTATTTATAGAAGCACAAACAACATGACTGTATAATCAAGCATAAAACTTGAACCTTGATTTGTGATGGTGTCTGCTGCTAGTGAACAATATTTGTGATGGTCTTTTGGGAGAGTAAACTGTAGGCTGGGGTACGGTAGCATGTGTCTATCCGAAAGTGGCGTAGCTTAATGCTGTATAAATTGTAGGGGCGCTTGTAATATTATTGATTATATGTCTGGTATGTTATAATCGGAATAAATCTGCTGCTACGTGTATGTAATGCGCTAGATGCATCGTCCCATTGATAAAGTGGTGGATTTTATTTATTTTTACCGCTGTAATTGGGGGTCTGATGATTATATGAATGGTAGCATTGTCACGCGAACAGAAAGGAACATGCTAGAATCTTTGTTTCGGGGTGGCAGATTTAGAGAAAATTAACAATTAAAAGGTCATTAAACTACACTAGAAGCATACCTGCGCTTCTATAAACTATATTAAATGCAATCTGTTTCACGACCACATTGAAGGAGTAATGAAATTATGGGCAAAAAATCAATCATTTTTTTTTTTACTTTGACTGAAGCTATCCCCAGCTTTTTTATTTTTCAGGCGAAACAATGAAAGAATTTGCTGTATATTTGTATCTCCCTTTACATGTAAATCTTTCGTTGTTCCGCAGTTAATAAGACAGGAGAAAATTGAAACTTGATACATTAAACATATCGCACAATGGGCCGCCGCAACACAGTTAAACGATATCAAACTTGAATGTACAGTTTTCATTAGAAAAAAAGTTATTTTCATTTTAAGTCATTTGGACAGTTATTTGGCAATACATGTATATAGTTAAATGACCTGTTCAATGTGGTCATATGATTGGGTGATGGTGTCGATTTTTATGCTAGATATGTAACAATAGATTTCATTAATATGTACTGAAATCTTAAAAATCACGGGTAGGCACTGATTGATTTCTTTAAACAATTTCTAAATTCTAAAAATGTGAGAACAAAAACTGCGAGATCGCATATCGTGTTTTCTAGTCAAACCAATATGCACTGGTAGATTTATTTAAAAGTGTATTAAATTCTCGGAATTTGAAAGAACTAAAACCACTAGATCGTATCAGCTGGAGCGTGTTTTATAGTTCAAATGTATGGTGAATGTATTATTATTGTAAATAACACATCGCTGGACGGGAATTAGTTTGTATCGTCTTCCTGGTCGGGCCATTAAAAGCAAAGGAAACGGTATGCAGTTGCTCTCAGAAAGATATGATTCAAAAAAAGAAATCGTAGGTACCGGGATTTGGTGGGGGGAGTGGGTGGGGGTGGAGCCACTCCCCCCACCAAATCCCGGTACCTACGATTTCTTTTTTTGAATCGGGATGATACCCCCCGACAATACCCCCCCCCCCCAGATTACACCCCCCCCTAGGACCATACGCCCCGTGCCAATACCCCCTCCCCCCACCAACATTTTTTCCAGTTTTTATTTTAAAGATTTTCATTAACGAACAATAAACTAATACAGTTCTGTGCTCAGTAGTTAAAAGCAAAGCCTTTTCGCTATGATCTAGTTGAAAGGGGTATAATTGCAGTTCTGTGATCTGTAGCTAAAAGCTAAGCAATTTCGCTATGATGTAGTTGAAAGGAGGTATAATTGCAGTTCCACAACGCTTACGACTCATCTCATGTGATCCATTGATAAAAGCTATTGTACATAAAAATACTCTATGATCTAGTTAAAAGGTTTATAAATGCAATTTAATGCATACGTTCCATAATTGTAAATGTCAAATCGCGCCCCAGTTGATTGCAATTAACTGCTGCCCAACGGAGTTGTTGCAGTTTGTGCTAAACCTGTCCGGAGTCACAAAATATATTGGTTGACGTATCCGGAGTCACAAAATTAGGAACATTGTTGGCGACTTCGCAAACCGCAACATACTGGACTACCTTCGTGGAATAGCGCACAATATTAAGTTTTGAAAGATGCCGACCATGAACTTGCAGGTTTGACTGTGAATGAGACGCAGACTCGATATATCGATGAAAAGATTAAACATAGTTTTGGAGAGAAATAAAATATGTCTGTACCCTTCTTTTCATTTTCTTGTAATGTTGAAAACCGGAAAAAATGATGGTGGGGGGGGGGGGGAGGGGGTATGGTCCTAGAGGGGTATGGTCGGGGGGGATATCACCCTGGGGGTGGGGATATTGTCTGGGGGGTATGATCCGGAACCCCAATATGACAAGCATAAGAACAAGAAAACAAAAGAAAGCCTTGTATGAAAACATGTGGCTACCAAAATAAATGTTAAATCTGTGGTGTTATATCCAGTACATTACCATAGTTGAAACATTTGGAGGGCAGCAATATATATATGATGGCGACACTCATCGGTCACAACGAATGAGTGTCTCGCTTCAGCTTCGCGGTCTCGATTCGCATTACCTCATACTGTTTGGTAGCCGCGTGGCAGCGGCTCCGCCACGTAGTCTATTGAGTGCGTCCGCTTTCCACGTGGACGGACTCCTACCATATTCCTTGGGGTTGCTCTTTGTAGCGTAGACGTGATCGTCCCACGTGGCGACTTCATCCTCTTAGCTGACCGTAGAAGAGTGCCTTTGGTATGCGGTAGTCGTCCATTCGTACTATACGCCCGGCCCAGCACACTAAGAGTGCCTGAATGCTCATGACTCCACACGTCTCCAGGACCGTGGTGTTGGGTATGCGTTCTTGCCAGCGGATACTGCAGATTCTGCGAAGGCAACGCATGTGAAACGTTTCAAGTTGCCGCTCGTGCCTTCTGTATGGAGTCCACGTTTTACAGCCGTACAGGAGAGAGGACAATACGGCAGCCATGTAGACGTTTATCTTCGTTGTCAGCTTTATGTCGTGATTCTCCCAAAGACGCCTTGTCAAACGGTCAAATGCTACACTGGTTTTGGATAGACGCTGTATGATTTCGTCATCAAGGGAGCCACATAGCACTGCCAAGGCAGCAAAAGTTCTGTACAGATCCTAGTTTTTCACCATTGATCATGACCTATGGATCATGCTATGTGTCAGTAGGACGTGGCTGGCACATGACTTCATTCTTTTTTATGCTGATTGTGAGTCAGCATTTCTTCGCTGCACCGGCAAACCTGTCGACTATTGCCTGAATTTCGTTTAGCGCGAACAGAAGTTCTCTGATTTGTGTTTCTGCCGTCTTGGTGCGAGCCGTTAAGCGTCTGAGGTTGAAAATTCCACCATCTGTTCTAACTTGTAGGTTGACACCACGGTCAAGGTCGCGAGATGGATATTGTAGCATGATTTTGGATATAAAACGCAATCCAGTATTGCTGTAAAATGGCAGCAAATATAAAAAGACTGTGTGCAAGTCAAATTCTGTCTGTGCACACCAGTCAGCGAATGATCAGCGAAAATGAATAAATCAGTGGTTTCTTGCAAGTGTATGAGAGGTTGGAGCTGGCAGATGACGTTCCCACTACATTGTTGGGGGGGGGGGGCAGCCGAGACGGTTCACAAAAAAGGGGACGCAGATTACCGGGGGGTTAGCAGTTGACCTTTTACCACGTGGAGGAGGGCAAAATAAAAGGTAAAATCAATGTACAAGTCGCGACTAATGTACTCGCAATTACGATATCGTTGATTTTCTGTCCAAAATGATTAAGTCTCACCGGGTACATACAGAACAAAAAGCCCTGTTTGTGGCTACCATGGAGAGCGCTTCGCGTCAGTTTCAAGCTGACTCCAGCTCTAGATTTGTGGATTGGAATTAAAGCCTTTCCTGTTAATACAAAAAAGCAACTATTTAATACGTCTTTTTTTTTGACAGAAATAGAAAAAAAGAAGAAAGAAAACTATTATACCTATCTTAAATAAAACTTGTTCGTAATTTCACTGTAACTAATGTAACTAATGTACATACATATGAGGAACAAAGGACTTGAAATGGTTCTTATTCCAGTAAATATCAAGGTACCGTTAATGATTGTGAAATAGTCTACGATCATGCTCAGCTGGTTCTGCTGGGGAACAATTTGTGATTTACATTACACCGAGTATAATTTCAGTTCAGTATTCAGTATTTTTGAGCTCACAAATGTTAACTCCGAGAACTGTGCTAGTAACTTAAGTTACAGACTTCTCATTATTTTTTTAAACGAATCTCGGCCTACCGATTATCTTGGGTCATCGAACAATTGGAAAATGTGATATCATGTCATGTGATGCCTCTTGTTTACATCCTAATTGGGCGCGTCTCGGTTTTACCTGTCAAAAGTGTCAGGGCCGTGGTGTGTTGCCATTTGCAGACATTTCTGATCTCCGCACCGATTTTTAATATGTCCTATTTACAACGCTGCTCATTATTTTGGCCTCTTTAACCGTAAAAAATATACAGAAGTGTACAGAAGTAATGACAAGAGTTGTACAAATCTTTACAGATCGTTGTAATTGCATTGAAAGTAGCCATTCTGTATGTGTTGAAAATGTAGTGTAGTTTTTTGTCAAATTTTATCAAACAAGAACAGTTCTTGTGATTTTCAGTACTATCTATTTACTAATACAGTATAAATTATGTGTCTAGTGATCGTCCAGAGTGAAAATTGTCTTCTCATTAATTTTGAAAAGAATCATGTGATTAAAAAATAAAAGTCAGACATGCCGGGTACACTGTGTGAACCTTTTCATGTGCATTTCAGCAGTACGCTGTAACACCATTGTATATTGTTTCAGCTAATAAATAAAATTCCTGTCTATGTTGATTGTTTATTAAAATGTCCGCCCATCTATTCAGAGAAGTGAGCAAAACGGTTATTACAACCTATTTGTGACTGTTTTTAGTCCAACTGACTGGTCAGTGTTAGTCGGGTAACTTTTGTCCGCGCCCTTGTGTATTTATTTTTATGACAGCCCTGTGAAGCAGGAGAGTCGTACAGTTTTCGTCAGGTCCTGTCTATGTTGATTGTTTATTAAAATGTCCGCCCATCTATTCAGAGAAGTGAGCAAAACGGTTATTACAACCTATTTGTGACTGTTTTTAGTCCAACTGACTGGTCAGTGTTAGTCGGGTAACTTTTGTCCGCGCCCTTGTGTATTTATTTTTATGACAGCCCTGTGAAGCAGGAGAGTCGTACAGTTTTCGTCAGGTCCTGTCTATGTTGATTGTTTATTAAAATGTCCGCCCATCTATTCAGAGAAGTGAGCAAAACGGTTATTACAACCTATTTGTGACTGTTTTTAGTCCAACTGACTGGTCAGTGTTAGTCGGGTAACTTTTGTCCGCGCCCTTGTGTATTTATTTTTATGACAGCCCTGTGAAGCAGGAGAGTCGTACAGTTTTCGTCAGGTCCTGTCTATGTTGATTGTTTATTAAAATGTCCGCCCATCTATTCAGAGAAGTGAGCAAAACGGTTATTACAACCTATTTGTGACTGTTTTTAGTCCAACTGACTGGTCAGTGTTAGTCGGGTGACTTTTGTCCGCGCCCTTGTGTATTTATTTTTATGACAGCCCTGTGAAGCAGGAGAGTCGTACAGTTTTCGTCAGGTCAGCACTTCACGGTCCGTCGTTCACGGTCCTTCACAAAGCCTGCTTTCAGTGTTGTGGAAGCAACTCGGCATAGTGATTTTGCTAGGGTGATAAGGGCGTCAGGCTTCCAAGAAACTGGTGTTATTAAAATTTGCTTGCACCATGGTGCGTAGAAAAGGACAAAAATCAAAATTCATAATAAATACAGACCTTCCAGCGGAACCTATTAAATCTGTTAAAACTTATTAAACCTTTTTTTCAAAATGGACCTATTTTTGCGAAAATGACATATTAAACCTATTAAATTCTATTTTTTTAAACTGCCAGTTAATTTTCTGTTGCCTATTTTTTCAATATTATGCATTTCTTACGATAAAAATTACCCCCCCTCCCCCCCCCCCAAAAAAAAAAAAAGAAAAAAAAATTTAGACTAGCCAACTTCGTCGGCCTGGTTTTCTCATCAATAGAGGGGTATCAGTCGTCTGAATGTACGTATGAAGGTATGTAAACTGTTACTTTAAATTGGCCAAAGGGAGTGGGGCATTTTTCGGTAGCCAACTTTCAAAGTCTTTAAAAATCTTCCATGATTGTGATCGAATTGCCTTCAAATTTTTCATAAATGTTCAATAGGTGGTCCTCTTTTGAAAGAGATACTTTTCTGGCGATCCGCCATAAATTGGCTAAATGGGGGCATTTAAAAATATTCAGTAGCTAATTTCAAAGTGCTTCTTCTCCCACAATTTTGACCGGATTCCTTTATAAATTTGTACAGATTTTCTACAACCGATTTTAACCATATGAAAACCATTTGTGGAGACTACAAGTCTATTGAAACGTGATATACCAGATTACGGCTGATCACAATGTCCCTGGAGATTCTTTTTAGAATATCTGTATTGTTTAAATTAATATAAACCACTGGCAAAAAGTCCGGAATAAAAAGTTTCTGGGTTGGTAGTAGTCAAACCAAGAATACTATTCACTGTATTTATATTTGACTGCAGAAATGGATCATGATTGTCACAGTTGAGACCTTATTGCAACAAATCAGTTAACTGGTTCGAGCAAAACTGTCAGCTGAACACAGGTGAATTGAATGTGTGGTGTATCCTCCACCCGAAGCATAACATTCTCCTGCTCTCCTATGCATGCTGTCGATGCATGTTTGTATTGTTCTCTGTTTAATGTTATCCCACTCTTGTTGCACGATTACCCGGGGGTCTCTCAGGTTGTGACAAGGACGCAGTAAGCGAGCAATTTTCCAACTTTTTCATAATGTCCCATACATTTTCTATCGGATTAAGACTTTTCGCTGGCCACTCCATTCTGGATATCCCTGTTTGGTCCAAGTAATCAACTAATTCAGCTCTGTGGGGTCTGGAATTATCATCAACAAATTGAAACCTGGCAGGATCCATCACCCCGGTGAGTAAATGAACGTGCGGGTGTAGAATCTACTCTTCTCTGTAGCGCGTTGCGTTCAAGTTACCGTCAATGGAGATAAGTTCGCTTTTGACGTGATAACTTATGGCTCCCTAAGCGAATATTCCTCCACTACCAAATAGTTCTGTAGCGTTTGCAAACTGTTCACGATTGAAATCGATTCCACCGACGATGATCGATTGCCCAACGAAGGCGAGCCGCTTTATGGGGAGCGCTGAGGCTTGGCTTCATTAATGCACAACAGTGTAATCCACTGGCGTGAAAACGGTTGATAACGGTGCGCCTGGATATGTTCCTGGCTCCAGGCTCTCTTGCATGCTTCACTAGCTGTAATGATAAATCCAGTATGTGTTTCTTTGTGTTTTTTCGATAATCATAAAAAATGGAAATTCAGATTTAAATAATCGACAAAAAAATTAAATGCTGCGAAATAATGGCATTACCTGTCAACCGCCTGTTCCATGACACTTGATAGGTGAGGTATTGGTCTTCTCTCCGAGTTGTCACACGTGACCTACCCGACCTTGGTCGGTCCTTAACGTCATTTGTCTCAATATTTTGACCAAATTTTGCTGACTGCGAAATGCCAAAGTGCCGCGCCACCGCTTCCTGCCTAATGCCACTTTGAATATGGCCAATAATGATGGTTCAATTAACTTTTGAAATTTTCAGTTTTAACAGTGCAATAACTTCAATAATTTTGGCTCGTGATATTTGTTGAACACGCTGAGGTTGAGAAAGGATTTTTGTGATTTGCGGGAAGAAGACAAGACAGTATTGCGCGATATTACCCATTGTTTCTGAGGTTGATTTTAACACCTTAAATGACAAGCCCGAGTTTGTGAGATTGCAGACTAATCAGTACCCTGTCTTTTCACACAAACGTGATGCCTTGGTAGAATCTACCGCTCTTGGAACCGTTGCATTGCCAAGGAGTTCTGTGATACATCCTAGTAATATTTTTCATTAAAAATGTACTATGTGTCAGAACAGAGCCACAATTTTTTTATTCTGGACTTTGTGCCAGTGCTGTATTTATTGTATATACATTATAACTGTTAAAATAAGAATAAAACTGTTAAAATGTGTCTAAAAACCCTTAAACCTATTAAAACTAGTAATTTATAACGTCAAACCTTATAAAAAGTTACTCTTTGGACGCTCCAACAACCTATTAAAACCTATTTTTGACGCAAAAAAACCCATAAAAATCTATTTTTTAACTAGGGATCTATTAAAATAACCTATTTTTTCCCCGAGGAACACTGGAAGGCCTGTAAATACTGATAATTTCGTAAACTCTTCCTTTTCACCCCCTGCCTTTTGATACGCCTAACTGCTCCCTCAGTTCTTGTTCCTGCCAAGCTCATACCACGTTTTGACAAAAATAATAGTATTCTGACAATTACGGCCTACAAACAGAAAATGTTATTTGTATAATTTGTGTCCAGCCTATTTCAAATTGGCCAGGAATATTCCCAGAGCGGTCACTGTTAAGCATATGTCATTGAAAACAAACTTCAAGTTCAGTAAATTGTTGGTATGTGCTGTGGTTCAAGAACAAAAAGAAATATTTATACCTTCTACTATATCTGTACTGGATACAAACAAGAAAAATAACACCAAAGCACTGAGCTAAACACTTAAATGTCAGGTCCTTACTACGGGATATGCCCAACTCGGGCTTTTGTTGTTGCCATACATCGGGGCCTCATACTGAAGTAATCAACTGTACCCCGTTGCGTGAGAGGTTATTCCTAGTCCACCTTGACAGCTTAGCTGCTTGATCCAATAACCTGTGATAACCTCAGTATGGAGATGATTTGTTGTTTCTGCTGCTGAAAGAAGGCGCTCCTTATCCTGTTGGAAGACAATCAGCTCTTGATGTTGCTCCAAAAGTAACAAGGCATTGATCGCCAAAGCTTCGTCTTTGCCACGACGGGCTGTTAATATGCCTCCAGTAATGACTAAAGCAAAAACCAGCACATACCATGACATTTGCACTACCCAATTAGCCTCTCAAATGCAAAAATCTGCGTACCGTTCGCCGCATTTTCTCCACGCACGTTCGCGTCCACCCAGACGGTAAACGCAAAACCACAATTCGTCACTTACCAGTAGGAATTCCATGCAGCTGTGTCTCAGACAAGCGATTTCGGTGGCGAATCTACGTCAAAATGGCTCGTCAAACTTGCCTTAGACCCCTTAAGTTATGCTCAAGCAATCGACATCTCATTCTAGGGACCCACTACCAAGCCTCCATTTTGACGATTTTCCCAAAGTATGACCACCTCCAAACGTTTCGGACCAAATCTGAAAAATGTCCACGTCTAGTTATTTCCACGGTATTTGCAATGTTTTAGTGGATAAGACTGGAACTAATATCCCCGAATATTCTTGTAGAGAGAGTATACCAAGAAAATGACACAACCACATGGGCGGGTGCACAAAACAAAAAACCCTTCCACCGCTTGTCGTACTGAAAGGAGAATACGGTCAGTGAGCAAGGATACTGTAGGATTTTCGGATCAGCTTCAAAGCCAGTGTTGGTTTTCTTTTTATTTCATGATTTCCGGGGTACATATGATATCTTATGAACTGAATATTTTTGCACTCCTCTGCGATGTTGTTCATTTACGTTAAGAACATAATTTCAGCTGCGCGTAGTGCGACGTTTTCGATACTGGAAGAGGGGAATACGAATGCGTATATGTCCATTAAACGCACTGCAAAAATACCATAGTTTCCTTTGTACGTGGTCTGACAATCACGACATAAAAAGCAATTCTATGCCTAAGAAATGCCCAGTCAAAAGTCTGCTTAACACCTGTTGTCTTTTGTTTGTTTGTTTGTTTTTTTTTTTAAATTTGATTGGTTATCTAGGGTTCTGATTCTGGGTAGATTCCTTTCTGATTTAAAATGGAAATATTCGATTTTTGACTCCGCGTTTGTCTATTGGTAAAACTGTGTAACTAAAAATATTTCCCTGTGACACAATCAAACTCTTCGTTGTTTTTCATCGCAAGTTCAGAACTAGGCTTAAATTGCGTTGTGTTTTGTTAAAACTTGAACAAGCCCAAAAACTCAATGCTCTGAAAGTAAGCCATGAGTGGTATTCTGCTCTGTCCTTATTTTTAAGGACATCCTTATTTTTAAAAGTAAGGATAAAAAAGCTATTCTGCTCTATCCTCAAACTTAAAAAATTCTTTTAAAAATAAGAATAAAAAATAAGGGTGAACCATCTAATCTCAAGAATAAGGGCGTCCTTAAAAATAAGGACAGAGCAGAATACCACTCCAGGTCTACAGGGGGCTTTTTAAAAGGTTGATGAACCTAGCTTACTTAATGCTTATAGCCATGGAGTGTGAGAGCATCCAGAGTCTGTTAAAAAAACAAAAAAACAAACAAACAAAAACAAAAATAAATCAACATTCTGGCAATTGAGTTAGAGTCTCATTTGCAGATACAGGAAAGATCGCCATCGTATCATTTTCAAACAGATGTGATATTCCAACTTCACAATTTTTTTATCCCAATATTTGCTTTTCCGATTTTTTTGGATTGTCGCTAAAGGTTTCAACAACAAGAGCTCGGGCATATTAAGCTGTGTTGAATTCTTTTCTGAATGTTGTCATTTGGTAATTTTAAGATTTAAGATTTGTTTTTTTAGGACATCAGACGTCGTTGCGACGTTTTTTGTAGCTGTTACATCGTTATCCTAGTTTTGATACGAACACCCGTAGAACTAAATATAACAGAAATAGCTTTGACAAATTAACAATTAATTATTTGATTAAGAATCTAAAGATTAAGAATCTAAAGATGACTATGAACTGCTTATAAGCAACGTCTTGGGAGCAAAACAGGCAACAGTAAAATCCCAACAACAGAAATACTTATTGCGAAAATACGACGTGCTAATTTGTGGAGATCATAAAAAAAAACATCTCCAGACGAGCAAACCGTCTATTTTGTGGCTTTAGAAAACACATTTGATGTTGTGGAAAGAGCTCACATTGCCACTAAGCATGGAGACTGCACAAAATGAGGAAGGAAATTGCGAAGAAATATGCAAATATCTCAGACACAGCTCTCGCTCTGTACAAGTGATTCTGTAACGAATGTCAGCAAAAATGCAAGAGGTCCACGACCAAGGGCACTGTTGTGAAACCCATACTGAGCAGTGGTTACTGCCCTAATGCATAAGTTGACCTTATTGATATGCAATCGATGCCCAATAGCGAGTACAAACACATAATGGTTTATCAAGACCATCTTACGAAATTCGTTGTTTTACAGACGCACAGCTGCAGTAGCATATCAACTGATGGATATATTCTTGAACACCGGCAATTTTTCACTCAAAATCATTTTTCTCCTTCAGTTTACTTTGGATTCTTTTCAAGCTTTGCATGAATGTTCTCCAGGTAATCCACTCTTGAATTTTTTTAAAAAAAGGGATGGCCGGAAGACTCATTTGTGCTAATTTGAAATTCCTTGGAGGTGAATTTTGTTGTGCAGTCGTTTAGCTGAGGCAATTTGAGCGAAAGCCAATCCCCCGCTTTCCACCCCTGGCTGGATTCGAACCAGGGACCTCAGGGTTACAAGGCCAACGCTCTGCCGACTGAGCTAACCGTCACCCCCCACTCTTGAAAAATTGGCCAACTGGAGAGGGGATGCATGAAAATTTTTTGGCTGGCAATTTTCAAAATGCTTCTTTTCCCACAATTTTAGTCGGATTTTCTTCACATTTTGCATAAATGTTCACTCGGATGATTTGTCTTGAAAAAAATAATAATTTTTGTTATCCGCTAAAAATTGGCTGAATGGGTGGCATTAAAAATTTGTAGTTGCCAATTTTTAAAAGATTCTTCTACAATTTTGATCCGGTTGCCTTCAAAATTTGCATAAATGTTCACTAGCTGTCCTCTATTGAGGGATTACTTTTTTGCAGTCCACCAAAACTTAGCTAAATGAAGTCATTTTAATTTGTTGGTATCAATTTTCAAGATGCCTCAAATATCACGCCTTTAATTGGATTCCGATGAAATTCTGTACGAGTGTTAACTAGGCAGGCTTCGTGTTTGACGATTGCCAAAAATTGGCCGAGCAGGAAACATTTTTTAAAGTTTTGGTAGATGATTGCAAAAGACTCTTTCTTCCACAACTTTGATTCCATTGCCTTCATATCTTGCCTTAATGTTCACTAAGAAAGTTTTACTTGAAAATATTACATTTTTGGCGATTCAACAAAAATTGACCAAATGGGGGGGGGGGTGATTTTTTTTTTTTTGCTTCTTTTTCTACAATTTTAATAGGATTACCTTCCAATTTTGTTTTTCCAACGTTATTCCTTAGACGGTTCTCTTTTGAAAAGTTACTTTTTTGACGATCTGGCAAAATTTGGCTAAATGCAGGGATGGGGGAGCATTTACAATTTGCTGGTTGCTTCTTCTCCTACAATATTGATCACATTGCCTTCAAATTTTGCATGAATGTCCACCAGGCGGTCTTCTCTTGAAAAGTTTTTTTGGCGAACCACATGTAATTGGCCAAATTGGGAGAGGGCATTTAATATAATTTAATTCTCAAAATGCTTCTTCTCTCACAAGTTTCTAAATAAATGTTCACCAGGAAGATCTCTCTTAGAAAGTTACTTTTATTGGCAGTCAGCCAAAAACTGCCCAAATCGGAGTGCATTTTAGATTTGTAGCAAATTTTCAAAATGATTCTACTCCCTGAATTTGGGTCGGATTCCTTTCAAATTTTGTGCTAATGCTTGCTAGGAGGACTTTTCCTGAAATGCTTAGACGATCCGCCAGAAACGGACATGGGGAATTTTATAATCTGTTGGTAACCACTTTCACAATTTTGAACTGATTGGCTAAATTGGGAAGGGGGCATTTTCTAATTTGGTAGCCAGTTTTGAAAATGCTTTTTTTCCCATGGGTTTCGATGGATTTCCTTTCCAACTTTGTTTGAATCTGTTCTGGGTGGTTTTGTTTTGAAAACTTAATTTATAAGCTATCCGCTAAAGACTGACCAAATGTTGATTCTGTAAAAAGTCACCAATTGACAGGAATTTTGCTTTCTTTTGCTGCCTACTGCAGCTTGATTTTATTTATTTGAAATTTTAGAATATTGCTCTTCATATTAGGTTTTTTCGTCGGGCTGGTCTTATCACATCAGTAGAGGGGGTATTCGTCATCCGTCTATACGTATGTACGTTTTTATGTATGCACGAATATAAACTCTTACTTTTAATGCTTCTTCGCTTCAGTTTTCATCGGATTCCTTTCAAATTTTGCACGAATGTTCTCTAGGTAGGCCTCTCTTGCAAAATTACTTTTTAGTGATCCGCAAAATTTTGGCCAAATTTAAAATTTTTTGGTTGCCAATTTTCCTAATGCTTATTCTTTCATATTCTTTCACAAATTTGATCAGATTTTCCTGAAATTTTGCATAAATCTTCACTGATAAGGCCTTTCTTTTTGAAATAATACTTTTTTGGCGATTCACCAAAAAATTGACCAAATGGGGGTCATTTTTTAATTTGTCGTTCTCCTGTTTTCAAAATGCTTTTTGCATCAGTTTGAACGGATTGCCTTCATATTTTGCATAAATGTTCACTGAGCAATCCTCTTGTGAGAAATTGCTTTTTTTAGGTCCCCTAAAAATTGGCTAAATTGGAGGGGGTATTTAAAATTACCTTAGTTGCTTATTTTTAAAATGCTTCCTCTGTATAAATTTGATCGGATTCCTTGAAAATGTCGTTCGAATATTCCCTATATGATTCTCTTTCGAAAAAATACTTTTTTGGCAATTCTTCAGAATGTGTTGTCTGCTCCCGCTTACTTTATTTATTCGAAATTCTAGAATATTGCCCTTCATGCTATGTTTTTAAATAAGTTTTTTTTTTGGCGCACCTTAAAAAATTGGTCAAGGCTTACGCAAATACCTTCCTTTAAAAAGTTTTCAGTAACAGGTATTTAAGATATGACTACCAATTTTTAGGCGACAGTAGAAGCCTATTGATACTTGATTTACTGGATTTCGGCTGGTCACAATGGCCCTGGTCATTCTTGTTAGATAGTCCACACGCAAAAAGTATGTTTCTCACGTTGTCTTTTAAAAATGTAAAAAAATGTGGAGAGAAGAAATGGGTTTTACGATGTTTTAAGCTAATTTTACTTATAAAATTTGTAAGCCGCCTTTACTTGCATGTGCTATTTAAAATAGTTATCCCATTGTCTCTGTAACAGTCAACAGGTTTTTATGTTTACTAGTGGTTTTAATTTCGAAGATATTTGTAGACTACGAAGCCATCACTATGGGTAATCAATATCTTGCAATAACGATCCATAATATAAACTTTTCGGGTAATGCGGAGAAAAAACAAGAACCTGTCTCTTTATGTCCATTTCAATATCAATCAATCGATCAACGTTGCTGCACTAGCAACGCGTCACCGGCAATTTTTAAAAATGCCACATCAATCTCAAGGAGAATAGGATGCTGCTGTTGGATTTAGTTTTATTTGTGTGCTTTGCCTTGTGTTCGTTTTGGGAGATTGAAGAAGTAAACAAATGGACATGTAAAAAAGCTGCGCAGTGGTTTTGACATCTATTTCTTTACAAAAAATTTCAAGTAAAAAACAGTAAATGAGTGGCTCAAAACTGCATTAACCAGGAAATCTTGTCTATCACACAGTGATTTTTATGTATTTCAAGGAAATATAAAATTCGTTTGATAAATATGGTTTTAACTCAACTTATATTTGAATTGGAGATAAACATCTATAGTTCATGTACATTTTGGCAAATATCCCGATTTTGCACTGATTCATTCGGCATCTAGCGGCAGAAAAAGAAACACAGGTCAAATGCCTTTTTCTTGAAGTCTTTACTTAGAGAAGGGGGGATTCCAGTTTTGCATAAGTATATATGTTTGTACCTCAAATAAACAAGTGAATTTTCAAAAGTTATTTTCACTTACCATTGTTGCATTCTATTTATATTAAGAGCATATTGAAGAATTTTGTGGGTAATAATATACGATTCTTACAATAATCAATTCTCATAGGGCTGTGTGTTCTAGACTAAAACACGTTCCCAAAACGTCCTAAAATGAAAAGGTGGGCAAACGAAGCCCAAGAATTTTGCTTTAGGAAAATTCAGGCTTTCAAGTCCCCATCTTTCAAGTCCCCATCCATTTTAAACTTCTTTTTTATTGTTTTTACCTATAGTTAGGTATTTTGATTCATAAATTCTAATAAAATCTTACCCGGATTTTTTTCTAAAATTGCAATTACTTTAAATGTGAGTATTATGATTTATTAATTTTTGTACATATATATTTATGCGTCACATTTAAACATTAATAAATTTGATGGTCGAGAAATCCCGAATAGCCCTATATTAGATAGGTTCAAAAACTCTTTACAAAACCGTTATTTTTTAAATCAGAACCCTGGAAAACCCTCAGTACTCAGATTTACTTCGTAGTCAATCTAGATAGATTCCTTTTCTAGGGATTTTGACCTATTATAAGTGAAAAATGCATTATTCCATTTTAGTTCCAGTTTATTTCAAGCAGTTCGAACAGCTAAATATGCATTATAGACAATTTAAGTGAAGTAGTTTTGTAAAATATTTCTTAAAAAATGTTCCGGAATGAAAAAGATAAACTCATAGTTCATGTTTGCAAATACTGTTGCGTTTCTGCTGTTTTACACGTCTCATTTTTTGTTGCCGAATGAAAGCAGAAGATCCTAAAATTTTGGTGTAGACATTCGAGCCTCGTTCTGAGCTGCACATAAACAAGTCTGTTGATCATTGCGAAATTGTGATATTGAAATGCCTTTGTTAACATGTCCGCCATCTTGTATCTGACTTTCTACTGAGAAATTTTTCGAGACTAAAGCCATCTCTAGATAACAAGAAATTATCCAAAAGAACAACTCTCGTTTCTCCGAGAGTCTCTTGATTTTCCGAGACGATCCAAAAGAATGTACCCTACATTTATCATACCGTGCGTTTACGTGGAGCTTAACTAGAACCGGAACCGATGACATGCGCAGTGGCAGTTCTGGTTCTAGTAATGCCCTTCAGATAAATGGGTGGTTCTGAATTTAGTTATGCTTATAAACTTTAAGTGCAAATCAATTGTAAACAAAGACGAATACACAAATATCAGTTAAAATACGTAAACAATTACAAATACTGAGTTGAAAATACTTTGATATAAAGCATTTCACTCGTTGATGTAAATATATATCTTTGAAGACTTTCAATCAAAACAGCAGTCGAAACATTGATGCTTCTGTCGAATATAAAACCACATTCTTTAAGAGTTTCCGGTCTTTTTGTTCAATTTATCATATTTTACAATACAAATTACCATATATTACCACTTTTTATGAGAAAGATACTGACTTCAAATTTTAAAATGTTGCTTATAGTTTATTCAAAAAGGTCAAGGGCGTATCCGAGGTGTGGCTCGGGTACGATTTTCTTCACGAGAACCAGTTACAGTTGGCCAGATAAACGGCAGTTCTAGACCCGGTTATGCGGCTCTGGAACCAGTTATTGCCCACGTAAACGCACGGATACTATCCGCCATTTACTGTGATATCTAAAGGTGAAGGTCACATCATGATTTAAATGATGGAGCTTTCTACCATAACAAAAAAGCCGGAAACACGTGCCAAACACGTTTTTTTGTGTTGTAAAGTCCAAACGAAACAGAAAATCTCTATCATTCATATCGTTTCTATCAAAAAGTAGAATGAACTAACACAAGGTAAGTTTATTTATTGCATAATGAGGATAATTTTGGCGGTAGTGGACATAATGGGGATAATTTTGAAGGTGCTGATTATATGCTGCTAGTGCAGCAATACTGATTGGTTATTGGTGGTTGGTAATGACATAAACAGCAACAAGATAGCTTTTTCTTTTTTCGATACTTTATCCCAAAAAAGATATTTTACGGATCGCGATAATACTGTCGAAGACTGTCGAAGACATTGATTACCCATTGTGGTGGATCCTTCTACTGCAAGATATTTTACTCAGAAAAACGAGTTTTGAGAACTTAAAAACTAAATTTCTGTCAAAATATTTTTGCAATATTTATTTGGCAAATCCGATAGACCTCTTTCGAGCGAGAAATACTTAGACAATGGGTCAATAAAATAAATAGTTTCTTGTTACTACAGTTAAAAATTGCTATTACTAGTGCAATCGCTTTTGAATTTTATAATGTTTCCTGCATTATTTGTAAGGATAGCAATAGCTTATAGCAATTTTTGGGTTGATATCATTGCATGTTCCAAGTATATTATTATTGAAACATTACAGCTGATATATTTTCTTATGTCTCTCCAGTCAAAGGAGACTTTTGTTCATGAATTCAGCAGGCTTTGCATATATTTGCTTCGCACTGTATTTAGAAAAACATTCTATAGGTTACCATGCTACGTTCTTCAAATATCTAGAATAGTTAAGAGAATTTTTAATTAGATCGCTGGCTCATCGGGGGTAAAATTCTTTTACAATTCTGTACAAAAAATCAAAAATTTTCCGGAAACTTTATTATTTGAAAGTATGCTTATTAGCACACCGGGCTTTATATCTTTAGTTCCAGAAAGCATAAAATAATGTAATTAGTTTCAGAAACATGTTAGCCATTACTCTGCAAAAAAAAAGTAACAATGGCAGGGCAAATCAATCTATATGCAAGGTTTTTTAAATTGATTTTTGTATATTTAGTGTTTATTGAACAAGTACATTATTCTCATCCTATTAATTCTGTTTTGTATTTGTTCTATGCATTCTATCGAGCTTTATATTAAAAAAATTAATCTAACACGATGCTTTTACAAGCACGAGTGTTAATTGAGAGCGTTTTGCTGATATTTTTTAATAATTTCGATTCCATATTCTCGTAGCAACAAACACATCCCATTTCTTTTACTTTATTTCCTTCATAATTTTCCTTAAAACTTTTTAAGATGGCGAAATTGACGATTTTTTATCAACAGATACCATATATTGGATATTATTACAATAAAGCTGTAACGTAGGCGATGCATTCGGGGCTTTTGTTGGTTAGGCGTTTCGTCTGCCCAACCTCTTACATTTTGAAATTCGGTTTATTCTATTACACGCAGTAATTGATGTAGTATTCTCTTGTCAAACGACATTGTTCATTTTTATATATTTGGACATTTTATTCATTACATTTGGGGATTTGCCAAAATTCCCTAGTGTATTGAATTTGTAAAAAAATTTTAGCGGCAGTTATGGCATGTTTTTCAGGTTTTTTTAGTTTGTTCGTGGAACTAGTTAGAGGCCGTTATGGCTAGAAAGATGAAATTTGGATATGATAAACTTCTGTATGTCTAGTTGATCCTCCTGTATTTTTCTTAAATTCTCTTAATTTTTCAATTAATAACGGCAAAACAAATTTGCACAACAGGCAGCAAGAAGTTGAGAGCAGTAGTTTAAACTGGCATGATATCAGTCTTGGTGCATTGATCGCCCAACTCTCAATGAAAGCCATCACAGCATACGTGTGCAAGTTTAAGTTGCTGCAGCGTTTGGGGTTTTCAAATTAAAGAGGGATGAAATTTGGCTAAATGATACAGGGTGATTAGACGCCGTGAAAGTCACATTTTTTAACCATAACCTCAGAGAACAATTGACATCCTCGGCCATGGTCAATGTCAAAAACCGGAAGTGGGCCACTATCTCGAAAACGGTTAGAGATAGAGCAATTTTGAGCTTATTCTCGACCCTTCGGGCGCAAAAGACCATATGTAACAGGTACCCAGGCGACCTTAACCTCTTCGGACATGATCAAAATCAAAAACCGGAAGTTAACCATTATCTCGTAATCGGTTAGGAATAGGGCGATTTTGAGCTTAATTTCGATCCTTTGGGCCTAAAAGACGATATGTAATCGGTCCGTGGTGACCTTGACCTCCTCGGCCATGGTCAAAGTCAAAACCCGGAATTGGGCCATTATCTCGACAACGGTTAGAGGTAGAGCAGCTATGAGCTTGTTTTCGACCTTTAGGACCTAAAAAACGATATGTAAGATATACCTCAGTGACTTTGACCTCCTTGGACATGGTCAAAGTAAAAACCGGAAGTTTTCCATTATCTCGAAAACGGTTAAAGATTTTGGGCCTAAAAGATGACATACAAGAGATACCTTGGTGACCTTGGCCTCCCAGGCCATTTTCAAAGCAAAAAACCGGTAGTTGAACATTATCTTGAAAACGGTTAGAGATAGAATGATTTTCGATCCTTTTGGCATAAAAGATTATATGTAAGGGGTCAAGAGTTTAGAATAGTATTTTTGTGGCCCCAAGTGTAATTTTTGCTACTCGGTAGAGAATACGGTCTGGTTTTTTTCCTATTTGTGAATATTTTTATACAACATAGCTTTGAAATAACCATGTTTGCATTGATAATGTTGCATTTGTAAGTCAGTGGCAAGGTTTGATAAAAAATGTCGTTTTACTCTTTTATACATGTCACATCAGTACTTTGATGATTTCCAACTTAAGTTGCACTTTATGGAAGTCTTTTGCTCAATTCGCACTGTTATTTAAATATTTGACTTCTTAATGTGTATCTGATTGTTTTCGTCTTCAGCTAAGCAGCCATGTGACAGTATTAGACAATAATACGAATTCGAAAGAAAAGTTGATGTAATTTTGTTGATGCATATTCACATGCACTGGATTTCCTAATAGAACGTTCAAAACAGAAGTATCAAACAACGCATGGAACTCCGTCTGCATGTTGCTAATTCCGGGCGTCATATGCAGTCATTACTCTTAGCCGTTCATTTATTTTTTGAGAAAATTTTGTCTGGAAAAAACTTCAACACCGAAAATATGCGTTATTTCTAAGTAAGAGTTACCCTTGGCTTGTTCTAACTGCAACAAGGTTTTACTTTGCACGTTTTTTTGGAATAGTGTTTTTTTTATGCCATATCGGGTGATTTCTAGGAGAATTTTCGTTGTTGTTGGGTGGGAGTATTGGACGAGGAAAATGAACAAGTCAAATCACACTTGAGGCGTTCCGAATATAATGAGCAAAAATGTCTCTTGCACCAAAGAGCGATCGTTTTTTACAACCCGTATGCTATTGTAAACATTTATTAAAGTTTTAACAGTTTGTTTCAGTTTCTTTTATATCCCGAGTAAGAGCTGTTTCTACAACGAGGTCAGCAAAGTAAAATCGGTCGAAAGGTAAAATTGAACAAGATAATATAGATAGAGCACACACTATGTTATGAAGCATGTCAAGTGTCAGAGAGAAAAATATATATATATTATAACATCTTTGTATTGTTCATGGTTAAAAATAAGAGATTACTCTGTTTCATTGTAATAAGTGATACAAAAAGAAATGGATAATCAGCTGATTCATTGTTTTGGTCTGGTTGCGGGTACTCCTGTAACGAATGCAAGCATTTATGTTCTCCCAGTCACCATATCAGCATGAGGAAAACCTCAAAAGTCTCCGTTAAAATTCGTGAAATCAATGTAAACAAGGAAAAATCAGCCAGTTTTTTTATTGGTACGACGTAATAAGATGTTGTTATCAAAGAAATTAAAGTATTTTCGTATCCAAAAAATGTCAAACATGAAGTATTGCTCCAAGCTAGGCAGTCCGTGGTTGCCATTTTTTCTTTTCATTGTTGCATAAATTGTAGGAGCTTGTAAGTACTTAAAAGGCAAGGGTCATGAGCGTTTTTAGGCCCCAACCCTTCGGATTGGGGCCTATAGGTTTGGGGTGTCCGTCTGTCCGTCATCGCTTTATACCCCTATGAATTTTGGGGGCGGTTGGGGCCTGCTTGTGTTTCACAAATACTTATTTGTTGCATGTTCTTTTACATGTTACCGGGTGAAGTTGCGCTGCGGCACACAAAAAACGTAGGTAATGAGAACTATAAATTGTCGCCCACTCTACCTCTCTCACCTCGTACGAGTATATTTGTTCTATCACTTCTTTCATTTTTTACCCGGTTCCTTACAGTCGAAATTAAAAATTCTTGCGCATTTTATTCGAAACGCCCAAAGTGTGATTAGGCTTATGGTTAGAGTAGCGTAGATCCTAGTCCTCACAGCTACGAAGATTCAGATTGGTGAAATTGTAAAGAACATCTTCCGTGTCTGTAAACAATTTTTATTTGTAATGTATCGCAAAATAAGGAATATTTGAGTCGAAGCGGTTGGTAAATTAACATCTGGCTTAAGTTTAGTCAAACTTGAAGATTTTGTTGTCACTAATCACGGTCTAGTCTAACACATTCTATCTCCTTGTACGAATTGCTCCAAAACAGCCCTTCTCCTTTAAATATTTTACTTTTACACAGTGAACCAAATCAGGCTTTGTGTTAACAGTCCGTTTTTTTAACTGAAGACCAACTGGGGGAAAAAGAAATCATCAAAACAAAAAAAGTCTCATAGGAGTGGGAAAACTAGAATCGGAAACAGCAAAGACTAAAATGAGCTAAACATTTGGTGTTTTTAATGAAAATGAAATCGGTAAAAATGAAAGTAAAATGAAAAAAAAAAAACCGGCGAGGTCAAGAAAGACAACGGACAGTAAGTACTCCTGGTGGATCCTTTCTATCTTCCAAGGACAGAAAGTGTCACAGACCCGCCAATTGAATTTAACCATAGATGTCCACTTTGGACAAGGTCATAAAAGGCAACGGGCAGCAAGTAGTCCCGGTGGACCATTCTATCTTTCAAGGAAAGAAAGGGTCACAGATCAGCCAAGTGAAATAACCATCGATACCAACTTTCCAGGCTATGAGTTTGTCGGTGCACGATCCAGGGCACCTAGATTGAAACTGGCAGGCTGTCTTTTGCTAAAAAGCACAATGAAAAGAATCATGCCGATTATTTTAGACTTCGGAGACACTCCCAAACATTGAATAAAGAGTTGTTTGTTTATTGTTTTGCGTTTGTTTATTCATTGTAATGGCGATTTCCGAAGCACAACAAAACATGTTTTTCTCAATACCAAGCTGTTGTTTGACCATAAAAATTGTGCGCCATAATTTTCCATTTCTAAAATAACCAAGTCTTGAGATATGTTCGGCTCTGTCTGTCTTTTTGTTTGTGGAATCCCCCTTGGAAAAGATGGACGTTTTCAAGTCGTCTAACAATGGTGGTGAGAGGTTTGTAAGAAGTTGACTTTTTCGATGCCTAAGTGCCCCTCCAACACTTCACCACTTGCAGGGGCGACTGGTAATCCGAGGAAATGTTACCGCTGTTCGTATGGTTAACTTGGACGTCCACTTAAGCCTCTGAGAAATCTAACATGCTCTGCAAACGCTAAACCAGTTGTGGAGCCTTGTTGATTTCCAAACGGAGGTATCTCCTGGGGTACAGTAATGTTCCCAGTGTTTTGAAAACCAGATCCTCGTTACATGTAGACAGTTTCCCGATTTTGTTTATTGTCATCAGATTTGCCGTTATCACCATGAGCAAGAAGGGCCTGCTGAGCTTCCTCTGCAACCGAGAACTAGGGAAGAACGTGTCCTTTGATTGCCCCTCAAATATAAGCCAAGCAATAGCTGAAGAAAAATCAACTATTCCTATTGTGAATAAGGTAATGAGGGAACGCTTTGGCGTTAAACTTTCCTTCTTGGAGTGCTTTGTCATCAGTGTTAATTGTGGCAAGAAAAAAAATATATATGGTATGTTGAGGGCGTATTCGGTAGCTCGTACTTCTGTTGCATAAAGTATCCTATTCTGAACAGTATCCTTGGTCATATGATTTATTTTTTTGTGTAGTTTTTGTATACAGCAGAGATAAAGTGTTATTAGGGCGAAATATTTTGACGGCACATTCGTGTGAAAAATCGTTTGAGGAGGGTAGAGGAGATAGCATAGATGTTATTTATTGCAAATAATACTTATGTTGATTAATAGATTATTAAAGGTCTGAATGTTGCTAAATATTTTGACATATTTAATCATGTGATAATAGTTTTGCTCCTTCTATAGTTACAAGCGGTTTAAACAATCAAGAGTTGCAGCGATCTAAACACTTTCCCAGATCGATCCTCCCAGACAGAATTCCGCCCCAGAAATTAAATTAAAATATTCGATATCTGTTATATTGAGTTTTGGTTCGACTAGGCAACCTAATTTCTGCGAGGGTCAATTTTGTCTGACATTGTATTCCCTTATTTCCTATACATCGAATGTTAAGTTAACCTCAGCAAGATCAGCTTGCTTCTAATTATGTTTCATGGATTCTAACTGCTTTTACATTCTGTATGCTTGTAAAACATTTCAGGCGTGTGATCTTTCAGGCCCCAGCAGATCAACGTTTTTGGTTGCGTTTAGCAGTGATAGGTATGTTAATAAAGTTCAAGCACGGGTGGTTTCCTTGCTGAGAAACCACGAATGACTACGCCGCACCAGGAAACCACCCGTGTTTCAGTTTTAAACCCGCGTGCAATTTTTTAAACCATAATTCCGCTAAAATATAAAATCTATGTATAATAAGCGCAATTTCGCACACTGCTTTGTTCTTTATCAGTGACTAACGTAGATCAAGGATCCATGCATTACTTGAGTAAAATGTGTCAAAATGAGAAACCCCTTCTGATGACGTAAAAGGACAGTTGTACTGACCTTTAGTGAGACTATTCAGAATAAAAGAAACTTACAGTAACTGGACAAAATAGTTGTAGTCGGTGGAATGTGTATATAATTAGGGATACATGTCGGATCCTGGTGAAATTCGTGTTTTGCACTATCAGAATACATATGTGGAAAAATATTCGGGATAACATTGGGATCATGCCCTAAAAACTTGGATTCGTAGAGAATAGTTTACACCAGAATTCCACCCCATACCTTTTCCGTGGAGACATTTGTGTAACTTTCAAAATGTCTAAGAATCCTTTTCAGGAGTGCTATAACAGTACTCAGGATCTTGAAATTAATGCGTAACGGATTTTGCGAGATGTTTGGTGAAAAACTGACGCAGGCTATTGAAGAAGCTAGAAGATTATTTCAGTGGTGAATTATTTCACAGGATACACTTATATGTTTAAAATTTGCTGAAACATAACATTGGGTATAACGGATGGTTTTGAAATGGATAATTCTGTTGGCAGATTTTAGTCACAGGTTGAACTGAATCAAATGTATTATGCAGAGTAAAAGCGTATTGATGCTTGATATGTTTGATAAACGAAACTCGAAAAATAAGAGTTGATTGCATAGCAATAAATGTTCATGTCCAGAAAAAAAGAAAAAGTGTAGTCAGCCTTCCCAAACCTTAGACACAGTTGCATGCATTGGCTTTTAATACTTTAGAGCTGGTGAACATCTAATACGGACACACAAAAGGCAGTTCAGAGTCCTTAGGATATGCCTTATGCAAACTGAAAATTTACGTCATCAGAAGGGTTTCTTTCATGAGAATATTCATGCAAAGATACAGCAAAATGTCACAATTATGGTTGAATACCATGGCCACAACAGTTTGCAAACTATTTTTCGTTCTTGTAAAACAAAGGCCTTGCATAGATGAGATTTTAAATTATTATCCCCCGTGCAACGGAGGGATATAGTTTTGAACTTTTCGGTCCGTCCGTCTGTCTGTCCGTCTGTCTGTCCGTCTGTCCGTCTGTCACGCTTCAGTCTCACGCGCCTACAGACCACATTAATGCATGGATTCGGTTCAAATTTTGTACACGGCCAGGGTTGGCAGGTTTCTCCCATTAGGGTTTTTACCCTGGGTTTAAACCGGGTTTTTACCCCAGGGGAGAAATACGTTTCTCCCGCAGTTTCTCCCCTCTTTTTTTATTCTTTTGTTCTGTCTTGCTTAACGTACACGTTAGAATACACAAATGTATGATCGACATTTGTTATTCAGGCTTTCACTCTCTTTCTTTTACTACAAGGCAGATGCCTTACTATTCTACTCATGATCAAAGAAAAATCCGTTCTCTGTCAGCCTGTCAAGGTACTGACCTGCTTATCTTTCAGTTACTCTCCGAGCTACGCCTTAACAAAACGTCTTAATCCTTATATCTCAGGAAATGTAGAGATCAAGGGTGTGAGTAATACTCAACAGCTACAGAAGGGTTGTAAAAATTTACGGCATTCTCATTACAAACAAATTACGATTGTTGTCTTTGTGCTGCCTTTAAATTATCAACTCAAAATGTTTAAAGGAGGAAGACCTAAAGATAAAGTTTGGGAGCGCTTCAGTTTGTCTGTGAAGGATAAAAAATCATATGCTAAATGCATTTACTGCGGGAACGAGCAGTTGGCAAAAGCTCATCGTGCAAAAGTACAACCATCTAAATGCACTAAACGTGAGAGAAATGTGCCAAATGTCGATGACACGACAGTTTATTAAACAATTTGGAATAAAATGCAAATAAACGTTGAAAGAATTTTTATGCCCGACGTTTCTCCCCTGTTTCTCCCCCATTTATCCCCGGGAGAAACATTTCTCCCCGGGAGAAACCCTAAATCCCGAGTTTTTCCCCTATTTCTCCCATGGGGAGGGGAGAAATACCTTTCTCCCTGGGAGAAACCCAACCCTGTACACGGCTTCTCTGGACCCTTCCGCAGTGCAGTGACCAAAAATTTTCCGGATCGGGCAAAAATTATTGACAAAATGGCGGACTTTTGAAAATCTGCGCTGGACTTAGCGTATATACGGCAGTCTTACGCGCCTACAGGCCACATTAATACATGGATTCGGTTCAAATTTTGTACACGGCTTCTCTGGATCTTTCCGCAGTGCAGTGACCAAGAATTTTCCGGATCGGGCAAAAATTGACAAAATGGCGGACTTTTGAAAATCGGTGCTGGACTTAGCGTACCTACGACAGTCTCACGCGTCTACTGGTTAATGGATTGATTCGTTTAAATGTTAGACACTACGTCTACCTATCCTTCCACTTCTAAATTTTGCGTTGTCAACACGCAACAGCCTTACGCACACCATATCCCCCACGGGGGATAAACGTACTCCTCGAGACGTAGTCAAGTTCATCCACATTGAGCTTTGAACACGTTTAATTTTAAAGCATTCGTTAAAAAGTTGAAGTTAAAAAGTTAACGTCATAAAAAAGTTGCGATTGCTTCGTAGAGCTCTCATTGCGTCCACCCATGGTGATCATAGCGTGAGGGTTACCGAAGTGAAGACGGGTAAATGCCACCATGTTTTACACGGACACCCGCGCACACCCTGGACCATTGCGTTTCACCCTGCGTCCAATGATATCTTGGCTACTGGTTGTTTGGGCGGACAAGTCAGAATATGGGATCTCAGGGTAAGCTGCTGATTTTTGTTCTTTTCGCATTTTGTCTTGTGAACTTGCAAATAAAAGATGCCTTAGAAAAGATGCAAATCCCGTGCAATTTTTGTGAGAAAGGATGAGACAAGGAGTCTTCATCTGCGATTTTTGACTCGGACGAGAGTCTATGGCAGCGAATAATTTTGTTCCGACATTTAAATAGCTTATTACTGCCTGGACTGTCTTGTGGATATTGTGGGCTGACGTTGACCAGTAAAATGTTATGTTTTTCTCACAGAAGGGACCGCCAGCAGTTTTCAAATTAATATAATCTAGAACAGCCGTAAGATTGTGGATACTTTACAGCATTTAGAATTTGTTTTGACATATCACACCTCGAAAATGTAATATCATAAGCATTTCTCTCATTATCTCTGCCACCCCCCCCCCCCCACCCCGCATTTCGTGTTCCTGCCATTGTGGAGATTTTGTTCGAATTTTAGGGAGGCGGATGTGAGGTATGGAAGTCGGAAGATGGCCGTGTGATTGCGTCGTTGGCATTCCACCCCACCGATCAGCTTCTGGTTATCGCCACCCTGAACGAGGTGCTGTTCTGGGACTGGTCGAAACCGGAGCCGTTTGCGCGAAGTAAAACCTCTACTTGTTATGAGAGAGTGAGGTATGTAAAACTGTTTCGATGTTTTTTTTTTTTTTTCTTCTTCTGGTGGCGTAACTGATTAAGGCCAAAACAGAAATATGCCAAGGATTTTGCGAGAGAGAAAAGAAAGACAGCATGGTATGCTTTGCGTAAACTAAACTGTTATAGTGATGCAGTAATAATTTAATTTATTTCTTTTCATAAACACCATCGTTATGGATGAAGACGGAGAGAGGGAGGGGAGTGAGGTAGAGAGAGAGGGAGAAAGAGGGGGTTGGGCACTTTATGAGCAACACTAAGGTGTCGAAAGAATTGTAGGACTGTTATTTTGGAGCATGTTTAGTTGCTAAATAACCGTCAGTAAACAAAGGATGTTTTGGTGCTAAGTTGATCTGTCATTGTAAGGACTTTTTTTTTCAGGTGGTGCAAGTTCGACCCATTTGGCCATTATTTATACACTGGCATCGCGAACAAGTCCACCATTCAAAGCGAAGATCTGTACAGCTGTAGCGCAACGTATGCTTAAGTTTCTCTTCAGATATTTTTTGGCGAACTGGTTAACGATTAAAAGTCTTTAACGAGAAAAGAGACAAGTCGCATTCAGTTCTTTTATTTTCATTTAAAATTTTAACTTTCAATACTGAGTTAGAATTAAACCACACTGTGCTGAATTTTTCAAGGACATTCGATCTGCCGTTCGAGGGCATGGGTGCGTCTGAACACGGACATTTATGGGAACAGTACAGGCGTGTTGTCGACGAAATAACGGCCCACCAGCGAGAAAGAATCCACCAACAGCAGGGACATATAAGAGAGAGAAACGTTGGTTAGTACTGCAGTTTGTTACTTGTTCTTAACTTCTACCAAATCACGATTTTCTAAAAGGCTTAACTATCGCTATGCGCATCGCCATATTCATGCAGTACCGTAGCACGCATTGCGATAAAAAACTGCAGCGATAACTGTCCTTCCTCCCTGTCGGATGGGGGACTTAAGAATGCGCCCACTGCTTTCTGTTCCGGGAATTGCGTAGTAGGCGACAAATCGGAATTTCTTTCTTTCTGACTCTTCTTCTTTTTTTTTTTATTTCTTCATTCTTCCTTCTTTTCCCCCTTAGCAATTCCCTCCCAGTATACCCATCCAAGTTACTGAAGGAGACGTTAAACACCAAATAAACAAACAGTCTCTAAATAAACTTCAGCTGTTCAGTGGAATATGTACGTGCTCGTTTATGGGAGAGATTGATGTGAAGTTTTTAAAGATAAAGAGACTAATGCAGAATTTGGCATTTGAGATTTTATGACGGGACGCAAACACCAATAAAAGCATATATCTAATAACTTTGAATTTGAATGGGCTGGAGGAAGAGGGAGGGGGTTGGGTTATTGCGTGGAATATAATGTTTCGGGGATTCTTTTACTTGGGTAAATTCTCAATCAAACAAGCCGCATTTCAAAAAGTACTGCAAGCACGGTTGGGCTTAAAGTTTTGTTTTTGTCCCACAGATCCGATGTTGCAAGAAGATATTGACCTCGTTGAGCCATCATCTCCACAAAGCCACGCTTTACGCAATGCGCAGCAGTATGCGGCGCGCATTACACGCGAGTCTGCGGAACGTCTGAGGAACACGGCCCAGCCGCCGCCAGCGAGTAGCGAGAGCCTGCCGCACATAGAGATCGGGCGTGTCGAAGGGCCGAGTGCTCCTGATTTCGGCGACACGGAAGAGCACATGCAGCAGATCCACCGTATCCCTAACATCTACGCCAATACGACGCAAGGCCTAGATACGCTCGCGCAGGCGGCGGAAACCGTGTCGCAGCTGGATTCTAACAGCGCCGAGCCTGCCCAGGGTCTCGCCGCAGCGCTATCGCAAAACCGCCAGCGGCTCGACTTCTCGGGTCCCCCAGTCATTCCAAGGTCCAACTTGTGGCGCCAGGTGTCCTCCGTGAACACTCTGCCTTCTGTTGGGGTGCGACCACCAAGGATATCAAATCCGTTGTACCGAGCACCGACGGCACCACGCGAGGCAGCGATGAATAATATGCTGCAGGCGTCAAGCCGCGCAACGCGTACCCCCAGGCCACTGACACAGAGCACCCTAGAACGCTTTCTGAACACGAGTTTGAATCAGGCAGAGAGTAGTGGCCCTCCTAACGTCAATCTAGACTTCTTGAGCGAAATTAATGTATCGGCATCGGGTAATAGCAGCGGCAGCACTCTGTCTAGTGCCGTAACTGATGCCAATAGCGATAACGCCGAAAACGGTAGCGGAGGTGGGTCGGGGGCAGATCCATTCATAGAAGATTCAGCCGTGCCCAACAGTGTGTTGAGAAGCATTAGGAGTCGCCCCTTGGGGCGTACAACTGGTGCTGTGGGTGGGGCAATTCCCCCGTTGTATGTGACCAGTCGTATGCGTGAAGCGAGTAGCTCAGACCTGGGTCAGCCTGTTGCATCGAGAATGTCGAATATGGCGAGGTCCATTTTATTGTCCCGACTCGGCTCTCGCTCTCCAGTGCAAACAAGCACAAATGCAGTTACCAGCAGAAGTCCTCCCGTTCTTTCGTCTCGCGCGGCAGTGCCCCCGAGGCTGATTCTCCCTTCTGCACAAAGACATGACAGGACCCGACCATTGCCAGATACAGTGACTAGTCGGCCGCCGTGGAATAGGTCACGTGGTGCTGGCTCGCCGCCGCGGGATAGGAGCCTAATGACTCTTCTGGAAGCACCGCTGTCCACGTCTCCAAACATTTTAAGTGGAGCCAGTTCCGTAACGAATGTTCCGCAACCTGTTCCAGCGCCGGAACCCGTTCCTCCTGTTTCCCAGTCAGCACTATCGTTTCTGGGAAGGAATTGGGGAGTTCGAGAGGGTTTAAGACGGGCAAATGAAGAACCCCCTGCCAGTGCGGCCTCGACGTCGGACCACGCATGCCCAGAGAATTGCCAGGTGTGCGGCGGTTATGGCTCGTTCCTGGAGAACTACAGTCGCAGACGGTCGGCGCTGTTCCCCAGCCAGCATTCCAGCTCGTTGTCCAACTTGTCGCGGTATCGCTCCATCATTTCCCAAGGATCTGTGTCCTCCAGTGGATCGACAACGCCCCGCACTTCTTCGTCTTTCAGCGCGCCCTACTCCATTTCCACGGCAACCGTTTCCATAGTTACTCCAACACCAACATCGATTATTACGCCTATATCGACCACGTCATCGAACCCGGCTGTCAGAACAGCGTCCAGTGACAATAGCCCGGCGATTGGAGGACAGTCCAGACAGCCGCAGCGACTCGCTACCATCATCGAGACCGAGGTGAGGGAGGCTATTAATAGGATAAGGACTCATGAAGTGGACATCTCCCATACGCTGAGGGATCTGGATTCGCTACAGAGAAACCTCGGCGTCGAACCCTCCAGAGAATCAGGTACCTAATGGGAAAAAATAATTTCGTTGAAAAGAAAGGCTTACTTAATACATAGTTTGCTTAATACATACAAGTGTACAGCGAAATCGTTTAGTCCACATTTTACTATCTATCTTCTGTGCAGTTATCGTTGTTAAATGTAAAATGTATAGAGAAATGGAAATGATCTAAATGATGTAAATGCGCTCGATAAGAACAAAGCGAAATAACTTAAAACTGGCGTTGTGAGTAAGGGTCAAACTCATTGTCAACAGTTTGGCCGCGCTGTCCAGAAATACCTTCTGATCTGCTGTAATTGGTGTCATTGTGTGTTGTGTCAGACTCGCCGTCGGGCACGTCACATGACGTGGAAGAGCCGGCTCAGCCCGTCAGCGAGGGTCCGGCGGGCCTGCACATAACCGCGGCCGAGACGAATAACAACATGGACACGGCCCTGGAGGTCACCGTGGAGAACTCGCCCGGCGGCGAACCCAGTCCCGGAGCAGTCGATACAACGAACGAGGGTCTTCTAGCCATCAGCAATATATCAAGGTGCGGCTTTAAATGAAGTCTAGATTAGAAAGGCCTTAAGAAACAAAGTAACAACTCGAGGAAATACATAATTTGTAAATTTTGTTATAAATGTGGTTACTTATGAATCCTTTGGTTATTTAAAACTTAGCGAAATGGGCTGTTCCTGCAGCAATGGACCAGGTTGAAGGTATCACTAAATTTAAACTCGAAATTGTGTCAAACTTGCAAGTTTATGAGATTCATAAAATATTAGCTATCTTTCTGGTGTTCAGTGTTTTGGGCGAGAGAATTCAGCAGCTGGATGAGCGCGTGAATAGCATACAGAACCGACTGCGTGAGAGCATGCAGGCGCTGGACCGCCGCTACGTGCGCATGGAGGACAGTCTGTAAGTACACACTGTTTTTGTGAACTCGTGTGTGCTCTGCTCGATGTTATAGCTCTGCTTTAGTTGTGTAAAGTGTCAGAAAATATTATTGATACCCTGATTGTTCTCTGATGATTCAAGCACGTATGGTAGCAAGTTAACAAAGCCTCGGACTTGTCTGCCGTTTACACTTTGTGATAAAACTGAGAGGTATAGACTCGAGAGATAAATCGAACTTAGTGAGATTCAGAGAAAACAACAAAATTATTTGAACAAAAATTTAATTGCCTTTGACCTGTAACTGCACACATGTTACTCGTTGTTTGTGTGGCACAGACGCTCAAGGTCACGACGGCTACGCGCGCGGCTGTGCGAGAGACGCATGCAGCGCTTCCAGGAGTATCAGAACAGGCGCCGCTTAAGTACGTATTGCATAGTTATTAGTTAACGCTACCAGTGTAAAGTTCATTATAATTATTGTTATTATTATTGTTATTATTATTATTATTATTTGGTAATTATCCCATGCTTTTCCTTTGTTGATTTGCTTATAAGCATAATCTGATTAGTTTCTTGAAAATTTAAGACATGGATTTCTGCAGGAGACCCGATGTCGCCGTCTCTGAGCCGAATGACGTCCCGACTGCAGCAGATCCACGCGCAGCACATGGCGCGCGAGCAGGAGCGGCGCGAGCGCCTCGAGCGCCGGCGCCACCACTGGCAGTGGCACTCGCTGCGCCGGCGCCACCTGCACCGCGACTACGGCCCCGGCGGCCTTGACGATCCGCTACACCGCCAGAGCGACCTGCAAGCGGCCATCAACCGCACCATCGCCGGCGCATTCATCTCCAGCGGCGAGGCGTCAGTCGCGTCCAACATTGTCAACTTGACGCATCGCATCCAGCGCTGGGACTTGAATCGCGGCATACCGGATATCTCCCAGGCTGATAAGAACGTTGTCGTGCGTTCGTGTAAACTGCACAATGATGCCACAGCCGATATTTCGCAAGATGGGCGATATTTAGCAACCTTTGTGTCAACAAGTCGCGGCTTTCCCGATGATAGTGTACTGGGTGTCTTTTCATTGCAGCCTGATAATTTGGGGCAATGTCTTTACACCAAAAGTTTTGGTAAGGAAACGTATTTTATCTTACTGTGTAATGCAGCTGCAGCCAATTCTGCAGCAAGTGTTATCATTCTAAGTGCTCTCACAGAAAGTAAAGTTTTAAAGGAGATTCCGTCAGTCAGAACACACGAGTTATTTTGTTTGGGTTAAGGTTTACACAACTCCTTTAGAATTGTAGTCTAGTATTGACCAGGTTTTGCAGTCTTGTCGCAGGAACGAGACGGACGAAAAATGTTTTTTCTTAAGAGGAAACTTGTAAGAGGAAACACAAAAAAAAAAAACCGGACAAAATACACAAAAGAATTAAGTAAAATAAGAACAAGCAAGGGTTGTGTTTGACTGCAGGTCCTAATGCTATATCTGTGAGTATCTCGCCGCTAAATAACTACATCATCGTGGGCCTGGCCGCTAAGCGCATGCAGTGGGTGTTCACGCCCAAGCAGATGGTGGCGCAGATCTACAAGCTGAAAACGCCAGGTGTTGGCGAGGATTCAATGGAGGTAGCGAGATTCTCTGACAATCAAATTATTAGGGGTATAGAGAGGGAGGGAGGGAGAGGCGCAAGCTGAGAACATAGCGAAGGAATCCAGTTTTTTTTTTTTTTTAAATTTTTATTTATTTATTTTTTGGGGTTTTTTTGTTTAATTTTCTTTTTATTTTTTTTTTAGAAAATCAGTTGGATATTCAAACAAGATTGTTTGACAGCGATCTATTATATGGTTTGATAATACTGGCGACAAACTATAGGCATGTCTCATGTTTTGCAGCACATTTGCGACCTGATGCACCCGTGTGACCTTGACCTGCGCCTGCATGTGAGCGTGAATTCCGCGCGCTGGCTGCCCGGGGTCGGTGAGGGCGTCGTCTATTGCACCAACAGAGGCGACCTGCACATCTGTAAGCCGGGGTATGCCTGTCTTTATCTTTGTCCATAAAGTTGGAACACCAACATTTTCTAACTTTTTGAACCCTCCTCCCCCCCCCCCCCGTCCCCCACCCGACCCCCGATCCTGCCTGTACATAAAATTTGTGACGTCACTTACTGACTATGATGTAAGAGTGCACCAAGTGCGAAACCCCTCCGTGGGTGCGCCTGTCATGTCCCCTGTCGTGTAACTGTGTTACGAATGCAGGGGTCACACGATGTCAACTGTCTTCAGTTTGATATCATTTTTTTTATTTTCGCCTCTTAATAATCCTGAAGTAAGAATTATTTACATCACGATGTGGAAATGTTTCTCGCACGAAGTTTGCGTAAACTTGATGTTCTTCCTGTGTTCTAGGTGGGAATCGAAGTCGATGCCAGCGAACGAGAGCGGCGACGACCGTCAAAGCAACTACACAAGACAGCTGGTGATGCAGCTGCTGCGCATCAACTCGCCGCGCACGAACAACAGCAGTACGCAGACGAGCACACAAGGCGTCCGGCGCACTGCCAGCACCCAGACCGACCAGGTCGTCTTGTCCAGCGACTCCGACTCGGACTGAACTCTTTTTTTTTTTAGGATTGTTATAGGCTTACATTGTTTGTGATATCATAAACTGTTGATGTATTATTTATCTTTTTTTTCTCAGTGAGGTCTCGATGTGTAGCGTGTGGCATGATAAGAGACAAACTGGTCTCTTCAAAATAGTTTCAATATTGTAAGATATGTGCTTTGCTAGGGTTCTAAATTTTGCCGAAATTTCGGTTCGGTCGGGGATTGCCGGTGCTCAGGAACTCGTTACCCTCGGAGGAGCAGTCTTTCTGCCCAAATAAAGCCCACCCAGCCTCACCCCCATTGTGCAACGTCTCCTAAACAACAAGTGAATATTACTTCATTGAGTGGCTGTTTTTTTTTTTTTTTTTTTTTTTTTAACTTAATGAGATGTCTTTATTTACAAGCCTTATCGGTTAGCTCGGTTGCTTGGAGCGTTGGTATAGTAATTCCAAGGCCCCATGTTAGATTCCAGCCAAGGTTGGAAAGCAGGCGATTGAGCATCGCCAAAAAATGCCTCGGCTAGGCGGATGCAGTGGGTCAGATCGCCCATTGAGTCTTTCGTCCATCCCTTAAAAAATAGACAATAATTGAGCAACTACTTTTCAAAAGGTTTGTTGCTCAGTAAGGGAATGTTTAGTTCCTGCTCAGAGCACAGACACTCACTGGCCGCTTCTCAATTGCGGTTTCTATGTGCCCCATTGTACCTTACCCCTCTCCCCTTAATTTCTGTGCATGCCGAGTCAAAAGAGCAGACTAATGAAACCTAGTGTTTGAGAAGATACTTATTATGCATAGCGCTTATTGTGAAAAGCAACCGAGTTTGTTTTGTCTCAAGCAATGAATGATTGAGAGCATAATAACAAAAGCAAGTTTTTACATTCTTTTCGGTACAACTTAAATGGGCAACAAAAAAAAACAAAAAAAAAAAAAAAAAAAAAACGAAATACCCGACGTTTCGGTTCGGGGTTCGTTGGATTCGGTCGGGGTTCGATTGCGAACCCTAGTTCTTGCAAAGACCTGGTGACACGCTGGACAGACCCCAATAGGACACGAGATGGGACAAGCCTGTCATATACAGTCACCTGTGAACCAAAAAGTTTGTCTAAACGATGAATAGCGGACAAAAATAGAAGTGTTGATTTAGTCGGAAAGGCATAAGTATGACGTGTCATCGTTAAATATGTCATCTGAACATCTGTGCGTAAAATCGTGAAGAAGAAAAAAAAAGATTTTGGGCTTTTTCTTAACCAGCACTCCCGTCGTGTTCCGTGAAATGAACTCCCGCTTGTCTTTGGACGACACGTTGCTGTGTAGGTTATACTAAAAGTGATATAAAAAATCATGGAATCCAGATGAATTCTGATAAGTTCAGTCACTCTTGGCTGGCACGACAACTAGCTTTTGCATGGATTGTAAGTATGTGCTGAAGAGGAAATCCATCATGTGAAGGAATATTTGAAGAAATAATTAAGTTTTTATTTTAAAAAAAAATTATTTTAAAGTTTAGATCAGTGGTTAAAATCTGAAGATGATTAGGTTTGAAAGTAAAAATATCGGGTTTGTGGTGGATTCACAGTGAATCGTCAAGATAAAGAAAGAAGACAAGCTTACAATTTGACCCTAGTCAAGATGTCGATGCTTGAAAATTGCCCTAGTCAGTGTGTCGGCAGGGCTCAATGTAACGGCTATATATTCAAGTTAGTTTGACAAAAATTGTTATTTATTTGTTGTCGAGGTGTTGATATGCAAGATGTATTTGTCGTTTTTTGGAGAAAAAAAAACGTGCAAAACTAGAAAAAGAGCAATTTTTTATAAATAAACCTTGCATACTTAAAATACTAAATGATTATCCATGTGCTTTCAATTGTATAATTTAGAAAACCAAATTTATGTTCGAGCTTTCTGTTAAGCGATTTGAAAAATTTAAGTTAGCTACTTGTGGTACAGCAAAGAAAAAAAATATTTGCGCTGAAACCTCCTGAATTCCAGAGTGGGTTCTGCAGTTTGTTCTTCACGTACGTAAAATTAATTCTTAAATGAATATTTAAATATATTTATTTTGAACACATATGTCTGTTGTCTGTAGAAGTCTGATTTCTAAGTACAGAATCGTCATTTAAAAAAAAAAAAGAATTAAAACTATTAAGTAAATTGATTTTATTGGTGTACTTTGTGGACATGATTTTAGCAAACTTGGCAAATAAAAAGACTGGTTGAATTCTGTTTCTTTTATTTATAAACTGCACTGTTTTCGTTTAGAGTGAACATAATAGCAAGAAAAAAGAAATACCATCAGTAAGCTTGATCATTTGTTCTGAAACTCGCATGGTATCACTTTACGTTTTTCCATACGTTTTATTTACCTTGCTACACGTGACATCACTTCTTTTCCCGATTACTGGAAAGAACGAAACGTTTCCATTGTAATCCTTGAAGCCCTGAGTTTCTTCACACATTGCGGCAGTGAAGTCCCCCCCCCCCCCCCCCCCCCCCCCCCCCCCCCCCCCCCCCCCCCCAGGGAAAGTACCAAGGTGTTTTACACCATGCACATTAACCGGATCTTTTTACAGTTCCATCTTAAGTGAAGGGGGAAAAAGTTTTTAATATTTTTTCACATACTGTCAGACACTAAACTCTCCATAGACAACACGATACGGGTAAACAAAAAGACTAATAAATCCTGTTTTTTAATGCCAATTAACCTATATTTTTAAATGCCAAAACACCCCCATTAAAACCTGTTTATTGGAATTGGGAGGGGCGGACCTATTATGAGGCAGCACCGGAAAGTCTGATAATATTTTCGTTACTTGCAAATATACGTCCATGCCATTCTTTGATATGTCAGATATGCATGCTTTCAGGAAATCAAATAAATGCTTGGCAATATTCATTTCAACGCAGGGACAAAAGCCGACGTTTTTTTTTTAACACCCAAGCAATTCCCACAGCATTACTTGATCCCGAAGCAGTGTTCCAATACTTTTTTACTCTTATTTTATTCAAATAAAAAGTATAATATAACGATCTGGGAATTGCCATCTGTTGACAAGCTCACAAATGCACACACCTCACTGATGCACAACTACCGAACATTTCAGTTTATTACGTTTCCAGGAAATATGTGGCATTCAGCAGCTTGTCGGTGACGAACCCGAATCCTGGGTGAACAAAAATAAGCTTCGCAAGCTTCACTATTCCGTCTCCATGTCTCTGCCAAAGCGCTGATTGGCAATAGCCAATTGACTCTTAGTTCTTCCGCGGAAACGGTAAACTGATCTAAGAATTCATTAGGAGCATTCATATTTCAAAGGCTCACAGTTCACTGGGAAAACAGAGTTAACTGGATGATCGGTATCACTTTCAGTGTTGTTATGTCTGCCAACACAGCCTGAAGGAGAAAACACACAACAATAAACTAATAAGTAAACACGGTAACAGTACAACCAATTTTGACAAAATATAGGGCAGACTTTCTATTTCACACTTTTTAATTCTTATGTTTTTCATGGTACATCCTAAAAAAAATTAACACTCGACTGCGAATTTCTTTCTTTTTTTGAAAAAAACCTTATATAAATAAATATCAAGGCAACAGCAAAAATCCTGCTCCCTTCAGTACAAAAACGGCTAAAACTAGACAGTTTTCGCTGGCGAAAATTAAACATACGGCCACAAAAATATGATTCTGAAAACCTCAAAATTCAGATTTTTTTAAAACCTGTATTAAAAGTCATGCCAAGTTGTCAGTTGCGTCAAAAATCTACGTAACACAGCTTTTGACATGCCATATCCCAGTCAACATTTTGACGTCGAGAAAACGGCGATTTGAGGTTGCGTCATCGACCAGGCCAAATCGCAATATTGAATCTGGTTGTAATTTGGTTTTAGTCGAGACCACAGATCAACGCCCTCACACACCGATGTGTAGACGTTCATTTTGCTGGCAAAAAGCACTTCCGCAGCGTGAAATCTGGTTGTAATTTGGTTGTGATCATGTGTGCCGCCATAGATCAACGGCTACTCAACGTCTTGTAACATCCATTGAACATGTGTTTAGTAAAAACACTCTTTAGACGTGACGTTTATTTTGCTGAAAACCCAACTTTTTCCTTCTATACTTCAGAAAATCGATAATTTCTATACATGTCGAAAAACAGACGTCACAAAAACGCCGCATCAGAACCAAAACAAAAACAAAAAAGAGAAAAAAAACATAGTCGTGTTAACACTCATAGGAAATATAAGCCTGGTACAAGTAATGGCTGCTCGCTTTGAAAACTGGCGAAAATCAGGACATTAAGTATGGGGTATTCATTAGCGCGCCAGTTTTTACCAGCTACTTTTCATATATATTCATGAAATTTGACGTGATGCATATCCTGTGTTACCCGTTGATCAAAAGGGAAATTTGACGAAGGGATGAATATTATTCCTTCTGACTGTCACTGTCCAGACTGTGATGTGATTAATATTTTTGCGACGTCTATGTCACTCTCTCGACGTCTAAAGAAGTCGGTAGGCAGACCTTGTGAAGTTGATTGACGGAGCTGCCCCCCCCCCTTATCTAGGCAACTGCAGAAAAAAGACCACCTCTGTGAAAAATTTGGCAGCAAATTTCGCCCCAACCCCTAAGAAAAAATAAAAAAAGATCAGGAAAAAAATGACATGGTGGTTAAATAGTCGGTTTTCATGTCGCTGGTGGTCACATAATCAGTGGTCTTTTGTCCAGTGGTCATACGACCAATGGTCATTTGGTATGGACGCCATTTTGCCATCCCGGGTTTTTGTCATGTAGACTTTCATAATCATCGAAAACCCGGCGTTGATGAGGCGTTAAAATGTTTACTGGGATGAACAAATCATATAACGTCATAAACATTAATGTGACGTTATATCGTAGGAATCTGGTAACAAATGGACCTAATCGTCTCAGAGGAGTTCACGTGACAAGACTACGGTGAAAAAAGGAATCATACGGAAACACCTTACCGAATCGTACGAATTCAATAAACTACGGGGATTAAAAATCCCCAAGTGTGAAAAAAAAAACAGCAAGAATACTTCTATAAAGATAAACAAATGAACGGCTGCAGCTTGTGGCAAATAATAACAGCCAAATAAACGAAGGTATCACCTCGGCAGCGTTGGAATTCTGTACTTGCATCAAGTTAGTCTTACGGAATGAGAAAATAGCCATGGCCAGAACTGCAAAAGTGAAAAGTAGAAGTTGAATGAATAGGTTTCTATTTTATTGTAAACAGCCCATATTTACATCTTTTTATTTTTATCTGTGTGTGTGGGATTAAGACATAACGCGCCAAATGAGCTTTACGAGTCCGTTTAATTGATCCCACAATACTAAGTTAGTTTCTAGTCCATTTGACACGTTAAATAAAACTGGCAAAAAAAAACAAAAAACAAACAAACAAACAAACAAACAAACAAACAAACAAAAAATCAGTAACATCACAAAATACACCACTCTAGTGATGTTACACAATCCCAGCTATGCCGAAAGAAATGAAAGTCCTACACGTTTTAGTAAAGAATTAAACGAGTTCTGACCTGGCAAAATCTCAAGTGAATTGTACGCTAGTATCCTGTCCCACAACAACAGAACTTGTTCACTGGCAAGATAGCCGGAAAACGCACGAATCAACCACTTAAACGCGATACGCAACCTGAAATAAACATGTTATTTAAAAGTAGGTGAAATCAACACCCAAAATTCTTACTTTTTCGATGGTACAATGCAGACAATGTTCCCTCTGAAGTTTTTTTAAATACAAAGAAATAGACAAAGATTTCTGTTTTATCAACCACAGCCCGATCTTCATATTTTCGGAATAGAAAATAACATTACTTCTAAATGCGATGCAGATGGGGCTTGAGGCTGTCCTTAACGTAAAGAGTTACACGTTCTCTACATAATCCTTTAAAAAAATGATATGCTGCAAGGTTGTCAAGGTATTTAATTGTTGCCACGGCACTTAATTGTTGCATACAATGATACTTACGGTTGAATTCCAACTGTTTTTAAATGAAAGAAAAGTTGTGGCTCATGAGTTTGGAGAAGGCATTCAAACTGCAGACAGAGCGATACAATGCCCTGTTGGTGCGAGGAGAGTGTGTGAAGTCTGAAGAAGTACCGCGTGTACAATTCTCGGAACACAAAATACAGCGAGATGGGGTCGTTATAGATGTAACACAACGGAGCAACTGAAAGAGAAGCAGGCAGAACATTACTCCACTGCTGAAGTGTCACAACACCGCGGTGAAACTTGAAATATTCACGCGGGTGAACGAGCGGAAGGGCGGACGAATAAAATACTTCAGACGCACCGGAAACAAGGTCTGTACACTTTGAGAAGACAAACAGTAGCTGAGCTGATTGACGAACTGCCAATACCACAAAGGGAATACCTTTCAGGACGATCATTTATACAAACGCGTTACATTGAGTTAAATTAAGGAAGAAATGACAGGAAATAGGTCCAAAATCATGTCCCGCTATTACACGTTGTTAATTAACGACCGATATACTTTTCTTTATCGAACAAACATCTGATTGTGTATAAAAAAACTGTTGTTTAAAAACTTTATATAGATCCATTTACGCAAAAAAAAAAAAAGCAGGACGTAAAGCAAAGATGTACACACCGTACATGGCAAAGCCATGGAAGGGAATCACTCCATTTGGGGGATAGTTGACCATGAACTCATCGACCCCTAGTTTGCCGCGTAGGTAAGATTTGGGAGGAGTGGCGCTGCTTTTCTCAAAGTGCTTGAGCACTACGGTGTCGCGGGCAAATGGCAACAAAACCTGGTGACACAAGCCATAGCGAGTATTTAAGCGTCTTCAGATTTACTGCGCATAATTTGGTAACTCATGTCCTCTGGAACACTGTCGCCAAGTATGTTGGCCTACTGTGTCACTGACAGGTTGTCTATTACTAAGTGCTATGCAAAACTAAACTCAACAAATCGCTGCCCTCGTGATTAATAAACAATGCAGCATCTTAGAAGTCCCGTAAGTAACGGAGCATATAATTTAAAAAAATAACTGTAGATGTCAAGAGTCCATCGACTGATCATACCTTCCAGGAAATTAACGTATCATTAAATAAAAGACAAAAAAACAAACAAACAAACAAACAAACGAAAAAAACAAAAACAATGGGCTGATTTATTTTCATAACAGTTGTCGCATCTGCTGGTTTAAAAAACTGATCACTTGATAACAAAGGCGCGGGAAAAGGTTGCTGCGATTGACCCTCACTTACTTGATATATGTAATCTTCAAAAACGAAATACTGGTCATCATTGGTCGCTGTTAATTTCACATCCTGTCAATAACGATCAAAACGAAAGTGCTGTATTTTTGTGCACATGCACCGCCCTATAGAACAGGCAAACCCCTCTGGCGAATCACAATATTAAACATGAAACTCCCACGCAAATCATGCACAACACCATAAAGAATAGTTCGGTGTCCAGTCGACCGGTGGCTTTAATCTGGAGACATCCATTAATACGCACTTCTCGCCAAAGCTCCATTCTTACATAGTAGTTATGCTGCCTCTATACTTGCAAGAGAGTAGTTTGTTGAGATCATGCCTTGCAATTTTGTTTAAAAGTGGTTTTTCCTCCCTAATAAGGCCCCGAAAATGAAACCAGTAGGCGGACGAGAAATTACCCCAACGAATCCCTCTATCTGTAGACATGTAGGTGAGGCATACTTCTGTTTGCCTGTAGCTAATGCTAATCGCAAGGCGAGGAAGAACGTTATTTTAACCACAGACCTTGTAGATGAGACTGTCCACCAACAGATCGTGCTGGAAGACGCAAGTCTTCAGCTGCTCATAGTACAGAATGTCCTACAAAGAACAAAACACACCGGTGATAAATCTGATTACACAAAAAATGTAATATTACTTCACTCAAACCGTTCTATAGGTTGTCCACAGTGGTATCTCAAATACCCTGTGTAGTATTGTGGTTCTGGTTTAGTGCAATTTATGGGATACATGTCGTATCTGTCACATGTAAATAACTAACCTCAGTTAAAATTGACGGCTAAAGGTGAAGAACCATGTATAACGCATCTATGCTGAAATTTCAGACTTGAAATCCCCCCCCCCCTCCTCACATGCATAATTCGGGACGTGCTTGGTAATTTGGAACTATTGCACTGGCGTACTACAGTCACAGGACACCTCCTTTGCCGTCTCACACTCTTTGCCTACATACTTTACGAATGACACCTGTCTCGCAGCTCGAGGCCCCCTCTTCCCTCCCCTCTCCCAAAAGAAGTTCCAATTTACAGAGGCGAGACAAATGGCATGCTCTGTACGTGATTCTCTTCCTACACTCACTTCAAAGTAAAAAAAGATAATCACGAACAAAATCATTGTCAGGTTTCAAACACGCTAAACGTGACGTCATGGCCAACGCAAAAATATCTGTGTATTTCAGACTAATGAACTTAATTAAAAACAAAAAACAAAAAAAAAAAAACAAAAAAAACAAAAAAAAAAACATGACAAAAATCTGTCATTTGCTAATGAGAATCTACTAAAACAAAATAATTTTGGTTTTACTCTCCATTTCTACATCATCGAGCACTTATGAAGCATCGCGAGACCTCAGGCCAAACTGTGATTGGACAATTTCAGTTCTTGAGGCGCCTTGTCGTGACGTTAAACGGAGCAGCTGCTGGCCTAAGTTCAACACCCACCCACATACCAATTTTTAACATTTATTGTCATTGGAATTTTTAACCTTCTGCCATGTAATGTAATACACATGTCAAATTTAATATCACATATGCCACTGTTTAGTAAAATACGTAAACTGCAAACTGCACCAAATAAATTATTAACAAGATAATAATAATAAACAGTAATAATAATATCACTCCCAGGACGCACAAACGACATTTTTTTGTACTCCAATAAAAGCTATAGGATAAATGGACTTAGTTTTTTAAATACAGGCATCATTACAACCATAAACATTTTACCCTAAAAGTGACAGACGTGGCACGCTCTGCCCATATGGGTGGGCTGAAAGTGAGAAACTTTTCCTAAACTGCTACTTAAACTATTCTTGATCTCATTTATTTTTCACGGAATTCAGGCATATACTTTAAGTGAAAATATTCCTGCCACTTCATGCTCACTATAAAGGGAAATTAAATTATGATGGCCAATGAAAAAAAAGACTTAAGCGTAGGCCAGTTTCATCATTTTTAACATTAATTCAGTAAAGGGAAAAAACAAAATAGCTTTGATGCTTTAGCGTCACTGTACGTCAAACAATTGTTCTAAATTGCCACAGCAGTTTTACATTTTATACCACTTGTAATTACAACAATGACGCAAGCTTAAGTGTTAAATATCCACGCCCGGTGTTAAGTTTTGAAATCAGGACAAAAAGGTCCTTAAGCAAATAATCCACAGCATTTATGACGGAGCACACCCGCCTAATTTACTCGACTTACAGTCACGGACACTCGCACAAACAATGCTTGAAATTTAACTTACGATATCATCCACGTCTATATTTAGAATAAGGTTCCAAGCAGCGGCTCTGCTAGTTAAGGGCACCCCTTTCTTAGAAAACTCTTGTACGACAGGGCTGCTGTTTGTTGCTAAAACTAAAAAATAAGCAGAATGCATTGCTCATTGCATAGGTGGAGAGTGAGAATTAAATTAAAAAAAATAGCATATTTTTTTCATTACATTTGACCTAACATTGACCTTGACCCCACTTACTACCTGCCTCTTTGTGACATCATCTTCAAAAATCAAGGAATGAGCTTTACTTTGGGTCGATCATAACGTTTGGGTGCAATTTAAAAAGAGGTCCGTTTTCAGGTACCGGACACAGAAATTCAATACAAGAGGAAAATGTTTGTAAAAGCAGTCTCGCCTTTCTTCATAATTTTGATGCGTTCTTGCTCAAAGGCTTCAGAAACAGCGTCAGGGCTGTCATCTATTCCAGTCTGCATTTGTTTAATAGACATCTCACTGAATAGCAGTCTCTGAAACAGTCCCCAAATATTTCTCCATCATGCATCTTCAGCTTCGCTGTTTTACACTTTATGATTCAAGTGCAACTCCTACAAAACAAAAGAATGTATCAAATGCTAAAATAAGAAATTCGTGTAAAACATACATGGCCTGGAAATAAACAGGCCCCGGGGTTTGTTTTTTCTTGTATCCACCCCCACCCCCCTCCTTCTCGGATATTTTTTGCCGACCCAGTTGGCCCCTGTTGATCCGTTTTTTACTTATTATGTACTTACTTTTACAGAATCACTACAGAATTTCTATATAGATTTACGTTTTATGGTACTAATATTGCTAGTTTTTCACAGATTAACCTCTACATGCTCATCCTGTGATAACCATATCCTTCTAATTACAGAACTCCTCAATTATAGGGGTATGAAAAGGGGGCGTTTGCGAAGCGATCGAATTTTTGACGGTGGATGCCTCTTTTTATACTACTAATTATCTCACTTTGTTTCACTATAGCCAAACTGTCAAACTGGGTTGAATGATCACAAATGTTTACAATAAATATATCTTGACTGAGTTTTAAATCTTTCAGTGAAATATCCCAGAAAAAATGGCTGCGCAGCTGTACATATTCACTGATACTTTGCCCGCAGATAAGATTTTCCTTGCGGCAATGTTGACTGCTTGTCCATTCAGTGCCACTGAGCGGACACGCAGGTTCAAGAATGATTGGTAGATTTTCTTTTAATGTTGAGAACCAAGCTGGAGAGAAGAAAGAAATTTTTGCTTCTGTTGCCCCAGACAAACGAACAGTAATGTAGAGCTTACTATCGAAGGAACTGAACACAGTATACCCCTCAAAACTGCGAAATTCTAAAGCTGCACCAGCATCGGCTAGTACAGTAAAACCTGAGCTAGGAAATACCTCGTTAACGTTAAAATAGCATATGCTTTGTCCCATCTCAAATAAAATATTTAAAATCTTCAATTATAAACATGGAAACTGAACTGTAATAAAGACAGGGGACGTTCCCATGATTGTCACTAAAAAGTTGTATTATACAGGTTACGGTCCCAGCTGCTGTATTTTCGAGCCAGTATTTTACGGACGTGTGTGTGAGTATATCGGGCCTCACTCGAACGCCTTACACCACAATGCTTCACGGTATACTAATCGACACTGATTATGAGGCACTAAAAAAGTAAAATAAATAAATAAAAACGAAGAAGACCTCAGGAACGAGCTAACACTACAAATTACTGCTGACATCTGGTAGACTACAATAAAAGGGTACCGCAGTCAGTTTCCGGTTCACAAAACGACATTTCCGTTATTTTCTGTCAAAACTATTTGTTTCATGTGCGCAACAGCACAGCAAAAGATACCATAAAATAAGACAGCCATCAGAGTTTGTTAGCAACAAAGGAAGAGGATATATTTTTGATATTATTATTAACTGAATATACGTCAGACAAGTTCATCATTCTGAGCAATGACATCATGTGTGTTAGTAAAACGCGGTTTGCTCCAAGCTGCTGTGGTTAGGGCAACAAACCCACCCCCGCCCCCACCCTCACCCCTCCCCCCCTCCCCGATGATAAAATGAAGAAAAAAAAATCAAAAGGAGCACTTCTGAAATTCTTTGACCAATAAAATCAACACTTTGTTTCTAAATCAAGCTCGTTACTCTGTTGTTTCTTTTTGCTTCTTTTTTTATGTGCTTTTCACTCAACGATTAAAACAAATTAGTCCCAAGGTTCTAACAAATGACTGACTGGCGCAATCGTCGGGGAACACAATACGAAGAGGATGCACCGCTGTCTCCCAGCTTGCTGTCAGGCTTCCGAAGTACCGACAACAATGCCAGCGAAACATAGCCAAGAGTCACCAAAAACATTGCAAAATCCATACATTACAGCAAACAAAGCAAGCGAGTCTCACATTTAACAAAGCCTCAACACTTCACGACATCTGATCCCTCTTGAGAGAAGTAATTTACCTTTTCTTTCTGACACTGAATTTAGCTTTTGTTTTTTTTTTTTTTCTGTTAAATGTTAAATATGTGTAACAACGCACAGTCAATTATGTGTCAATTATCCATGTCAGTTAGAAAACAAGTTGCTCACCAATTCATGGATGTCTTTCACTTTTAATGGTACTTGAATGACCCCCCACATTGTGATGGATCTACAAACAAATTCAAAAAAATATCAACTCAGGAAAATGGTGACTCAAATCATATATATCTATATATCTTTCTGGAAATCTACAATCGAAATTAGGATCTTATGGGGTTTTTTCATGTTAGAAGTACTCTACTCGAGTAGGAGTTGTTATTCGATCAGCTTATCACAACAATCGTCTGCAGTTACGGTAAACTGCAGTAATTAAGCCATCGGTAAAACTAGCATAGACGAGCACAAAGCTGGCCCCTAGTTACTGGTTTGTCCGGACGGACACCTTTCGTAAAAAGTTCACTTTCTATCTTGTGTCTCATATGTGAGCTTTGACCGACAACGAGACGTGTAATTATTAAAATTCTAAGCGCCAATGGGCTAACAACAAGAAGTTGACTCTTCATGCCAAACTCTGAAATTGACTTTCTAAGCACGCTGTCTAATATTAGCTCAACACCAATGCCAAAGGTGTCAATTCGGTATTTCCTTGTGGGGCAGCGAAACAAAAATTAGACCTTTAAAATATATTTTTGTGCGGATAATCTTCTCCCACACAAATACCGAGAATAGCATGTTTTTTTTTAACAGTACTTCGTAACTGAATGAATGGATGGACTAAGTGGAGTGCTTGCACTTCTCTCCTCAGAGTTCAACCTGAAAGTCACTTTACGGCATCCGGAAATTAACAAATATATTTGTTTTGTAGAGAAATAGGGCGCATTCTAGCATTTCAAAAAGCAATTCATTTATTTTTTTCGGCGCTCACCTCCAACAGGCACCTTTCCCAATCGCCCTCTTAACGCGGTAACAATTTACATAAATTTGAACAAATCGCCAATCACACAGGCAGTAATAAACCAGTCAATTACAGCCCACGCGTAGTAATCTAAGTGTGGTTGAAAGAGATCAGGCCCAATGTCGTGGCACAGTAATCCTATGCAGCTCTATGTTATTAGTAAAATATCTTAGTCATCCAGAACAATGTTCCCATTTTACTCATATGACCCAAAATATAACCAAAGTCTGCTGCCACACACCAAAAGGCCAAACATTCATTCCAGTCACAAAGCTGCCATATAAAATACGAATGCCACCAAAAAGGGGCACTTTCGGAGTGAGCAGTAGGTGATGTTGACTTTGAATGATAACTTACGAGGCCGCGTTTCCGCAGTCAAGAATATTTGGATTTTTGATGTTGGAAATAACCTCCAGGAAATCTTTCGGGGCATACACAGGTCGAAACTGACTCAAATCTGAAAAAAAAAATGTTAAGGAAAATAACAATTGTTTAAGTCTGACCATTTCCTGAGAACATCTAATTTTTTATCCAAACTGGCGATTTTTACGAGAATAGCCCTTTTACTTTTTGCGGTTGAAGTGCAAATTCTTGATTGTTTCTAATTCCATTCCTCGTCAGATGATGCTACAACCTCCCTCCCCCCTCACCCTAACCTTACGCTCTCAGCATCGTCGAAGCATATGGATGCTGCTGTATTTATAAGCGGTTGCATTCAAAATCATTGGTTGGCACCATTTCTGATTACTCATAAACATGCCCTTTACCGGGCACTTTTTGCTAATCAAATGATTCAAAAGACGTCTCAGCATTAAAAAACCAACAAAAATGCTCACTTCCCATGGCCTTTAAAGCAGGATGCCTTAGAAATGAGCAGACCAAATAAGTGCTGATAAAAAATAATAATAAAAATAACGATACAGTTGTGTAGATAGACATTTTTACCACTGAAAAATAATGTGCATATTCGATAACTCAATTTCGATAAATTGAAACTAGAGCAGTGTGTATAGCCCACATATTCCCCACAGGCCCCCCATCAGTTAAACACGGCCATCAATAGTCATTCAAGAGATGAAATTTTTAAGTCCAGTTGGTGCATTTTCCTTAGACGAACCTGGCCCATTTAGCGATCTGTGTTTGTTCCAACAGAAGCTACACACCAAGTTTCATTAAAATCCCTGTAGTTGTTCTTGAGATATCGTGTTAACAAACTCATTCCGATGCTAAATAATTTCCAGGATTTGGTAAATTTCAAAGTTCATTTGGTTCCTTTTCCTTGCGCTAACCTAACTCATTTACAATACTGATCTGTGTTTGTTCCCATAGAAGCTACATACCAAGTTTCCTTAAAATCCTTGCAGTTGTTCTTGAGATATCGTGTTAACAATAGTTCAATCAAGAGCTGAAATTTTTTAAGTCCAGCTGGTCCATTTTCCTTGGACGAACCTGGCCCATTTACAATACCAATCTGCGTTTGTTCCCATAGAAGCTACATACCAAGTTTCATTAAAATCCTTGCAGCAGTTTTTAAGTTATCGTGTTAACAAGCTCTTGATGACAGACCGACCGACCGACCGGTCCATTTGGTCCATTTTCCTTCAACAAACCTGGCCCATTTACAATACCTATCTGTGTTTGTACTTAGATGAAATCCATCTGTGAAATGATCATATTAAATTTAAATGCGCGGTGATTAAGTCGTTAAAAAAATCTCTCATTTCATCTGCCTTCCATGAGCGGATGGATATATAAATATATAAATAAACTAGAGCAGTGTGCATATCCCACATATTCCTCACAGGCCCCCATCAGTTAAACACGGCCATCAATAGTCAATCAAGAGCTGAAATTTTCCAAGTCTGTGTTTGTTTCTATAGAAGTTACATACTAAGTTTCATAAAAAACCTTGCAGCAGTTTTTAAGTTATCGTGTTAACAAGTTGTTGATGACAGACCGACACACGGTCGATCGCATATATTTCCCACAGGTAGAACCTGTGGGGAATTAATGAGCTACAATTTGGACAGTATCGACAATCCAGTTGGGCATCTAGTTTTGGTCGAAATAGGTCCAGGTTATGAGGTTCACCAAGCAAGGGGGTCAGCCGAACACTATACCTACATGCTACATGCAATTCGTGCAAACCGGAACTGCATGTTCCCTGCGTATTCCCTGACATGTTCAGCGAATTCACGAATTGGCTGCAGCCGCCAGGGAATATACGTATTCCCTAAAGTGCCAGGGAATACGCGTATTCTCTAAAAATGCCAGGGAATACACGTATTCCCAAAAAATGCCAGGGGAGACACGTATTCCCAAAAAATGCCAGGGAATACACGTATTCCCAAAAAATGCCAGGGGAGACACGTATTCCCAAAAAATGCCAGGGGAGACACGTATTCCCAAAAAATGCCAGGGAATACACGTATTCCCAAAAAATGCCAGGGGAGACACGTATTCCCAAAAAATGCCAGGGAATACACGTATTCCCAAAAAATGCCAGGGGATACACGTATTCCCAAAAAATGCCAGGGGAGACACGTATTCTCTAAAAATGCCAGGGGATACACGTATTCCCAAAAAAAATGCCAGGGGAGACACGTATTCCCAAAAAATGCCAGGGGAGACACGTATTCCCAAAAAATGCCAGGGAATACACGTATTCCCAAAAAATGCCAGGGAATACACGTATTCCCAAAAAATGCCAGGGGAGACAAGTATTCTCTAAAAATGCCAGGGAATACACGTATTCCCAAAAAAAATGCCAGGGGAGACACGTATTCCCAAAAAAATGCCAGGGAATACACGTATTCCCAAAAAATGCCAGGGGAGACACGTATTCCCAAAAAAATGCCAGGGAATACACGTATTCCCAAAAAATGCCAGGGGAGACACGTATTCCCAAAAAAATGCCAGGGAATACACGTATTCCCAAAAAATGCCAGGGGAGACACGTATTCCCAAAAAAATGCCAGGGAATACACGTATTCCCAAAAAATGCCAGGGGAGACACGTATTCCCAAAAAAATGCCAGGGAATACACGTATTCCCAAAAAATGCCAGGGGAGACACGTATTCCCAAAAAATGCCAGGGAATACGCGAATCGCCTAAATGTAACTTGTTTACTATAAATACAAACAAGAATATTTGTTTGGTGTAAATACAAAACAAGTGAATAATTTAACAATGCGATCAAGCTTTTCCACTTGTAAATCGTGCTGGATATGAAAGAGGAGACCAGACCACGAAAAATTCACATATATAATGAAAGCAACCAAATCAAAAACTGTACAAGTATTGGGCAGGGTCTGTTAGCTAGCCACATCAAAATTAATCACGTCGTACACAAATATTTATTTTTAAGCAGTAGCCCCTGCCCACCCAAAAAGAAAAATTCCAGTCACAGAACATACACCCGCCCTGCGTATGTAATTCAGAGTTGAACCCGCATGCTTGCTACAGGTAAATTACCGCCGTACTCCAAGCCCGAGAAAGTCCGGTGTGTGCAACTGTGATCTTAATGAAAAAAAATCCATAAAATGTTTTCCATAAAAAATGAAGGTACGACTTGGCTCATTTGGGTCAACTTCCCCCTTTTCTGCAACCCGGTCAGCTGCACCCCCCCCCCCCCCTCCAATGTGGTAGGGCGGTCGAATGCCCAACCCCGCCCCCTCCACCACCAGTTTGAGAGATTTTCTAAAGGTGTCAAGGTAGAGAAGTAATTCTTATATTCGGCTTACAGGTGATAATACTTTTATAGTATCTTTCTGAATTACTGCACAAAAACGCAGCCCAAAAATTAATCCATTTTGTACTGTATTGTAATTGGAATCGCTGCAAACTGCAATTACTTGGATGGCAATTGATTGCACTGGATTTCAAACCCAATTACTTTCACTGAACTCTTCTCATTAGCGATAATGAATAGATCAACCATTTCTTACAAGTTTCTTAAACTTGTGTCAGCTAGCACCTAAGTCAACGATAATGGCTACATTAATCGTTTCTTACAAGATTATGAGTGGAGGTGGGGGAGGCAGCTGACCGGGGCGCGAAAAAAGGGCGGGGGCACTTGGCCTGGGGCAAATGTGTACAGTTCCTCGGAGTATAATATTGGTTTCTGACAGACCATGCCTTGAATCTAATCTAACTGAATCTTATTGAAGCATTCAGGGAACTCACGCAGTGAAGCATTGTAAGTTTCACTGAATGCGCGTATTCCCTTTTTTAGGGAATGCACGTGTTCCCTGATAGTCACAGCGAACACGTGAATTCCCTGATTATATGAATTCCCTATATATATATATATATATATATATATATATATATATATATATATATATATATATATATATATATATATATATATATATATATACAAATGAACAGAACTTGCCTGGCTCATCAGTGCCTAGTTCGGTCCATTTCCCCGCCATTTCTCGCTGCTCTTTGTCTGGTCTCTGTAAATGACAACACAGGAGCTTAGCTTCCTTTTACATCAATTTAACATGGGAATTAAACTGCTCACATCGCGTTTCTTTGCAGGCAGTGTAATGAGCAGAAAAAAAGTCAGTCTTGGATATCTTTTTTGGTTCAAATTATATCTTTTTCAAGGATGACATAGGATGTTACTGAATTGTTTTGCCAGGAAAAAGGCCATTACAGGCAACAGCACAGATGTGGTTGTACGATTCGCACATAATAGAGGTTAACCTATTGCATAAACAAATCAATTTCCCCGAGGTCAAGTTCTTAAAATGTTCCATGTTTCTGACATATGCTCTGAAACTTCCCAAAACCAATGGCGTTTTTTTTTTTTTTTTTTTTTTTTGGCTACTGATGTACCCTATTGGAGCTGGCCAGCAATTGGAATGGAACAACCATCAATTGATCTGAAAGGATTACCCAGTTAAATATGTAGGATCACAAAGTTAGTATCTATTTTTATGCCAATAATGGCAAGTACAACAGTTTTCACAGTAAATCGGAATACGCAGCAAACGTTAAAACATTTTCTTTCGCTACAAAAGTCACATTTAGTTGTCATTACTTTATTTTAGAGTTGACTGAAAACAAAATTTAGAAGAAAAGTGTCATCGACAAGCTGAAAGGGGCATGGTACATACTTGTTGCGAATACGACTGTGAAGACAGGAAAACTTTGGGCTGTAGAGGGGAGGGGATTACAAGACCGTAATCATACTCCCTCCTTTGGCCTTCCTATTGGATTATTCGCCCACTTGTCTAACAGACGGGCTGCGTCTCAAAGTCTGTCACTTTCTGGCCATCCGGATCTGACTGCCTAGTGATTTTGGCACGGAAAAAAAGCCTTCGAGCCCGATTAAATGATGCTCAGGTTGTAGTCGCAGGCGTTGATCCAGAGTTCCCGGATCCACATCCGCCCCACCCCTCCCAAAAAAAACGATCTCAAACTGAGAATGTGAGACTTTCAGTAAACGGGTACTGTATTTCACAGGAACGACCGTAACGCATTTTGCATAATATTATAAAGTCTGGTCCTTGGACCACATCAGTGACAGTAAAGACAGCGACACCAGCGAGTGTAATGGAATATCAGAAAAAAAACTAAATGTATATATGCTGAACCAGACATCTCAAATTTCCAGCCAATAGCAGCTGTATGTGGAGCAGAAAATTATACTTGAATGACCAGAATGCCCTACAATTATCGCTCAAAAATAACCTATTGTTATTTTCTTAAAATCTAGCCATCCAGCTAGTTTTTTTTTAAATTTTTTCCTGTGGCGTCAATTTGACCAAACTACAACAGTGAAGCACACAGATATTCAGCAGACAGAAGCCAGCTATCTTTATCTCCCATACTCCTTTACATCTAATCTAACGAGGCAATATATACGCAACAATTTTTTAAATTTAGGATTTACGCGACTCTGTGAGCTGTTAATCCCGAAAAATCGTTTTCCGTCTACGTTTACGTGTGTATTTGTACATCGATTTATTTGCAAAACAGAAAAGAAAAGCAATAGTTTTCAGCTGAACAACACTACAAAGAAGCGGTTGGTCTATTTGCTGATGTTGCTCAATATTTCATTTCCATTTTATTTTCGTTTTACTCTCCGGGCTAGGAGCAAAAACTGCCACCTTGTTCAAACGGCAAAAAACCATTCATCATTTACGCAAATGTCTGCGTTCAACTTGCCGGCAAAAAAGTTCTACATGATCTCTGTCAGACCAAGTCAAGGAAGCACATAAAATTCCACGGTAATATGCATTATGCCTGTCTTAGGACAGACATAGAACTTTGACTTCACAAAATGGTTTGAGACAGTAACGGTCTATGATCACTGATCAGTGGGCAAGGATACAAACTGGTATCGACACATACTAAGGCACTTATAACCCCAGAGAGTTTTATTCCCTTACATGTCTCGATTCAAAGAAAAGGTTTTGGAAAAAATACCTTTCTGGCAAGTGGAACACTTAGCTCTGTACACATACTGTTAAGGCTCTTCAGAACTCGTTTCTCCCAGTTAGCCTGCAACCAAAACAGTAAATGAACATTCCAACTCGTTTCTTGTTACTCAACATTTTAAAATGTAGCGTCGCCCAGGGACGATGGACAAGCTGCTGCTTAGAGTTACAGGATGCTATAATATATAATAGAACAGAATTACCAAGGCTTTCGCAAGCGCAAGATAAATCAACAAAGACATCAAAGCAATTCAACCAAAGTCTTTGGACCTTAGTACAGACGAAATCACTTAATCTGGTACCGGATAAACGGATAAACCGGTTAATCGCATAGAATTTCAAAATCCCGAACCATTTCCATTGATAATATAAGAAAATTTATCGGATATTTGCATACCGCTTGAACGCATAAACCGGTAAATCGCATAATTTGGTCTGGAAAATGGGTTATGCGATTAACCGGTTTCGTCTGTATTTTGGAAACAAAACACAACTTCTGATCTGCCATACCGCCAGTTTTGGGCGGGCTTCGACAAACAGTACTTGGATGAAATTCCATCTATGAAATACTCATATTAAATTTAAATGCGCGGTGATTAAGTCGTTATAAAAATCCGTCATTTCAGTATTGTTGAGCGGATCGATAAATAATGGCCTGGTAGTGAACCACCACAGAAATACCCACGCCCAGTCTTGGAATGATTGAGCTAAAATCCTATGAGCAGTAATGTTTAGTTTGATGTATGCCACACACGCACACGGTCGACGACGAAGGTATCTACACCAGACCAACCCGACTACAGGCGTCTGGTCTAAAAAACGAGTAAATCTTTCAATCAGCGGATCAATGCAAAATAAGCCATTTCACTGTCAAAAAGCGGAAAATCAATCACATTTATCACGTTCAACCGCGAACATTACTGATTTGATTCCTGCCTACCATTATCGATAAGCCAAGCCCTTAACGTTCTAAGTGACAGCTTCGGATAGAAAATTTAAGGGCTGCCATGGCTAGCTTCACGCTTGAATCATCTTGACTGATCCAAAAAGATGGGGGAGAATTCGAGTTTTACAGAATTATCTAATCAGAAGCCGGTAAGTAGCGGAAGTCTATAAGTGTTTTTAGTGCCATTTTTCATTGTATCATATCGTTATTTAAGCGTATTGTGTTGCTACTGCATCCAGAATGGGCTGTCATATTGTTTGGCGATGTGGCTTTTGAGTAAATTATCGCTTAAATACGATTCATCAACTCCACAGCACGGACTTTTATGGCACATTTACGAAAAATGACTGAAGTGGGACTCGCTGATAGTTAGCTAGCGAGAAAACTCCAACATCAATTCCAAATTTAGAAAAAAGCCTGGCAAGTACCCAAGCTTTTTATGATAAATTTTTACTCGCTGTGTAAAAAAAATTGCAGCTTGAAAAGATCTCTCAAGCAATAACATAGACCATTGGATTCCCATGAACTTGTTATTGCCAAAATTGTTATTCAATTTTGACAGATGCAAGCAGTTTGCTTTGCTTATATCCCAAACAAAAACGATAATAGGCACAATGGTTGATGTTAAAAACAGATGGCTACGGACGTTGATCCTAGGTCATGCCTGCATTGAAGACAAACATTAACAAAACAGTCTTACGGATGGCAATGGTGCTTTTCAGGGGATTTCATCTTTGCGCACCTTCCCCCTCCCCCCCCCCCCCCCGCTTGTCACCTGCTTATCTTCATCTCCGTTCTCATTGCAGGCGGCCATTTTGAATTTTGAAGGGCTCAAAATCAATCCCAATATAGATTAATGCGCGTATAAGAACCATTTGATAAATAGTTTTTTGATATATCCTGTTTTAAACAGCCAAAATCACTGGTAATCTCTTGGATTTATAGGTTTGTGTGCAAATTATGGTTGCGATAGCTCAAGCCATTCTCAAGTTAAAGTATCCACAAATTAAGATGGACGAATAGAAAGACTATGGGAAATGGCAATATCCCAATACAGTGAAACCTCCGTTAATGAACACTTCTCTTTAATGAACACCTCTATATAATGAACGATTTTTTTCGGCGATTGCCTTAACCATAGATATTCACCTTCATACTCTGAACAATGAACACTTGCTCGAGTCCCAGATGGTCAATGTCAGTGTAAACAAACCACTAATACCAACTGAATTTGAGATATCGACAAGAAAAGCTTTACACACTTTACAATCAAGCTAAAAAAATAAAAAAATCGCCAAAAAATCCAATTTTTAACGAACCGCTAAAAAAGATGGCGTGTATCAAGCTACGATCATAAAGGTAAGTCCTGTAAACTATGAAACTAAATGGCCTACACATCTAAGAGGACTGAGTGGTAACGGACGGACAGAGGGACAGACAGACAGGGGGAGACATATAATTAACTTTTTGGAATAAATTATGGATTAACCCCACTGGTTTAACTTTCGTGAATACGACGACTGGACGCTACACCTTTACGCACCAAGTTTTTGGGGACCACCAGTAAGTCTCACAGCAGCAGACACGACGATAGCCATCAAAATCAGAAGCACAGTAGCATACTTAGAGATGTCTATGTGTTTATGAATCCAATCCTAATTTCAAAGAATGGCTGCTCTACTAATACCCAAATGGTCTTGAGGAACTGTCAACTAGTGAAGGGCATTACACATAATTGTTCTGTTTGGGAAGGAAAAATAACACAAAAGAAATTGATTATCATCTGGTGAATGTAGCGCCAGATGCAAGATTTTGATGGGTGAGAGTTGTGTAGGGCAGAAAAAGCGCACGACTGAAAAAAATATTGGAAAATGGTTACAGGGGAGGGGCTGTCAGTCTTCGGAGAAAATTAATACAGAACACGTATGAACAGAAAACCTTAAAAAGGTGTTACGGCACATGTTTGCACGCAGACGAACGCATCCACACCCATTAACATCACAGCACATAAATAATTAAAGTACAGGGCATTTCCTTTATTAAATATTTATAAACTGAAAGCCTAGAAGAAGTCTTATTACGGAAATAGTAATGAAGTAATATCTGAACACAGCTTTAGAAAAACCAAAAAATTGCTGAATCGGTGTCGCAAGGTGCTAAATTAATTCCTCATATCCTTAAACATCTTTCAGGCATTCTTCCTCAGAGACAACACACAATAATTATTGAGACTGTACCTGTGCTTTGCGGATGTAGGAAATTGGCTCTTTTGCGTGTTCCGGCGAGGCGAGCGGGTGGGTGGCCCTCTCGTGTGTCTGCATACATTTGAACACGTAGTTCCTTAGTTTCTTCTCCATCCCTAAAACGCAGCATACGAGGTCAGCTTTTCGTGGTATATCAATAACACAGTTAAAGGGTTCCGTGCACAAACCTGTTATGTTGAGATAACATGTTTGTGCACTGAGCTATATTTGAGTTCCTGGAGTCCAGATCTATCATCTGTAAAGTTTCCACCGATGAAATATGCTTAGAAATGGTCATCAAAACATGTTAAGTCTTGTTTGAAATGAGAAATCGGGTGCACAATAATGACATGCCGAGATAACAGGTCTTTTCCATTAAAATTTTGAAATTTTCCCGGTTGCACAATCCTGTTAAGTTGTGTTAACATGTGAATAATATCAGAGATAAAATGTAAACAATGCAGAATTCTCGGGTGCACAAAAATGTTATCCCTTGTTGAAATGTAAATATTTACATATAATACTTCAGCTGCTGATAGGTTTCTGTTAAAAATTATCGCGCATTACACGTGTAACTATGGCCTCCTCCGTCATGGTCAAGGTCAAAAACCGGAAGTTGACCATTACCACGTAAACGGTTAGAGAAAGAGCGATGATTTTGAGCTTATTTTCGACCCTTTGAGCCTAAAAGACGTTATATAAGAGGTACCTCGGTGACCTTGACCTCCTTCGTCATGGTCAAGGTCAAAAACCGGAAGTTGACCAGTATCTCGTAAACGGCTAGAGATAGGACGATTTTGAGATTATTTTCGACCCGTTGGGCCTAACAGACGTTATATAAGATGTACCTCGGTGATTTTGGCCTCCTCCGTCATGGTCAAGGTCAACAAGCATGTCCAAGGACATGACCCAGTCGAGTTACCAAACAAGCATTAGAGAAAAACCCTGAAACGAATACTGTTAGGCCATAAAATGAAGAACTTTGTTTCTGAGCGTAACTTTTTCATAATTTTAATACACAAAAAACGAGTTTTCCCGGGTGAAAGCTACCCGAAAGGGGATGTTGGACAGGTTGGGTTTTGACGATTCACGTATTTACCGACATTTACACAATTTCACAAATTTTTCAAATTTCCACCATTTCGGCATTTTTTGTCCTTTGCGAAAAAAGCAAAGTCCAGGTGGAGAAACGCCTAAGAAACTTTCAATTAAAAATTTATAACTATTTGAAATTTACTGAGAATGGTATGACAATTCAGTTATTTACTACCATTTATTCCAGTTTTTGCCAAACTTCAAAGTTCCGCCATTTCGGCATTTTTTGGCGAATCGCGAAAAAAATAAAAGCCTCGTAGGCGAAACCCTGGGGAACATCCCTACGTAACATTTAAACGATTGGAGTAAAACTGTAGGAGGAGTAGTATTTTAAAAATCGGTCAAAACGGGCAAAAAAAGTGCCGCCATTATGTCAGTTTTTCGTCAATCGTCAAAAAAGTAATAGGCAAGTGGGGGACCACCCAGGGACCATTCCTGCGTAATATCAAAACGATTGGAGCAAAATTGTAGGAGGAGTAGCATTTTAAAGAAACAGTTTAACATACGCACATACATTCAAGCCCCCTAGAGTGATACGACTAACCCAGTCCGACCGAGTCGGCTGGGTTAAAAACCGGAAGTTGACCATTATCTCGAAAACGGTTAGAAAACTGGATTTGATTATTTGTACCCAAAACAGATTACATTATATTTGCTTCGATGTACTCGTTCAAGATAATAATTCGGCAGCTGATAATTATGTCGAAAAACGAAAACTGTGTCTTTGATCAGATATATTGTACCATTGTAAGTGGGGGCCATTGCCGTTGAAGCTAGAAAAGCCAAACTTGGCACATATATAAACGACGATGTGATCTGAGGCACCCGTTAAAAATTTTTGACCTTCACCTTGATGGTCAAGGTCAAATCACGAAAAACGTTATTTAAGAAAAACAATGATTTATCTCGAAAAGGGTAAGATATAGAGCAATTTTGACCTCATTTTCGACCTCCACCCCCTATACGACGTTACGTAAGGTATAACTTCCGGTGTCCTTGACCTCCAGGTCACTTTCGAGCCCCAAACCGGAAGTTGGCCTTTATCTCGAAAACGGTAAGAGACAGAGCAATCGGTTTCCAGACTTCTCCTCCAAGACTGCTGAAGCTAGACCAATCAAACTTGGCACATGTATGGAGGGTCATCTGAAGTGGTGCACCTGACAAAAATTTTTTTACTTTGACCTTATCGGTAAAGTTGGCTGTATTTAGGAGGATGTTCTACATTCAGATATGTGAAAATTGTTAACAAAATTAGCAATATCATCTACCTTCCGTTTTAAGTTATCATTCCAAGTGGGGTCTAATTCGCTGTGCGAATTTCCATCTAGTTTTGCATTAAAATTATGTTGGATAAACCGACGTAAAATGATCCTTCCTACAATGTCGGCTTAGAGGAATCCACTGTATTAGAATTAACTATAAGAATTAACTGTTTGTCGGTCTTTGATTCTGGTCAGTGATGCTGTACGCATTAAAACTCCGGGAAACAAATATAACAAGCCATCGTCGAAGGCGCAGACCCCGACCGGACATAACAAGTCGCCATTTTGGCAATTTTTTACCGATTTGAAAAATAACATGGCGTTGCACAACTTCAATATATATATTTTTACTGTGCAAGGTAGCATATGCCTAGGATTAATAGTATCGGAGATCTCGCGTGGGAAGCATCTAAGTCTTACACTGCAGTTATCTCAAAAGATCACAATTTTTGACAAGTCACCATTTTGGTAATTTTTGGTCGATTTGAAAAATAACATGACGTTGTACAACTTCAATATATATATATATACATCACTGTGCAAGGTTGTATATGCCTAGGGTAAATAGTTTCGGAGATCTTGCGTGGAAACAAAACAGCAGCCAAAGTGTGACAGACGGACGGACAGACAGACGGGCAGAGGGCAATCTTATAGGCCCCCTGCCCCGGGCTAAAAATTTACTTAAACTTGTTTGGTTGCGATGGAGATTAGGGGTGGTAGTGAAATAACGTTAATATAGAGTAAATGTGATTATTTTCTCAAAATATGCTTTTTAAATGTCTAAAACCAACGAATACGTGTCTAACCTGTTTTCCAGTAACTGGAAATCATTATTTTCATCATTTGTGGGGCGACTCACGTAAAACAGCGTTACTTTCGGTCATGCATACACACATGCATGTTTTGCACCCTAAGTAAAACCGACTTTTTACATGTTATCTGGACATTTGTTTACATGTTAAGTCGGAATAACAGGATTGTGCACCCTAAAAGACATTTCCACTGTGAATGCTATGCCGTAATACCATGTTGATTTTTAAAGTTTTTCTTGGTTTTCTGGCACATTTACACATAAAAATTTCATTTTTATAGCTTATCGTGTTTCTAAGGCAGTGACAAATCTGGAGATACCTCATTTATTAAAATCGGTCAGACAATAACAATCACAGACTTAAAATTCAGATTTTGCAGTTTTCCGAACTTTAAGAGCGATTTTCTCGACTGCTGTTAACCCTACATAACAGGTTTGTGCACGGAACCCTTCACTGTTGTCAGTTTACTGAACTATTTAAATATCGGCCATTCATGAATGGGATCACAAATGTATATATTTTGTGGTGCAAACATAACCTCTTCTTTAAACTGATGTCTGTTAGCTATAGGTTTTAGTTAGGTGCGTGAGTGAAACTGTTTACACTCATTTTCTGCAAGGGAAACACATCAGCCATGAATCCAGACAACTCGCAAATGGACAACTCGCAACTAAATGAAAAAGTGGACAACTCGCAAGTCGTTCTTTTTTTGGGGGGGGGGGTGAGGGTGGGGAACTAAGAAAATAATATAAAGACATTTATTCATAACTTATTGATAACTTTAATTATAACTTATCCTTCAAACACTTCAGCTCGCTTCCCCTCCCGTACACTCAGCACCACTTTCCCGACACAAAACTCTGTCATAGTCTTCCTCTGCACCACTTCATTCCCCGTTGAACGGTCTCTGCGCTCTCCGCCATAAGCACACCTCAGTCCACTACCCCACTATTCCGAACCACAAAAAAAACAAAACTGCTGTCTCCGTCTTGAATCATGGATCCTCCTCTTGGCCTTCGCGGCTCACAGGACGACACCGTATGTTATGACCGATACCACGAAGATTAAGGATGTGGAATCGCGGACTGCAATAGTTCTTTTGTCTTAGGCAAATTTAAATTTAATCTGATAATCCGTGAGCTTCTCACCGCGATTTCGAATAATAAGACATGAGTATTTACGGAGATTTCACGAGTTGCGAGTTGTCCACTTTTTCATTTAGTTGCGAGTTGCCCAGTTGCGAATTGTCAGTTGCGAGTTGTCTAGTTGCGAACTGTCTAGTTGCGAGATGTCTGGATACCATCAGCCATATCTGAGTAAAACTTCGGGGTGGAAACATGTGTGCTCGAGACCATTTTTCCCGATAACGTGTCCTCGCCGCTTTTTTACGCAAGGTTTTTGAAAAGGACGCAAATCTCAATCCGTCTGCCTCTCCGGACTCAAATATTCCACACCACTTGTAGTATAAAAACAAAAAACAATCAGGGAAGGGCGTAAAGTTTGGTGGTTCTGCGTTCCTGGAATGAAAATTTTCAAACTGTATCGCGAACACTGCGTGACAATGCAATGCATACAAAAAGGACACCCAATGAGTTCCATAGGCCATAGCAGAAGCTAAGTACCGGCGACTTTTCTACTAAATATATATCATGCGCTGAACATCATTGCTACATGAATTGGGTAATTCCTGTAATCTGATAGGTCGATTTCCAGGTCTCAAAATAAGTCAATAAATGTATCTGATTTGAACCTAATGAGCTCGTTTTGTCCAGTTTTCATTGCAAGACGCGTGTTAGTTGCAGCTGCTGTGACGCAGCAGGGTGTGTTGTGTGACACAGCAAGGTGAGTGATGTGACGCAGCAGGATATGTTGTGTGACACAGCAAGGTGAGTGATGTGACACAGCAGGGTGTGTTGTGTGACACAGCAAGGTGAGTGATGTGACGCAGCAGGGTGTGTTGTGTGACACAGCAAGGTGAGTGATGTGACGCAGCAGGGTGTGTTGTGTGACACAGCAAGGTGAGTGATGTGACGCAGCAGGGTGTGTTGTGTGACACAGCAAGGTGAGTGATGTGACACAGCAGGGTGTGTTGTGTGACACAGCAAGGTGAGTGATGTGACACAGCAGGGTGTGTTGTGTGACACAGCAAGGTGAGTGATGTGACGCAGCAGGGTGTGTTGTGTGACACAGTAAGGTGAGTGATATGACGCAGCAGGGTGTGTTGTGTGACACAGCAAGGTGAGTGATGTGACGCAACAGGGTGTTTGTGTGACACAGCAGGGTGTTTGTGTGATTCAGCAGGGTGGGTGGTGTGACGCAACGGAGTGAGTTACGTGACGAAGCAGGATGTGTTGTGTGACGCAACAGAGTGAGTTGTGTGACGAAGCAGAGTGAGTTGTGTGACACAGCAGATTGACTTGTGTGATGCAACAGGGTGTATATTATCACACAGCAGTGTGTTTGTGTGACGCAGCAGGGTGTGTTGTGTGACGTAGTAGGGTGTTTGTCTGACGCAGCAGGGTGTGTTGTGTGACGTAGAAGGATTTGTTGTTGTTCGTTATGTCGTAGGTCTGCTGTGCGATAAGTTGCTCATTTCCTATACTCTTGTGTGCATTGTTTTGCTTGAATTTAGTTTATGTTGCTTGACTGTGCAGGAGTAAGGCACAGCGGGTGTAGTGAACAGCCAATGTACTGTACTGCATTTCGGTGTGGGTGGTGTTATCGCGCCGAGTGTAATGTATTCCAGTTGTTTCACATCTACATCGTGTGTATCGTGGGATGTGTGTTGGTGGTTTTGCTACGTTGCAAGACAATAATTATCGTATGACTCCATTGCCACACAAAACTTTTTTATGCTTGACCCCTTTCCATTCCCTCTAAATAGTTTTTGTTGTTATTTTAGTACGTAATTCGTGGAAAAGTCTGCAGTCTAAAATTCTGCAGCGTGTTTATCTAGACAGAATATCTGGGTCAGTTCAAAAATTTGCAGTAAGAAGGAACTTTAAAGTCTCGAGATTTGGCATATCTTAAATCGAAACACATACAACACAGGCCACACAGATCGAGTTCTTTCTATCACTGGGCCGCAATTACAACCACAGGCTCCTGTGGCTGCATCTTTTTTCCTCACTGGACCTTATTTATATGTCAGTCGCTTCGCGTCTTATCACGGACCTATCACTTTGCAGCCTGTCGCTTGGACTCATTATACATTCCTCTCACAGAACAACTTTGACGCAATTGTTTTATTTATTTTTTTTCCACACAGAGCTGATTTGCAATCAGATATGAGCAGCGGAACAAGCGGTACCGGAAGCTCCGTGACAATAATAAACATAGTTTAAAATCTGTAACATCAGTTACCTGCCATGATGCTAGAACTAAAAAATTGTTAAACCTTAATCAATTAAAATATTTTTAGGGTTAAAAAATTAAACAAACCCAGTTACACCATTACTGGTTTACTATGACTTTTGATTTTTGTTCTTTAACAGTAACCTGGATTGGCCGACAATGCCAAAGATGACAATGGTAATACAAAGTTCTGGTCTTCAGTTGGTTGAGTGCGTGCATACTCCTTCCATTAAAATATACTTGCTTTGTCCCTGCATTAGGAAGTTACATCAGCCATGACAACGCCTGTAGGGAAGAACCTGACATCAAAGACCAAAGCCATTCTCTTTGCGACAATCGTTAAAGCCGCACCATCATTCCTTTACAATTAGGCCTGAATCCTAAATATGTGAGGGACCGCCACTTCAAGGACAAGTGTCATCCAGCAAATAAATCTGGGTCTTCGCAGCAAACGCATTTTGAGACAAGAAGTTATTAACTAAAGTGGCCATAAATGTTTCCAGTTTATATTCAGTGATACTTCCTAAATTAAGAAAGACCCTGGTAGAGAAAGCAATCACAACCCCAATCGAGTCTGCACCAATTTTAGAAGTGCAGTAAAACCTCGTTAACCAAGATTCCTAGAACCATGGTTAGAAGAGGGCTTAAATAACGTGCACCTGTTCTTCCACACAGATTCTTTCTTCCACGGACTCACCAACATAAGGTGCATTTTCGCCATCTGAAGCGTGAACCTGAGTCCAAGGTCAAGAGGCCTACACTTCGGGGCCCGTCAGAATTGGATCACCCAGAACGTGATTTTCATACCAAGTACCTATTGGCAACTCGCGAAAAGTCACTTTGCGGTTTGAATAACGACGAGTTTAAAGATCAAACTCTTGTGTCCTGTGCATCTTGGACATCGAGGAGATTTTTATTTCAGTTGTGCAGGGATTAAGATAAAAGGTATCCTCACGACATAAATCGTGACCTTCAGTTTCAGGTCACGGTCACGTGACTTGCATTTCTAGGAAACTGTTGAACCGATCTGCGTTAAATGTCAAAGCTCATTTCTGGAAAATACTCCCTGAATAAAAAATGCCTCATTTCGCCCAGAATAAAATATATATAGATTTTTTGTGCTGGCTTCACACATTCTTACTTTAAATAATACAGTTTAAATTATCACCAGCCGAGGGAACCATAAAAACTACTGTGAAACTTAAAAATGGCATAAACATGCACTTTTCAAGCACTGATTTGTTTTCTTGAAACTCGCATGTTTCTGGCTCCATTGCCCAAATTCGCTGTTTTCAGTCTGGTAAAACGTTTTTGATTTTTCGTTGATTTTCCGCTGACTTTAGACATTGCACTTGATCAATCTTCTACAACGCATCGCTCACGGTTTTAAAATCTATAACTGTTTACGTGCCTACTGTCATTACTACGAGACAATTGAAAATTTATCGATACGTATACTCTAATTACCGCTATTTATTGACTCTTATTATGTTTCTACCTTCAGTTAACAAATATTTGAAACCAGCAAGGATAATCTCAAGAATCTAATGCTTCTGTTTGATAATACGATTAATTCTTAAGCGATTATTTTTCTTGACAACTGACGGAAATGCACTTACCTCTTCACCTAAGAATTAAGTCTCATGTGTAAATTACTTCAACGAGAAATTTACTTCAAAAACTTATTTCGCTGGATTTTGTGTAAAGCGTAAGAATTTTTATAAATATTTCGGAACAGTACGGTAAGGGTAAGTGTTATCGGAGGGGACAAAATTACGAGCAGGGGAAAGGAGTATCAACCGGGTCCCCAGCATTAAACACTAAAATCCGATAAAAAATACAAACCATATAAAAAGATAAAATTATTCGCACGAGTGGGCTGATCCGAAAAAACCCCTCCCGCAGCCTGTAGCACTGGTAGCACGAAGCTGGAAAGGTTATTGCGAAAAGCGCGCAAGCCTGAAGGCAAATGCGAGTGTGGTATATCATAAATTTTGGTGCGAACATATATATATAAAACATTCTGCAGCAAATAAGAAACCAGATATTTTCGGTAGGCTATTTTGGAACAGACTACCGATAAATGAATTGTCACAGAAATTGCTTTTTCATTATTTTATCATTTTAGGTTGCAAACTATGTTATTTTCTTGCCTTGGAAATAGAAAAATATGAAAAATATTAAAAACATTAAAAACACAAATAAATTAAAAAAATATTCAATAGGTTATTCGAGGCAGAACTACCGAGATGATAACAAAAAGCCAAAATAACCATTCAATTTTCCAATATTTTTATTTTCCTTTCGCCAAAAGATAAGAATTTACAGTCTTCAACTTATTTTCACCCTTTGGTGTAAGAAAAATGAAGAAAAATTGATTTATATGACATTCGATTTATCGGTTGTCTATATATATATATGCATTTCTCCGCAATGCTTCCTGTCAGGTAGTTACGCTGTTATGAAATTTTAAGTGCACGCTTTCAGTAATTTGTGGTATGGCGTTTTCTACACTGGAAGAGCGGGTAATACGGCTGCACGTACCTGCCGGGCGCATCTACCAGTTATAATACTACTGTGTCCTTCGTACACGTACTAGAAATCATGAAATAAAAATACATTTACACAAATTATTCTGGACCGACAGAGGTTTTAAGCCGAAAACCGACACTACACTTGTTTTTTTTTTTTTTTTTTTTTGTTTTTTTTTTGGGGGGGGAGGATAAATTTGGGTAATTTTTACTCCAATGGTTTTATTCTTTATCAGTTATAGAAAGCGAAATTTCAATCGTCTTTCTGTTAGATTCGCGTCATTCTGTCGTCAAAAGGATGTTGCTGTTATGCACGTTTGTTTTCGCACAGCAAACTCCACCACCTATTATAATACTACGTATTTCAGACCAGGAAGAAAACTAAGGCCTCTGTTAGTGCACAACTCTACTTGCAGCTTTTAATTAATGAATATGCTTTACTTCAAATTCAAAACTGTCATTATGAAATTCACCTCTATTTGTGTAATGCATAAATATGATGATTATTTTGGCCGGTCCGGGAGGTGTTGTAAATCTTTTATCAACGCATTTTACGTTAACTGCTTGCGTTGAGAAACTGCAAGTCCGAAATAATGAAGTTTATGCACAAAAGGGCACACTGCAACTTTTTTCTGTTTCTCCGGTTCCGATTTTTATTTTTTGAAAGTCGGTCGATTGATTACATTTGGGGATTTTCAAACCCCACAGTCGTTGAATTTGTAGGATGTATTCCAGTCTGATTCCTTTTATTTTTCTTGTCCAGCTAACTACTCTGAAACGGTTGGGGCTAGGAGGATTTATTGTGGCTGAGGCACACTGTAGCAGGTCTACTTGGTCCAACTCTATTTTTTGACATTCATTTGTTATATGCAAACACGGGCATTTATTTTTTTAACCATTGAAGCCCATGCACTAAGCACCCAGCATCATCGGCACACAAAATAAAGAACCTCAGTGGCATACTGGTCGTACCACTATTCGTTCTTTGTTGATATGGATTTACTTATATTTCTATATACTAATTAATATTTTTTCTCGCAGTGTCAGGTTATTCCTTAAGAGTGATCAAAACTTACAATATGTTTTCCACTGATTAAATGTAATTTACATATCTACATTTAAATGCATTACTCGTCCCTTTTGTTTTTACTACAAAACCCTGTGTCATTTTACATATACTGATGGATAAGATATCATTTATCCGGGATGAAGGTGGGACGATGGCATGGATGTGAATAATACATCACCTATGACCCCACACCTTACAATCACGTTCAATGATTATAATATCACACTTCAACTATTCTGGCATCTTGGGTGTGTGTGTATGTGTGTGTGTGTATGTTTTTTTTTTTTTACATTTTGGTTTTATTACACATTTTTTTGGAACCCAAAAGTTTAACTTCGATCTCCGTAGCGAATTCGGTCCTGTTTTTTTTTTTATTATTTCTTTATTCTTGTGTTTTCAAGCTCAAGTCCCAGAACTCTGGCCTAATAAACAAAATTAGCAGTTGATAAAAAAGCTGACGAAGTCAACATTTCATAACGCCGAAATAATGCCAAAACTGCCCAAGATAAACTGGTGATATTTAGCAATAAATCGTTGGCAGCAAATACAGACCCACGGCCTCCAGAAAGGTATAAATGCTGCCCACTCGAAGATTAGTAATGCAAACCTCCCTTCAAACAAACGTACCCAGTTTCTGTGCTATATAAGTTAATGAATGCTCCACTGTTTTGCGGATTTCTCCAAGGAGAGGTTGTCTGTTGAATTTGCTCTCCTTTTGACGTGATTTTAGTCCTCCGTTGAGAAAACCGTACGGACAGAATATTCCGTAATGAGGCATTGTTTATGACTATTTCTTTATTGTTTTCGATTTTTGTTTTTAAATTCACAGATATTGTACAACAGACGAAACTGGTAAACAAAATATACAAGTGGCTGTGTTGTTTTCATAATTTTATATGTCATATGGCGACAGAACACTTTGACACTCATTGGCATGGATATCACAGAAGTAGAAAGGAATTACACCGAGAAAACGTAACCAAAAGATAGACAAAAATAAGGAATTAGGTCCAGTTGGAACCGAACGATCACTTTACCAACGCTCAGATCAGGTTAGTCTTTTTCTTCTGTTTTTCATGCGTTATATTGCACGGGAAAACATCTCGGTTTCAAAACAGATATTTCTGTTTTACCTGTTTTCAAAAATTACTGTTACGTATACAATTTCTGGACACTTGGCTCTTCATGTACAGTCTCTTCTGGTTGTTTTTTTTTTTTATTTTAAACTGAAATTTTCTAAATGTGGTGCTTTGTCATCATCATCATCATCATCATCATCATCATCATCATCATCATCATCATCATCATCATCATCATCATCGTCATCATCATCGTCATTATTATTATTATTATTATTATTATTATTATTATTATTTTATTACTACTACTACTACTACTACTACTACTACTACTACTACTACCACCATACAAAATGATTAAACAAGGCCCCCGCCCTAATTCTGTTAAGTATTACCCGTTCCACTCTTTGAAAACTGGATCACGGAAGTTATTCGGTAACTGAATAACTTTGCCTGCAGTGGCTTGTTTACTTCTTCTTCTTGTTTTTTTTTTTTTTTTTTTTGTGACAAAAATTTATAAATTCTCCTTTACTACATATATTCTTGTCCAAAATACAATGTCTTTTTCTGTTTAAGGATTATAAAACCGACATGCTTCTGTAAAATCTAATAAATTATTAAATAAATAACTCCTCAATAAAACGCAACCTAATAGAAACGCCCCTGTCACAAAAGCAGACCGCAACTAAGTTTGAGCTTTTTTCTTTCCCTCTTTTTTTATTCGGCTTCTTAGAACACCTTTCATGTAAAATCTGCCAATGCGATTGGCTCCGTTCTGTGGAAATGTACAAGACTCCGGTATTTGGCAATCCTGTTGGCTGAACTTTAGTTGGTAGAAAATGCCTAAGCTGGACGCATATCCCAGCGGAACTAATTGGGAAGAAAAAACACCCAACACGTGAAAGCAAAATCGTCTCCACTTTAAGCTAAACGTAGGAAAATCCCAAAGCTAAGTAAAGGCAATTTGAAGATTGACTGATGGTTTCAGCTTGTACAGAACAAGTGAAGACAGAATGGTATTAACAGATTGGTGCAGGAAATAGGGGCTACGGTAAGTGGATAAAACCTGTGCAGCAACCAGACTGAACAGATTACCCAATAGAAGCCCGAATTAGGAAGGAGAACCTGAAGTGATGTTTAAGGTGAAGTGAAGTTTAAGGAGACAGCTTGCTGGAAAGGGTAGGCGTGGTCGACCGTAGTCGACCGTAGGCGTAGTAGTATGTAATCTACGAGAGATACACTGAAACGGAAAAAAAGCTGTGAGCCGTCTCCATGCTTTTATAACATTTACTTGATTGTTACCTTTCCAACTGCCCACTCCTTCGTTAAGCAATAAGTATCATTTCAAACGGATGTAGCTGGTGAACTTTTGCAAATGAAGAGGTTATTTATTTTCCATTTCTCCGACGAAAAACTATTACACTGTCCTTAAATATCACCAGCTTGACAACTTTAGGGTTGTTTTACAATTACTTCCGAAAACTTATTTGACTATTCTATGTAGGACATAGGAAGATACTTGACACAGTGAAGGGTGGCTGAATCACGGAACTTCAACGGCCAAGGCCAAATTGTAAAAATAAAAACCTTCGATTTTACGAATATTTTATCCCACTGTGACCTTGACCTTGAACTAACATATCAAGGCAACAAAACCAGAAACATCAGGAATACTGTTAGCTAGAGCAACTTTAATCTAATTTTCGAAGACCACTACCACACAGTGCATCATGCTTAGTGACATGACTTTCAAGTCCAAAGATCATCTGAGGTACGCAGTTGAGACAGCGTTAACGCTGGAGTGGTTTTGTTCTCAATTTTGAACTGTACCACTTGGGTGGCACACTGTAAAGTAAAATTATTGGCTTCCTCAACTAGTCTCTTGTATAGTTTTGTATGACGATTTTTCAGTTGCAGCAACAGCTTAAACCACCTTCCATATAGTTCCGAACAACGATACTTGTCATTTATTCTAACCCAATTATCATAAATTATTATTATTCATACATGTTCGTCATAATTTCATGCACCCAGCTTCATCAAATGCAGGCATGTTAAGCGCTGAACTCACACGCTAATAGGGTCACTCCAGTTGGTAATAATTTCTAAATCGTCAACTAAATAAGCGTCTCGTTTCAGCCTTACATGTATGACATAAATACACAGAATAGTTAACCAAGATCTGGAAACTGAGAGCACATCTATAAATAATGCTGAAGAAAACGAAAGTTTAATCTCAGAGGTGAAACAGAAACATCCCTGAGAAAAGGGTTTGTCATCTTAGCTCACTTTTTTAAAACACTTTTTTTACAAAACATGAAAACCCGAGGGAAATTATGCCTTAATTACTTAAAAAAAATAATGAATTAACTAGACAGAGGCCCTTTCGTTGCCTGAAGATTTTATAATGAGCAAAAACATCTTGCACAGTTTTTGCGGATGAATATCAAGATGTGACGTCAATATGTAGGCTTTTCCACGAAATGTGTTTACAAGATGTCACTTGGTATCCATACAGACTCCACTGCCAATCCCCACTCTGAATACGTTTTTACATAATCGGACGATTTTTCAACACGAATGTTGAGCGACATTGTGACCACCGGAAACAATAATAACTTGTAGTATAGTAATTATTACGCCTAAGAAAGTATTTGCCTGACAGGACAGTCAGAGAAACACCCGAAATCACGATTGCTTCAACCTAAGATCTCACACAGCCTTAGCCTTTTGAAAACTGTTTGAAGTACTTGAGTTAAACATCTGATACACTTGATATCTATTTTCGAACATTTTTTTAAAGTTCCACCATTTCGCTAATATTTGATGCATTAGCTCACAAAGTAACAGTCCAATAGATGACCATCTAGAGAACACTTCGATTTAAAAGCGTTCAGAGCATAGCTTTTGAACGTTTGCGTTTCGAAAATGGCAAGATGTGCCAATTCAAAGTCATTTTTTTTTTGGTTCTGCCATTGCGGCAATCACACAGAATAGCGATAGCCTCGTTTAGTATAAGATGCCTTTGTTTCAAATTTAAACTTGCGCCAATGAAAATGGTTATTTTATCAAAAGTGCTGCCAGTTTTGGTATATCATAAAAAAGCAAAATTCCGGTAACAAACCACTTTCGTATCAGCCATGCGTGATATGACAACGATCGTTACAATTCCTAGAAATAGTAGCATTTGAGCAGGTTGTCTGCCGGGCACAGGTGAACATATGCGAGTGACGGTCGGGTGTCAGACAACTCACTCAAAAACCAACTCACTCAATTTTGGACAACTCACACAAAATTTTGGACGAGTCGCCCAAAAGCTTTGGACAACTCTGCCAATTTTTTTTAACTGTTTTGATATTTGTGTAACTGACTTGAAAAATGTTACATACAATCCTCTTGCATAAATAAACTAAACTTTAGACATTGCTAAAAGTTGGGACGGGTAGGGGGGGGGGTATTCTCAATTGATTAATGTGTTGCCCGGGTAGCCTCGCTCCTCGATACTTCTTAATTGCAATTAACGCCATATTGCTAAAAGCAGTGGGGCGGGGAGGGGTGTATTCTCAATAGATTAACATGTTGCCCAGGTAGCCTCGTTCATCGATAATTTTTAATTGCAATTAAGGTAAAATGCTAAATGTTAATTGCAATTATGCAAAACAGCGCGAGCCTTATTCAACGTCGCTCGAGCTGAGTCGTCCACCTCGGCGAATACTCCAAATGTGTTTTCCTTGCAAAGCGTTAACAATAGTTTTCGCATATTTTGCAATAAAGACATCGATTTTAAAGTGTTTTTCTTTACAAACCGTTAACACAATTTCTTGAAACGTTTCTAGAACTATCAGCCACATTGGTCATTCAATAAAAAATTGGGTGAGTGGTCCAAAATTTTGGGTGAGTTGTCCAAAAAATTGGGTGAGTCGTCCAAAATTTTTGGGTGAGTCGTCCAAAATTTTTGGGTGAGTTGTCCAAGTTTTTGGGTGAGTCGTCCAAACTTTTTGGGTGAGTTGTCCTGCACCCGTGACGCTCAAGGCCATTCATCACACTAGCACAGCCCGACAGAGCACGCTAATCCGAACAGACAGAAGTCATCCCAGCATACAAAAGACTATCATCTGAGTCAGCCGCCGAAGAATTCATTTCCGTGAATCAGTGAATGTCACACTTCCAGTCCTCATGACTGAATAACATGAATACAGCAGTACAGGCTCACATTTCCCCCCCCCCCCCCCCCACCCCCAACTTCTACGTTTTTAAAGCGACATGGCAGCCCGGCAGTGATGCTGCTATACTGATTCGACAAGAAAAACAACAGCAAACGAAGTATTCAGATATATTACGTACGCAAATGCTCGGTTTTTCTTTTCTTGGAAATCAAATGTTCCTAGTATCTGGTTAAACAGTGACAAAGGTCCCAGATAAGACAATAACATGTAGACAGCAGCGGAGTATTTATCCACCTTAACAGACTGATGAAATCGCCTGACTAAAATTGGCCGCACGCAAATCACTTCAAAATGCTGGCCAAACATTGCAGCCAGAACTAAAAGGCAAAACTGGAATTATTCATGCAGCCCTTTTAAAAACTATGTGACTCCTAATTAATTAATGCAAGTCGAAAAATTTTGAGAGAGCCAGGTCAGGACGAGGTAGCTCGAAACTGCGCATGTTGAATTCTGTCAATATTCAACATGCTTCAAACATTTACAATCCACTACAAAAGAAGGTTCAGCTATCATATGACCAAAAAAAAAAAAGACCTAATCAAAGTCGTTCTGTAGCTAAATAAAACTAGAAGCTCATTCCGCTAGCGAAATGTTAAACACTTGACAAAAATTAAAACGCAAAAATACTGGCTTCAATGGGTTATTTCTTGAATAATATATTGCAAACAACACAGCTTGAATACGTCTTATAAGCCGAGTAGTGTTTAGTTTCTGTTGACTTAAGGTTTTATTGACTGATCTAGCATACACAGTGAGAGCTCGCACAAAGCTCACTGAGCAACTGTGTGTGATGTGGCTTAAATGCTACGCATTAACTTGCAAAAAATACACTCTTTTCACATGGCGTTTTAACAAAGCAAACGAAATCAAAAACGAAAATAAAAAGTGACATGCACATGTTCAGATCAAGCTCTTCATAAGTCCCAAGTTTCATGGTCGTAGGGCCCATAGTGTCAGACGAGAAGAAGACACAAAAAATCGGAAAAAGTGTCAAGAAGAAAAAAAAAGGACGAATTTTGCTCGCACAAATTCATATAACTCTTGCAAGCCAAAGGCTTGTCAAGTGTTAATAACAGAGCAGCAAAGTCAAAACAATGATTTGATTACACTCCGGCTCGCATCTCTGTCGCCTTTTGCCATGTATTTGTTTCCTGTTTCTCGTTGGAGTCATTTGTTTACTGTTTTTGAAATCAAACGTAGTTTCAGATTTCCTCAATGGAGCAGAAAGTAAACAGCAACAAGCACACGAGTCCAAACTATCGCAAAATAAAAAAAAATTAAAAAAAAAAACAAACACAAAAAAAAAACAAAAAAACAACCAAACAAACATTGTTCCCAAAGAAGAAAGGAGAAACCGACAAAGTTTGACACAGTTTAAATTTGGGAGAGGGCCTCATGGGCAACATTACTATCAAAAGTAATCTCTTGAAGCTATCCGTTTATTTGGCCAGTGTTAGCTGAATTGATAACAAAAATAGCTAAAACACGGAAGATCTATTTGGGATCAGGAAAAGGAGAAAGGGAAGGAAAGAGGAACAGAAAAGAAAGAAAAAATAAATTAATGTGGTATGGGCCTTTACAGGTTTCTGTGAGAGGGACATGGACATTGTGAACTATTAAAAATGAAAGAATTCCAAAAAAAAATTTCTTGCAGAAGAACTATTTTGAAAACCTTGATCCCTAAAACTTACAAACGGAGGCATGGCAGTCAGTCTCTTTTTGGAGGTGCCCCAAAAATAATTTTTAAAGAAAACATCACATATAAAGCATTTGTCTAAAAAGCGAACAATTCCAATTAAACTACAGCAAGTAACGCATTTTGAAAAAAAAAAAAAAAAAAAAAAGATTTAAAATTCCGCCACTTGGGCGTTTTTTTTTTTTAGAAAAAGCAATCTTTCGAAAGAGGGCCATCTAGGGAATATTCGTGCAAAATTTTAAAGGAATCCAATCATAATTGTTGGAGAAGAAGAATTTTGAAAATTGGCAATCAAAAAATCTGAAAGGCGCCCCCCCCCCCCCTGCATTTGGCATGTTTTTAGCGTATTGCGAAAGAAGTAATTTTCCAAGACAGACAGACAGACCAAAAGAACATTTGTAAAAATTTGAAAGGAATCTGATCAAAACTGAGGGAGAAGAAGCATTTAAAGTAAAGGTTTAGATACGTACATACAGACGACGGATGCCCCCCAAAAAGAGTTGACTGATCTCAAAAAGACTTGAATTTACAACCTTCTTGCTTCCCATGTGACAACGCAAACCACTGCTTCTACAGCAGGCAGAATTATAAATATTGCCATAAAACCGATAAAGAAGACAATGAAAAAATTCGCCTTCAGCAGGGCTTGAACCCACGACCTCTTCCAAATTTCCAGTAAATTTTCGACGCAATCGGGCCCGATTTGGTCAATTTTGACCCCCAAAAAACTAACAAGATGTGTGGAGGATTACACATGGAATACCAAATTTCAAAACAATCAGACCAGTCAGAAGAGTAACATTTAAAAAAAATTGTTTACACACACACATAACGCACTACGGATGAGACTCAAGTGATGAGTATAGCCCACCGACTATAGTCGGCTGGACCAAAAAAAAAAAAAAAACAACCATAATGAAATTTCATTCGACGGTAAACCATATCCCGAAAATACTTAGGTATGTTGTGCAGATTATGTGGGCAAATCGCCCAGTGGTCAATCGGTCCAAAACACACCATTTTTAATACTGTCGTGTTCTTCCCACCTCGATTCATACCAGATGGCGATAACATATAGGAACACACACACACACACAAAAAAAAAAACTTTCGACCCATCACTCTGAAAACGTTTTGTGGAGCCACAAAAGTAGGACACGTGACTGCGGAACTTGTAAACGCCTCTGTCAAAATCAAAAAACGGAAGCAGTGCAACTGTTCAGTACACGTCCACACAAGTGACAAATGAAGTCGCAACAAAAATAGAATCAAAGCGGAAGTGAACACATTTGCTGGTGAAATTATACACAACAGTCGGCGGTTAATCTTATAATATTTTTGTGAAATTTTTCATTATTATATTATTCGATATCGTCTTCACCCGGATTCATTTATTTATTCAAGCGTGCCATACAAATAAACGAATAGATTGAGACATTAACAAACAGTTCTTAGCACCCCGACTGAATAGGTATATCTACAAAAGCTTATAAATTGTCTTCAAACTAGTCGTATTTTAATAACAAGCTGGCTCAATAAAATAAATCTGTTTTGTCATTTATACATCTAGAAGACGAAAAGAAAAAAGATAAATGTGCACAATAATCATAACCAAAGTTTTAGGCTTGATGCAATATCTCGTTTCGGTCTACATCAATTTGCTTTGAGGAATGTACAGTGTAGGAGCTTTCAGCTTGCCAAACGGCTAACACTGGAACTGGGGGGTCGGTGTCAATATCAATCAGCAGGGGCTTGACATTCACCAGATGAAAGTCATTTGTCATCCGTTATGAAGCACTACTGAAATGCAGAGCATGCAGGCGTAAAGAGGGGTTAAGCCGAACGGCTGTTTTTCTTCTTTTTTTTGGGGGGGGGGGCATAATCGCTCCAACATCAGACACTCGAACCGAGAAAACGTCATGTGTACTATAATAATGTGATTAGGTCAAGGTCAACTAAAAATATTATTAAAAAAATATATACTCAGGGTATGCAAAAATACCCACGCACAGTATCAACGTCACTGAGCGCATGTCCATAAATATTAAGCCACCTGGTGGTCTTGTTCGCTCTCTTTAAATGATTGTATATTGTATAACCACGAGAAATTAAAAACAAATTATATATATATAAACATATAAAACATAAAAAAGTTTCAGCAATATTCTCAACCGGATGCGGAACAGAAGTAATGTGGTTTATGAATTCTGTGCCAGATTGAGGATATGCCCAAATTCGGAAGCAGACACACGGAAACGTTGTGCACATACCCGGATCACATACCCGGATCACATAACCGGATCAATATGACTTTGTAGAGACGAGAATATGATCCAGTCGGGTGGCTGGATATTTAGATTTTAGTATTGCTAGAATCGCCACAAGGTGGCGCCGTTCAGTATGAGGCATGCGTGATTCTCAAGCATCATAATTCAAGTTTTCATACTTGATTAGCAGAGAAACAAATACATTTTGATAGCGACTAGATACGGGCGAGTAATCTGCTTTATAACGGACTTAAAATAGGCGATAGCATTGCCGAAAATAACGCATCAATAACACTTAAAACAATCTCGATATGCTGATTGCAGACAACAACGCAAAAAAGCAAAGAAAAAAAACAGGAAAATTAAAAAAAGACCAAGTCCAGTGGCACTAACAAATCTAGTTTTCATGGAAGTGCTACATGAGCGTACTTCAGAAGTCGGAAGTTATTGTAGAGACAACGAAGGGAGCGATGCGCTCTTAATCTAATTCCATTCTCTCAAGGACCAAGCTTTACTGCACTTAAGGTACTGATTTATCCAACCGTAACTAGAAAGCAGCTCTCAGAAGCCTAAAAAAACTGCAATCAGTCTGTGGACGGAAAATCCAAACAACAGTCCTCATAAACACGTCTTCCCGGTTGGTTTTTAATGTATTGTAACCCTCAGTGTTATTGCCACAGGGATTCAGATGAAAAAACCCCTCAAAGGAACTTATATCCCAGGAATCATTGAGTCAAATGCAGCGCAATAAACAGATGCAAATTAATAAGTGTACAAGAACAATTCACAGAGCGATTACACAGTAGAAATTTTTATCCCAAATTCAGGCATGACAAAGTTTATTGAAAAGGCTCAGTCCTGAACCAGTTAAATGTATAGCCATTTTCCCACAGTAAATACCGCCATGAGATCAATCTGTTTCGATTGTGTTTCTAATAGATGCACCCTAAAGTTAATGACTTGCTTTCAGTACCTTTCTATAAACAAACAATTGATTTATACGATTAAAACAGCAATAAAGAAAAAGATCTGCGCTCAAACAGTGACAGGTTACATTTACAATAACAAGATTGATATTAACTAATTTTACAAGTGAAAAGCCTACTTTAAGATTTTTGCCTCAACTCTGCACTATACAAGTTTTATGTTGGTTTTTTCAGGCAATGTAGCACTTTGTATTCAAACAAACATAGCGAATGAACAACACTAATCACTTTCATTCTCAAAGGGGTGCAGTTAAAATTAGTTAATCGGGCCGCCTATTTTCACAAAAAGTTACGCGTTCGGCTGATTTATGTAATTAGTATACAGTGAAACATCTTTATAATAAACATTTTTGGACAGGGGGAACTGTTCATTATATAGAGGTGTTCATGAAAAAATGTCAATTCCATCATTCAAATTGCTAAGAAAACGGTGTTAAATAATTAGACGTTCACTGTGCACAGGTCTCCGTTAACTGAGTTTTACCCTCTTTGAAATGGGAACAACAGTAAAAGACTTTCAAACCATATACCGTTAACCCTTACCCAGTTATGTGCTCAACTGAGTTGCCACCGAGCGATTTGAGCTGTCCTTGTTTGTAAATACTGCCCACAGCCCCCTTTCTCAGTTAAAGGAGACATAAATGACAGCTGTAAGTATAAGTATGCTTAACAGTGAGAATAATTCATAAACTGATGCCTCAGTTATCCGCAAAAGGCATACATCATACGCTTGAGGCCACCTAGCCTATTTGGGGAACAATTCAACAGAAAATATGGACAGGCTCTTTTTCTTCATTTTTTAAAAATGTCCGTAACACTCTAAAAAACTAATATAAACTCAATCAATAGTCGACTTTTTTTAAAGATATATTTCCCGGTGTTTATGGCGACAAAATCAAAGTGGTCATTTCAACAGAAAAGAGGAAAACAGGGCAACAGTACCCGGAGTACTCTGAGTACCTTGTACTCATTTATTAGTTTGACTTTTTAGGTATCGCCACACAGCTCTCTGATGATTCTATTGACGCGCAACTGGGATTTTGATCCCCGGAATGGGCAACCCTCTGATTTTCACTTCAACACGATTATCGCCCCTCTCCTAAGACAGCTACCTGATTTGACGAGACCCTGTATAACTCCTTTCTTTATGTCTGTTATTCTTGTGGAAGGTTTCACGACCTCTACCTGGAAAATTCAGAAAAGTTGCCTTAGATTTAAATAATGGTTGACATCGGCCTTGACCGCGATGTTGTTAATTGTTCGTACTGTTCAGGTGTTGCAGAAAAGTTCTGGAAAATCTACTGATCGTTTGAAATGTCATAATTTTTTCTTACAATCCAGTTTTTTCCTCTTGATGAAAAAGAGTTTTTATAGATTTGAGGCAATCATGACAAAATGAGAGCACAATACCTGAGCGGCCTTTTGTAAGTGGAGATTAAGCATAGACCCGCTCAGCTCCTTCAGCACGCTGTCCACGACGGCAGCCACTGCCTCGTCGGTTGGTGCTCCAGATATCATCCCTCTAATTCTGGATTTCTGCAAAGCATCACACATTGAATTACTTCCTCATAAGGCACACTACAATGACGTGATCAAATGTTCCATTGCTGAATCAAAAATCAAGTTCTGGGCAACAAATGCACTCCCCTTCAAAAGTGAGACCGAAAAGAATCCCCCCTCTTTTTTTTTTTTTTTGCTTGTTTTCTTTGCTTTTTGTGGAGCGCATTTGACCGTTAAAGCTGTGACTTACAACACTCAGTCAAAGAAAATGACCCTGATAAATAAAATACACCAACGGACTATGTTAAATGTTGTAAACCAGCCAACTTCACCTGAACACGTACTGGTCAGACATAATAAGCTAGGATAAACAACACAACATAGTTTTCAATTAGCAATGTGATGCGGTGTAAATATCACAACGTTTTTCTATTCAGAAACTACTGCAGTGTAAATAAAACCGACTTCTTTCTTGAAACACTGTGTTGTGAGTAAAGACATGTAAGGCAGTGACTAAATAAAAATATTTTTTTACAATTCAGACCACAGTGGTGTTAGTAAGAAAATTTAACTATTATTCGCACCACATCGGTGTGAGTAACAAATTCAGTGCTTATTATCCCCGCCGCACTGCGGTGGGCAGGGGATATAGAAACGACTCGTGTCCGCCGGTCCGTCCGCTACCCTGCTGTGCCCCTTTTGTCCAGGTCACTTTGTTAACTTTCCTTGGTCCCACACATTTGAAACTTCACGCAGTGAAAGAATATATACTGCAGATTTGCAATGTCTTTGTTTCAGTTTGACCGACCTAAAATTGTCGAAAATATGGCCCTCTGAACTTAAGTGATTTTTTTTTCACTTCTTTCCAATCCATGTTGGTGTTTAAGCCCCGGTATTGTCCGGGCAACTTTGTTAAGCTTCCTTTATCTGATTGCTTTGAAACGTCACACAGTGAAAGAATATATTTGTAGATTTGCAACTACTTAGTTTCCTTTAGATCGACCAAAAATGCCGAAATTATGATCCTCTGAACTTGGATTATTTTTCTCTTCTTCACAGTTCATGTTGGGGGTTAAACCCCAGTTTTACTCTGCCAACTTTCCTTTTCGTGATTGCTTTGAAATTTTACACAGTGAAAGAATATATTTTGTAGATTTTCACCGTCTTAATTTCCGTTTATTCGACCAAACACTGCCGGAATTATGGCCCTCTGAATTTTGATTATTTTTCACTTCTCAGTCCGTGTTTAGTCGAAGCGGTTCGTTAATTTCCCTTCATCGCACAGCTTTGAAACTACTACACAGTGAAAGAACATAGATTGTACATTTATATTAAATATATACATTAAATATATTTCAGTTTGATCGACCAAAAGTTGCCAGAATTATGGCCCTCTGAACAAAGTTAATTTCTTTTGGTTTTTAACAGTCTGAATGGGTTTATTGGTAGAGACTGATGAAAGTTATCTCTTTATATTGGTTAGGGGTTTTGCTGAATTAATTAAGTTCGAACACAGTAACGGCTCGGCGGGGGATATGCAATCGACGATTGTCTTGTTTTAAAGAGTAACAGTTAATAGTAAATAGATTTTACGTGTCTAGTTCCAAACAATATTCAAAGACACGGTACTACAACATAAAATAACTGATTAAATAGTAAAATAGCTAAAAGACATTGATTAGGTTGCTATCATAAATATGCAATACTGAATAAAAAAGTTTTAAGTTTCTTCTTAAAAGACAAGCAGTTCGTTTCTAAACTAAGAAAGCTGGTATGTTTTTCCACAGTCGCGGTGCCGAAACAGATAATACCCTATCACCATAAGTTTTTGTCCGGGATTTTGGCACATAACAAATTCTTATGTGTTGAATAGAGAGTTCTAGAAGGTTGATAAAGTGAGAGTAGTTCACACAGGTATTCCGGAGCTGTGCCCTGGACAATCCGAAATGTTAATAGTAGAATTTTTAACTCAGTTCTACGATCAATTGGTGACCAATGTACCGATTTTAACATGGGAGTGAGGTGTTCATATTTTCTGTTGCACGTCACAAAGCGAGCGGCGATATTTTGTATCCGTTGACTCATGCGACATTTAGGAAGACCATATAGTATTGCACTGCCGTAGTTCAACCTCGAGGATATCAGTGTATGTACTAGCCCCTTACAGGAGTCCTGTGGGATGTATGGTTCTATGGAGCAAATATTCCAGAGGTGATATAGGCACCTCTTAGAGCGATAGTTCCTTTTCCAGTGTCAAATTTGAGTCAAATATTATTCCGATGTTTTTTCCACTATCCGTTGGGCTAATATGGGTTTCACCAATCAAAAACTATCCAAACTAACACCAGTGCTGTTTGATGGTGGAGTTATAACAAGTACTTCGGTCTTCGAGTCATTTAACTTTAACTTGATGACCGACGTCCAGGGTCTAATTTCTTCGATACATGCTTCCAGCTTCCTCATTGAATAATTAAAATCATTAAGATCATTTAGTCGAAATTGTACAAAATTTTGAGTGTCATCTGCATAAACATGAAACTTAACTGCATGGTGTCGTGATATATCTGTGACCGGTAAGGTGTAAATTTTGTAATCCTTGGGACCCATTAGAGAACCTTGGAGTGCAATGAAAAAAGAGAAATCTGGTGGGATAGTGCGTCATCTTTCATAACCGCTTGGGGACCTTTCAGTGTGATATTCGGAGAACTATTTGAGAGCGGTTCTTCGATACCTAGACGTTCATGAAGCCTGTGCAACAGGACTGCATGATCAATTTTTCAAAGGCCGCGCTTGGGTCCAACATAACTAAAACACATATTAAACCAGTGTTGGGTGTAACAGATTTATTAGCACCACACCGTCCTGACCTATGAAATCGGTGATAAAGTCGGTTTGCAAAGGGCCATACTACTGCCACTTTCATTACGTTTTTCATAATCCTAACATTTTGTATTTTTACCTTTCAACAAAAGCTAAGGTTTACATTAAAAAAAAACCACACTTGGGCAGTTCTCAATATTTGTTTTATCGTGTGTGAAATTTTAAAGAAATCAGAAAAACAGTTTTGGAGACAGCCTGGAAGACACGTTCAGCTTCGCAGACAAAATTACATGAAATCACGAAGCTTTACCCAATTTCAAATTCTGTCATTTTTACAATTTTTCAGAAATCCAAACAAAATTACGACGTACCGTAGCAAACCTGCAATATGTGCTCTAACCGTGCATGAGATTTTTTCACAATCGAAAAAAAAATCATTCACTGTGCCAAAATCTCACGATGTTTTTGCATGAATCCGAACAAAAATACCAAGTTGCACACCTTCAATAATTGCTCTATTTTGTGTGAAATCGCAAAATTCTAAAACAATCTGACCTATAATCATGGAGATATAAAGCGGACATAGTTCCATTAGGCCGACAAAATCATATAATAGTTTTACCAGATTTCAAAGTTCTGTCACTTTGAGAATTTTTCATAATTCCAACAAAAATGCGACGTTCCAAACCTTCAATATGTGCCCTATCTGTATGTGAAATTTCTGAAATTTCAGAAAAAAATCCAACCTGTAAGTTTCCCTTTACGTGGACAAAATTGTGTCTGTGCTAATCTTTACCAAATTCCAAAATGTTGTAATTTTGACAATTTTTCATGAATCAGAATAAAATTACGACGTTGCCCACCATAAATGCCCCGTAACACGGTTCACATTTTCCACCAGTGCGCATGTTTATTTAACTTGTGTTGATACGTGGTTCGAATTTTGGACAAGTGCATATATTTGTTCAACTTGTGTTGATGCGCGGTACTTATCTTGGACCAGTGCAAATGTTTATTTAACTTGCGCTGATGTGCGGTTCGCAATTCGGACCAGTGTGCATGTTTATTTAATTTGCGTTGATATCCGGTTCGCATTTCGGACCAGTGTACCTGTTTCTTTAAGTTGCGTTGATGCACGGTTCGCATTTCGGACCAGTGCGCGGGTTCATTTAACTTGCGTTGACACGCAATTTGCATTTCGGACCAGAACGCATGTTTATTTAGGTCGATGCCCGACTCTTATGTCTATTCAACTTGCGACGATTCGTGGATCTTTCTTCGGACCACTGCGCATGTTTATTTAACTTGCGTTGATGCGCGGTTCTTATTTCAGACAACTGCATCGATCCGTGGTTCTTTTTTCGGACAAGTGCGCATGTTTGTTTAACTTGCGTTGATGTGTGGTGCTTATTTTGGACCAGATCGCATGTTTATTTAACTTCCGTCGATGCGCAGTTCGCATTTCCGGTCATTGCCCATGTTTATTTAACTTCTATTGATGCGTGGTTCTCATTTCAGACCAGTGTGCATGTTTCTTTGGGTTGCGTTCATGCGCGATTCTTTTTTTCGGACCAGTACGCATATTTATTTAACTTGCGTTGATGCGCGGTTCGCATTTCGGACCAGTGCGCGTGTTTCTTTAGGTTGCATTGATGCGCGGTTCCCATTTCGGACCACTGCGCATGTCTATTCAACTTACGTCGATGCGTGGTTCTTTTTTCGGACCAGTGCGCATGTTTATTTAACTTGCGTTGATGCGCGGTGCTTATTTTGGACCAGTTCGCATGTTTATTTATCTTCCGTCGATGCGCGGTTCACATTTCGGACCAATGCGCATGTTTATTTAACTTGCATCGACGCGCAGTGCTTAATTTGGACTACTGCGAATGTTTATTTGACTTGCGTCGATGTGCGGTTGTTAAATCTGACTACTGCACAAGTTCATGTAACTTGCGTTTATGCGCTGTAGAAGGAGATTCATTTAATTTTTTTTTCAAAAATTCCGAAAAAAAATTCAAAAGTTTTCCAATTCACTCAAAAAGCACAAGCCGTATGCATGACCCCCTAGAGACGGCTCATATAAAAAATACATGAAATCTAATAAAAACTGTAGGAGGAAATGCATTTGGAATTTTTTTCTTCAAAAATTCCATGATCGACTCGAAAAGCACAGGCCGTATTCACGACACCCTAAGCATGCCTCAGCACCAAATAAATGATGTCTGATCAAAACTGCAGGAGAAGATGCATTTTGAGGTAATTTCATCAAAAATTCCCCACCCCCCCCCCCCCCCCCCCCGAAATAAAAAATTACCCAGTCGAGTAAAATAGCACAAGCCGTACGCCCGACCCACCTAAAGATGCCTTATACCAAAAATAAATGAAATCGGATAAAAAGTGTACGAGGATATGCATTTTTTCTTCAAAAATTCTCCAAAAATTCAAAAATCACCCGATCGACTAGAAAAGCACAAGCCGTATGCATGACCACTTAGGGATGCCTCACACTAAAAATAAATGACATCGAATCAAAATTGTAGGAGTAGATGCATTTTGAATTATTTTTGAAATTTTTGCTTAAATATTCACCAAAAATACAATATTGTCCGATCGACTAAAAAAGCACAAGCCGTATGCACGACCCTTTAGGGGTGCCTCATACCAAAAATAAATGACATCGGGTCAAAAATGTAGGAGGAGATACATTTTAAAATTTTTTCTTCAAAAATTCCCCAAAAATTCAACAATCACCCGAAAAGCACAAGCCTTATGCACGACACCTTAGGGATGCCTCACACCAAAAATAAATGACATCGGATCAAAATTGTAGGAGGAGATGCATTTTGAAACAAAGTTTACCAAATAAACTAACGAACTAACGAACTAACTAACGGATGACATCCGCAGACCGATAAGAATACCCCAGCTTACGTGTAATATACAGGGAGCATACTTTATAACGTGAAAAAGTAACAATAAGTTTTGCAACTGTCCACCAAAAAACTTTTAAATTAATATTTCAAAAAGAACGTAAAAAAATAAAAAGTCAAATATTGTGGGTGTACAAAATAAATTTATACGTAATTCTGCATCTATCAACTATTTTAGTATACATTTTACAAATAAACTATAACCCCTTTATTTATATTTTTGGTCACTTGACTTTGGCCACGTGACATTTAAAGGCCAGAATGTAAACAAACATTTGACAGGTGGGTGCGGAAGCTAACTTTTCTGCACTTTCATGAACAAATAAAAGATATACAGATCACTAAAAACTGTGCCTGTTTTACAAAAAGCATATATTGGGCATGAACTTTATGTAAGTGTTTGAATAATAGGGCTGGTATGCAGGATTCGTGCCTCAGAACATATGAAGTTGACCCCTATTAGTGGAACAATGGAAGGCGTCGTAGCTCCGACAGAGAGATTCTTGAGGACGAGTTCACGTCACAACCTTACATCCACCAATGAGAATTAACATTTTCATCACGTGATCAAAACGTGCAAGTGCCTGCGTCGGGGCAAAAAGCATATTTTCTCACTCTTTTATACCAAATATAACAGGGTATTTTCTTGTTCTGGGCGGATTGCATACATTTTGGCCTACTTGTCACATACCAGGAAGCGAGTTTTTTAATAGTTTTTACCGTTTGGGAAAATTTTATTACTTAAACTAAATATCGAAGAATTTGTGTTGGTATAAAACAGTGCGATAAACTCCGAATATCACTCATTATGCCCTCAGTTACCCAAAATGCATTGCATGAAGGTGTCCGCAAGAATATACGATGTTATACAGATCAGAGCTGACTCGGAGCTAGGCAAATAAATGCCATAAATAAGAAACACATTAGAATTACTTTCGGACAGTATTTTGCAAAGTTCTAGCAAATATATAAATAAGAGAACAATCTTATGATATTTCGCTGATTACTCAGTTGATTCCACCGTATTCTGAATGTGTGATTGCACTGATTAAGTACACTTCCTCTAAAACACGTAATATCGCCCGTATAAACATTACACGTTTGCATAGTAACGTTGACTGCTCGTTACTACAAGTGTTAGAACTATCAGAAGATGTATTTCAAAACTGAAAAATCGCGATTTTATACGAAGATTACATTTGAGAAAGGAAAAAAAATTCCCTTTTCATTGAGAACTAAAAACCTAAGCAAATCCAAATCATTACAGTTATGGGGAACGTAGCCCCGCACTGGTCAACTGCACACATAGCTGTAAAGGAACTACGTTTATTTCATGACATAAACATTAATTTGAGACGCCATTATACAAATTCTATGAAACACATCTCTTGACACGTTGTATCTCAGTAAGCATTCCAAAGCCCATATAACGTAGATTCCGGATTACGACGTTGACCCGACCAAGCGAACCAAATTGCAATTTGGTTGTGATTGTTCACGACCATAGAGTTACGTTTAATCAAAGTGCTTGACACAAGTTTGAACAGACCTAAGCCAAGCAACGTTGCTTTTGGTCGACCGGAACCATTACTGTGTCTGACGTATAAGCAACGTCTTGGTGCAATGTTGAACAGAATAGCATTCAACAGAAAATCGACGTGGTGCATACGTCTAACACTTGCCTATGCAACGTAAGGATTGACGACGTTTAGACTTCTATTTACTAACTATTCATCGACATCTGTCCAAGGCCGGCAGTTAAACGTTGTTTTGATTTCCATAGTTAACCCAAAACTCCGACGTCAGGTGCAACATCTATCCAACGTTGATGGAATATCAAAATATGTACTGGGATAAACAATTAATTTTTACGTTATAAACATAAAAGCGACGCCTTAGCGAGTCATTTTATAAAGAAACGGACAGTTCCCCTTTTTTGCATAGAAAAGTTTTATTTTCTAGCCATTTCTTAAGGAAATTTTGAAAAATTATTTGGGAACATAAAAATGCCGAAATGTAAAAAAAGAAAAAAGAACAAAGAAGCATAGAACTTCGAATCTCGAAATAAATCTTAAACCTCTTTTAAAACAGAGTAGAAATAGCTGTTAAAATCTCACAGTCATATAATATATATACAACAATTTCATTCTTAATTCATTCTTTCATTCTGCAATCGTTCGTTGTTACAGCTTTTGAATTTACAAACTACGGAATTTTATTGGGTTTTGAGGAGTTCTCGAAATGTGATTGATAGCGAACATGGAATTTTATAAAGCTAAATAAAAATAAATGAAAAGGAAGCTCTAGTGATAAACTACAAGATTCTGCTTTAACATAAATCAGTCAATCGTGTCTTTTAAACAAATACAATATTTAATATTATTAAGTTATTTGGAATGCCATATCTAAAAGGATTATGGTGTTTAAAGTTGCGTTTTATAAACCAGCATTAGCCACTCGTTTTTGGCTTGCAATATCAGACCATCAATAGATTAATAAAAATACTGTGGGTAAAGACAGCCAAATGGATCACTAAATGTAGTTCGCCACAGAAATAGTGAAAACCATGAAAAAAAGATTTTGATTTATGCATTAAATTAGCAGACAATAACCTAATTTCGCATGAAGAACCCACATTGAGCGTTTTGTACTAGAAGTTATTTTATATTAGTAGTACATTTACATTTATAAAGAATAGCTCCCATTTTGATTTATTCTTGAAAAATCCAGGAAAATACTAAACATAACCAACCACATATTACTTTTTCTTTCATAAAAAACTGACATCACGTATACACTAAAGCAGAGCAATAAACGCAATGTATTTATCAGGAGAGTTCAGATGGTATTGTCATGGAATAACTGCCGCACAGGGACTCAATTTGAAGGTTTTATTAAAATACAGAAAATAATTTAATTTGAATACAATACATGAATGTTAATTGCCAGTATTGTACCTGAGAGTAAAATTTGGAGGTATTACGGGAGATTGCTATTTAATGTTAAGAAATAGATCAGTAGATAAAAAGGTTATAGTTTTTACATTCTGAAATTTAAGTTTCTTTTTATTGCTTGTAATTACGTGAAAAAGTAAAATACCAAGCCAAAAGAAGAGGCGTTTTACTAACGGAAATGCAAATGGCCTAACTGTAACTATGAACAGATCCATTGTTATCCAATTTGTAAAGATAGTGTTGTTAAATCTATTTGGCTATTTCTTTGTCTTTGTAATTGTTTTGGAGAGAAGCATATGCGTGACACTGTTAAAATCTTGTTTCAGACATGTTCTTTGTGCTTAAAGTAGCAATGAAGAGGCAATGAGTTCAAAGCACAGTCATGAAAGACGACGAATTTTTCAACCATTTTAGCCTGCGTAATCCTGCAAATGCAAGTTTTGCAGATGGATTTGGAATATACAAATACGACGACGGCAATAAAAGTGCGACAATTTTAACAGGAAACACTACTATTAATGCGTCAGACAGCAAAATAAGCAGCAACGGCTCATTGCAATTTGGATTTGATTTACGGGTTGCTCTTTACAGCATTATATTTGTGCTATCAGTAATCGGAAATTTGCTTGTGATACTAACTCTTGTTCAGAATCGACGAATGCGAACTGTGACAAATGTATTTTTACTCAACCTAGCGGTCAGTGATCTTTTTCTGGCAGTCTTCTGCATGCCATTTACCTTGATACCAACATTATTGCAGAACTTCATTTTTGGCAAGTTTATGTGCATAATGATAAGGTATTTGCAAGGTTAGTATAAGTGCAAATTCGGAATTGGAAAACTTTGAGACAAACACAGTTGCATAATTAAATGTATCAATTCGTTGGATATTTAAAAAGCACTCACGAACAAAGTGTAGTTTTGTAGAATGATGGAATTTAGTCAAAATCCGAACAAGAAAAATATATACTACATTTTTATTGAAACACATCTTTTCTGCTGTGAATTAAAATTATCATAATGATATAAAATGGTCTTCTTTATATTTCATTTGACCAGTTAAGCCCCTATGTGGCTTATGAGATGTCCGTCGAGGGATGTTCCCGTATCCAAAGAAAAGCGTTTACTAGTAATTACAAAAAATTGTCTTCTAATTTCTTCTTGAGAAGTCCTTTACGAAGAAATGACCACGAAAACATTTCAATAAATGCGAAAGTGTTTTATTGTTGCAGGAGTGTGTGTTGCAGTGAGTGTGTTTACTCTCGTGTCTATGTCAATGGAACGCTACTTTGCAATTTGTCAACCCTTGCGGTCTCGGACATGGCAGACTCTTTCACACTCCTACAAAATGATAATTTTAGTGTGGACTTTATCTTTTATCATCATGATACCCATCGCCGTATTTCAAAAACTGATACCAATTGGCAAAAACTCGCACAAATGTTTGGAGGAATGGAGCAGCCAAACATCGGAAATGGCATATACGTTATTTTTAGACCTGGTGCTACTGATTGGGCCACTTCTCCTTATGCTTCTCGCTTATTCAAAAATATCATGGTCTCTATGGAAAGGTATAAAGATTGAGATTAATAGTTCTCAAGGTAAGAAATTATTTATATTGCAGCAATAAACAACTATTAAAACCTAAAGCCTAAAGTACCTAAAGCTATCTCGTCATTTGAAATCCACAATTTAAATTCTTTAAAATTCCAGAATGATAATACTTGGTTTAAAAAATAGGCTTGTGTTTTAGATATCTAAATGTTTCTCCCAAGTTTTATTATTTTAATAAATGATGATACAACTTTTCTATAATATATATAATTACTTATATAAAAGAAATATCATTTTAAATAACATTATTAAAGTATAATAATCACCTGTAAAATAAAATCAAAACGCAAAAAAGTGGAGAAGAGTAAAAAATATGCAACACCGCATTTTCTTTTGGTTTTAGAGCTACATCGACTGAAAAACTTTGGAAGTGAAAATGATGCAGAAGAGAATAAATACTACACATGTGAAAAATCTCCTGATCTTACCTCTAACGTCGCAAAGTCAAGCTTGAGCCCAGTGATGAATATCAAATCTAATAATAGCTACAAATTAAAAATAAAACATAGAACTTATCAGAGAGAAAACTTAAGGCAAACAAATACTGCAAGAAATCTTGCAGCGAAAAAACGTGTTATAAGAATGCTCTTTGTATTGGTTTTAGAATTTTTTGTTTGTTGGACGCCAATGTATGTTCTGCAAACATGGTTTGTATTTGATCATAAAAGTGCCACGAACAAAATATCACCTGTGACAATGAATTTTATCCATCTGTTATCATATGTCTCTTCATGCTGCAATCCGATTACATATTGCTTCATGAATGAAAAGTTCAGACAAGGCTTTTTAGACGTTTTCCGATGCTGCAGCAATGACTCACGTCGCTTTGGTCGGAGAACAAGTGAGAACGCATGTTATTCACAACGAACAGGTATGCATTCGGGAAAGCATGAGGAGCAGAAGAAACTTATATCTGTGTTTAGAATGAATGAACCTACCTATCATATTTGTACAGTTAACTCGTATAACGGGAAACTGTGTTCTTCAGAGAGTAGTTTAGTTTGAGGTTGTTGTTTTGTTTTACATGTTTAGATCGTTTTATGTTGCCAAAATATAGTAAAATATTTTGACAAAACAAAATATAGCAAAGGTTTTAATTTGTAAAAGAATGAATATGTTAATATTTAGATCTTTAAAAACCTCTTCAAATCACTCCTTACCTAATCCTCACGAAACGTATCGAATCTCTGCAGTAATGTAACCTATTGCGAAGTAAAAATGATGTGTTTTAAGAAAATACTGTAATTTGCCCTGTGATCTTTACGGTTTGTGAATTTATGCTGTAATTTATTGCGGAATGAAATATGTAGCATGCAAAATCACATGACAGTTTAATGGCTAGTTAGTTCGCGGAGCTCTTCTTTTAAGTTTTATACCACGGTTCTTTTGATACTTTGTTTGTATTTCACTAATTTTATATGGATAATTGTGCTTCGGTTACTTTTATTAAGCCTTCAATGTACAATTGTCATCATTGTTTATCCTAAGGAGTTCTGTTTTGGTTTTCAAGTTTATACACTTTTTACTTTCAACTGACGAAAATGTTGATCACATAGCCATATAATATTAACCGTTCCGTAATATACTGAACGATCTAATCTAACTTCACATCACAGCACAAGTATTGGTCGACTAGATTATAGTAATATACAAATGTACTTTAATTATCTTTTATGCAGTAATTTTGTACATACCACTGTATGTACGTATGTTTCTTTTGCACTTTACCTTTAAAGGAATTTCTAAGATGATCCTTGAAATTTGTTAATAAAATCATTTTAATTTCCTCAGATAAATCTTAAAGCCAGCGACATTGTTGAAGATTCTTGTGTATTTGAAGTAACGATTTTATGGCACATTTCCATACTTTTTTGGAAGGAGTATGGAAGAAGGTGTAGTAAAATGTTATAATAATGAAAGGAAAGAAAAAGAGTTGGGTGATTTTACCATTATGTTAATGTGATAAAAGAACTGTATATTTAAAATATACTCCCAAACTGGATTTATATGGCTTTTTAAGGCCTTTGATTGTAAGTGCAGTGAAACCCCGCTATTAGGGACAAAAAGTGACTGAATAATTTTGTCCCTAATGGCGGGGTGTCCCTAATTTCGAAGTGCTGTTAATTTTAGTTCTATCTGACAACCACAACTAAATTTTTGGCTATTTTTCTCACACTCTTTCCATCACTAGCTTTGATTATTTCAATTTTATCAGATAGCGAAACTTTGTTCCGTTTTCTTCTCACACCAAACATATTCAGACTTAACACTTATTATAAAATAACACCTTGTTTTACGTATTAACTGACTATAAAGGCAATGAATTACTTGCTCTTTTATACGCATTTTAAAAGACGGAGCACATGTCAATAGGGATTAGGCTTGTCTCGTAAGCACACATCTTTTGTAATAAGTCCCATTGTGTTAACATGCACTGTGTTCACTGTAATGTACTCAATATCCACAGATAACAAAAGAGAAAAAAACAAACACTACCGGCTAACAAGCTGATAGGAGTTCATAACGCACGAAATATGGACAGCAGTTTGACTGTCTACAAAGAGAGGTTGTTTTAAATGTGTAACCGTACTTACGGGATAAAAAGAGTGTCCCTGATTCTGAATAGAGGGGTGTCCACAATAGAGGGGTCCAAACATCAAGGAACTCTATGGGGTTTTTAAACAGACTGAAAAATATTGTCCATAATTCAGGGGTGTCCATAATAAAGGGGTGTCTATATCCGGGGTTTTACTGTAATACGATGAAAGATCATTTTAAAAGTAAACTTGCCTTTTTAACGTTCCTTAAATTTGATGATGAATTTATCTTTGATAAAATATTGTAAACAGCTAGTTTAGTGATTTTACTTAAAATATACAACATGACATGTATCAGTTCAAATATATTATCATAAAAAGATCAGCAGTACACGATTACTTTATTGTTTAATTCATACCTAAACTGTAATTTTAGTTTTGTAAATGGCTTCAATCGACTTAATCAGGGCAACTGGTCATTTGTTTCTTTTAACATTTAATAACTTACACATGCTATATTTTTCGGATAGATCATGGGATTGGATACTTTTTATTGGATTTGGACAAGCACGGAGGGCATGTGAACGAGTGGTGAGTTCACTGGTCTTCAATAATGATCCAAATTCAATACTAAGGCAACCAATCCCCATGTCTGTCGCTATTATAACACAAACACACATAATCATGGCTCTGATGGACAAAGAGAGCAGAAATAAACTTTTTTTACCTCTCAGATACTCCCTTGCGTGTTATATGGCAACATTCGTTACGCAAAGTAAAACCTGTTTCGTCACAAAGTATTTGTCAGTGGTACGTTGGCTTATGCATAGGACGTTCGAGTGAATGTGACTCGTGAAGTTCGCACGCGGTTAGATAACACTAAATGTGCTTATCATATCTTTATGCAAAATGCATTGTCACTGGGGTGCGTGTTATAGTGACTTTTAAACTTTGATATGGCACCGACCCACCTTTAAGAAGATATCGTTATCTCTTTATGCAATTTTGAGTTACTTTCAAGATCAGCACGCCATTAGTAGATTGTCTAATCATTAATGACAAATCACTTTCATACAATGCAGTATTTTAGAGAATGGCTATTTTTACAGATCATAAAAGCAATTGGTCCAAGTCATTGCGCTGTTAATTGAACCAATTCCCTGTGGTATACATCATAAGAGGAAACGTTGACCGAAATGCTAAATTTGTACTTGTTACAAGCTTGTCTATTTTTGAAGATATCTGCATCAAAGACAAGATGAATTATTTTTATTTAATTTCATTTATTATTTATTCTCATTTATTTATTTGGTTACGATACGGGATTATTAAAGCAAAATATAAAGAGAAAAGAATCGGAGAACAAGCCGATATTATTAGCAAACTGATTATCAACTCTCGACTAAAACCCACTCACTGTGTCTTATGACCCGTAATGAGACTATTCTTTAGTTTAAATCTATCTTTAAACTGGGTAAATCACGTGAAGGATATATTCATTTAGATATAACTGAAGAAACAATACATTTCAGAAATTACATCAGAAGCTTTTAACCTGCAATTTATATTTTCTACAGTCTCGATATCTCTCGGAGCTGCAGAAGAAACAAGAATCACTCCAAGTCCCGAAACCAGATTCAACTGATTCACTGATGCTTTGTGAAAGGATATATTTGTGCTTGCCATTTCTAATCTTTTTGCCAACTTTTGTGTATGAAAAGGGGATTGAAATTATGTTTGGATATTTAATTGACGAATGCAATTGGTCAATAGTTAACATTCTTTAAATTAAATCTTTTGATAAAAATAAAAGTTTTCCGACAAAACAGTGATTAACAGCATAGTGATGTTTTACATAAAACGCAATTTTGAAGATATTATTTGAATATTACTAAACAGTAAATGTGCATAAACACCAACAAAATTTGTTAGTTGCTGCCGGGATCTTATTCTGCCAGTTGTCTTACATTGTCTTGTCTTGGTTTGCATCATCACCTATAACATAAAGCATCACCGAGTTTTTATTTTACTACTTAGTAGTAAGTATTGCAAAGACCGAATCTAGGACAAATAAATAAAATAGTGGAAATAAGATTAAACTCCCTTGAATTTAGATTTTTTGTACTTTAGGATCTTGATAACTGTAGGATTAAAGTTCAAACTTTTTTGTTTATTTCAAGCATTCATTTTGGGAAACATTATGCTTTGTATCGTGTACCATATTTCTTCTGCAACTGTTATCAATATTTTAAACTATTTCAATTTATGGCATAGTTCATAAGAAACTACTCCATAAGAATAGTGCTATTGACAACGAGCGAGATAGTAAACTTCCACTGTGTAGTTCATTGTTCTGTCAAGGATTACATTGTTAATTCTGTACCATATTTGAACATCACTATATGTTAACTTTTAAAGCTTCTAAATAACTAGCACACTTGAATTCTAAATCATAACTAATAGACCATAATGGTCAAAACATAATATAACTTTTGTAATGCTCTTTGACTGATAATAGTGTTCTGAATAGTTTTTGTGGATCAAGAATTAAAACGACTTTCATCAAATTATATTCGGTTATATACTGGTTGCGATTGATCCTTACATGTCAAAAGATGTTAATATAATCAAGTCTTAGTATGAATTGTACACAAATCAATAATAAAATGCTGCAATAGAAATAAAAGAAGTTACCTTTTTCAGCCAATTGCGTCACTGATGTTTCTGACAATCCGCATTCCCCCTTGTTCTGTTCGAATGTTTCGGCAGTTATCAACTGTTTGTATTCCCTAGAAATTCAAAGTTTAAAATGTGCAGAATACAACAAACAAAGGCTTTATTTTGTGAGAAAAAAAACAATATTTAACTCTAACCATCGTTGTTAAAATAAAAACAAAATACCTTTTACCTGTGGAGAACTGTTTCAACTATTTGTTGAAATAGATGCTTTCTTTCAATTAATGACATGAAAGGCAGGCAACTAATGCTCGTAAAACATTCAAATAAACATAAAAGCGTTATTGTACGAATGTCTAATGTCTAAACGTTTCTACGAAATTACTTTCATAAATACAGAAAATTGTCTATGCTAATGTCAGATAATGGCAGAGATACTCGTTTTCAAATCTGAAACGTTGAAGATAAACTTTATGTTTTGTTAAACACTTAGTTAAAGATTGGGCATACCCAGAAGAATACTCTCTTATGTGAGATATTTATCCTACTGAGCGAATAATTTTCAATTTTAAAGAATAAAGCGTAAGAAAGTATGAAACTTCTAGTCCATCAAAAATTATCCTCTAAGTATTTCTCATATTCATAGACACAACATAACCCAGAATAGCAAAATGTAAAATAAACATACTTAGCTTGTCTTATTCTTATCACTATCTCAGCCACAGGCAAGGCAGACAATATAATAACCATGACACTAATCACTCCAATCCACTCTAAAACACAATTCACTCATTGAATACACTCAGTGTATTTTTAATAATTCTCATATACATATATGATACGGTGTGGCGTATGGCGTATTAAACTGTGTGTGTGTAACCAGTAATCGAATTATCTTTCGACCTACCTGTCAACGTGGCTTTGCATTTGTCATCACTGCATCTAAATACAAATATGACTTAAGTTAACGATATGGTAACTGTATATTTTAATGATATATGGTAATCGCGGTTTTTTCAAGATTTCTGCACATTGTCACAACACTTTAACAATTACCATCACATGGCAAGCACATACCGACAAACAAACAAAAAAACCTTTCCTGATTGGTCGAAGGTGTAAATCTGACTGTCAGACATATTACGAAACCGACTGTTACCTGGTCCGGTGTCCCGTAATTTATTATCGCAAGCTTAGTCAAAAATGATCTGTTAGCTCATTTATAACATTTTCGAATTGTTACGAATTCAAAATTCAAAATCTTTTCAGCTTTATAGTGATTTTCCCAACAAAACTGTTAAAATCTACAACCATTTTATAAGCACGAAACATTGTTCATAACGCTTGAACAACACATTTGCTAACGGCATTCTAAGTACGCTCAATCCATAATGAAAGCCAATGTGCGCCTCTCATCGGCGAAGTACAAGATGGTTGACAACATGGCATGTCTTTTTTTTTGTTGTTGTTGTTGTTGTTGTTTTTGTTGCTAGGCATAAAGTTTCTTCTTCATAGTTAAGAGGATGACATTATTAGTCCCCCCGCCGCCGCGTAGCGCGGAGCGGGGGACTATAGTATTCGGGTCCGTCCGTCCGTCCGTCCGTCCGTCTGTCTGATCGTCCGTCCCTTCGTCGGGCGACACTTGCAAGCACAAGTTTGTGCAGGGGTTTCTCAGTAGCTCTTCAACCCTGGCTTTTGATACAGTGAAAATATATATATTGAAGTTGTGCGACGTCGCATTATTTTTCGATTCGACCAAAAAACGACGAAATGGGGACTTGTTGAAAATGTTCAATGTTTTAGTATTTTTGTTGCCTAGAGTCCAACTTTGTGCACGCGATATCTCAGCGACTATTCAACCCTGGCTTTTGATTTTTGCTACGGTGAAAATATATAAAGTGAAGTTGTGCGACGTCCCATTATTTTTCGATTCGACCATAGTTCGTGGCGGGGGACATTCATTAGTTTCACTGGTAATTTGTTTTATTTGTTTCGTTCCACACTGCCCAGTTGTGATTATTTAATTATGGATCCGATGTTCTTAAATTCCAGTTGTCTCGCTATGTTTTAATTTAAATAAGCAGAGTTTTAAGATGGGTAAAACTAGTTGTACGATATAACGTATGGTATACTTTTCTAGCTGCTGTTTAGGTTTCATAAATTTGTAGCAAAGACAAAATAATCTAAAAATTGCCCATAATTGATTAATTACCGATAGTCATACATCAACCAGATGGGTCCTTCTTTGGTTGCAAATATACCTGATACTCTTTCAAACGTGAATCAATAAATCCCCTTTCAGATGAAATGAAAGACGTAAAAAAACTACATTAACATTCAAATCCTGTTAAAGGCAATGATAACTTACTCGTTTTCACTTGACTCCCTTTGGCGTTCTGCATTCAGCTCTACAAACGAAGGAATTCTTAAGTTAATTTAATTTCAACTGAAACATCTATTTTTTTTTGTTTATCCACACTGTAATTTAGCAACAAAAAATGCATTTAAAAAACCTAAGCCTATGTTACAAAAGGCACAGTGACAGGTTTAAATAAAACAACAAAGCTGTTAATAAATGTACCACAAATGCAAGTTCCGTTTTCGCAGGTTGTTGCTGATTGTAAGATTTGAATCTCACAGTCGGTATTTGAGGAGCAGTTATAGAAGCTGCAGTCCAACGCACACGCATCACCTCCCGCTATCCCTACATATCCTGCTCACAAAACCAGTGTTCTTTTGTTATACATCTGTTTAATTACAACCGAATTACACGTAGATTTATATGAGGATTTTTTAAAAAGAAATTAAAGACTAAAGTGATTATGCTTTATGATTATCGACACAATTACTACATACGTGAATGAAATGCCTACCATTATGTTATTCTATTACAGAAACTTTGATGATATATATTACTTAACTAAATTGGTACATTAACAGCCATTATTACCTGCTGAACATTCACATGTCAGATTGTAGCAGAGGCTGCTTTCAATGGTTGCCAAACAATCCGGATCCACGTCACACGGATCTCCAAGCAGCCGTGAAGTGCACTCGCTCCCGTTGTTGATACCATAATAACCAAGCAAACAACTACACGTGGAATTACTACAGTGACTGAAGTTGATCGCTGCACTGCAGTCAACATCAACACTGCATGAATCCTCAAGTAAGCGCCTGATACACGAGGTATCGTTATCTCCCACGGCATACCCATCCTCACAAGTGCATGTCCCGTTCAAGCACAGGCTTGAGTCAACGGCATCGCTACAATCGGTGTGGACTTCACAGGTAGGGTCGCCTATTCTTCTGAGATTGCACGAAGTTTTATTATCGTCCGTAGCGTAACCGGAATTACACAAACACCAGCCGTTAGTACAATTAGAATTGCTAACCGCATCAGAACAGTCAGTATTAATGTTACACGTTTCGTCACCAATTTTTCTTAGTATGCATTGGGTATTATTTGTTTCTGCATTGTAACCAGAGTTACAGTGACAAGTGCTGTTAGTACAGTTGCTATTGGCAACTGCATCAAAACAATCGGCATCAGTAACACAAGTTTCGTCACCGATTTTTCTCAGAATGCACTCCGTATTGTTAGATTCCACCCGATAACCGGACAGGCATTCGCAGGTACCGTTATTGCAATAGGAAGAATCCACAGCGTCGTTACAGTCTGTATGGAGACTGCAGGTGTTGTCGCCGATGAATCGAAGATAACACTCATCCAGACCATCGGTGTGCTGATAGCCACTGTCACAGAAGCACGTACCATTTGTACAGTTGCTATAAGGTACGGCAAAAATGCAGTCCGAGTTCTGATTGCATGTTTCATCTAGAATTTGTCCTGGAATAATAAAAAAGGATATCTGGTGCTTTAACATGTCCAGTTCAAAATGTCCTGATGCTGCTGCTACTGCTGCTGCTGATGATGATGATGGTGATGGTGATGATGATGATGATGATGATGATGGTGGTGATGATGATGATGATGATGATGATGGTGGTGATGATGATGATGATGATGATGATGATGGTGGTGGTGGTGGTGATGATGATGATGATGATGATGATGATGTGATGATGATGATGATGATGATGATGATGGCAGGGTTGAGACTTCGTAAAATTTTCTGGTCGCCCGAAGGTTAGTCGCTCGGCACAAAAGTTAGTCGCCCGGCGCAATTTTTGCAAAATTTGTCTAGCAGGCCTCACTTGAAAAAAAAAAAACAATAACGAAATGGTGTTTAAAATAATCAACAGTATTTACCTGAAAATACTCAAAAAAAAGTTAGTAGCTACTCGGGCGACCAAATCAAAAAAGTTGGTCGCCCAAGCCAAAAGTTGGTCGCCACGGGCGACCGGGCGACCGCGAAATCTCAACCCTGTGATGGTGGTGGTGGTGGTGGTGATGATGATGATGATGATGATGAAGATAATGATGATGATGATGATGATGATGATGATGATGATGATGATGATGATGATGATGATGATGATGATGATGATGATGATGATGATGATGATGATGATGATGATGATATTGACATTGTGCCCTTCTCAGAAATGTCAAGCTGTTAGCTGTGATTTCTATTTATTTTAAATATTTCTATAGTGGTTCTTACTAATATCACAACTCGTGAAGTCATCTCGCCTGTAGTATCCTGCGTCACACACACACTGGCTTGATGTGCAGTTGCTATGCGGTATAACAGTGTCGCAGTCACCATCTATGCTACAGTCGTCACCAACGATACCTGGCAACAGGCAGGATATGCCTTATTAGAGAACCGGCTTGGAATGTGTTTGTGGTACTAGAGAAACTGAGGTGGGAGAGGGGACAGGACTGGAGAACGAGGGGAGGATAGGACAACGTCTAAAATTAGTCAAGCTGACTTCCAAGCGACAGACCAACAACTCGTTATCAATGATGGCTGATTTGCTTCTTCGACAATCAGTTATTTGTTCAATTCTTGCATTTGCATCGACTCCATTTGCTACATATAAAATCTTTTCTTATGTAAAAAAATAAATAAATAAAAACGAAAACAAACAAACAAAACAAAAATTAAGTAAGGTTTTGTTTGCCCTGTTACTGAGAAAAAGAGTTCGTCAAGGAAACTGCACAAACATCGTGCAGCAATAAGTATTGGTTCAGTAACTGTTGTAAAGATTAATCTGATGCTGATTGAAAAACAAGCAATGACTGACGTACGCGGGATGCATTGAGTTAGATCCGCGGCGTTATAGTAACCAATATCACAGGTGCAAGATGAGTTGACGCAACTGCTGTTGGTGAATGCGTCGTAACAATCCGCGTCGATGACGCAAGAGTCTCCAATGATTCCTGAAATAAAATTACACATTACTGGTCTTTATTAAAGCTGAAAGATTACAGGGATAATCACAACAGAAAAGAGAATCTAATCATGTAATTGCCATTTGTTCATTTTGTGTTTTTCTCCAAATAATTAAAAGTTAACATCACTAGGCGTTAGAAGAGAGACCGGTTTTCTTGCTCGAGACAGGGTCTGTAGACACATATGGACTTACTTCTGGTACAGGTCGTGCCTATGGTGTTATTGTAGAAGCCGGATCTGCAATGACATGTGTCATCACGGCATTCAGCATCAGTGACATAATCGTCGCAGTGGCAACAGTCACTAATCATTGTGCAGTCCCAGCCAATCCACTTCGCTTTAAACAAAGAATTATTAGTTAAAGATATAGATTAAAATTCAAAATTCGTCTATTTTATGTAGTATGGAAAACATAAATAACATTATGATCGGTAAACTGTGCTCTAGATTGATGAAGAAGAGAAAAGAAAAAAAAAGTAAGAAAGAAACTGAGTAGGTACTGACCTTCATCGTAACCGTCGTTGCAATCTGCAATACCATCAAGAACCCATTCAAAAGGCAGGCAGCGAGTTCTTCCCGTTTGACCGGCGCATGTGTATGCCCCGTCGCGGCAGGGATCACCCACTACAAGGTCAAGGGCAGGTCATAAATAAACTGCATGCGTCATATTTCAATACCTTTTTTACCCTAACAATGTTTTTACGATTTTTTACGATTTAAAATTTTCTGTAATGTTGACTAACAAAGAGTCATGCAAACGTGATGTTAATGCCCTAGCAGTTATATTTAGCAAAACTACCTTCATCAGAATTGTCGCCGCAGTCATTGATAATGTTCATGTATTTGTCCAGGTCCACACACCCACCACTTTCACAGGTGAATTCAGTGGCGTTATCACAAGCCAACAGCGCTGGAAATGAGTTGTGATCTGCATGTTAATCTAGAGGAATGATTCCTCATAAATCTGATGTATGATTTAAACAAATATAACGTTACTTAAATTAATATTGAAATAATTGAATGGATTGCTTCACCAAGTCATGTTTGATCATTTGCTCTGATAAAACGCAAATTTGATGACCACAAATGCAGTGAGTGATTTGTATCAATTTCTGGTGGTCACCCGATTCAGAATAACTGTTGCTTACAATATGTTTTTTTTTTTTAATTTTATTCTTTGTCTTCTAAAAAGTGTTTCCACTCTAACCTTTTTGAAAGATGCGAAGTTTAGCAACGTTCGCAAAAGTATATTATAAAAAACGAACACATTTATCAAACAATTAAATTAGAATCAACTTAACTTCGATTTGAGGTTTATTCCACACTATTCTATTTTAGGTCATTAAAATATCAAACATTGAATTGGCATTTTCCAAAGACTTTCTTGGATACACAGAAATATGCTCGTTAATTAATTTATTTAAAACATACCTTTCAAGAAAGAAAGCGAAATAAAACATTTAAACCAGTTATTTTTGCACTTATCCATCTAAATTAATTATCTTTATTTGATGTTTTTGAAAACACACGCTGCTGCAGAAACGAAGCACATGCAACTCCTCATAGGCTTATCTTTTTTAATATTTTTTTCAAACTGGTCAGTTTCAATAGGATGGAAAATGCACAACAGAGGTGCCACAAACATTATTCAGTGAAGAACAATTGGGCTGTTATCTCCAGTCTTGGATGGCGCTGTGCAGATTTATTGTTTAAGACTTAGCAAGTGTAATAAATTTCCAAAGACATGACCATGTGCCACACACAGCATTATGATTAGAAAGACTGTCCAAGGAACTGACGCCCTGCTTACGTGCGTTTAGATGAGCCATATTATTTTTGAAGTTAAGGGTTTTTTGGCCTATGAAATACCCCCATTTCAAAGCATTGTTTTAGTTCTAAAAGCAACAATTTGCGGAAGAAAGAATGGATTGAAAAAAAACTGTATAAGTATATCGGAATGCCGGAACTAGGTATTACGTGAAACTAAACTGATGTGGGGCGTATTCCCAGAGTGGCCCTATTTGTTGGGTTCTCCGTAATGGAAGACACTTATTTAACCGGGATTCTATTTATGAGGTGGTTTCATTTATGAGGTGGATCTTTTCTGGGGGTTCTGAATTTGGCAACAAATGAAGAGCTCATACTATGGAATGCCATTTTCACATTTATTACTGCATTATTGATATCAAGAATTAATTTTTGATCTCAAAAATTGATTTTTTGATATCAAGAATTAATTTTTGATCTCAATAAATCCATATTCTGATATCAAGAATTCTTTTTTGCTATCTGTAATTGTATTCTCGATATCTCTAAATGTATTCTTGATCTCAAAAAAATAATTTTTGATATCATAAATATTTAAAGATATCAAGAAATATTTATTGATATCAACAATGACTTAATGATATCTAAAATTGATTTTTTGAGATCAAAAATTCAATTCTTGATAGCAAAAATGAAATATTTGAGAGCAAAATATTAATTTTGAGCTCACTAATTGATTTTCTATATATTGATATCACGAATTAATTTTAGATATCATTATTTCAGACTGATACATTTTTAATTTGTATTTTGAAATCTGCAAACGATGTTTTGATCTCAAAAACTGATTCTTGATATCAAAATATCAGTCTATTTTTTTAAATAAAAAAAGATCAGAAACGCACATCTGTAAATAAATAAGGGCTGTCCTTGTATACAGAATCTTTATTTTAATTTTTTACTGTACAAAAAAGAAGCAATTCCTGAGATCAAAAATTATGTTGTTATTATTGATCTCAATAATTCAAATTTTCATCTCCAAAATTTAATTGACGATTCGTTATATTTTTTGTGAATGTGTGTCTCCCGTAAGATTTTTTAGGTTTGTAAAATTGATTTTTTGATCTCAACAATAAATTTTTGCCATCTAAAATTCAATTATTGATAGCAAAATATAAATTAATGAGATCTAAATTGATTTATTGATATCTCTATATATATTTTGATATCAACAATAAGCATTAAATATTAAAATGGCATGCCATAGAGCTCCCTTTACTTTTTCCTCATGTTCTTATTTTGCTTTTTGTTCATATATCTTTTAAGGACATCTTTAACTCTCCAAAACTGCATTTCCCAATAGGTTTTTCCTGCAAGATAAATATGCAGCAAGGTAAACGTGCACAGCTGCTAGACTGGCTTTTTCGACAGAATTTTGCTTTTGTATTTCTGTTTATGTGGCGTAATGTCTTAGAAATTAAAATAAAACCTACAATTCTGTGGGCAGTAATTACTTAATTTTATATTTATAGAGTTGATTAATAGACACGTATAGGCAAAAACCCTAAACAAGTGCCCTGATTATTCTTGGCCGTTGTGTGGATAGTCCAACGCCCGGAATGGAATGAAAATCCCCTGCAGACCATTTTATGCGGGAGCTTCCCACCCCATTTTCTTGCCCAAACAGCCCCCCCCCCCCCGCCCACCCTCCAGTCCCAACATTATCCTATCGTTTTGCAGCATACCTATTGTAGCAAAGCGAAGTTATGAATCTCTCATTTAGCGCATTTTTGTCTATTGATTATATGTCCTAATGTGGATTCACTATTAATAAAAACTTGAGAATTTAGATCAGTTGTCGTACCCTGAACATTTAGATCTTGACGCTAGTCCAATTATCGCTAGATCAGTTGTCTTTAGATAAATTGTCCGGATGCCGTTTATCTCATATAATTTCTAAATGGCTAAAATAGCGGTACTATACAAGTAGGTGGGAACGTGACTCCTGGGCCGGACCGGCCAGAAGTTTCATGGGACTTCTAACCGGACAGCCCGTAAGTCCCATGAAACTTCTAGTCGATCGCCCATAAGTCTAGTAAAACTTCCAGCCGGACCGCCCAGAAGTCTCATTCCCCATTGGCCGGTCTAGAAGTCCCATGAGATTTCTGACCGGTCTGTCCATAAGACTTCTGGCGGTATGCAAAAATCTGTTTTTCGGTCTTGACATTTTTTAATTTCATAACACATATATCAACAGTCATACATCATCAGTTATGCAACAACAACAACAGCAACAACAAGATTTTGCGCTTAATTTATACGAGGTGATGGTACTGAAAAAAGACCAAGCTTTTTCAATAGCTGATGTTTCATGCAAAAGTCATCGTTCAGAAACATGTTTATTGTCACATGAGTTGTATGTGGATAGTGATACCGTAGCGTTGCACGTATATAGGGAGACAGTTCCATAGCACTGTCAATTCCACAACAGAACATGTTGCAGCTGTTCAGTAATTATGAAGATATGTGGAGCAAAACTTGAACAACGTCTCCTCCCCGCTCCCCCGCCCCCCGCCTCCCCAGGGGCGAAAATCACATTTTGGCCTACTTTTACGTGTCAGATCATTCTGATAATTTTTCAATTTTACCCCTCCCTTCCCGGCTCGAAAATCAGATTTTGGCATATTTTTACGTTTCAGACCAATATGATTATTTTTCATTTCTAGAACTTCCCCCCTAGGAGCAGAAATCAGATTTTGGCATAGTTTTACATTTCAGATCATTTTAATCATTTTCATTTTTATAACTCCCCCAAGGCTATATAATATAAAAGGCAGACATGCCAACTTCAACAGCGCATAACTCATCACTACTCAACCGATATCAACTATTTTCTAAGGAAAGTGCTCACCAGAACTTTATCTTTGTGACTGAAAAAGATGGACAAAAATGAAGAATCATTTCAAAACTAGAACCTTATTTCGCTAGCGAAATGTTAAACAGTTGACAAAAATTAAAACGCTAAAATACTTCCTTCAGTGGGTTATTTCTTGAATAATGTATTGCAAACAACACAGATTGAACACGTCTTATGAGCCGAGTAGTGTTTGGCTTTTGTTGGCTTAAGGTTTTATTGACTGAGTAGGCATACGCGGTGTTATCTATTTACTCAGTGAGAGCTCGCCCAAAGCTCAGCAACTGTGTTCTGTGATGTACGTTAAAAGCACTGCATTTACTTGCAAAAATACACTCTTTTCACATGGCGTTTTAACAAAAAAAAAAAAGGAAATCGAAGAAGAAAATAAAAAGTGACATGCACACGTTCAGATCAAGCTCTTCATAAGTCCCAAGTTTCATGGTCCTAGGGTCCATAGTGTCAGAGAAGAAGAAGACACAAAAAATCGAAAAAACTGTCAAGAAGAAAAAAAGGACGAACGGCTGCTCGCATAAATTCATATAACTCTTGCAAGCCAAAGGTTGTCAAGTCTTAAATGAATGCTACCTTAACCGTGAAGGTTGAAGATGGATAGTTTGGTCGATTCATCAGAATCAAACGAAATGAAAAATATACTGAATTATCTTCTTCTCTCGAGAAGACAGTAAATGACAACTTGGAGAAGCTGCGCAACACTAACTTTAAACTGTACTTAACAAAATTAAAGCGCTTAGAAGTGATGCCATATGCCCTATGTCAGCTTTGTGCGCGTCTCTTACTTTGAAGGGAAAGACTATACCTACTACATCAACTTCAGTGATGAAGAATGGGCAACGCTGTTGGAGGAAATACCACAAATAAACAGTGTGTTATTTGACGGGTCAGCAGGATCACCACCAACATCCAATCTTTTGATTGCTGAGACGTGTACAGAATGTTGGGTTGGGTGACAGCAGTCCAGTTAACTGGGGATAAACAGATGAAAACAACCAATCTGGCCAGGGAACAACTGGCTGAAGTGGAGTTATATAATGCAAATTTACAGAGCCAGCTTTGACTTACATGGGGCGCTGAATGATATATAGAAGATGATAATTGCCACTGTCACAGATTATGTGAAACCGAAAATCTTTGGGACAAATCTGAAGCTTCAAAGGTCGGACAGAGGAATGGTCGATGTATTGAGAAGAATTACGCTATACAAGAACTCTTAGATAGAGTACATAATCCTATATTCTGTAGAGAATAAGCAGTAAAGATGTGTTCAGTATTTTGAACAGGGAGGTTATTTTCAAACGGATTTACATAGACTTAATGATTGCTGAACTGGCTCACTTTGGATTTGCACAAGAAAAGCATTGGCACTTAGAGCTTTTTGGGACTTTGTGCAACACATATTAACACAATTAAATTATACAAGTTTATTGAACAGTGTTATCACACTTGAATCAAAGAAGCAGAAAACTTTGATTTTAATTATGCATTTAACTTTGTTCGGACTGATGTAGGGGTATACTACTTCCAATGATGTCTTCAAAGTGAACTCTATTTACCTTTTTCTGAATTATTAAAATATTAGTGAAGTTATTCATATTTGCATGTAAATAAAAGTTATTATGTAATGACTGGTCTCATTACGAATTAATATGGCAACGTGGAAAGACTACTTAACCAGTACTTACTTTAAACCGAATCCTTGGTGTATTTGCACGACCTCATAAGTTTTACAAAATAACGAAACAAAACAAACATATTGTGACATATTCCAAGGTGAAAAATTGGTTGCAAGATCAAGATGCCTTTAGTTTACTTCAACCAGTGAAATGCAGTTTGCGTTGTAGATGATAACGTAACATCCACCAATGATTTTCTAAATGGTTTATGGTCCAATATTGAATTATTTCTGAATGATCGATTGATTTCACATAGTAACAATTCCTATGGTTATACCAGTAGCATTTCTCACCTCATTCAAGATTCTTAAGAAAGTTTGAATTCTGACCGCTCCATGCGCCTCATCTATAAGGATACTGTTGAATCGATAAATTCTCATGCGATGATATCAGCCAATCATGAAAAGTTTATACCAGGCTTTCATGTAAATGCTGCCGGTGGTGAAGTAGATAATGTAGGGAATTATGGTTTACATAATCGTTATTTCTATATGCGTATAAAGCTATGCTTACCTTAAGAGTGGATTTGTTTGAGCAGGATTTTTATCTTCATAATGGTATGAAAATGAAATTGCGTTCGCATAGGCAAAAAAGAATCTTTATTGCCTATGCAAAAGTATCTATAAATGATACTGTTAAAGTAGAAGTGAAAGATGTGTTTTTAACAATTCACAAAGTGAGGGCTAGTACAAATATTCAGCCAGGACATACAGGTGCACTGATGAAAATTCCTCCCAGGTTTCCTATTTCCAGAAAAGAATGTAAAATTTTAACCATTACCGCTGGATTTCAATCCTTTGTGAAAGATAACATCTTTCTGAATCAATTACCAAAACGTTTTGTAATTTGTAATTTTGTAATCATAATGAAGCCTTTGCTCGAGCAATGTTGAGAAATATACTGAAGGACAAAAGAAAGTTCGCACACAATAAAAAATTGCATTGTTACTCACCTAATTGCCCGACTGGCTTCAAATTTGTACCAAAGATACCTCTCAGATAGTGCTACAATATAATCGAAAAATGAAAGTTCTGAAGAAATTTTAATGAAAGGTCACAAAGCGTCGAGGTCAGTGTAAATACCGTTTTGAGTTTCCTTCGATTTTCAATGTTTATAACCGCCACTAATACCGTATGCGGTATCCATTGGATCTAGAAGGGTCTAGATTCGACTATGCAATGAAGTTATCAACCTGTTAATTTTGTATTGATGATGTTTGTGCCACGTGGTCGGTCTTTGATTTATCAGGGAGTTTTTCTACTGCGGAGTTTTTCTACTGCTCTTTTACTGCACCAGAAACGTCTGGCAACGAAATGAGCAGAAGCACCAGCTTCAAGCATGCCAATAGCCTGGTCACCACAGTTTTGCGGTATTAGTGGCATCTCATTTCTCCGTTGTTTTCATCGATTTACTGCGTTTACATATGAAGTTGTTTAAACTTGTTTAATTTTTTAAATTTATAGTTAAATTTTTAAAAATTTGTAGTTAAGGTTTCAGTGATTTGTAAATGGTTACTACTGCACTGCCGTACTAATGTCACACTAGTGTCATTTCATTCTAATGAGTCACTGAAGTCACTGGAATCACTGGCGCGGTGTTAACTCACCCGTAAAACATATGTGATATATTGTTATGTATTATAGTTAAGTATTTTTTTAAATTAAAAAGTTGAAAAAAATCATGTGTGTATTTTTTAACATAGTAAATCACAAATATATACAATTGATTCATCAACAATTTAACAAATCAAGATATTCAATTGATTGATTTTCACGTGATGTAAACTACATCATCATGTAAAAAGAACTTTCCGATGCAAATGCTTGCATCATATTAGCCCACTCACAATAACTTAAATTATAAATATTACCAGCCCGTTTGTAAATGCTATGAAATCTAATATCACTTTCATCCAATCCAATCACTTTCACATCAACATGATGTGATAATACCATTTCAATAGTATTAACATTGTTCTTTATCACAGTCATACTACTAGTCGCCACCATACTAGCTACACGAGTCCGCATATCAGGTGTTAAGTCAATTGTACATGACCATCTTGCTTAAAGTTAAAACGCAAGTTCTTGCCAAGTAAGATAAACGTAGTCCCATTCTTCTGCGCTGACGGTGATGAGTTCATAGCCTTCGGTGAACTCGTCATACTGTTGGAACTGTACACAGCGTTTACCGTCACGTTCAATGACTTTCATTTTAACATCTTATGAGACATTTAGATGAAATCCAGGTACAGAAAATTGTTGTATATTCTCGTTCATCAGGTCATAGGGTGATAACAGCAGAGGTAGCAGCAGCATACTTAGGCTCAGGTCCTCGCTTTTCCTTAGACTTAAGTGTTTCCTTGGCTTTAGGTGCTACAAATTCTGCTTTAGGCTCCATTTCTCGCCTTTTACATGGCGGCATGGAAGCCGTAAGCGAACACTCAACTTGTTTCATCTTTCTAACTGTCTTTGAGGCTGTTGCTTTAGCTGTTCCAGTGGCAGCGACTTCAGCTCAGGTTTTGCCATACGCTTCGTCTCAGACTTTGCCAATGGCTTGTCTCAGACTTTACAACAGTTTTTTGTTCACAGTGGAATGCAGGAAATAGTCCTTTGGATAGTTACTTGTCTCAAAAGATGACGATCCTGTTGCATATCGTTGTAAATGTCTCGGTATGTCATAGCACAAACTGTCTGAGTCACTTAACAGCAGTTTTGCCTCTGGGTACTTTTTCATGTAATTTTAGTGATAATCATACCTGAAGGTATTGCTGAGATCGAGAACAATCAACCCAACCTGAATGGGCTTGTTCAAAATTAGATCCGATTTGAGGCAGTGCACTTCTGTCAAATCCTCATTGAAAATGTGGAATTTGTGAAACGAAGACTTAGCCATAACCTTTTTGAAATGTTTATCATTGTGAACGAGTTCTACATTGATTCGTTTCTTCATATTTTCCGTGGAGTTTGCCAAATATGGGATTGTTCATCAATTTGCAAAAGGGATGATGAATGAATCCCACTTTCCTTGCTGATCCTTTCTTAAGCTAAACTATAGGTTGCATTCACAATGGACTGCTCCACGATATTTTCCACTGATGTGATCATGATCTCGCACACGATCCACTCACATCAACTCATGGCAAATGTAGCAATGAGGAGTTTGAGCAAACTGTTTCTTATCCTCAGCAGTTTATTCAATGGGTTTTGGATTGCTCAGTAAATTCCCCTCCATCCAACATATACAGTAGAAATTTGTGAACAGCATTGCCTCCACGGTAAAGCACAGGAACAAGCTTATCATATTCGCTGACAGCAACATAGGCAAAACTGTTAGCCTAGTGTGGTTGATGCCTGTCCCGTTTTTCACATTTCTCGGCACAACGTTCAAAATCAGCATAAATGACAAAGGGTGCCCTCTGTTGTTTTGCAATTCCCTTGAATGGAATCAGTGTATCCTCTGGCAATGACAATCGTTGGGCTCCATGCTTTCCACAAAATTCACGATATATGTCCAAAAGGTTTTGTGGCATAAACCCATGCAGACAATTGAAGCAGTAAAACGCTTTACCATGATGTTTTGTACGATGCTTCATCAGTCGACTTAAGTCCTTTTAGGCAAGAACGTCTCTTCAGTGTCACTCTCATGTTGACTCATGCAACTCATGTGAATGTGTACCACAACTTGATTGATTTTCCTAAACAAAAACGATGATGGCAATGTTTTTTTTGTTGCTGTTGTTGTTGTTGTTGTTCTTCTTCTTCTTCTTCTTCTTCTCCAATTTAAGAACTTGATGAATTGGTGTTGGAACTGTTATATCTACCACATACAAACGGTTGATACTTGCATTGCTCATATACATGATCATTCATTGGATCTAGATGAGCTGATATAGACTATAGGAAGCACTTGTTGTCTATGTTCTTGATGTTGATAGTGCCTTTGGTATTCTGTATCTTCTTTGATACGGATTCATACGGATATTTTATAAATTAAAGATTGTCTTAACCTAGCTTTTAGTGAAAATAACGTTTTAGGAATGTTTTTTTTTATAAAAGCAAAACCTAGTATTTTCTTTGTAAATTCTACTTGACATTTATCAAGTACACTAATTATGAAAAGCTAATCAGCTAAGCGCAATACTGGCTAAAAGGCTACAAAAATGGAGTAAAGTAAAACAATGAGTTTAAGAGCTGGGACATACCGAGGTAAAATTAATAAATCAACTGATCGTGGGCCAAGACCAAAACAGACTGTGTAAATTTTGGAAACCTAGTCCGTAAAAGAAGCAAAGACTTCGCAACCTTGATTACTGTCAAGAGTCAAGAAAACAAACCTCTCAATGCAAGATATGAAACACACTGTCTTGTAATCGAGCTGGAAGCTTTGCATTAGTATTTAGTCACCGAATGTTCGTGATAATAAGATATTTGGATGCTTTTAAAGCTATTCTTTTGACCACGGTGACAATTGATCGTCGTGGTTTAGCAGCAATTGTTGAATTTAATTGTGGAAAACAATTAAAATAAATTAAGAGATGCAGTTGAGAACACTCCTTCTAGTCTTATCTCCCTGTGTTGTTGGCTCAAGTTTGTCACTTGTTTCGTCTTACATGAGACAACAGCGCCTTGGAAACTTGTCATTTGGTTATAAGGTACGTAGAGAAAGTTAGTTTGTTGAAACCTGAATACTGTAAAAAGCTTGTGCAGTTAAGATACGAAGTTAAAACTAAATGTTGCAAACTGTAAATGTTCAAAAATAATAAATTTAATGTTTCGTGATACTGTTGTAAACAAAAGACTGGCAGCAGTAGTCGTTTTGTGCCAAAATGTTCTTTACTTGTCTTAACAGAAGCATAGCGTCACCCTTTTCACAAAAAAGCCTACTATCTGGTGCTATGGAATAGTTATGTTCGTCTTTTCCGACTCTTTATGGTCTGATTTGGTGTTGCAGTATTGATAAATCAGGCTTTGTTATATTTTTTGCAATGTTCAATTAAAGGTTCCTCACGCATATTTCGGCAGTCAATAGCGTCAACAACATTTCTTCGGGAAAATGGCATTGAAAATGGTCAGCTGAGTTTGCCAGTCCGGAACACCACCATGAAGTGTGACTGAGTCGTACCGGGGGTTTCCGAAAAAAGGGCCAGGGCTTCTATTTGGAAACTGACCAATTTCAGACGCTCATTTAGAAACGAAATATAAGCCCCGGGGCGTCTATTGGGAAGCAGTTTTAGATGGGGAGGTGGTCGTTGATAAGTTTTTATTGGAAAAAGAAAATTTACCATCAGTCTTTTATTAAAGCGCTACATGCTGCGGATATCTGCACAAAAAATAACAAAGCACACAAAAACAACACTAACTAAAAGAATCTGGTAAAGTAATCTGTGTATAACACGAAGCACAGGATTAAGCAACGACGCAGAACGTTTTTGGGTTTTGCTTCACATCAAAGGATTAAGTACACCGTGTCTGCATGGCGAGTGACGCCGCCTGTTTCAGTACTCAGCCCGTTATATTTCCAGTAATACTCCGGAGTAATGGTGGCAGTGAGGAGGGGGTGTCTGTTTGCCTTGTGCGAAGCACAGGATTAAGCAACGACGCAGAACACGTCTAGGGGCTGCCTCATATCAAAGGATTAAGTGCACCGTGTCTACATTGCCCCGGGGCTTCTATTGGGAAACAGTTTCCTAATAAGAGTCCCGGGGCTTTTAAATGGGGGGAGCTTTTTTTCGGAATCTCCCGGTACTACTTTTTTTGTAGTGAAACTATGTGCAATACAACATTAAGACAAAAAGACGAAAAGAGTAAATAAAACTTATAAAACATATTCAACATTTTTATGGTTTTCCTACATGATTTTGGTTTATTTTAGAAAGATCTCCCGACCTTTCCTGAGAAATTTTACATGAATTGGACTATATATAATGTCCCTGCCGAAGATCCATGGCCCCCGTATCCAGACGACAACATAGTTTCTCCCTACTGCGCAGGTCGAGCCAACAGCTACTATGATTGGTCAAACAAGGCGCTCATTGAAATATACCACGACTTTTGTGTTCCTATTTTTCAAAATGGCAGCAATTGGCGTTGTCACTTTCTAAACACAAATGGTGTTGCTTACTTGATAAGCCTGGATAAGACATCCCCCTATCCACCCTGCTGTGTCTTCGCTAAGCCATGGAATCCACCGAGCCCGGATTTTGTGAAAGCAGTTCCTTATAACAAGGTAGAATAATCTTTCTGTTATGAAGCGAGCCAATCCTCATGAGTTTTCAGGTATCAGATATCAATAATAACAACACAATTTTTGAGCTCAAGAATTGCTTCTTTTTGTACAGTAAAAAAAAAATCAAAGAAAGATTCTATAGACAAGGACCATCATTATTTCATTCAGAGATGTGTGCTTCTTTATAAAAAGATAGACTGATATTTTGATATCAAAAATTAACTTTTGAAATAAAAAAATCTTTTGCAGATTTCAAAATATAAATTAAATAAGTCTCATTCTAAAATACTGATATCTGAAATAAATTCTTGATAGCAATGAAGGGAAAATAAATTATTGAGCTCAAAATTGAGATTTTGCTATCAAATATTTCGTTTTTACTATCAAGAATAGAATTTTTGATCTCTAAAAATCAATTTTAAAGATCATCAAATGATTTATAAAATAATAAATCTTTCTTGATATCTCTAAATATTTATTGATATTAAGAATTATTTTTTAAATCAAGAACACATTTAGAGATCTCAAAAATACAATTACATATAGCAAAAATTAATTCTTGATATCAAAATATCAATTTTTGAGATCAAAAATTAATTTTCGGTAACAATAATTCCCTATAAGAAAATTGCACTCCATACACTCCATGCAATCGAAAGTGAATTCAAAAGCTATCAATGGCTAAACTGTTGTATCGATTTCAAACACGCCAGTGAGTACGCCTATACTAATGAAATGCTGGAGCTAAAAGAATACAAGTAAACTAAAAAATGCAATAAAAAGAGCTCAGAGCAGCTTCAGAAAAATGTGAGTGTTTTAATATAAGAAAGCGAAACAAGTACAGTATTTAAAATGTGTATCTATTATCATTTTGTGAAATGTATTTAAATAAAAGTGTGAGGTTTGCACATTTGCGCAGTACATAATTTTATTTCCCAGACAACCATTTATAAAGGCAAGCCAGTGGACTGGTACGTAATTAACGGACCCTATCCGGATCCATTTGGATATGGCTGGTACAGAGAAAGACTGGAAAGGCAAGTAATACAGCTCTCAAGAATTCGCACACTCTTTAGGTCAAATCAAGATTTTTTTTTTAAGAGTACATTTTTTTCATCTTATCGAGAAGCTTAGTTTTATTTCAAATTAAAATATTAATTCAAAGATTTTTAGAATACATTTGGCAGATATTGACTTATGTTGAGTCAACAGTAACTATTGTTGACCAGTGCCTTTTAGGTCAACATTTTCATAACATTTCAATAACACCTTCATGTTGACTCAAAATCAGTTAATATATGCTTTGTTAAATGACTTAACCGGTCTTTCGATTACAAATAACTGCAATATCCATCGACTTTTGACTCTCGGTTAATACTGAAAAATTATTCCTAAGCTGACTTAGGTTTCGACCAATGATTTAACAGCATTTATCCAAGTCATGCAACAATGTATTTTATTGTAGTGGCGAAAGAACTCCTGGCTTCTTTTGGTTTCGGGCAGACAAGGGATGGGCTTCCCAGACCTTTTATGACGTCACCGTTGGCGATCCGCCAGCTGGCATATTTGATATACCAGAGGAATGCCACAATGCTAAAAGCTGTGGATACCCAGTCGGACTTTGAAACTATTCTAATAAGACCACAGTTAATTTAGTTATATGTTTGTTATACAAAATCTGGCTCCTTCCATAACATTGCTGGAAGTACAATCTCTATTAAACCCTTCAAACTAAACCCTGAAAAGAAAAAAAAATAGTGGTTGACGAGTTGACTTTTTTGTTATTTGGCATCAAATATAGGAAACTATTGATATCGCTCGATCACATGAACCAATGACTACATTTTTACGTCAAACGTCTTAAAACTAATACAAGTGATTGTAAATGTTTTAAGCATGTCTCTATTACAACCTTTGGGACAATAAACGTGCCATAAGTTTATTGTTAACTGCCAACAACATTCAGTGCATTAATTGTGATCTTGTCCCATACAGTCCACTCTGTAGTGTTTTTGTATTGTTTCATGGGGTTCTTGTTATGAAAGACAGCTATTGAAATATGGAAACTTTTTGGGTGGCATTTTACGCCTTGAATGACATTTTGCTACTGCATGCAGGATGTAAAATTCTATTAGTACATATATTTTATTATATAATATTATACAGTGTATTGTATATCCGTACCTTGAGGAATTCTGTGTACTTTGTATTTCTGGTTATTCGATATAACGCCATATCAAATTCAATTACTGCAATTGTATTCACAGCAAACGTTTATTTAATTTTGAATTTTACATTTATAGAGTTGATATAGTGAGCACGTATAGGCAGAAAAGGCAAACAAATGTCCTGATTATCCCGGGCGATTGTATAGTTGGTCTAAGGTCCGAAAGATGTATGAGAGGATCACCCCTTTTTCTTGGCCAAGTATCGATGACGTTCCCAACATTATTTGATGTATATTTGTTACAGCGAATCTGTAAAACCAGCGAATCTATAGATTCGCTGAAAATTTCAGCGAATCTGTAGATTCGCTGACTCACTTAGCGAATCTGTAGATTCGCTGAAAATTTTCAGCGAATCTATAGATTCGCTGGTTTTTCACCTTTAAAATTATACAGATTCCCTGGAATTGCCTGATCGGCCGTCTTTACCGACATGATCACTTGTTTATGCTAATATTTGAAATTAAATTGCTTTTGTATGATTTTGTTACTCCAGATGCATTTCACACATTTTTCTTGGTTTGTGTGAAGGGAATATATTAAAATCGGGTTTCATTCTCTTGTTTCCGTTGCTATTAACTCACTTCATGTAGCTGAGGTTTTTTTGATCATTTGATGACAGTGCTGCAATTTATATGCTATCACACCGGAATATAGTTTCTATTAGTTGAAATCCTTGTCCTATCAGTTTCTGTTAAATTAAACTACTAGTATGCGGAGCATCGAAATTAACACTGACTGGATAAGCGTACCGTAATTCAATTGCAATCTATATCAACGGAGGTGTAGAGATTTTTGTGTTGCACTCACGGAAAAATATTTGCAATTTGGCTAATGGTAATTTGAATGATACTCGGAAGGGGAGTTATAATTGCAATTTATTTAGAAACAATAGTATTAAGATTTGCTGTGATCACTTTTATGAAAGACGATAACACAAAGAGAGAAACTTAATTTAAGCCTTTCTGGATATTGATAGCAAATACTTTTGAACGCTTTCCAGTATTGTTTTTCATTTGAGACTAGAAATTCGCATTTCAACAATGCATTTTAAAGTTAGTTAAATAAAAATATATGTAATTTGAAAGATTCCGATTGCAATATATCCTATTCCCAGAAAACAAGAAAATTAATTTAAGCCTTTGTGAATATTGATAGCAGATACTTTCGAACGCTTTCAAATATTGTTTTTCATTTGAGACTAGAAATTCGCATTTCAACTGCATTTTAAAGCTTGTTAAATAAAAATATGTGTACTTTTAAAAGTTCTGATTGCAATACTGTATATCACATTCCTCCCCCCCCCCAAAAAAAAAAAAAAAAAACAACAACAAGAAAACGGTGTGTAAAACACCTCTGGAGTAAAGAAGTCACATAAAAGCAATTCAATTTTAAATACCACTCAACTCAAGTAATTCTGTCGGTAAAGATGACTGGTCAGGTAATTTCAGCGAATCTGTATAATTTTAAAGGTGAAAAACCAGCGAATCTGTAGATTCGCTGAAAATTTTCAGCGAATCTACAGATTCGATAAGTTAGTCAGCGAATCTACAGATTCGCTGAAATTTTCAGCGAATCTATAGATTCGCTGGTTTTACAGATTTACTGTAACATATTCATTTTGTAATATACCGATTGCAAAAAAAAAGCAAAAAAAAGCTTTGCCAGATTTATATATCACACTTAACTAATTTTCGCCTATTGATCACATCTTTTTATGTTTAACTGTTGAAAGAAACTTGAACACTTTATAACATACAATCTTTAAATGGATACGATAGTGGTACTTAATATAAAGCACGAGACACACACATTCACTCCTCTAAATGTTATTGTTGTATGATGTAGTAAGATATGTAACGCATTGTCTTGTGTTCGAACTGGAAGCTTTGCATTACTATCTTATCACCGAATATTCTTCAAAGTAAGATACTGGGATACTCTTAAAGCTTTTGACCACGGTTGCAAACTAGAACTGCATTTTGTTAGCGAAATATTAAACACTTCACAAAAAAATAAAACGCAAAAATACTTCCTTCATTGGGTTATTTCTTGAATAATATACAGCATTTTACAACATGCATACAGTGTGTTATACAACTATGCACATAGCTTATGGCACAGCATGTATACGACTTATAATATTCTAAAAAATCGGACCACTGTCAAGAAAAAAACTACATAGGTTGGTAAACAACACAGCTCGAATACGTCTTATAAGCCGAGTAGTGTTTGGTTTTTGTTGACTTAAGGTTTGATTGACTGATCAGGCATACGCTGTGTTATCTGTTTGCGCAGTGAGAGCTCGCACAAAGCTTTTTTGGTTTTTTCCCTTTATTCTCTGTATTAATATACAATATACAAAACATAATCAAACTTGCATGCATTAATTACGTACAGGCATATCACAACACTAAGTTTAAATTACCGCTAATTTTGTTCATTTAGAAAGTTTTTTTAAATGAATAGTAAAAGAAAGCGGAAAGAATAGAGAACCCTCTTCCTGCCCCTTTATGTTTCCAGGCTCTCCCCAGCACCTATGACATCTCTCAGAAATACTGCTGAATAAAACATTCACTTTTATGGCATAGCGGTGCATGATTTCTCCATTTTTATTGAAATTTTTCACCGAAAGCGATTGCTCATCCACATGTATTCTTTTATGTATTTCATTCAGGATGACGAAGGGCGACACAAATTTGTTGTATCCGCGCATTATACACATGTAGTTTTTTATTACCATAAGCATTAGATTCAGGGCTGAATTCTCGACACCAAAGATAAACTCCATAGGTGATATTACAATATTTTCTATAGAGTTTATTGTATCAAAATTTTCTCGAATCCAGTCTTTCGTTGTGGGACAATCAATTAATGCATGTATTAATGTATCTCTTGTTAAATTACACAAATGACATGTCTCGTCTTCCTTTATTTTCCACTTTACCAAATTTGAACCGCAAATGATTACATTGTGTATAATTTTAAATTGTAACGCGAGGAATTTACGTTGTTTTACCGATCTTCTAGTGAATGTTAAACTTCTATATACCACATCTTCTTGAACATTTAATTCTATTTTAACATTAAATCTTTAATAAGATTGATGAAATCCCAATAGAATTCCCTGCTTTTCGTGTTAGACAAATTAACCCTTTTCCCACTTTTTAGCCTAAAATTGTAGCTGTTGAAGTTAATGCTGGGTCTTGGAGTGGTTAAGGCATGGCTTATCAATGAGTGTTTTTTATTGCATTTCTAAAAGCACTGACCACTCCCATGTATCTAAGAAAGTTTACTCGTATATTGAAATTAGAAGAAAAGGCTTCAAAAGAAACCAGGAGCCGTCATCTTTTAGCAGATCTTGAATGAACACCACCCTTTTTTCATACCACTCTTTAATAAATAGGCTTTGTTGACCCATGACAACGAATTGATTGTTCCACAACACATATTCCGAGTTCTGATGGCGAATTATTTCAGTTGCGTATCGAATCATATTTTTATAAAAGGCCGGAATCGTAGGGAGACTATCAATATGGTAATTACACCTTAGGAGGAACAATAGTCCTCCCATGGGTTCGAAATATTGATGGGCAGTGTTCGTCCATCCATTGCCTGAAATAATTTGCCCTAGCCAAGGCATTCTCAGAGCCTTTACTGTGCATTCTACATCTACCGCTCTGAGCCCCCCCCCCCCCCCTCATTGTACTGTTGAATAATAAACGTGTGTTTTACTTTTGGGGGTTTAGATTTCCACAGAAAGGAGTTCATAGCTTGTTGCACCTGTTTATTTACTTCAGTATTAGCTTGGGCAATAGAGAATGTATGCACAAATTTGACACTCCGAACGTTTTTGTAACTATAATTTTACCACAAATACTTAATTCTCTTTGCTTGTGCTAATTAAGTAAAGCGGTTAAGTTTTTAACTTTATCATCAAAGTTCGTCTTTTTTACCGACTCATTTCGCCCTACATGTACTCCCAGCATATCGAAAGACCCTTTACAACATTCATATTTAAAATTTTGTCATTTTCGTTCCTCCAGCATCCTAGATAAAAGATGCAGCATTTCTCGGTGTTTAATTTCGGCTCTGAAAACTTTGAAAAAAAAACGGCGGATGGTTTCAATTAGCGTGTAAATGGATGGGATGGTTCTTAGCATGCATGTGCAGTTATCTGCAAATTGTTTAATTTTATGTATTTTGTACAAGGCTCGGACAAAGCTTGGCAACTGTGTAGTGTTCTGTGCTGTACAACAAATACTCCGCATTTACTTGCAAAAATACACTCTTTTCACATGGCATTTTATCAAAGAAAACAAAATCGAAGACGAAAATAAAAAGTGACATGCACATTCAGATCAAGCTCTTCATGCGTTTCGTGGTCCTAGGGCAAATTGTGTCAGAGAAAAAGACACAAAAAATCGGAAAACTGTCAAGAAGAACAAAAAGGACGAAGAGCTGCTCGCACAAATTCATATAACCCTTACAAACTAACAGCTTGTCAAGTGTTAATAATTGACGCGGTTTGGCGTAATTGTTGAATTTAATTGTGGAAAACAATTAAAATAAATTAAGAGATGCTTTTGAGAACACACCTTCCACTCTTATTTCCCTGTGTTGTTCGCGCAAGTTTTTCACTTATAACTATTTACATGAGAAACTTGGGATTCGGTGATAAGGTAGATACAGAAAGTTAGATTTTGAAATCTGAGCACTGTATAAAGATTTTGCAGTTAAGATATGAAGTTAAAACTAAATGCGGCAAACTCTAAATGTTCAAAAATAATAAATTTAATGCTTTATCTAAACATTTTGTTGAGCTCTGCATAAACATTATCAAGTTCAAATAAGATCCTGTTTCAAACAATAGACGGACAGCAGCAGTCGTTTAGTTCCCAAGTGTTCTTCACTTGCCTTAGCAGAAGCACATCAGCGCCACTCTGTTCACAAAATAATGCCAGCTATCAGGTTCGATGGAATAGCTATGTTAGATTTGTCTGGTTCATTATGGTCTGATTTTCTGTTAGCGTGTTACAACATTGATTGATCAGGCTTTATCATATTTTCTACTGATTTCAGGACCTCGCGCAATGTCCATTTATAGGCTCCTCGCGCATACTTCAGTAATATATTCGTCAACAACCTCGCCGGGAAAATAGTCAGTTGGTTTCGTCAGCCCTTAAAAAAAAAGTGTGTCTTCATTTTACTACTTTTTTTAAAGAGAAACTACATACAACACGGTATTGAGATAAGAAGACAGAAGAGTAAATAAAACATATTCAAACATATTCAGTATTTTTATGTTTTTCTTTTATGCTGTTGGTTTTTATGAGAAAGATCTCTTCACCTTTCCTGAGAAATTTTACATTAACTATATAATATATAATGTCCCTGCTGAAGATCCAATGCCCCCGTATCCAAACGACAATATATCTTCTCCCTACTGCGCAGGTCGAGTCAGCTACTATGATTGGTCAAACAAGGCGCTCATTGAAATATACCACGACTTTTGTGTTCCTATTTTTCAAAATGGCAACAATTGGCGTTGTCACTTCCTAAACACAAATGGTGTTACCCACTTGATAAGTCTGGATAAGACATTCCCCTATCCACCCTGCTGTTTCTTCGCTGAGCCATGGAATCCACCGAGCCCGGATTTTGTGAAAGGAACTCCTTACAACAAGGAAGAGTAATCTTACTGCTATGAAGCGAGATGACTTTTCAGGCGCGCCCCGTCCAACTCCTTGCCTTTAAATTAACAAGCCTTTTTGTGGGCTTTGCAGTACTCTAAAATCCGCGTTATTTTATGACTTCACTCTTTTGCCGAAAAGTAAAGAGTAATTCCGCTTCTCTTAAAAGAGTCATTGTATATCTTGAAGATTGATAAAACTGTGTTTAAGTTAAATTCAAGTATCTTTTAAAAAGAACTAGCAGGACAATAAATCTTTTAATAAAATAAATATCAAACACTAAACCCATGCGATCATACTCGTATGTCACAAATTTTGAGGAAATTTTCATTGTAACTTTAATGGAAGAAAGAAAATATCATAGTTTAAAAGGCCAATGTTCGAAGAGATAAATCAACGGACAGGTCCACTCTAGTCATTTGAGAGTGAATTCATAGGCTATGAATGGCTAAACTATCAATTTCAAACATGCCAGTGAGTACCTTAAATATACATACACCTTTATTATGAAACCTACACCTTTAATTGCAAATGCTGGAGCTAAATGAAAACAAAATGTAAACTTAAAAAATGCGGCAAAAACATCAAAGCAGCTTATAAAAGCGAGTATTAAATGCATCTCCAACCCAATTTAATATAAGAACACGCCCAATAAAAGATACAACCCAAAATAATCAACTACACTGCATAACCGGTACTGAATCGAAGACTGTTACGTTGATGGACCCTGTCCGGATCCATTTGGATATGGCTGGTACAAAGAAAGACTTCGAACTCAAGTATTGCAGGTTTTAAGAATGCTGTTTTTGTCAGATTTATTCCCACTTAGTTTCCTATTGCGCATAAGTTTGTAGTTATTCTGGAAGTTTTTGCCCTGCTTTTTCTTCTATTTTTTTCACTTTGAATGGTTTCCAGAAGACACCTCTTACACTATTTGACGCAGGAAGTCAAAATGTGACACACATGTACGGAATGTCAAGGTCTCGAATCTGCATTTTTTTTCTTCGACGGCCAAGGTCAAATTGAGGCTTAAGTTACCTTTCTTCACAATGGTTTCTTCCTAGCCTTTTCATTACAGTATCTTCAGTAGCTTCAGATTTTATACACTTATAGAACATAAAGGTTGCCGAAACCGCAATTTAACCTTTGCGATCAAATACCAGTTTATATATATATATATATATATATATATATATATATATATATATATATATATATATATATATATATATATATATATATATATATATATATATATATATATATATATATATATATATATATATATATATATATATATATATATATATATATATATATATATATATATATGTGTGTGTGTGTGTGTGTGTGTGTGTGTTTGGCGTTGAAAGTAATCCAGCAAGCAGAATCTTCATAGTGAGGGTTAAGGTCACGTGACCTCTTTTACCGTCAACGATAGGACGACTTATCTCAAAAACGGATAGACCCTTTGGGCCTAAACGATGTTTCATATGAGGTATCTCTGTGACCTTGACATTCTCATTTTAAACATTTGTTGAAAAAACAATAGTACATACTGTTCAATTTTAATTCAAAATAAAATTTCTATGCCAAGACATCTTAGAAAATATTTGGCAGATATTGATCTTCAGATTGACTAAAAAAGTAAATATAGGCTTTGTTAAATAGCTTAACTCTTTTTCGATTACAAATAACTGCTGTATCTATCGATCTTTAAGTGTTTGTTAGCATTGAAAAATTATTTACTTAGGTTCATTGAGATTACAGCATTTGCTCGAGTGATATAACAATGTATTTAACTGTAGTGGCGAAAGAACGCCTGGCTTCTTTTGGTTTCTGGAAGACAAGGACTGGACTTAACAGAAATTTTATGACGTCACCGTTGGCGATCTGTGATGCTTCTGCGGACAAAACTTAATTTTTAAAAGATATCAAAAACCTATCCTCATCATCCTTTGAAATCAGTGAATAAATTAATGACATCAGTTATTAAATGAAAGAATAATGAAAGAATATGAAAGAATTTTTCTGACACAGTTAAACCAAATTGACATTAATTTTTTGGCACTAGGTTTCAAGACAGTTCTGTAATTTTCATCGGATTGTTGTCAGTTTAATGAATGTTTCCAAGGTAGTCTGCTCTTGAAAAATATTTATATTTAATTTTTGGAAGCATCTTTTCAAAATATTTTTTGCATACATTTGATAGGAATGCCTTCAAATTTTGTCTGAATGTTCCTGAGGTGAATCTTTATTTAAATATACTTTTGCACGATGCGCCAAAAATTGGCGAAATGGCATAAATTAAAGTACTGCGCGTTACTACAAAATTGGCGAGATGGCAGAACATTTAAGTACTGCGCGTTACTACAAAATTGGCGGGATGGCAGAACATTTAACAGTTTTAAACCTTGAATTCGGGTATTTTTAGCTATAAGGTCCCGTTACTTTTTTCCGAGACACTTTTAAATTTGATGTGGACTTTCTCTGTATAGTTTTCTACGAAGCAACGTTTTCAGAACCGTCAAAAACCGACAAAACGCCAAAACTTTCTTCATACACACATAATTTTGGTTCGTCACAATTTGTGAGTGGTTTGTCAAGAACTTGTCCATTGGTGGTCTGTTTTACAAGGGTGAGATCCTATTGAATTTCTCACACAGTGACAAAAACAGGTCTTAAAACTATGATTAATGCAGAAACCAAAATGTAAATGTACGCATCATATTCTCTGCATGTTTTGCATTAAGCTTTGATGTTTGGAAAATGCTTGTGAAACTTGTGAAGATTGTTTTATCCCCCATCGTATATGGTGTACCTATTGACATACAATCATAGAAGGGTGATTGGATTCGATTATTTCAATACTTACCATGGCGAAGCATGATGGTGTAACTATTAAAATATGCATCATATGCATACACAGATAACCACAATGTGCAACAAGTTTTATAGGGCAAAGTTGCAAAATCTGTCATAAACTTTCAGAAACTTGCCACTAGTTGGCCAACCAGGACAATTTTGATGTGAAAGGAACGGCTTCTAGATTTCAGACCTTGCAATATTTCCACCACCAAACCAATAAAAAGAGACCGACTTTAATCATCACTTCAGAAATCAATAAATAAATTGATCTCAGTTATCAAATCAAAGAACAGAAGATAGCATTAAACCATATTTTGACCCAAAAATCGAAACAGTAAAAGGCCTCTTACAGATAATATCAAGCATGTTACTTTATGTTATTTTATGTTTTCAAACCATAATGATTTGGTAAAATACTTTCATGTATTATTGATTTTTATGACAAGATATTGACATATTCGAACTGAGGAATTAGAATTGACGAATTAATGACAGTTTATGCCAAAGTATTGACAATTTTAACAGGAATTTGTTGAATTGGGCATCTACAAATGGGCAAGGCAAATTAGTAAGTCTCTTGTTACACAACATGAAATGAAATTAGAAACCATAGCTTATGAAGTAGTGTTGCCTATTCTTTTATACATTTTAATTTTATTCTGATTTTTCTCACATCTCAAAGTTTTCTCTCGGTAGTGAAATCAGTTGTGGTATTGTAGTACAAAAGATAACGGTTCAAAGACAAACTGCTGAGTCTAGCACGAAAATACCATACAATTAAAGATTATAAACAAGCCAATATATAAAAATAAACAAGATAAATAAAGCAGGAAATATTTTTTTACTAAGAGAGTCCATTGCTGTGGCTGTTGAGTTACCATACGGGTCAACGATATATTCAGTGTTACAACGAGCGCCATCTCCTTTCCTCATCGATGTCTGTAAAATGTAGCAAAACAGTGTTCACAACGCTTTTGCTTGTTTAATGACAAGTTTTTGTTATGGTGCTTCATAAGTTAATTGATTGCCTTTCACAGTCTTCACGTGGCAATTAATTAGCATATGTGCATTCATTTACGTGACAGGAATACTTTGATGTGATGAAAAGAGTCGCACATTATTTCATGAATATGGTTATGATTAGTGATATGCAATGCTACGAACCCCCCCCCCCCCTCCAAAAAAAATACAACGGACGTAAAGGCGTAAAACTGACGTGTTTTTCTCAACGGACAGAGATACACCTTTTGCGATTATTATAACCGCAATAGATTTTTGCGCTGACAAATTAGCTTAAGAGTATACCATTTTCCTGTGTTTACATAGATTGTATTGGTTTATTAAAAGTTTAAACTAAATTAACAGTTTTGATGTTTTATTACTTATGCGTACCAAAGATCTAATTCTAAAACAGGAATGGCGCTTAAGTACATATATATGTTATTAATTTGTGCTGTTGTATCTTCAAGAAGAATATTTCAGACATTCGCAGTGTAAGCAGGTTCACTGTAGGCAATTGTTTATACATAAGTCAACTCCATGAGTAATATCATTGCTCTTTAAACACACAAACACCTGCATGAATTGGGCATACAGTTAAATGATGGCTGTATGAAAAATGGTGGGATTTCATGACGCATTGGTTTACCTTATACACACCGAAATTTTTTTTGATTTAGCTTATATTAGAATTAATTCTGAGTGGATTTATATCAGATTTAAATATTGCATCCAATCAGAATTAATTCTAATAAATTTAAATATCGTTATTTATTAAAGGTTATAAGATATCTCATGAGCGTACATGATTTTTGTTAATTTTCAGCTGAGTTTTACTAAAGACTGCATCCAACAAATTATTGCGATGATTGGTTGAATATATCACGAAAACTTAGAATACACATGCTAAATATGCGCAAGTGTTTCTTTTAACTTAAACTGTATTTCTTCTTGTGTATCAGATATATCCTATGTCATGTTGTCTACTGCTCACCGTTGCGATTAAAAGACTGCTCAGAGAGGAGAATAAACAAACACGTTACTTGGTTTGACTTAACTTGATGTTTTGAGTGCAATTGAATTTACTATGAAGTTGAATATTACAGTGTTGCTTTAAATCAAAACAATTTTAACAGTTTATTATTACTAACGTATATCGCATGGTGATATCAACACTATCAGAATAAATGTGTAAGGCTCCATTCATGTGAACATTTACCCCTCTCCTTTCGTTTGATTCAGCGCTTTTCTCCGGTACCTCCACGAGTTTTTCTCTTGTTGCAGCTACGCTAACGAGGGCATATTCTAGGAGTACCATGAAAACAAACACCAAACACGTCGATGTCCACACATCGATGGCTTTGATGTATGACACCTATAGTAAATGTATAGCAACATATAAGATAGGCACTAAGACTGACAAATAATGGTTTGATAAATTCCTAAAAAAAACTCAACAGTAACGGACAGTAACTTCCTAGATAGGAAGGGCTAACTCATTGTTGTTTTTCCGTTGTCCCTGTTGGAGCACACAGGAATTTCTTCACCCTTCACCACAGGAAGGAGTGCAAGCCATTGATTTGAGATAACAATTCTAACAACCCACTACTGAGCAACAACTTCCCCATGTCATCTAACAAATATGTATTTCTTTACACTCCTGACAGATACTTTCACACAGCATTAAACTCTGACAACATTATCTGTAACATCCTCAAAAAGACACAGAACAGAAAATGAAAGATTTATTTCATACGTGTTTTTAAAAAATCTCTGTATAATACAGGCCATTACTAATTTGTTTAAAATGCTTATATATAATTTTAAAACTTTTAGTTTGATTGGGATATCTTTTTCAGTAGCGCTCGCCTAAAGTATAATCTGTAAGTAAAGTGCATAAGATTTTAAGTTTTCTCTGCTAAATAGAAGTCTTACTTGAGGGATGTTCTGCCTTGATGCTATTGATTGTGTTACCATGGTCAAAACACAAGTTACGGCTAAGGATACTCTTGAGGCAGAATTTTCATGGTTCATCCAAAAACCAATCCAAGAGATAACAACTATCAATGTACCAGGGATATAGGTGTTAATAATATAGTATCCCATTTTACGCTCTAGAATCAACTTGAGTGAAAGGCATGGAAAGTTTCCTGAAACACAATAGCTTTTCAATAAAACTGTTTTCGATAAGATAACAATTTTCACAGTATGCTCGCCCTGTAATCAGACTACATAGCGGCAACATATATTGCCTATATACGTACATGGTTTCAACCAAAACGACATATTTACTCTGTATTTGTAATAACACTTAATCACTAAAATTCAACACAGGCCGTATTATGCATTTGTAGAAAGTAAAACCTGGTAACGTTTGAATAGTTTTAGATAAACAGAATAGATCTGGTAAATGCTCTAACTGTAGCTTTACAGTTACAGGATCAATTAATATTTTACATGTAGGCACATTATTAAATTCATGTTTAAACTGCGTTAAATGACAAATTTATTTGATGGAATGTTAAAAACTATGACACAATACACTTTTGTCCGAGAAATAAGAGCAAATTTGTGATTTTTAATAAATAACAACTTTGTTAATTGGGTTACTCTTTCTAGTGAGAAACTTTAAGAAACTGAACGACAATTAATTACGTCCTCTAAGTATATACCTTATTTATATAATCTAAGTATTAAGTAAACCTGCCTTAGCACAAACTTCTACGATGCAGAGCACTTGAAAATTCAGACAAAATGTTCAGTTTCTTTTAATTTTTCATTGGTCTCTATGTGATAGGAACCTGGATAATTTGGTATCTTCGTATTTCGGACACCGAAGGCAATTTTCAGACCCGATTATAGGTTTCACTGTGTGAATAACCCATGTAATTCCGGCAAGGTAATGAGCAATGTTTGAGTATTGCATGTGTCTAAAAGATAATATTAATGAAAACGTGCCGCAACAAACAAGAGTGCTTCTGTTTGCGAACTGTTTAATCTCCTGACGCCAAGTGGGGTATCTGTGCAAGCGTCTAATATTGTTCATTCAGACTGTCACAGGAATTAACTAAACAAAATAGAAATTGAAATAGAGATATAAAAGGGAAACGTAATTCCATTCTTCCAATCTTGTTGAAGGACCTATTTCTAAAATAAGGCGGTATAAGGTATCGTCCCGTCTAACGCGAGGAATGCTAGTTGTTTGCTGTACCCTAACTATTTCAGTTTTAGTTTTACTTATCGAGAAATGCATATTTTTCACACAGTGTTTTTCGAGCATTGCTTTCAAATAATCTTAATATATCACAATGTCCGGATACCGACATAACTATCTGTTTTCAATTCATTTTGACCAATTTTCACTCACTGAAATTAATTATTCAGTTCAATTAACAATTAAATTGGAATTAAATGATGACATCATAATATATTAGCAAATTAAGGAGGTCAGGGCTCTTGAACCCCTTGAACACTCTTGAGGGGAAGAACACATAGGGGGGCAGTGCGGAGTTGGGGAAGGTAGGCAAGTGACCTACAATACAAGTATAGATGATTTAGTAAACAAATTAAGCCATTTTTGCCACCCTTATTATATGGACATCTTGCTAGTGTGGCCATATTTTGACACTTCTCACGCTCTCCAGGTTTCACTATACTTTGCTAGATGAGCTTACCGGTGTCATAAGTGCCATAACAAGTATCAGTCTTCATTGGTTTAAGAGTAAAATCTTCCAACTGAATATCAGATTGTTCTAAAGGTTTCTTCGGTTCCCATTTAAATGTCAGTTTATCATCTCTGTAAGCATCTTCAGAACATAAAGAAGAACAAATTAGTTTTTGTAGACTGATACAACAGAACATGAAACGTTTTATATGTTAAATGCTTTCAAACAAATAACAGCAAAATTATATAATACTTACAGCTTTCAAATATTACGGAACAATTCTGCGTGTCCAAAGGAAACTTCACCAAGTTCATTGAACATCCAACTTTCACTGAAAATCTAAATAATATTCCCAAGATAGTCCTCTTATCTATCTATGCTCTTTCTCGGAAACTTTTTATCGTACAGATCTGTAAAGATATTCCCTAGAAAGTTCACTCTTAAAATATAATTTGTTTGGCGATTCGTAAAAAATGGCAAATGACGGCATTTTAAAAATCATAGGAGCCAATTTTCCAAATGGCTGTCTTTTGTAAAAAAAAATACTTTCTGATCCACGAAAAAATGGCCGAATGAGGGCATATAGGCTTTTTCGGACAACTGTGGAAGGTTAATCCTTTCTATAATTTAACTTATTGTATCCAGCACAGATTACACATATGCTGTCAGCTGAAAACGTTTCATCGTCCAGTATTCTATATATATATCTTTAAAACAGACTTTTGATAATTGATTAACTACATCTCTTTTGGTCACAATGTTCCTGGACATTCTTGTTTGGTTTTCTTTAAATAAAACATCAAATCTTTCAACAAACTTATTGGAAACATGAAAAACTGTACAATTCATTTGAAGACCTGAAAGACCAGAAATGCAGAATGCTCTCCTATTACGTTTATTATTATAATTCGAATATGTCTGCAGTTAATTTGATTTCCGAATTTGATTTTTGAAATTTATTTCTCGATATATGTAATTAAGTCTCATTGCTATTCACTTTAATTAAGTCTACATATTACTTAAGGTAAACATAAAATAATTTTATATACATTATAAATTGAAGATATAAAAGAAGTGTTTTTGGTCCGCTATTCAATCCATTGACTGGCGCTTTCGCCAGTAAAGCCATGTCTTATGAACTTGATAAAATTAATATCTGAAAGGGCAATAGTTCATGCCAAAACTATTCAACTATGGTCTACCACAGGGATCATGGCTTGATTTTATCCCGTCTTCCACGTACGTTTTCCTGCTTGGCTATCAAATTAAGCTTTCAAGCACAATATAACTTGTACTGATAACTATTTTACACAGATGAGAGCCAACTATGAAGAACCGTCGGTTCGTAGCGCCACTAGGCACGTCTATTTCGAAAGATAGGTAAATGATTGCAGTAAATTTGTAATTTGTAATAATAATAATTGAAAAGGTAACGTCTTTATTATCTCAGGAATAATTCATGAAAAATCACACCAGAGGCCACAACACCGATTTGTTATACATAGTAATTGTGGGAATAGACTATACCTATAACCTATTTGTTCTTCTGAATTTTTAAGGTCGTGAATTTATTAGCTCTCAGGAATAAACGAGCCAGTGATTTCTAGCTGTTATGCAATCAGAAGGCTAGATATGTGTTCGGAGGTAGAGTATTTGTAATATCGGCCTTGCTTCTGTGGAGCAGTTGAATCTTCGTGTTCAGTATCATTGCTTTCAGATAGTTATGCACCCTTTTTAGTCTAACTTCTACAATCAATACCCCTTACCTCTTTTTCATGCAGTTATATAGAATTATATTACCAAAGCAAAAACTGTGAAATCTATTAATTAATGCATTATTGGTGCCAATGTGTGAAAGAGTTAAGTGCAAAGAGAACAATATGGAGATCTTTAAATTTTTTACACATTTTACTCTTATGCAAATTTACATTTGTATGCTTTATTGTTTTTAGTGAGATGTTGTAAAAATAATGTTAAGATCTCCGGAGTCTACACAGTGTGACCACCGTCTTGGAAGGATTTAAATTCAATAAATCTTGACCAAACAAAAATCTGAATAAAACCTTTGAAATGTTATGGTATTTCTACAATTTTGAATTTTAATTAACTTTGTCCATTTTTTAGCAAGTTGACGTTTTTATTTAAGATATCACGGCATCAGAACCTGAAAACTTTACTTGGTTTTTCTGGACTTGTTGACGCATGCGATTTATAAAACAAAAATATGACCTTTCACTTGTTAGGACAGTACCGTCTTCGTGTATATGAATTGCATAATCGCTGTCGTATTCGTTGATGTTGTTCTCTATTTGATTTGCTACAAATATGTCTGGGCGCCATACTGTACCCTTATATCGACGATCAAGGTAGAGATCTAAACAACAGCTACGCTTTTGATTATTAGTAATACGGCAAGCAGCAATGCCATAAAAGTTGCTTATAAACTGTAACTTACAAATTTTACCTATGAAACTAAGTTATAACATATATATGGGACAATCGCTTCTACTTTAAAGTCGTATTTAACAAGTGAAATATGTATATACGTTTTTTAGTCCAATAACTATTTTTTTATAAAATATGAAAAATGTGTAAGAATACAAATTGTACAAATTGTTATAAACTTACAAACGTTCACGGTTATTAATTATGAACTGATATTCAACTATTTATCAATTTTGAATATTTGTTTGATTGTTACCTTTAATGCTAAAGCCTTTTTCAGCAAACCTTAAGCGCGCATCAACCCACTCAAGTCTGCGGAATCCATTAATTATAAAATCCTTCAGAAGAAAATTCATTCTATTGGTTAAGTTAGTTGAGTACTACAGTTACACCCGAAACTATCCACCCTTGTGAAAAAACTTGATTTAATCTATTGCTTTAATCCTGTTAATGTTAATTTCACATGTGGCTTGATTTTCTATCCTGCCATTGTACTTGTATATTACGGAACAAAATATTCTTAATTGTTGCGTTGGTAATCATTTGACACTTTTATAATGCAATCTGCAACCGAGGCATCTCCCTGTCTCAGTAAATGCATTCCTAGTGGAACACGTCTGTGGAAAACTGAGCCTTTGTTTAAACCTTACATGATTGTAACTTTAAGTGTGACGGAAGGGTTCACTGTAGCTTTATAACAGCAAATTATTCGGTTTTTTCTACACTCAGTTGAGAATGGGGCCAAATAGTTTTACAGACAGTGTAATGCACATTCAATTTCCATGCGTTTTCAGGTAAATGCCATAAATTTTTCTAGTTTATGGCTCTGACGTGCTTTCTACAGAATGAGATACAAAAGCGCATACCATAGAAGATTCTAGCACAGAAGTAAGCCCCGCAACGTATATGGACATGGTAATTGTGACAGCCTTTGAATTATCTGAAACAAACACAAAATCATATAAAGTGGACTAAACGATATTAAAGGGTATCTATTTACATTAACAAGTTGTTTAAAAATACATATATAGCCAACTTCAACAAAACATTTTTCTTAGATAAATATCTTTGAGGCAGGAAAGCAAAAAAAATATTATTTTCAAATGGTATCAGAATGCAGTTAGTTTTACATATATGGTAATTTAAGAAGAAAAGCAAGAGACGATGCAAAAGTATTTCTTGACATATGTTTGGTGCTCATAATTGAAAACTTTCAAAGCAATGTAAAGAATCAAAATATATCCAACACAAACTTTTTACAAAGTACAGTCCAATAAGATAAGCGTTTAACTTAAAAAATATTGTACTTTGGGCCAGTTAATGCATTTTAGCTGCCTTAATAAAACAGGTTAGGTTATGAAATTACAAAGAAAAGAAATATAGTATTGATAGTTTTCTGTTCTTGCAGACCATAAATATTGTAAAAGGAATATTTATCGAGGGCAGGAGGTTGTTATGATCGGAAGAAGGCAGGGTTCCAAGGTATTTTTTCCTAGATCAGGAAAAGCAGTCATTGAAGAAAACTTCATAGCCAATAGACTTACTGTTGTAGAGAAACGGCGCTAACTTAGGCTCATAAGAAGGATCATTAAAAAGTGTATCCGTCAATGTGTTGATTTCCAATGCCGCACATTGATCTACTGATTGCTGTGCTTCAACCACAACAAACAAGTTGCTGCAGTTTACTGAATTACTGTAACATTATTATTATTATTATTATTATTATTATTATTATTTTTATTATTATTATTATTACTGATTAAAGTTCATTGACATTTTATTCTTGTACAATTCTCAAGTAAAATATGACAATGCAATTTAAATTCAGAGAATTTATATGATACCAGTATTTAAAACAACTACTTGACAGTTCTGTTGATTAAAACTTAATAGAGAAAGTAATGTTGTTACGCTACGCAATACAGTTCTAATTATTCTACTGGGAGACGCTTCAGACAAGCCTAGCTTAACTTTATGTATGTATAGGATCTAGAACGAACAGGAAACTTACAATGCCATTATCATCATGTTATGACATTAAGTCACAAAGTCAAATACAGCGGAACCCCTGAAATTGGAACAACCTTGGGACCAGAAAAAATGTGCTTTATTTCAGAGGTGGTCCAATTTGGGAGGTTTGGTCACTCTGGGGTAAAATGTTGTGGGTTGACCATAAATTCGACTTTGATGCACAAACAGAGCGAAAGTAATATTCGTTTACAATAATATCTATTACTGATCTCAAGTGATTAACAATCTGTATGTTATAGACGCACGCAATTTTTCATGCTTTTGCGGTGGGGTTAAATGTTGTGGGTTGACCATAGACTCGACTTTTATGTCCAAACACAACGGAAGTAGTATTCGTTTACAATAATATCTATTTCAGATCTCAAGTGATTAACAATCTGTATGTTATAGACACACACAATTTTGCATACTTTTGCGACTATATATAGCTTCAAAAATTATCCAGGCTGGACTGTCTGAACTCTGAACCCCCTGTACAGCTTCACCCCGGGACTAGGCTATCTTCATCCCGGGGGTGGAAACTAGACTAGGCTATCTTCCCCCACCTGGTATTTTTTGCCCCCTATTGGTATCAATTTCTAAAAAGGAAGATGAAGTTGAACATACCAGAAAGCGCTTCTTGGATAATGTGGATGTTATTTATGATAATTTTAGCGATCAAGAGTATCCACCTGGGCTCTCTACAATGCTAAAAAGGATATTAAGAGAAAAATAAACAACTTTATGATCAAGGATACCTTTTAATACACATACACACTTGTTACCATAATCCCTAGCAATATCCAAGACGGCAACATACTAAGTGTTGTGAATAATGTGCCGCACAGATACAGTGTTTTTCCTGTGTCCCACAGTGGTCGGAACTCAGCCATTTTGAGTGCTCGGGACCGAAAAAAGTGGCCCGAAGTGATCCGTTCCGAGGTGGTCCCAATTGGGAGTTTCCTTAACCATTGAAGTCTAAGGAGCGCATTCGGGACCGAAAAAAATGTGCCCCATTTCAGAGGTGGTCCCAGTAGGGAGGTGGTCCGATGTCGAGGTTCCGCTGTATCTCAAAACGATTGCATCTATAGCTGAGGAGTAACATGCGTCATTAGACTAGGAACAAGGAACACCCCGGTGACATACGTTTTCACTATATTGTAAAGAATAAACATGAGAGAAAAGGTTATAATTTTAAAATGCCTAAGTTTCCTCTAACCAACCTACCTACCACATGACATCACAGAGCGAGAGCTTGTATAACGTTAACATTAGCTGTATTAACCTTCAGCATTCCAACTACCTTGCGCTGCTTGAGTCCTTGAGTCAAAGTGTAACATAGTTATGTTTATTTCATAATTATTAAAATTTAAATTGTTTTTTTAATAAGTATGGTTGATATGATTGACAAAATAGACTGTGGCGAATTGCTAAATACGTGGTGTTGGCTCCTACTCCGCCCGTCCATGTGTTATATGTAATGTACTACTTATCCAGTTTTCATTAAATTCCAATAAGATTTTGTGAATATCACTAAAGTGTGGGTGTTTGCGGAGGGGACAATGTTTATATTTTATTTTGTTACTCTCCAGTTTGGTAAATAAAAAGCCTTATTTAGTAAAAGATCATCTCCCCCTACAAATTGTCCTTAATTTATTTGAAAATTGGCATGAGCATATCAAGGCTGGGGTAAAAATACTTTTCGAGTTGTTATTTTCGAAATTTGGTCATGCTTGTGGCACGAAGACGTTTTGCAAGTTCTATACAGACTCATATATTGATACAATTTATCTACTCACAGATAGAGTGAAAACCCAGTCTGTTTTTAAAGTTCTTTACCACGACCAATGGTTATCAAAAGTGTTGAATAACTTCTCCTTACCAAATACTAACAGCCAGTAAGAAGTGTTAAAAATTGTACCTCGTGCCCTTCACATTAATAGGGCATTCAAAAATACCGTGGAACACCAATATCTAATTGATTTTAAGTGTTATTATCCCTGCCCTCGTTTACCCGGATGTTGGAACACCACCTCACTGCACGTTAGCTGGACTTTGAAAGCCTTTAAACAAAGAGGCATTGAAAAGCATTAGCCGGATAATTCCTGTTTCCTACTTTTACCGATGGATTTGACTGAGATAAAGAAGCTTATTCTTTGTGAGTTTAAAGCGGAGTTCTTGCGACCGATGGAACTGTAGCCTTGTTAAGATGAAAATTGTAGTAGCCTTGCTTAACCGTATGCCTACTGGGAAAGAAACAGAAGCTTGAAACAGATCGTTTTATTTATAAATTCTTTCAAGCCCAAACTTTAATCCCTGTGTTTTAGAGTTGAACTGCGTTAATGGTATGTTCAAACTAAAAGCACATAAATTAACGGGTAGTTAGTCCTTTGTAACTCTAGTTCCTAAAACTAATTGGCTTATTCTGGGTAACTTATAATCAGTGCAAACCACATAACTTTGTCCACATTGCCCATAGAAACCTATTTGTACCCAAGTGACTAAGGATACAGCAAGTTCCTCTAGTTTTGTTCGTTTGTCACAATTAAAATCAGTTGCATGGTGAAGCAACAAAAATGTTCATAAACCGAATAATGCTCATTCTGGAGAGAAAATGGTTTACTCACTCATGACTTACTCGCATGTGGACAAATCAGACAAACTTTGCTTGAAATGGATGTTCTCGTTTCATTTGGCCATTGAGAATGCCAAAAGCGTATTTAATTTGTACGATACATTGCCAGCTGGTGCTGTTAACTGGTCCCAGATGGTTAAGGCTGGGACGACCAATTTTTGCAGAGACATGCTACAGTATATCAAGTCTCCCGTCTTTTGCTCTATTTTGAAATTCATTTGCATTTTCTGTGCAAATGTGGACATTTAAATTTTTCATTTAAGTCCAGATAGCACAAAGAGCCTTAGCAGCATATTGATCGCTACAGGATCTGTATGGTGAGCAGATAGTGTGCTACAAAGAGTACAAGAAAGAGTGTGTTCTCTAAAATTGCTAAGTCACGCTTGAGCACAGACTTTAATTCGATCTTATCGGCTAAATCGGTCTTGTTTCCATTTATAATAATCGAGAGGTATACACAAAACGTAAAGAAAGATGTTTTATAGGGTGATTAAGTTCAATCAATGCAGCAACATTCATGTTAGTAGTAAAAGAGAAAATATATAGCTTCGCGATTTCTCTAGTCTCATATTCTTTTCAGGGTGAGTGCCTCAACTCTACCTGATAAAAGATATTGTCACAACTGATCTATTTATGAAAATATATCAAAAACTAAACTAACGGTCCAACATTGATTTGGTTGTCTGAAACAGGATTGATAACAATTCATCAGAACTTATAAGTAATTAAGCTTGCAATGATTCCTACCTTGCACTAACTTCTGTTTTAGTAACAATAACAACGGCACATATCCAAAATAAAATTTGCGTCAACATGACTATTTCCTCTTTTTATTTAAAAATGCATCAGTTCTTGCCTCCCGAAATTTAATTTATAAATATGAATGTTAATATTATTAATCTTGTTGTTACCAACTCTTTAAGATCTCAAAATCTTCTACATCACAAATAAGTATTAACATGTAGATGTTTTCACAATGTATTGTAAACAGCTTTTATCATATGGACCCTAAGCAGGGTTTTCCTAAAGTGAAATGAACAGAAGTTGATAAGAGTCAGGGTAGTGCATTTACAGAATGCAAGTAAATGAAGCATGTGCTCGGAATAAAAAGATCACGCACGCATAAAACCAGTCGCGTGCTAAATAATAGCCTTTTGTGTCAAGTATCATACCTGCCTATTTGGACAAAACGTGTTTCACGTTCTTACAGTTACTGAGTACGATATTTGAATTTTTGCTGTGATATACTTCAAATACTTAATTTTAAAACTCAGTGACTAATTAAATGAATTTACAAACTACTAATTACATCTGCACCCAAAATATGAATATCTCAAGGCATTCATATCAAAAACTTTGAAGTGTAAAATTGAAGGAAGCACAACATTCTTTTAATATACTTACGCAGAAATTGTATCACCGATGATCATTTTTCTGACTAACAGTGATCAAATAAACACAGTGGATGGACATTGAACGGACAAAGCGATGTCATAATATCATCATAAGTATTTTGATCATTTATCAGTTTAAAAATTACCTGGCTAATTGTGTAGATCAATTTTAAAAATATTGCAAAGTGATCAAACTGCCAACACTAAAAAGTTGGGAAAAATGTACAACAAGAAACAGTAAACCTCACATCATCTCTAAATAAATAAATACGCTGTTCATAAAATAAAAAGCAAGCAGAAAAAAAACAAAAGTTCATCGTTCATTGGATTCATTGTATGTGTAGTATAAGTATTGCAAGAATCACACTAAAACAATGGACAGCCACCGTGTAAATGGACAAAGCAGCCCCAAACAAAACAGGCAAACTAACTCCTCGAAAACGGTGTGATAGCGTATAAATCAGCTGATCGCAGAAGGTAGAAGCAATAATCTAAGATTAACACCAAAAAATAGCAATTCTGCGAAAGAAAATTTATCATCGAAATGAAAAAAAGCAAATAAAAAGGCAGCCCTCCAAAAATAGAAGCAAAATGTCGGATTACGAGCTAGGAGAAAGCAAAGGCGATGTTCAAAAATGCGTTCAAAATTTTGTGATGAATTGAGTAATTAGGAAACAGTCTTGAAAATGCAAACGGGTAAATCGGTGAGAATTTCAATTTAAGGATTACAGATGTAGAGAAAAAGTAACAACTGAAAAAAGGACATAAAAGTTTTTACGAAAAGTTTTTACGAATGATTGTACAAGGCTGCACCAAAGATGATTATCCGAGAATGTGGGCTTTTGTAAACAACGTTGCTTATCGAACGTGTGTCCAGCGCTGTGTCAAAGGCGACGAATCACAAGCAAAATTGCAACTAAATTTAATGTTGCCTCTTAGTCTGGTCGACGTAGCAGCTTCAAATCAACACTGGATCGGCGTCAGAATGTTTGCTGGATAATTGTGTGAGCACAATACCTTTGAGGCTCCTCACATTTTCCCCCTCGTTTTGCCCAGCTTTCGAAATGACAGACTTTCATTTCGGATGAGAGATAAAATGCAACGTCTATGCAACGTCGATTTTCTCCTAAGTTTATTCGTCATATAACAACGGCGTCGATTTAAGGTTGGAAAAAGCTTGATCTTAGCAAAACAGCTACGTCTAAAAATGTTAGGAATTCTACCTCTCTTCATGTTTGGGTTGAAGTCGTTTGATAGATTCGAGAGAGTGAATATTTGGTGGGAACCCTGAATTATTTAGGAATCCGGCTCTCATGGTCGCTTGCCGGCCTTATGCATATCTTGCTTGACCAACACGCACTGTGGTCATGATGTGAAAGCCGGATGAGCTTGTGTGGTTCTTGAGGAAGCTATTTTCGTCCGGATGCGGCTTTAGCATGATTTTTACACTTGCTAGAAGAATAAGTGTATTCTGTGTGGTCGTGTTTGAAACGGAGACTTGGTGGAACTGTAGATAACAGGTCTTTGGGTGGCGAATGGCATTAATAACTTCCAGGGCATTTTTGCAAATCTCTTGTAATTGAATTTTTTGTATCAGATAAAGCAGAAATCAGCACTAAAATTGTCAAAATAATCAACATTGATAAACGACGGCATAATGACGTCACAGCTAAAAATGCGACGAATCACAAGCAGAATTGCAACCAAGTTTCATTTTGAATTATCGTGTTTCCTATATAATAATTCTTTGAGTAGAATAGTGCCATAACGTATTTTACGATGGCTAAAAGATATACAACTTTAATAAATTCGTGACGACCCAAGGCTGTGGTGATGGCAAAGGTAAAACAATCTTTTAAAGGATCATAACTCCTGTAAGTGTGCCAGATATTATTTTCCAGATTGTCGGTGATCAGTAGAAGCCGACGTAAAATTACCTTGAAGACTAAAGTTTTAAATGCTATGAATAAATTTCAAATGCAAATGACTGCAAGGAAAGCTTCGTATTATACTTAAAATGGTTGCATTTTTAATAAATGAAGAAGAAGTTAAACATGTACATATTATATTTTAGTGTTCACCGTTAAATCGCTAGTATTCACTAAATTATGAAATCAGGATATAGCTGTATTTTTACTCGAAATCATCTAACCGTTCGATTATTTCGCAAAATTGCATTACAGCAAAGGAGAATTCCTTTCACTGTTAAAGAAACTTCATGTCTTTTAGAGTAGATATAGCAAAGCTTTTTCAAACCTTCACTATGTACAAAGTCGAACAGGAAAATATGAAAATTTCTTCAATAATCTGGAGCTAATAACGTGGTTGTTTTAAAAATTTTAACATCTTTTCAAATTTAAAAATATTAATAGTTCACTCATTACAGTTTAATACATCTTACTCTGAAGAAAGACTATGATATATCTATTTCTTCTCATCCGATACAATAGTTGTTATCCACTACTTTATCGCAACGTGCGAAATCGAAACTGATTTACATTATATAATTTGTGAGTACGTAAAAACAAAAGTGTTTGATTCGATCACAAACTTTACCGTGCCAGATGTAAACCAATGACAGACTATACTGAGTTTAATATCAAAAACCAAAGTGAGTAATACACACACACACACATTATATATATATATATATATATATATATATATATATATATATATATATATATATATATATATATATATATATATATATATATATATATATAGCTTTATATATAGCTTTTTTCAACTATTGACAGTTCCGGTCCTACGGTCCGACGGACCAAGAAGACACATCACCCCTCTTTTGCGGGGCTTTGACGAGACAGGAGTCGCGGCGTGATTTATTATTTTCAGGACGACACTAAATTTTTTCTGTGACAATGATACTTGTAAAATTTGTAAAGTTATCACCAAAGAATGGTCAGAATGAAATTAGACAAACTTCCCTTATATGTTAGTAAAACCAAATTCATATTTGGCCTCAATAAGTCAAACAGCATATGATTAACAAAATGCATAGAAATTTCTACAAAGTGCGACTATTGACAAAAAATCCTTACTCATTATTTGTTATTCACAGGTTCTCTCGCATATGTCTTATGGGTTAACACTTACATAGCAAAAGAAAAAAGAATATACACTCTAAATAAGAGCCATTCGGATTGCCAGTGGTGTTGTAAGGTATGAACATACAAATCTGTTTATTGACTCTGGTATTCTGAAAATGTCTGGCATCATAAAACTTTATTAATAATATTTAAATAAAAAAAAATATTTCCTATCTTGTAGTATACAGTGTTATTTCCTCTTTGTAATTAATGAAAGAACAACAACATAGGAAATTTAGATATGCTTTTTTCTCGAACCATCTTAAAACAAATTTTAATACAATATCCGTTTATTTAAAATACACTTGAGAAGTATCTCATTTCCTGCTATGTGGAAACTAAATAACTCTCATATTTGGACCGTTGGTATTTAAAAATTCAATTAAAATAAAATAATCAATGTTGGGGCATTTTCTGGTATCTGTTGTCATATAAACTGAAAAGTACATTGTTCATTGCCATAAATATTTCGTTGTGATATTTTCTCAAAGCTTATATGAGAAATGTATTACAGTACATAAATTATACAAATGAGTTACACCAAGAGCTACACAATGCCAAAGTCATGTCCTGAGGCTTGGTGGCATGACACGGGATGGTGTGAACTACGCGAGGTGGTCTTCAGTCTTTGGTAATGGTACCGATACCTCACTGTTATCCCTGGTTCTTCTGTTTGAATTTGCCTCACTGTTTCTTAGCAGTCCTTAGTCTTCACCTTGGACTTGTCTTTCCACCATTTCTGAAGCCGCAATCGGACCTAAAGAATAAAGACCAGTGAGACGTCTTTAACATGGGACTGATCAGAACAGCTGAGGGAAGATCGACAGCTTGTCTTTAGTGTGTACAAATGTGGTACGTTACTGAGAGCACTGAGTAAGATAGCCACTTGACGTACATAATTGATATTGATTTTACATTCGGCTCATAACCCTTTCTGGCTTGGCCTTTAATTTCAATAGATCCAGACTGTTTTAATAAATCGCATAAACGAAATGATGAAGGCTTTCTAGTTCTCGATACTTCATACCAGAGCTGCTAGTAACTGTGTAAGTGCCCTGACGGGGCAGGGAGAACCCAATCTGCGCACGGTTTTTCAGTATTCCTCGATCAAAGCGAAGGATCTCTCTTCTTTTGCCTGACGCCAAATCTAGTAAAATGGGAACCCTAGCGTGATTACAATTTCTTGTGAGAGATTACGTAGCCTCCAAAGATATCCTCTTGTTTCAAGTACCGTAAAAGAGAGGTCCCACTTGGTTATGATCAACGCAGGATCTTGAACCTCGACAGAACAGTACACAGTATAGCCTTGACACTTGAGCCTATAAATATCCTACCACTCTCGATGGGACCTACCTTCAAGTGTTCTTACTAGAAAAGGAAATCCGCGAGGACACTTGAAATAGATCCAGCTTAGGCTTACCTCATTATGACACATAGGCGTCCCACTGATACCTTTATTCTGCAGGAAAGAGGGGCTAAGCACCACAGGTACAGGTGCAGGTGTGAGTAAGAGAGTACGTAAATATTTCCAGAGCGGTTTAGCCAGGTTCCACGCGTGGCTACGGCTCTGTAGGACTCCCTGGGTCTTGCAAATTGCCAGGAAGGGAATCAACTATTATATTTTGTGTTTTGCTGGTTTTGCTGAGTTTCGGATGTGAGATCAAGCTTTTGTTCAGTGTGATTTCAGGTTTCATTATAAGTAGGATTTTTTTCTTTACAAAGTTGATAAGGTTAATCAATAGTGGATTATAATTGCATAAGACATTAATTATAAGCGAAAAGCAATAATTTGATTTGAGATTACTTGTTTTATTCTACATTCTCTATAACTACATGATATTGTATTACTTAATTACCTCCTTTTAAATAATTAATAAAATTTGATAACACTTCAATAACTCATATTCATTTTACATGTAATATAATAAATACTAACCATTTTGCATTAAAAAATTGGCAGGAAAGGTTATTAATCGTGATACATATATCTATACATAAGCCTTACCATTATATTGTTCATTATCTATGTACCATGTAGACAATTACAGACCCATTATAGACACTATTCAAGTGATTCTTTTACACTTCTTTTGTACATTCTTTCACACATTTTAATTTTGTTCTGAAATATTTTCGTATCCAAAAGTTTTGTTAAGATCTCACTAGCGAAATCGGTCTTATCGATTTCTGACGGGACATTTCTTGTTGGTGTACCAACAAATGAATCCAAGAGAGTGATTTCACATGTCTGTTCCGAAAATATCCGGACTGTTAAAGAATATAAACTAGCCAATATATGAAGTTAAACAAGATAAATGTAGCAGGAAATATTTTTTTGCTGAAAGAGTCCATTGCTCTGGCTGTTGATTTGTTATACGGGTCAACGGCATAATCAGTGTAATAACGAGTCCCATGTCCCTTCTCTGTCAACGTCTGTAAAATATAGCAAACAACAATATTAAGTTTTTAAACTCCTTTATCGTTTAGTGCTAAGTTCGTTTTGCAATGTTCTAGCTGTTCGTTGATTGTTTCTCATTGCTTTAATTTGAAATTAATATGTAAATGTACAGTCATCTACGCCACAGCAAATACTTTTGGCATAGAAAAGAATGATAAATTATTTGACGGCTATAGTTATATTTTGCAGATGTCGCAATTGCTATGTATACACCATTACGATTAAAAGATTGTTCAGAGTGGAGAATAAGCAGACGAGTTTCTTGACCTGAACTGACTTGTTGTTTAAGTGCAATCGAAACTGTTTGCTATAATGGATTGATTGTTTATATAAAAATATTTTGACATTCTTTTATGAGCAGAAATATATTAGAACAACTGCTTAAAATTTTTAACTTTACCCCTCTTTTTTCGTTAAGTTCGGTACTTTTCTCCGGTACCTCGACCAGTTTTGGAGCTTCTTGGGTAGCTGCTACGCTAACGAGGGCATATTCTAAGAGTACCATGAAAACAAACACCAAACACGTCGATGTCCAGACATCGATAGCTTTGATGTATGAGACCTGTAGTAAATATACAGCAGCATACAAACAGATACTAATGTGATTCACAAGTACTTAGTTGGCCAATAGCTTTGAAAAAAATTAGTTGTCAAAATTATGGTTTTGGAATTTGTATATCACATTTTTAAAAAAGGAAACTTTGAAACTCAATGGTAATGGATGGTAATGTTTGGGATGGGAAGAACTAACGCACTGCTGTTCCATAAGCTGTTTAGAGTGCTTATGAAATCCTTCATCCTCCACCACTATCGAGTAATGACTTTCTCACATTATCTTAAAAACATGTATTTCTTTATACTTTTGACGTGCACTTTTGTACAAAATTGAACCCTGAAAACTCGGCCTGTAACATTTCCAAAAAGGGAGACTATTTATAGATTTATTTCACATGGTTTTTAAATTTTATACATAACACAGGACCTGACTAATACGGTTATGATGTTTGTTTCAACTTACTGTTTGATTTCAGGTTATAATTTAACTGGGATAACAGCTCTCCCAGTAGCATTAGCATGAATCATTATCTGAGCAAATCTGCCATATTTTTATGGCATATCCCACCAAAGAATATGCTTCCATCTGCATCCTTTGTCTACATTCTACTTTCCACTTTTTAAGTTAATGATTTCAAACTGTCAATGCCATACAAATGTCTTACTTGAGGGATGTTCTGCCTTGATCCTATTGATTGTATTACCACAGTTAAAACACAAGTAACGGCTAAAGAAACTCTTGAGGCTGAATCTTCATGGTTCATCCAAAAACCAATCCAAGATATAACAACTATCAACCCACCAGGTAAATAGGTGTTAATAACATAGTATCCTACTTTACGCTCGAGAATCAACTTGAGTGAAAGGCATGGAAAGTTTCCTGTAACACAACAATAGCTTTGCATAGAACAGTGATTTCCCGCTATTTAGTTTTTAGTTATTTTTTTCTATACAAAATAACAGCCATATTAATACCGAAAGTCACTGTGAGGCTTTAAATGACTTAACGAAGAATATGAAATCCTCCATGTATATACAAATTTATGAAATATGACTAGATTTACTTACCAGTATCATAAGTCCTATAGCAAGTTTCAGTCCTTATGGGTTTAAGAGTAAAATCTTCTAAATGAATATCAGCTTGTTCTAAAGGCTTCTTGGCGACCCATTCAAACGTCAATTTATCATCTCTATAAGCGTCTTTAAAACATAAAAAAGAGAAAATTATCTATTGATGTTTAATAAGACTGATAAAATAGGATATAAAATGAATATAAAAGGTTCCTTTGCAAAGCGTTTCCAAAGAGTAATAGCTAAATTTAGACATGCTTTATTATACTTACAGCTTTCAAATTCAACGGAGCACGTCTGAGTGTCCAACGGAAACTTCACCAAGTTCATTGAACATCCAACTTTTACTGAAAACCTAAATGGAAAGTCCGCATGGTACGATTTAGTGAAAAACACAAAATGTAATAGACCAGTCATTAGAATTTTCAAGCACTAAAAATTATTTTCAATGCAAAGTCTCGTGATGTTTGTGGTAAAGTTTATTATAAATCTTCATGCAATTGATGATTCCATTGGTTCATGTCAAATATATTTTTGGAATCAGTTTGACCGTGAGTTAACCTTTAATTATGCATCCTGGTTACACTTGAAAAGTTTCACTCGACTATTGCAAATAACATATCCATGTTTCTCTTTTTCTCAGCAAACCGGCGATTGTTTGATTTAATACGTTTATAAAGGAAAATTGTCGAAAATATATATATGGCTTGTTGTTTATTTTATTAAATCATTGCAATTTTGAAATCCTGTCATAGCACTTCAAGTCTGTGGCACTTCAGTTCACAGTCGGTTTTTAAACCCAAGTTCCCTGAACTGTGACAACTTTTTGGCTCGGTTCAAAATATTTGAATACGTTCACCTACAGATCTTTTTCAGCTAAAAAAATCAATAACCTTTTCAAACTGCCAAAATTAGGTGATTTTTACCGTATTTTTCTTTCAAATAAATCGCCTTTTAGGAGTGTTTAGTTAGTATTGTTTGTTTAGGGGAAACTATATTCCGTAGAGTATTAAGCCGAACATCGCTATCACTTTGAAAATCAAAATGCAGAAGGTTTTGCATCTACGTTTGTACGTACATTATTTTAGATATGTATCTTGAGTTTATGACTTTGTTATGCTCTTCGAGCTGTTGTATGTACGAAAATACCAACAAGAAAAAGTCTCAAAAAGTTCCAAATAGTTTCTTTGCAGAAATAATATTTTTTTTAATAATTTAATTTTTTAATATTTTTTACTTTCGTTATTATATTCGTCATTGACAACTCTACATATAATCACCTACTTTCTTTTTAGTTGTTCATCGTGAACAATATGGCTGACACTAAGCGTGCGTTGTAACAGAATAAATCTATGCAAAAATAAATATATCCCGTACATGCCATTAAATGAAAAAAATAATACACTGCAGTAAATAACAGGACCTAAGAAGGCTTTAGGTGCTTGTCTAAAACAGGCTTATGTACTTTACGAAAGCCCACTCAACAATCAAAATCATCTCGAAAGTAAACCAATTCCTCGCATTATACAGAATCACGAAGACTAATCCGGAATTAACACCACTTTTGATGGCAATGATTTTTATGATACCATCTTTGAAATACTTATATTTAATACATTTTTGCCAAGAATCTAGCATAGCATTTTCTTCCTCAACCATACCTTGCTAAGAACCTGCATTAATTTTCAGTCGAGTGATCAGAATATAATAAAATATGTATGTTTTAAAACTGCAATGTATCCAGCTCTAAAACCGCACTTTTAAAAAATTAGCCAGTAATATTTCGTTGAAAAGCAAATAATTCTTGATTTGAAATTTAAATTGCTTGTGCAAAACTGTGAAATATACCGTTGAAAATGTGGGAGAATTGGCACATGTTGCTTCTGCCTTTTTGAGTTTTTCTAAACTTTATCTATGGCAACAGCGGATGCATTTATAAGTCGTGCTCATATGTACACAAGATCGAACTTATCTCTACTGTTAGTACAGTAAAATGTGCTACCGGAAAATCCTGTATAATTTTCTATTTTTATCTATATAGAGCTTGGACAACTAAGCCAGCCTGCATATTAATCAAATCAGACAATTTTTTTTCAGACCCAATTTGAGGTTTTACTGTATGAATGACTCTTGTACAGACAAAGTACTGGCGCGACTGTTGAGTGCCATTTGTGTGCCGCAACTAATATGAGTCCTTCCGTTTGTGTACTATTTAATCTTGTAACCCCAGTCAATTTCCAAATTGGTTATATGTATAAGTGCCCAATATTTTTCTTTCAAGTTGTGGAGGGGGTGTAATTGTCAAGAAATAAAGTTTCTAATTGATAATGTTCGAACATAGGCATAATTCTGGGTTTGAAGTTTATGCAGCTGATCATTTAGTTCAATTAAGGATTCTGTGATGCGATTAAAGTTAAAAATAATAGAATACTGGAAAACTGAGGGGTCAAGCTTTTCGCTACTAGGGGCAGAATATCAGGGGTACATCACGAGGGTAAATTGCCTCCATGATTCATTTGGTAAAGAATCAAACGATTATTGCACGACTTCGGTAATCCGGACACCTTGCTAATTCGTACAAAGTTATCAGTCCCTACGCTATATGGATTTACTGTATTCATAATTTTAGAACACTTTTTTCAAATAATGATTTAGGCTAACCATGTTCACTTCTCATTATTAATGTTCCAAAACTAGAGTGAATTCGGACATCAAAATAGGCACTATAAAGAATCGCGTATTACAAAGCATAGGCAGTGACTTGAATACCTCTTTACGTTGAAAACTTATCAGTAATTCTATTTGCAAATTCTGTTCGAACTGAAATTATACAATAACAGGACAACTTAAATGGTTTTAATAACAACAATAACAATAATAAAAGAAAATTTGGTACTGTGTGAGCAGTTTCTTTGTGAAAAGAGCAAGAAATCTTTAACCTACTCAAACATATGTTGGATAAATGGACGTTATTTTCCCTTTTTTTCAATATCTTTGAAGGGTATACATTGGACCACAATCCTGTATGCAGCTAGATTAGAAGTTTCTTGGAACATGCTCTGTAATATAAAATACTGGTAATCCAAATAATGAAAAAACAAAAACGTTCTTAACACACATGGATGAACACAGAACTTGCAAAACAATCAAAGTGTCTTGCATAAACCAGTAAAAGATGCATTGATTTCAATGTTAATGGTGCATCCGCACCTGGAGTGTTACAAAAATAACCACTTGATCACAGGCTTAATTGTGATTTTAAAAATTTTGACATCAAAAAATAAACCTGGTTAACCAAACATTTCAATTTTGAGGTATGTCGAAAAACATTGATGGAAAGAATCCACATAAGAAGCCTGACAACACTTTCTGGACTGGATTCTTGCATTTTTATTTATAAACACCAACATAAATTATTCACAAATATAAATAAATTGAATATTGCTGAAATGTACTTATCAGTCATTAAATTAAAATATCAAATTCACCACAATAAAAGTAATAAAAAATTAAGAGAATAATTCTGACGTTTCTGAAGAACTCTTATCAGGAACAAAAAACCAAAGGTTAGCAACATATCTTTAAAATGAACTTTAGATATCTGAATTTACCAACATTACGAACGCAGTTAAAGGCCATCTATTTTGAAACGAAGAATAGGCGAGATAACTGAAGAAGCAGGCGTCAAAGTAAATTTTCAGATTTGAATGCGTTCCTCGAAGATCTAGATACTGCAACATTTACTGAAATGGCGTGCCACGAAAAGGAAAACACGCAATCAACAACAGAAGAAGCTATTGACATAGATTTTATTGAGGCAGAAAATGCTTCGGCCGAATCCTGAATTTTAGGGCATCAGCAAATGCCTTATAGGCATCAAAACGCGTATATTCTGATCAGTAAGCAACTGAATTCCAACCTCACAAGTAATTACTTTCGGCAAATTGTCCGTGATATATTCCAAGTTTTATTTTATAGTGCATGCATTTATTAAGTTCAACACAAATGTTTTAAGAGTTATCACGAATACTACCTTGCAACAGATATCTTAAAAGATCAGTGTATGCATTACTCGGTTTACTTATCCAGCTAAATTTATGTTTTTATTGGGGGGTTGCGGCATCAACCTAAAACCAGGTAGTTCTTCTACACCCTACAAGGGTCGATTCTATAATCGAGATATTTTCGGGTTTTTTCCTTTATTTGAAAACATTCTGATACGAAATGTGCCTCAAAACGTTTTTCTCTCAGTCACAGATTGAAAACATTGTATACTTGCTCAGCGACAGTAAACATTTTGGTCATAGTATGGGGCAAAGTTTAAAAACTGACTTTTTCTGCTTTAGAGAAATAGAATTTATAAAATTCTATCTCACCTTTCACTTGTTTGGACAGTACCGTCTTCTCGTATATGAATAGCGAAATCCCTCTCATCTTTGTCCAAGTTGTTCTCTATCTTATTTGCCACAAATATGTCCGGATGCCAAACTGCGCTCTTATATCGACGATCAACGTACAGATCTTAAACAACAATGATACCTTTTACCAGCAACACAACGATTGCTCACGAATTGCAGCTTTGACTTTTCTAAAACTGCTATACGTTAATTATTAAATGCATAAAGCAAAATTAATGCCGCGTTGGTCGGATTTAATAAGTAAAATATACACATATCATTGTTTTTATAACCATTATTTGTAAAACATGTAAATATATACATATATATGTAAAAGGATGTATATTTTTCAATTAACAAACTTTCGCCATTTCAATTAAAAATCTTTCCGTTGTTATGTGATTATTTATCAATTTTGATATACTAATTGCTACCTTTAATACTGAAGCCTTTCTCCACAAACCTTAAACGTGTATCAACCCACTTTAGTCTAAGGAATCCGTTGATTATAAAATCCTTCAAAACAATATTTTACATGTTAAGTTCGTGTAGTAGTAATATTTTACCTGAAACAATGCACACTTTTAAAAATAATATGGTATTGTATATTATTTTGATTCTTTTTTGGTTTTTGAAGTGCATATGCTGCTTGATTTTATACCAAGCAATTATAAATTAGTGAATGTCTATGTTTCGGTAGAAATACACTATAATTGATGCATTAGTTGTTATTTGGCACTTTTCAAATGCAATTTGATATAATCACGATCTTTGCAATCTATAACAGTGGTATCCGTATATCAGACCTTACTGCAACAATCCTGTGCAAAATTACAGCTATGTTTGGAAGCCTAGGTGATTGTAGCTTTACATTTTGGCTTAAGATTTCACTGTAAGTTTAAAATAGCAAATCATGTGTTGATTTCAAATCTAAACTGAAATGTAGAAATGAAATTAGGAAATATTGTGCACAAACTAGTTTGGTGTTTTTGCTAAGCGAAATAATGCACTTTCAAATATATAAAATTTCCTATATCATTAAGGCTAAGTGATATCTCATTGCAATAAACTAAACCCATGGGAAGGTGGAATATTTGGTACTAGGGAATAGGTTCGGCTGAAGCTTGCACAGAATAAAAAAGATCACTTAGAAACTTCTTTAACTGAAAAACATTGCTCTTACAAAGGCGATGTATTCGATAGAATTCATCCGATAAATGTAACTAAAGTCCCGCAATTCCATGACATTTTTCATCCCAAAAAGTGCGTTCTGTATAAAAAACATATTCTACACTTCTGAACCAAGCAAAAGAAAGAGCCGGAAAAAATTAGTACTTAAAATCGCCAACACATAGCATCTGTTCTTTTTGTCTATTCCAGTCGTGCTACTTAACAGCTTGCATTGAGTTTTCTTTCGTCTAAAAGCCATGCACATTGCCAACAACAAACACAGGCTACTTACACAACAGCTCGTAGTCCTGAGTCATCAATAAGGCTACTTATATGCTTTGTTATCGCCCAAAACTGTATCACATTTTTATCCATAAAACACATCTAAGGCATCTTTTGTCAACACATATTTCACACAGAACCAAATGGATACCCCGATACTCATGTAAATTTTTTAGCTGTTAGCGTTTTTGACTGGGGGCGGGAAAAAAGATCTGCAGATAGAAAACAGAGAAACATAGGGATGTCTGTACGAACGACGGAAATGCAAGGAATTTTATTGGATTGGAATATCTGTTAATGATGTCATGTTTGACAGTTAACGGGCTAAGAATTATATAAAAAATAGTTGATTTTACAATTGAATCGATCTGTAATTACGTCAGATACATGACAAAAGAACAAAGAGATAAGCACATACAAATTATTTTTACACCTGTCTTTTTGTGACAAAAACTACGAACAATATTCAATTGAAAAGCATTGCATCATACACTAAAAACTAAAATAAAAGACCTCTTGGAAGTTGTTCTTGTAAGTAATCTATATTTAAAATGTAAACGTATACCATTGAATGGATTTTAAAAACTCACAAAGATCTGATGAAAGTCCTTCAATTAGAAAATCTTTTCAGCTAAATAACATTAGTTTTTATAAGTAATTAATAACTAACTGAGAGAGACCATAGAAGATTCAAGCACAGAAGTAAGTCCCCCAACGTATATAGACATGGAAATAGAGATAGTCTCTGAATTATCTAAAATAAACACACTGAAGCATAAACAAAGGATGGAAAGATAACAAGAACTATTCATTTATATTAAAAATAAATCGTTCTTCGAAAACATAAATACAACAAATATCAACAAAAGATAAATCTCTTCAAAGCAGGAAAAATTATAATGACAATATCACAATCCACATTTCTCATTTTGTGAACATTAAGTACTAAACGGTATTATAAGACATTCCATTCCACTTTTACGGCAATTTACGAAATGAAAAAAATCCACTGGAATTGTAAGATTTACATGGAAATTTTTTAATTTCCTTACAAATATTTGGCGTTCTTAATTATAAGATTTCAAAGCAATGTAAAAGATCAACACATATCATACGCAAACGAATAGAAACTGACAGGAGGACACAAATTGCCCATGGTGTTTGGTTCAAGACCAGCAAGAGCCGTCTTTGAAGCAAACTACATAATAAATAGACTTACTGTTGTAGAAAAATGGGGGCAGCTTAGGTTCGTAGGAAGGATTATTAAAAAGAGTATCCACCAACGTGTTTATTTCCAGTGCAGCACATGGATTTACTGTTGATAGTGATTCATCAGTGACAAAGAAGTTGCTGCAGTTTACAGAGCTACTGTAGTGTTATTATGATTGTTGTTATTACTGTTGTTATTATTATCTATTATTATTATTATTTTACTATTATTACTTCTGCTGTTGCTGTTGTTGTGACTGATGAAACGGTCGTCTTTTTAAATAAAAAATAATGCTCTTTATAACACAAAATACCAGTAGTCTTATCGTACTGTACACCTATCAATAGAAACAAACATAAGCATTATTTGAACAAAAGTGTTATAATTAATAAATCATTCCAAACTACATGATTTATTGATGTTCTTCTTTAACACGCTGATGACATGCTTAAACTCAATTGACAAAATTTAGTAAGTGGTATTTTTACAGTTATTGCACCCGCAAATTAAAGACCAAGTACCCAGTTTTACAGTTTATCATTACATATTAGCCGCAGAACTGTGTAGCAGTCGCCCATAAAACATGCAACCAACTGAGTGAACAGAAGATAAGGTACCTCTATACACTAGTAAAATCAATTATAATGGAAAAACAGCTAAAACCTTCAATCACCAAATATTGCTTTTCTCAGAAGAAAAACTGTTCATACTTTCAAAACATTTCCTAAATCAGCAATGCTTGCTTCCAGTGGATAGTCTCACTTTTGTTTAAAACATTCTGAGTAAAAAGGCAGGTGTAAAACGTAAGAAAAAGGCGCTTATTGTAGTGACTCAGTTGATTCAGCACAGCAAGTGGCTCAGATCATGATCCTACGATTGCTATGTGTCAAAATTCATCATTGCTAAAATGTGCAACTTGGTGATTTCAGGCTCATATTCTCTTTAAGACTACGCGATTTTATCGACTCTACAAATCTATCTGCACAAATTCGCAACAAAAAATGCGAAGCTACAGAACATGTCAACATGGAATTAGTTATCTCCAACAGGATTTATAAAACTTCTGTTTGCATTAATACTTACCTTCCACTCACTGCTGTCTCCGTGACAAAAACAATGCATATCCAAAAGAAAGTGTGTTTCACCATGGTTACTTATTCTTTTAATTATATATATATATATATATATATATATATATATATATATATATATATATATATATATATATATATATATATATATATATATATATATATATATATATATATTAAATATCAACTGTTGCAGCATGAAAGTTAATTTCTAAATATAGATGTTAATTATAAATTTTGACTACTAAGTCCTCAAAATTTCAAAGTCTATTGCGGGGTAAATAGGTTCTATTGGAGAATTTAATAGAACTCTCTTGTCGTGTCACAATGTGTCATAAATACACTCCTGACAAGGACTTTTATTACAGTGACGTGAACATAAGTTTAAAAGAATTAGAGCATTACAATAAAAGAATATATACAGTGCAAGTAAGCATGCGCTCAGAAATAAACATTCTTTGCACATAACCTTGGCTGAAACTATTCATGCAGCAAATACTAGACAAGTGTATTAAATATCCTGTGTATCTATTTGAATAAACCTTTGATACGTAGAAGCCTGTGCCGATAAAAACCCGGCTCGGGGATAGTTGTTCGTATTTTGCCCCAGTTTGTAACGACTATTTTTTTCGTCAGAACATTGTTGTATGTTTCCACTTTATAATGACACGTGTTTCGCTGTTGGGAATGAAAATTTGCGTGACTATGCTAAAGTTTTGCCATGAGTTGGGGTTTGAAGTGGCTCAAAAGGGCCCGCCTGAGCGGATTTGTTGTGTTGTTCGTCCAAACAATGAATTTACATGAGTCGACCACTGCATAGAATCCATGTATAGTTGAGCTTAAACAGGTTCCTTCTCATTTAATTCTTTATTTCGCAATATGCTAGGTTCAGAAACAAAATGGGCAATGGGGAAACAATATTTAAATGTGGATTTGAAGTCTGATGAACAGAGTTCTTGTGGTTTTAAAACCGGTGATTGCAACCACAAGCGGTATGCTAGTTAGAAAGCCATAGAGCACTGAAAAATTAATTCTTTTAATTTATAAAGCAATACATTTATCTGACAGCATCTATGCAAAATACGCGTATTACATTTTGCTAATTTTAATGTTATAGAGTGCATTTTCGTCTTCAGAATATATAACGTCTACGTATGTGTTGTATTCCAATTTACAATATTGTGAATATCACAAAACTACAGCTCTTTACTGTATTTACAGCGAGTTAAATCATGTTTGATCTTTACCACTCTGGATTTTGCAAAACACACACCAGCATATATATATATATATATATATATATATATATATATATATATATATATATATATATATATATATATATATATATATATATATATATATATGAAAACAAAACAAAACCAATCGGCAGACGCGCAGAAGCAAATGCAATAGCACGTATTAAAATGAATAAGTAGTTGTGTTGGCAAGACGTTTTATTGCTCTAACAAGATAGAATTTCTAATTTCTCAGTTATCTGTGGCATTGTAAAGGAAAGTACTATTTTGAAAAGTGGCTAGGAAATCAATTCCATGTGCTCCAGATCGATTCCTGATCGCCACAGGATAGACTGTGACGAGAGCATTATTTGTGTTTTTATTTATTTGTCAGAAATTTATCCAGTTTTTCTGGCAGCCTTTTGGTCAGTTTTGGCAGAAATCATAACGAGATATCAAAATCTCACTGAATACCTAACTGAGGTCATTCCTGTTAAATTTTACAAACGATTGAATTATAACACAATACCAGCCATATCTATTAATGCATTTTAGTTTGAGTATGGTCTGTAAACACAATACACAATACACACTACACCTTTCTCCAGTTGCAAACAGGTGCAGCCCAGTATGTAATTTTGTGATTCTTACTACTCTCATGACAGGTTATGTAACATTCAGGGACTCTAAATTATCCGTTTCAAGTGTAATCGGGACAGAGGGGCTGTGGTCAAAATTTTCTTTGTCAAATGGGCAGTGCAATAGATTTTGTCGTTGGCCAACAGGTTTGACAATTGCTTTGATTATATTCAAAAATGAAATCAGCACTATAACATAGATTTAAATGTAGAGGACATCTGGATGTTGATGTTAATAAAGATCTTGACAACAAAAAATCATGCGGTTTAGATGGTACATATATATAGAACATCTGAACTATTGTTCTATTTCAGATGAGCAGATAAACAAGTTGTTTAAAATCATGGCTATTTGCCTGGTTCTATGCTTGATATAGTGTTGGAATCAATTATTAAAGATAGAGCTGACCCTATATCGGAGGATAATTATCGTCCGATAGCACTGGCCACTAATTTAGCAAGGTTATTAAAAAGGTCCTATTTTCACGAATAGAGCGTGTTTTGATTGCAAGTTCCAATCAGTTTTGCTTCAAAAATAGACATGCCACTGATCAATGTCTCTCTGTACTAAAAAAAACTTGCAGCCCTTGCAGAGTGATGGATGCCAGTGTTTTTGTATATTTCGTCGATGCTAATAAATCTTTTAACAAAACATGTTAAGTTATTCTTAAAACTAAAAACGTGGTGTTCCTGATCATAGTCTCAGGCTTATTGTATATTGGTATGAAAACCAAGAAATGTATGGATGCTGGGGTAGTACACTATCAGGTAAATTTCGTGTTACCAATAGCGTACGCACCTTATTTTTTCAATGTTTATTGCGATGACCTAAGTATCAGTTTACACACTGCTTGTATAACTGACGATCTGATCAACTACTTGTTTTACGCGGATGATCTAGTGTTGATGGCTGCCTCTATTAGAGTTCTGAATCTGCCTCTGCGCTGTTGTGGAGAGTTTGGCATTGCTCTGACTTTTAAATATAGTAGACATTAAATATAAGACTGTCATTGTGATCTTTCGATCAAAAATGCCAATCTGGGTTATTTTTCTTCATGTAGAGAAGTTCTTAAAGAGGTTAGCAGGTACAAATATTTAGGGTGTATAGTCACTAACGATTTAAGTCACAATGTCGAGAAAAAAGAGCAGAATTGTGTACAGGAAAATATCACACTCAGGAAGTTCTACATGTAGTCTACTGATGTCAAACTGACTCTTTTCTAAGCCATCTGCTCTCCTTTGTAAGATGTACATTTATGGTGGAACTATAAAAAAAAGTGCCATGTTCAAGCTCAACATAACATATTGTAATATCTGTAAGCGATTTGTTGATTTTTCAAAATAGAAACTTCAAGTTTTCTATATGCTGTAATTAACAGTCAGTGTTGTTTATCATTATAAGGAACTTAACTTATTTATGTTTCGCCTAAATTCGTCTGTAAACTTGCTCTAACGTACTCATAGTTACAATTTCGAGTAAATGTCGTAGACACCACATTCAACTGAATGCTGCTAGGCTAAATGTGTAACTTTTGTGTTTTGATATCGCATGTGGGCGTCATTGTTTTTGTGCACTAAATGTCCTGAAATCTCAAGCGGTTGTAATAAATCTTGCAGTCTAACAGAACTTATATGGAGGACACTTTTTACATTTATTATTTTAAAATATCCCTGTATAATCAGAATGACCTTTCATAATAACTATATGTCTCATTTTCTTAAATCTCGTAATAAGTTCATACATATATATAATTAATTAGAGAGATGTATATGCAGTTTGCGACATCCTTCAGTGATATGTCTATATCAGTTAGAAACATTTTTAATCTACTTACAAAGACATCTGAAAAATGGGTACCTATAGGTAAATCTTTGAGAGTTCTAACCAATTATCATTCATTTTTAGATATCTCTAATTTATTTGATTATATCGTTTACACTTCATACATACACACACACGAAACATTTCATAAATGCATTAGTTTCAATACTACGATGACTACTGACACCTGCGATTGTCCCCCACCCCCTACCCCCTACCCCCCACCCGATGGAGAGCTGACGATCGGGTCGAGATTCAAAGGAGACATTCACGGAATTTTAAAGGGTACTATTTCTCAGGCTGTTGCTCGTAGGTTAAGTTAGTGTAGTCAAAACCAATCTATTTCAAATCAGTACACTTATTTCTAAGAGCAAAGAATCCCAGTACTTTTAAAAGTTTTGAAGCTGTGCCTTGTAAAACATATAATCCGCAATTATTTACCATCTTGTGTTAAAAAAATTTAACTATTAATGTTACTTAGTGGCTTCATAGAACTGAAAAAAATTTAGGTCTAGTGTTTTGCCAACGCTCTAGCAATTGGTAACTAAAATGGGAAGCAAACTTTGTACGAAAGCTATTTATTAATACTCTTCGGTCACAACAAAACTATTCCATTCTCGGGCGCCCTCGAATCCATTTTGTCCCTTGATATAATCCTGATACGCCTGCAAAATCTCCTCCTCAGTATTCATTACAAATGGACCTGAAATTCATGTGTACACTATAATTTTTAAATCTAATTAAACTTAAAGCAGTGAACATTACAGTTGATTGCAAAACCACATGCATATTTTCCATAAATTGATACATCCCTCTGTAGTATTGGGTATATAATTCTTATTCCTTCTGTAGGATGCGAAACTGAAAACAAATGGTGCAAAAAGTGAGGTCATATTTATCTCCAAGCATTATACCTTGGGGACTCAAAATGTGCAGTATAGATGGGTCTTGCAAGTATGTATTATATATATTGTGGGAAAATTTAAAATTAAATGGGGTCACGGGACTGAATATTTCACCAATAATTTTTTTCGTTTCCGCGCATCTCCTCATAAACGATACAAATTCTGGCCTGTGTCTTATAACAGTATGAAAACTCTGTCTTTAAACTGGTTCCAGTGTGGGTTTTGTGAGTATCCAACGTCGGAGTAGCGTCTCACAGCATTTTAACATTTTAAGACAATTTAAAAATTAAAAAGTAACTTTATCTCGAAAACTTCGCTTCGTAGTCCGAGGTTTGACACTCGCGTCGATCCACACAGTTTTTGGTACTAACAGGGGTGGAGCTATTTGGGGACGGGGGACAGGCAGGGGGGCCATGCCTTGCATTGCCCCTGTGGTAGTATTCGTCCCAGGCACAGTGCCATCGTACAGAACTGCATCAGTGCAACAGCGAGCCATGGGTGTAGGAAGCTTAATTAGCACATGTTAGTACGGTGGTGTTATGGCACAAAGAATAACTGGGGCGATGCTGCAGTCCAGGTAACGGAACAGTATTGTAGCTCTATGACAAAGATCATTTGTATGTACGGTTATTTGCTTATTTTATACATAAGAACAGCTTTGGGTATATAAAATGTTACATACTTAAACACGAACCTCTCTATTGCGTTTCGAAAAAAAGTCTGAAATGAACTGAATTCAGTAAATACTAAATCTTCCACAAACAAAAATTATGACAAACATTTCAGTTATTTCGGAGTATTTTTACAACCCTAATGAAGACCGTTGTCCCATGACCTCTGAGGAGATTTATTTGTTGTGTATAAACACACAGCGGACGAATATTTTTAAAAGTAGTGACTCTCTTTTATAGGTACTATTTTTCGTGGTATCCCCAGTGGCTCTGCGGAGTAAAAATGTGTGATACACAATAGACGAACCATCATAGAGGTTAGCTGTTGGACGATAACGGAATGAAGACAGGCCATAGTTCAAAATTCAAATTATCGAAGAACACAGGCGTTGCTTTACGGTTATGTCAACGTATTGTCTGATCGTTTCAAGAAATGTTTTTTTTACTCAATGTAGATTCTGGTGCTCCACATAAAGCTTTATTTGTAAACACTCGATTTCCACGATGGCGCTTTCTCAAAGCCATTTTTGCCCATTCTATAGTCACGAATAGCCTGGTTAATTTCTTCTGCAGTATTCATAACAAATGGACCTGTTAATTTACAGTGTCAATAATAAAGTAATATTGCTATTTGTGTTACATCAAAAAATTTAAATGATTCAATCAAAAGTTAATATAAGCATTTGAAAGAAAAATACCATAAAGATCTCAAATATTTCTTCGATTCACGGTAAGATTTTTAATTTTTAATTAATCGCGAATTGCAATTTGCAGCACACTGGAAGATATAATCTCTCTTACCGTGTTGCACCACTGGCTCTCCTATTGGTTTGTCCGCGATCAAGACAAATCGCAACTCCGTTTTGCCCTGTAGACACATATGATGCTATGGTGATATTAATTCATAGGACTTATATGTCTTATAGCAAGTTAATTAAGAACTGAAAACATCAAGGAACGGCAAATGACTTGTGCTTTACAGCGAGAATCAAAAAGGAAGTTTCCATGGAAAAGTGATCCTGCTGTGCAGAACAGTGTTGTAGGGCAGGGTGATGTCATCCCCGGATATGTCCGGGGTGGTCTCATCCAGGGGTTTCACTGTCGTGCGCGGGGTAGTCTGAAATCGAAGTCATGTGCAGGGTGGTCCCAATCAGGGGTTTTACTGCCATGTGAGGGGTGGTCTCAAATCGGAGTTTCGCTATAATGTGTCGGTTGGTCTCAAATCTGGGTTTCGTTGTCATATGCGGGGTTGTCTCATCCAGGGGTTTCTCTGTGTTGATTACCTTATTGAGGACTCGTATGGAGTCGCCGTCGCTAAGCACCAGTGTGTGATGAGCCTCGCTGTGATGTTCCGATCCCACTGGTCCTAAAATATACATTACACATGTGTGTTTCTTAATGGCTGAGAATGAATTATCTAAGGAAGAGGGCAACAATTCCTAAAATTCACATTTTACAATACATACTTGAAAATACGGATTACTGACTTCGTTTGTTTGTGTTTCTAAAAGCTTAGAAGACTACTTTAAAATATTTGTCGAAGTTCAAAACAGCTAGTGAATAGACAAGTGTCACCATACGCTTGAAATGACGGAACTGTGTGTAAAGGGGGTGTGTTTGCACTTATCCAGATTATCCCGACAGTCTTGTACTCTATAATATACCAGATCCGACACGGACTGAAGCCATAATCCGTTTTGGGAATTACTGCGAACAGTGACCGGTTTATACTTCTTACACTTGCTCTTATAATCACTGAATATCATTTGATTGAAACTTTACACTTTTCTGCTTAGGAATGATTTTCAGACAACAAGAACAAATAACTAAAACCAATGAATCCATAACCTACGAATCATCTACAATGGCATTCAAAAGTTCGAAACATGCCAGAATACACAAGAGCTGAAGAAGACATAATTTACTTATTTTATATTATATCCTTTTCCTGTTCGTTAAAAGTGATAATGTTACACATAAAAGAAATAAATACCGAATTCTCCGCTGCCCTTTAATATATATATAAAACCCGTCCAGCCTTTTGGGACAGCTTGTTGTAGCACAGAGTCAGGATCCATTTTGAAGTCCAGGTACATGGTCGGCGTTCTTGTGTATACTGGCGACTACAACAGGTGAAAATCTTCATGTATGTGTACTTTGTCCTCCAATGCCTTTGCTCTAAGTATTTCATTTAGCTCCAATTTGTTTTAAAACAAAAATGAAACCTGAACACATCAAGTAAGGCAATACATTCTCGGACCACTTTTATAGAATCCACGGTCAAATTAAAGTAACTTATGTTTTAACGCAAAACAGGAGAAATCTGCCGCCTGGCGACCGGGGGAAAGGATGGGGAGTACTCACGCACAAACTGGTTACCATGCACGCCCATGGCTTTTTAAAATGATTCCTAAATGCAGAGTGCCAAATTTGAAAAATACCCCCTGTTTAATGTGACGCGGGCACCCCTGTAAACTTCACCCCCTAAACGCGGAGTGTTCAGCTTAATGCCAAAACACCCGTTTTCGACAAATCATATATCTGTGATCGCAGGTGCGGTCAGAATGCACGTTTCTGCAACCCTAGAACGAAAGGTGGCACGCAGTAACGCTTGAGCACTACGAGCAGTTTTTCAGCTCCCCTTTATATAACGGACACGGAGTGTAGTTCTGAAACAACCCCTCCCCCTCCTTTTCTAGCAAAAGCAGATTTCTGAATGAAAATTACCAATAGCCACCCCCTTTTTTAACGAAATTTGTTCTCCGCACGGAGCGCGTCTGGTCTACAAATTAACCCCCTTTCTCTATGTTTTTAGGGGGAGGGGGCACGCGCGCTAACGGGTGTAGGACAAAATACCACCGGGCATAATACCATCGCACAAAATACCACCGGACATAATACCACCGGACATAATACCATCGGACAAAATACCACCGGACATAATACCATCGGACATAATACCACCAAGGAAATGAAAACTAGGACAAAAAAACCACCACAATCTTTTATTGCTTTCTCTGATCACCGGAGCTGATTCATAACTGAATGTAACTAAAACAAACGTAAAATTTCATTCACTGAGTATATTCTACTTTACTGTAACTGTTCTTAAAGCCTCTACAATTCGTATGCCCATTATGGCAAAGCTTTTGCCCGCCCTTTTGGGAGGTAATTATTTCCATTTTTTGTAGATCCTAGTTAGTTTATTGTCGTGGTTTATTGCTGTTGATATTGGTTTAAATTCTGCTCTATTTATATGCGAAAAATCTCGCGCTATGGTAATCCCTTATCAATAATGACATAACGGAGTATATACTCCTATTCCCTGCGACCTACTGCATTTGATTTTTATAATATCTAAGCCGTCTCCGTCATGCATCTCATGATGAGTCTTTTCCACGATGACTTATTTGAGCTTCTTGCATGACTGGACGCCACCGAGTCTGCGTTGTTACGTTGTATAATAAAAAGATATCTTTGGTGGTATTTTGTCCTAGTTTTCATTTCCTTGGTGGTATTATGTCCGGTGGTATTTTGTCCGGTGGTATTATGTCTGGTGGTATTTTGTCCGGTTCCCACGCTAACACATATGATACCAAGTATCAGCAGTGACTACCGAAATAGGTAAGCAAACTAAACTGATCTACCTTTATCCCCATGGACTCTCCTGCAATAACATTCACCCACACACCATCCTTCTTGGTCTTTGGAATGTTTTTATCTAGAAGCTCCTGATATTGCGGCTCTACCATTTTTTCTTTCGAGCTGAGATTCACCCATAGCTGCAATCCGTGGGCTATTTTGTCATCGGCAGGCATCTCGCAGTGCACAATGCCACGCCCGGCCGTCATCCACTAAATAAACAACAAACCAACCCGCGGTGCTGACCACCTCAGATGTGCTTGTAAACTATTCAAATGTTCTAGTTCACTTCTCCGTTTTTGATTTTTTTTGTCTTGTTTTTTTTTTTTTTTTTTTTTTTTTTTTTTTTTGTTTCTTTTTTCGTTTTGTTAGAAACGCTGTATTCAAATTTGTTCAACGTTTGAATACATCTCTGATAATATATGTCTCTTGTTCATATAAATACATGTACAAAATTGACGAGAAAATTTTCTTATTTAAGCTTCTTTAAACCATAGTGTTGAAACTGAAAAAATCTTTTACTTGTAAATCCCCCGGTCCCAGAACGCCAGCATGTCCACAAAAATCTTCATGTCTGAATCTGCCTTCCAACAAATAGCTCACCTTAAAAATGCATACTTTAAAAAATAAGGTGCAAATGAAATGCGCGGAAATCTTCGGCACTGATATTAGAAAAGGGTTGTTCCAAAAATTGTTTCAGGGCGAGGTCTTAACGGTCGCTTTGTGGCAGTCGTCTACCTCGGTGTGTAATAAGCACTTTATAATCACATATAATCTTATCAGCATATACTACGCTAAACCTCACAAAATTCAAAGTGAAACACCATAAATCTATATTTTTCTCAAATGTCTGAATTTTGTCAGAGCAATTTCTGGTGTGTTTTTTTATATCGGATGACTCAGTGTCTCTTACCGTTTCAAACCCCCTGTGAGGATGATCTGGAAAACCGGCTGGTTTCTTCCCCTTAAATTCGTCCAGCATAAGAAATGGATCCAAATTTTGCAACTGAAAAAATAGTCCAAATCATGCTTTTTGCCTATTAAACTGGATGAACCAAGTAAGCATCTTTAATCGGTCAGCAACTGAGTTTGACAATTCAGCAGAAACCGCGATGGCATAAAGAAATCCCATCGTGGCGTCGCGTATTTGGCGTTGCCATTTATGCTGTTGCTATGAAGCCAAACAAGGTAAATATAGTAATATTACTTGAGATAATGACGTAAAAACGTTCATGAATACATAAAAGTGATGCTGTCTCAGTTACAGAGAGCACACGCAGGAAATAATTTCGGAATTCATAAAAAGAGCTACTATTGACTTATCGCAAATGTAAGTTATGAACACTGTTTACACGGTTGATGACGTACCTCTCTACGCCCGATGCTACGCCTCACCCTGGCGCCCACGCCCTCATCCTGCTCCACGCTCAGCACGGACTTGGTCACTATTCTCGACATCGTCCAATTTCCTGGGCTAAATTTGAAGTCACTTTGTTTCAAAGGTTCATAGGGCCAGGTACTAAATGCACATTTGGCTAAGTTCAGCAGAAATCCTATAGCAACATACCTGCTGTGTCGGCTTCCCCAGGTTTTGGTTAACATTCATCCAACTACAACAGAAAAAATAGCGTTAAAAAACCACGCGTCACTTCAGATGTCAACTCCCCCCACCCCGCCCCTCCCCGACCTTTCTGGGTGACAGAGACAATTCCATACATGAAAAATCTGTTCCCTCATGTTTTGAAATAAATTATATCGAAACAATTTATGTTATTCACATTGCCACTACTTCTATTATTATTATTATTAGCATTATTATTATTATTAGCATTATTATTATTAATGTTACCACAACTACTACTTCACATATCCGTTTGCAGTGTTATCACCTGTGTGGTTCTGCAGAGCTCTGCTCCCTTGCAGTGTGGGCTGCGGCCTATATATTGACCTTGTCAGTAATATGTCATGACTGACGACTGAAACTGCAAGTCATATATGTAATTGGCTATAATACTAAAGCCCGTACTGTAGTTCTTTACAACTGCATTATTTTGTAGCAAGCCTTCAAAATATACGCTGGCGTAACTCCAAATGAAATACGCTCTGCTTTACCCAAAGAACTTGCACTGGGAAGCCCACTGTATTCAACGTATTGATTGGTTGGTTTGTAAAAGTAGTTTGCTTCAGACATAATAATATTGTCGTTTACTCCATTTAATTACTGAAGACGTACTCTTCCCAGCAACGGTCTTGTAAAATACTGCAAATGAAAAGTAGTTCTATCGTGCAACATACTAAACAACTCTCTGTCTTTTTTGTGTCGTACCTCACAGGAATATTGTTTATGTATAAAATATGTCAGTGATGCACTAGTTAACGGAAGTGCGGGGAGAATGTATTATTTGAAACGATGGAAGGACTGGTTGAAAAGGGTGCTTTATGAAGCAATAATTTTAATCTTATGCCCTCGTATAATAACATCGACGGCGCAAACAGTTGTCGGGTCTTTCGCTGGCTGAAACAAATGATCCAAACAACAACAACAACAACGACAAAAAAAAAAAAAAAACGCCTGGACGACGATTTTCATTTTTACGCAAAGCTTATGTATATAATTAAAATAGAACGCTAAATAGCTGTCGTTCCTAAGCATAACCAAATTTGTTAACTTGATTTTGCAATGGATATAGCGTGCCTTAACCATTATGAAAAGGCAAAACATGAACACCGATTTCGCAGTCATGACATTATTTCGAAGACAAGGAATTTCATTTTTCTGTATTGAGAAACAACGAAACTATTAACCTGGCCCATCTTCAGTTCAATGTCAAGGCAAAAGGAAAAACCCATATTTTATCTCGCACTAACAGTCACAGAGTTCGAGTTACATGCCGTTGTTTTGATTTGTGCCAATTCCGTCCTTTGCTCCATCCCCTGCCTCTCATAGCTGCTCTTATTAGACCGTCAGGAACAGGAAATCATGCGTGCATGAGTGCTCATGAATTTGTCAAGCCTTTTTTTCTTTTCTAACGTGGTACATTTTTACATGACTCATAAAAATCGTAATTTGAGTGCAGACTTCGCTCTTTCAGTTTCAGCCAGAAATATTCATTAACGTCATATTTTTTATTGTAATTGAGTAAAGTCAAATTTTCAGTGAACGAGTAACAGAAAACCTAATCTAAAAGGATGTCTGCTTGTCAAACTAAACGAATTATAGACAGAAATTAGAACAACAGAGTTGATTTCAATAAGGAGCGCAATTATTATACAGGCAAATTACCGTAATTTGCTGTTGAGAAGATTTAGTTGTGGAAACGACAATGAAAATTGCTGGAATTTTTAAAGATAATTCCAACAGAAAGAGAACGCGGAATGTTATAGATACAACTAACACCCACAGCATTTTATTCATTATTTCAGTTTTCTGTGCAAAGTTAGGGTCCTTAATCTTTCTTTAAATAAAGGAGAAAAAAGTTGACTTCCGGGGGGTAATTAGTCTTGAAAGCTGTCTCCAGAACAGTAGTTTACAGCCTGGATACTCATCAGTACACAATGCGGCGTTGCATGAATGTATTGCATCAAACTGTTAATGTAGAATCGCCGTCAAGACAGCGACAACTATTATGTAGTTACCCCCTCGTCACAGTATCCCGAGCCCTTGGATCATCCAGTCACGCAGGATAATTATAAGGGTCTAGGCGGTCTCCCCCCCCCCCCCCCCCGGCGAATTAGGCGCCCCCCTCGCCCCCCCCCCCCTCGAGGTCTATTTCCATTATTATTTTTTTCAAAAGGAGGTTGGAAAACCTTGCGCGCTGTTGAAATTCTCACAAACGTCCTCGTTTTCGGTCTGTTTTCAAAGTGACCTGTCATGGCAACTATTTCCATTCAGGATAACAGGAGGTGTTTTTGAGTTGTGAGTCCTGCATCCATACAACGTCAATATTACGATATCTATCCAACATCGATTTTCTATTCAGGGATGCAGCAAGATCTTGATTAGACGTTGGAGAAAGTCGAGTTTTGGTACAACGTCTAAACAATGTTGTCTTCCAAACGGCTATTGAACGTTGTGTCAAAGACGTTGGGTAGAAGTTGATCCGTGGTCCCGACCACTCACAACCAAAGTTCAACCAGAGTTAATAAGGACTTTTTGCAAGCAGTTAACTTTCCAATTTCTGCTCCTGAGAAGACTTCTGAAATGAGAAGTAAAGCTTTTGACGAAAAATGTTTTGCAAGAAGTGCAATTTCTTTTCAATAAAAACGAGTAAATGCTGACCAAAGTGTGGATTAGATTATATTACGTTCTTGTTTCAAACGTGAGATACCTTGACTCAGTTACACAAGCCCCAGCTATAAATCGAGGCTGTGTTTGATCAGTGGAAAAAGAAGTAACATGCATACAAATTCATGAGGGGTTTTGTATCGTATTTTACTTATACATTTTCTAATTCAAATGTGTATAAAACATTGAACATGTGTACAAGGGATTCAGGAACATAGTTAATTACACCAACGCGCTAATGATCAATTGTCTAAGAATACTATTTTAGAAGAAATGTTAAATTCTGAATCGTGTTTTCCAAGTTAAAACTTTACAAGAAACATTTTATTTTGAACACGGCAAGCGCAAGAAGTAAACTGTGACGTAAAATTAGAAGTTTTTACTTATTGCAAAAGGTCTCTAATGTTGTGGTTTGGTCAGGCCGACGTCGCAACCTCAATTCAGCGTTAGATCGAACGTAGAATGTTTACTGTGAAACTGTTGCAAAAAGGACTATTTGTAAAGAGCTTGCCCGGGGGAGGGGGGGGGGGGCACTTGGTATGAAATGTATCACCGTGCGCGTCCAAAAAAAAAACACGAGGAGGAAGGGGTAATTTTGTGGCCAGACGCGGCCCGCGTGGAATGCCAATTTCTTTAAAAAAGAAGGGGGGACGGGGGTAATTTTATTAAGTACTCCTAGTTTCCCACAAAAGAGAGTTATTTAGGAAATTTTCTCCTCATTTCTTTAAAAAGCGGGTGTTATTCAAAGGAGTGTGCTTTATTGTCTAACAGTCTCTTAGAACCCCGGTCTTCCCATACCATCATGATATTCTTGATAAGAGCTGATTTACGGGTGGCAATATGATAATATCGATTATCAATCAATACGGGTGTCGATGAATAAGAACTTTGTAGAAAGCCAATAACCGGGACAAACCCACATTCAAAGACAAATGACATAACAATCAACAAAATGGCAGCGCTTTGCTATTAAAAGCTGTAATATTTTATGCATGTTTTGCTCTCTGATCAATCGGATTGATTCTGGCTGGCATGAAATCTCATTTTGGCAAATGAATTAACTGCATAGTAAGATCAAAAGTCAAACTTTGATTTTTCCCAGACCAAATCTTCAATTTGTCAATTTTTTGGCCCATGTTTGGTGATGATAATTCAAAGATGTTTTTGCCAATCAAGCAGTAACTTAAGAATAATCATTTTGACCGAGCACTGTATAACCGCTAAAAGGTTATATGAGTGGTGCTACAAGAGATCAGGCATTGCAAGTAGTTTGCATAGTAGTATTCATGACGCTCCCTGCTCCCTAGTAACCATTGCGACGTTGGAACTACGTTGGATAGACGTGGCACCCGACGTCGGATCAACGTCGGATTTTAGTTTTTTTGTGGAAATCGAAACAATGTCTACCTTCCAACGTTGAATAGATGCCAATTATCCAACGTTATGGAAAGGTTGCAAATGGAAGTCGAAACAACGTCTATCTCCCGACCTTGCATAAACGTCAGGAAAGCGAGATATGTAGACCCCGGTGTAACGATTTCAGATAACCCCCAATTTCAGATTCCCCCCCCCCCCCCAGGAATCTGAAATCGATTTAAGGTTCCCGTCGGGGTAACTTGAAATCGATTTCAGATTCCCCCCTCCGATTTCAAATACCCCCCCCCCCTCTCAAAATTAAAAACAGACAGAAATAAAACAAAAAATAAAGTTTTATCAAGTTTCTCTGCCGAACTATGAAAATGTCTACATTTATGCAATGATACGTTTTATATACTACAGCTTGTAAACATTAATACTATCACCAGTCTTTTCCATCTTTCAGTTTTCCATATCTAGCTATTATCATTATTCATATAGCTTTTGTCTAGAATTAGTTAGTTAGTGTCTGGGGGGAATTTGAAATCGGAGGGGGGAATCTGAAATCGATCTCAGATTCCCGGGGGGTAACATTTAAGGGGGTAATCTGAAATCGGTACACCCGGACAGCAATAATTTGTAATCGCCATCTTGACAGTGCCAATCACAGCAGAGTCACCCCTATTACAGTACCCTTGGCTCATCCGGTCATACTAGATACCTATGAAGTCCATTTCCACTAATTATATTTGAAAGTAGGTGAGGAAAAACTTGCGCGCTCTTGAAATTCTCACATTTTACGTTTTAATCTTGCAAGCACCAGCCTGACATATTTCGGCAGCACTTTAAGACGCCATAAGGAGGGGCAATGTGAAATGCGATGTTTGAGTTGGTTGGTCATTACAATTGCCGTCTTCTGCTGTCACACACGTAAATGTTATCATTTCGTGATTAGTTTCGAAGTATTGATTAGTATTTTAATACTCAACTTCCATTTACATTATTTGGCTATATCCTATATTAACTATTTCCAGGTTCCATATTTCTTACATTTGATTAGATAATATCTTATTATTGGGTACACATTTTGTTCAATTTCAGATTTCTAAACGCAGGTCTAATTTTTGACGGCATCTTTTACAATGGACAAAAACCAATTTATTTAAAAGGGAAGACTTCTATAATATAATGAGTGCAGTCACTTATTTGAGAGAACAAAATGTAACCTAATTAGGTTAAAAAAATCCCAGGATGTGATTCAGTACGGATTAGTACAGCTGGTTCGTGGGAGTTTTCACCATCAATACAATAACCTTCAATAATCCTGCAGAAATTAAGACTTATGCTGCAATCAACCAGAATTTTCCTTTAAGTGGGGATTCGGGCAGAATCAACTTCAAATGAATATATATAGTTGATGATACTTAGGTACTAATACGGCTATTTGCGTGACTATAATCTGTGTTCATAAATAAGAATTAACACTTGAAACATTACTGGCAAATGTGCTTGGGAACAGAACAAATCATGGCGTGGTGTAGGACTGTGAGGCAAGAAGTTGGTGTAATTTTAACGCTGGAGAAAATAGCTTGTCTGCGTCTTGTAATTCCCCCAGATGGTCCCTTTTTGTATTGTCACATTTGTCATGATAAAAAAGTAACACGCTTCCTCTCTGAGAAGGAAGAGACATAAATCATGGCAAATTAACTTTGTGAAGTGTATTTCATTGGGCAAAGCATCTGTAATATGTTCCTGGGATGCAACAAAACAATTCTTGTTTTCACTCAAACGTAACAAAAATACATAAAACTGGAAATAAACCATTTTTGTATAGCAAGGCAGCGCATGTTTTTGTATTCAACACCAACCTGGTGGGAATGTGGTAAAAAGAGGAAAAAATGATCATGCTTTGGTACAGCTATTCTGAACTAGATCAGACACAGTGCTGATGCTCTTCATTGGCACAGAGTGATTGGCAGCAACCATAAAATGGTCCACATTACACTTGAAGATGACAAGTGCCGATGAAATAATCTACCGCTTCCCGAGATTTCCTAGGCCATTAAAAACATCTGCTGAATCTGTGGGATTTAGAAAAAATCGGAAGTACTTATTTACGAAATCTGCAACAGGGCCATAACCCAGGGGGGGGGGGGGGCTGGGGAGGACACTCACGTACTAACTGGTTACCATGCCCTTCCATACCTTTTTAAAACAACCCCAAAACGCGGAAAGCTAATTTTTGAAATAAAACCATCTTTTTAAGTGAAATTCGGCAGTAATCCCCCTTTTTGTGGCAAACACGGAGTACTGAATGGAAATTGCCACCCTTTTTAAACGAAATTGGCACTCCTCGCGGACCGCGTCTGGCCTCAAAGTTATTCCCCTTTCTCTGCATCGAAACACATCTGTGTACCAAGTCCCCGCCCCCCGCCCCCTGGGGGGGGGGGGAAGGTGATATAGACTCGATCTCTTATTTCGGAGCTTGCTCAAGCTTATCTCCTCTGCTGCAGGACCAGAGGTAAAAGATAAAGAACAGCTTATTCTGTTGTCAGAAATAAAATAAAATTAAGTATCAAAACAGAGTGGTTAGACTGACGGTATATCCGAGTTTTAATGACACAAAATTATTAGCCTATATATTATATACACAATGCGTTGCGACAGGTGAGACTACATTTTGAGATAATAGAACTGAAGAAAATCTGGAACAAACAGAATATTGTTCTGCAAAACAATAATACCCTTACATGGAATCAAAACGTTTTCGTCTTTGCTTAGTAACAAATCCTTTTATGCCAGAGAGGCAAAATCTGCAAATTTCTTGTGGCTTCAGAAAGCATTTGTCGCCATTTGATGTACATTTGCATGGTAGATTCTGACAGCCAGGATGAGTGTGCCTCAAATAGCCTCTCGTAAGTCTGTGCAAAAGACAGTCTTTAATGATGTCGGACCCAGAAATAGACTTCTACTATTCAAAACCATCTTTTTATCTTTTCATGCTTTGAGTTTTACTGTACTATGAATGGATGTTGTTCGGGAAAACTGGTCATGGGGAAGGAATCTTGTGTTGGATTCACCTGAAATTAAACATTTTCTTTTGCTAAAAATGAAAATTTGGGAAATCAAAATAAAAATGTAATAATGTTGCATATGATTTCACAACTCTATTAATCAGACATTCTTTTAAAAGCCAGATAGACGTTTTGACAGCATATTGCGACTTAAAACATTTTACTTCACATGTTCTAGTAATAGTAAAGCAACTAATAAGAACACGAGCACTTTAAATATAAGGTTTTGAAACAAATCCTGCAAAGAGAAGAAAATGTTGGAAGAATACAATATAGGAACTGCGCTATGTTTTTTTTTTAATTTCCACGTTTTTTGTTTAATTTATTGCAAAAAACTAATCTTAGTAAGAACAAGATTTGCCTTTATATGTTGCTTCTCATTCGAAAAAAGATGGCTAAAAATAAAATCTCATTTTGGGCTATATGGTAGAAGTCACAGATCAGCCTACTTGTCTTAAAAGAAGATAGGCGTTTCTGTAGCAAAATTTAACATTTTGGTGTTTAATACTGTATTACGGCCATTCCTGAATAATGGCACACTTTCTATCAGTCTGTTTTAAGATGCCATTGGCTTCTGTACTGATCAACCTCGACACTGAGGACACCTTGCGATTCAGAACAGTGGACACATTTTTGTCCGTGAGCCGGCTGCTGCATTGAAAGTGACACCCAAGAAGGGACATCTTAATTGGTGCCATTGTTTTGCAAAAAAACTACAGTATATGGTTGTTTTTATTCATCAGTTTTGTCTCCTGACTACGTCGCATCAGTTTCCCAGCAAACCAAAGCCGTGCATCCTGAATACATTGTGTCACTTTGTTTAGATAGAAACCTCAGTTCCAATGATATCGAAATAAATAAACTTTCGTCTGAAAAACGCAGCTTTACCTTGTCAACCACGGAATAATTTTTTGGATATTTTGTATAAATTGATCATTTTGCTTTCACCCATGATTAGTTGATCACTAAAGAAAAATATAAAAGTAAAATAGATAAGGGACATCTAAAATGGATGGCATTAAAGGAAAAGTGTTTGAAAATAATTGCTTTTAATTTAATATGATCTCTACATGTTGGATGGGTAAGGAATGAGAGAGATAAAGGGCGAAGCCATGTTTATTTTCTTGGTGATTACTTTGGGGCGTAAATATATTTACTAGGGACACCTCGCTATTAGGGACAAACGGCGCCAGTCAGTAAGTGTCGCTAACAGAGCGATTTCACTGTGCTTAAAACTGTTCATCGCATCAAGCAGAAATACTATTTCTTATACCTAATTAGATTATCGAAATAATTTTGCAAAAAGTGTCCTGACAAACGTGCCACTTTGAAATGTTTAAAAGTAACTAAGCGTTTGATTAAGTCCTAAAGTTATATTCGGGGAGAATTCTGTATTACTCATAAAACATAATACAAGTCAAACAAAGCTAGACTAATGATGTGCGAAACAAGTAATCATGTGTTTAAAAGGCATATGTGGCGATTGGACAAAAGATAACTGAGCAAATCAATAACTAAAAGAAAAGGAAAACGTCAATAAAACATCTTGTGTTAATGAGAAAAAGTCTTAAAATTAAATGCTTTAACTTTAATGTTTTTTTCTAAAGAAATTAATTCCACAGAATGTTTTTTAAAAACCATCAAATAGCGAGTAAAAAAAAATTGGGGCAACAGAAATTACTAAACTTTTTTAGAGATTCTAAGACGTCTTGCAAAATAAGAACGATTTCTAGGCAATCTACAAACTTTGTTTTCCAGCGTACCATCATTTGTCTAGCTCTAAATATATTACATTAACATACACTAAAACTTTAACGAAATATGTACTGTTATGAAAATGTGTAACTTAAGCTTTAGGCTTTAAGAGGTAGAGTAACTGGGCCATGAAGCACTGACAATTTTGTCAGGAGCTCCTGCTATAATATATGCATTAGACAGATGCATTCAGTCCAGCCCACAGCATGACAACCTCACTGGTAAATAAAAATATTCTTTAAAACGGAATTGTAGCAAAATAAACACTTTCTTAAAAATAGAATTGTACCCAAATTTCAAAAAAAAAATGCTGACCAATTAAAATACCAGTCGAAAAGAGTTGACATGAATAAGACTAATAAACTTTCTTTAGGTATTATGAAAGCAGTCTGCATAAGAATCAATTCCAACATTGTTTTTATAAGAACAAAACAGTAGATTTAGTACTCATTAAATCCAATAATTTTGGAAATTACTCTATATGAAAAATTTGTCACCGTAAGAAATACCACAAAAGGTTTTTGTACTTTTTCCAGATAAAGAATATCTGCGTTTTGGAAAACATCACAAATATATTTAAATCGACAGCAATGATATAATCTAGATATTTATTCAATTCGTTTCAGTCACTGCGACTTATTAATCTCCTTACAATGAAGCAATAAGAAAATTCACGGCTGTAAACTACTGTAAATATTTGGCATACAAAAATAATTCTCGCAACTGTGGGCTCGACGGGGCATCGATATAATCAAGCGCTTACATGATATTGGGGATAGCAAGCAGTGTCACTCCTCAATCACCGCTTGGTGGTACTTTGGAGACGTGGATTTGGAGCACTTATCTTAATTTCTATATCATCCCACAAGTATTCTATGGCATACATATCCCGTGTGGATGACGTCAGACCTATCTATCGCGTTGTATAACTATTTTAGGGTTTATCATATAGTTCTGCTCGGCTAGCTGTGTGCCATTTTCGTTGTGGCATTGCAAAACACTACACGGAGGTGAATCAGCGGGAACCTGAATCAGCAATATTACATTAAGTCGACAGCAAACTTAAAATCAATTTGCATGTTTCTCATCATTCAGTTTATCTAATTGATCTTGTTTAGGCTTGCAAGCTACCGTACAACTTGGACATCTGGGACAATAATAACTATAGCAGTTTAAGCAGGTTCTAAGGTACCTGTGTTGCCCAGATATACTCCTGTTGAACAAAATCTACCCTATTGCTAAAGTGATAACGATTTCCTATATTATAATCACCTAAATATTTTTGACGTGAAAACAACCTGTTATTTATTCAAACCGCTAAAAATTTTAAAATGAAATTTTAAGCATACTACAAAGTATCAACAAACAAAATATCAAAAAAGATTAATAAAACAAAAATACTCAATGTCAGCTGCAATTAACTCGTGTAAATTTCTCTGTGCTGAATATTTCAGACACTAAAATAGGTATGATTTCTTTACAAGCAAATGCATGTCCATAAGCGCTGGAAGCTTAACTTTGAAATACTGAAATAGTGAAAGACTGATTTTGTGTCAGTTGGTTTGGTATCTGGAAAAAAGATGATGCCATTATCATTGTCCTGTCATGTCATTGTCCTTGTACAGTTTGAACGCTCAGAAGTCCGGTCTATGGCACAGTGTCATTGAAGGAGATAAAAATCATTTTTACACTTAGAGATTTACCAAAATCCCCCAGTGTATTGAATTTGTTCAAAATTTTTAGCCGCAGTTGTGGCATGTCTTTTTCGTTTTTTTTAGTTTGTCCGTGGAACTAGTCAGAGACCGTTAGGGCTAGAAAGATGAAATTTGGATATGATAAACTTCAGTATGTCTAGTTGATCCTCCTGTATTTTTTTAAATTCACTTAAGTTTTCAATTAAAAAACGACAAATTCGCAGAACAGGCGGCAAGAAGCTCAGAGCAGTAGTTTAAACTGGCATGATATCAGCCTCGGTGTTATTGGTCGCCCAACTCTCAACTAGCGAAATGTTAAACACTTGACAAAAATTAAATGCAAAAATACTTCCTTCAATGGGTTATTTCTTGAATAATATATTGCAAACAACACAGATTGAAAACGTCTTATAAGCCGAGTAGTGTTTGGTTTTTGTTGGCTTAAGGTTTTATTGACTGAGCAGGCACACGCCGTGTTATCTATTTACGCAGTGAGAGCTCGCACAAAGCTCAGCAACTATGTTCTGTGATGTACGTTAAATGCGCTGCATTTACTTGCAAAAATACACCTTTTTCACATAACGTTTTAACAAAGAATACGAAATCGAATACGAAAAAATGACATGCACGCGTTCAGATCAAGCTCTTCATAAATCCCGAGTTTCATGGTCCTAGGGCCCATAGTGTCAGAGAAGAAGACGACACAAAAAATCGGAAAAAGTGTCAAGAAGAAAAAAAGGCCGAATGGCTGCTCGCACAAATTCATATAACTCTTGCAAGCCAAAGGCTTGTCAAGTGTTAATGAAAGCTGTCACAGCATGCGTGTGCAAGTTTGAGTTGGTTGCAGCGGTTGGGTTTTCTCTAATTGCTAAAGAGCGATGAAATTTGGCTCACTGATAGAACTTGATTAGACGCCGTAAAATCCGTATTTTTTTAACCATGACCTTCGAGAACGATCGACATCCTCGGCCATGGTCAAAGTCAAAAACCGGAAGTGGGCTTTTATCTGGAAAACGGTTAGAGATAGAGCGATACTGAGCTTATTTTCGACCCTTCGGCCCTAAAAGACGATATATAAGAGGTACCTCGGTGACCTTGATCTTCTCGGCCCTGGTCAAAGTAAAAAACTGGAGTGGGCCTCTATCTGGAAAACGGTTAGAGATAGAGCGATATTGAGCTTATTTTCGACCCTTTGGGCCTAAAAGACGAAATGTAAGAGGTTAAGAGTTCAGAATCGTATTTTTAGTGACCCACAAGTGTAATTTTTGCTACTCGATAGCAAAAGCGGTCTAGTTTTAATTTCAATTTTCGCCGACATATAATATGGAGACATCTACTGGGTGATTTATATTTGCTAAAATAGAGAAGTACTTCATTTCCATACGAATTAAACGAGGTTGGGTTTATGTTCATATGAAGTTAGGTGCGATTTTCCCTGGACTGTAGACTGTAATGATATAGCCATGATTGCTTTGTATATTAGGATCATGCTGTTTCCGAGTTGCTGACAATTTGCGAACGTAGTCTGTCAGTTCTTTCGCGAAATATGCAATTTATGCATCAAAGTTTAATGGTAAACCACACAAAAAATGGGTGGATTGATCCGAAAATTCCCACATAGCCTTTCGCATTGGAAACTAGCCTGAACAGTACACAAGTCTAAGGGATGGCAGAGGATCAGTGGTCAACCTAAATGTCTGTCTTATTTTTATTCTATGATTTTGATTCAAGTTTAACCGCTTATAAATTATAGATTTTTACATTCTCTGTGATGTTTTCATTCACTGAGATATTCTTACTATGACGATAAGTACCACTTCTAGCATACGTTCGTACTCCAACAGAAAACATCGATGTATTATGTAAAGGGGATACATACAGGGAAGGACTTTATACCACAGGATAGCGTCAACTATACACTGGGGGTATGAAAAAGCTATGTTCAAGGACTATCTCAGATTCCGGAGAGGGTTGACATAGGCTGTTACGCCGTGCTACCCAAGCGTACCTGAATTCTGCACAAAGTACTCAAGATCTAAGAGTACATTGGTGGTTAAAATGATAGAACACAATTTAGTGAAGACTGTCGTATTTTCAAGCAGTTTGTTCTATACTGAGGAGGGTTAAACGTGTAGATTTTACGGCTATAAAAATGTGCTTGCGGATAGTTCATTCACGTCTTTCTTTTTTTCAAATACATCATGACTGCAATTCTTATGCATCTTTGCCAGCGATACATTTGCAACTTAATCACGATTATTATTAGATAATCAAATCAACCCTCGTCATGTTCTAATAACTTCTTTGTTAGAGCAAATTGCCCTCGTTTCACTTCATAAGAATATTAATCCATTCTCGCGCGTCCTCCATTTTTGAGCATTATCGAGACAGAAGTTCTCATCTTAAAACAGAAGCTTTGGTGTCATTTTAGCATGAAAATATCATGTAGCTGATGATTATCCAAAATTGTGTTTCACTGGAGAATCTTGTAAGTGTAATTAAGTGTAAATGGAGGCTAAGTGAGGTGTAACATGTTCTGAGGATGGCGTAGATTGGGCTGCTCACGGGTGCTACCTCGCGATGCTGACAGTCTTTTTCTGGTGACAACAGCTTGAATTACCGCGGCTACAGCTGCTGCTTATCCGTTTAAGGTAACAGCCTTGCTTCTTGCTTCGGTAAGGAACAGAATAAGCTCTAATGAGGACTACAACAAAACAACCATGCACAACATGCTAGTCAATAACAGATAAAGCAATCGTGCCCTCTTTTATTTATTAAAATTAAACCCATTGCGTTACATATTATAGCTATATACGTCATCTTACAGCTGCAATTCTGAATTAAGTGCCAAAGTTTCATTACGGTTCCCTTGACACTTGAAGAACAATATTTTTCTGCGTTTTGCCCAAAGCTGTTATTCTCTGAAAAGCGTAACATCTGCCTTTCTATCAAGCCACGTTTCAGTCCTGGATAAAACGAGAGTCAAATGAGATTCTGTACTCAGAATGCACAAGCTACAAAGTTGGCCCAGACTTGTCTTGAAAAATGCTTTATGAAAATCAAAACCTTGATAAATTGATAAATAGTATACTTACAGGGTATCATTTCACAAACATTGAACATGAAATAGGATATAAAAGACGGCTTATTGTATTTTTGTATAAAATGCAAAATGGAAACTTTTCAGATATAGTCTAAAGCTATACGTTCTCTAAAGTGAACAAATGATCAAATATGCATCCAAACAGCAACAATGTTTATTTATTTATTTATTTATTGTTGTTTTTCTTTCTGTTTGTTTTTTAGAGGGGGTTGTTTGTTTGTTTTTTCTTTTATTTGTTTGTTGTTTTTTTGTTACTTGAAAGAGAAAAAAACACTCCAACCCGACAATTACATTGTGTGGTGAGATGCTGGATAATTTACGGCCCACCAGAGAAAGGCTATTTACCTTCATTCGAAATGATCCGGGTACGAGAACAGTAAAATAACCCCATCTTAAACACTGTATACACGAGGAACAAGTTCCAGCATTGCGCAGATCATTCGGCGGGCATACGAGCTCTGTTGTATGTCACAAACAGTTAAGTATTTCACCATGTTGCTGTCATGTTTACACTGGTTTCCATTAGTACTAGCACCACTCTCAGTATTAAAAATCCTCTCCTGTTTCGTTCCGAAAAAGTAATGAGACTTGGAAAAGACAGGACTTTAAATAATACATAGTGTTAATAGAGATAAAATTTTAAAAAGAAGAAGACAAAGAAGAACACACTAAAACATTGCGTGAATTAACTCGGACGTCTATTTTTTTTATGCCAAGCAATTTATATCACATTGATAACTCTTACTAAAAGCAGATACAATATCTTCTTACAACCGTTTGAACTGCTTCCCGCATTTTCCTATCAAAAAGCGTATGGAAATGTATTTCCTATGACGAGGTTTTATGCGACTGGTGTTCTCAATTCAAAACCAACCAGTTGTTAGATTCCTTCTAAAAACACCAGTGCGCCCGCATTATCGGATGCCTGGACAATAAAACATGATTATGCGCAGTCAGTTTTTTTTATATGGCTTGGAGTTTATACGTAAAATAGAATCCTAGGAGTAACAGGTTAATCTATAAGCCCAACTGGAAAAGGTTGAACCAGGTTAATTGCTTGGTTCGCTTTTTATAACTTTTTATAAAAAAAAAATTGTGCATTTGCCCGGTAGATCCGGTGTGTTGTTAACGTAACGGAGCAATGACGCAATTAATGCCTTCTAAATGTTGACACGTGATGCGTCTTAAAGCAAAAAATAGGCTTCAATATTCAGTCTGAAAATTCAATCAACGCGTCCGAAGTCTTGAAAAGAAACTGAACGCAATTTGCAAAGAAAAATAAAAATAAATAAATAAATAATAAAATAAAACACCATTTCTTGCAAAAGTTAATTTACATGATATGTGTGATGTGGCATCTATTTTTTTTTAGATCAAAAGCATACATAATAGATGAGAGGAGCTGTAAAGAGAAGATTTCGGGCTCGAGAGAAATGTTCCTTTGTCTTAATTTGCTTTAGTTTTATGTTGCCACTATATTCTGAAGATTTTGTTGCAGCATGTCGATGCAAGAAATGTCATTTTATTATTGTACAGAAAGAACAATTTCTACCACATGCTGATTGATGTAAAATGCACTCGTTTGGTTTATATAAACCGGGAAATTTCTGTTGTAAATGGTTGACAAATAACTGGTCGTTCTCAGGTTACAGGTTATTCAACTGCTGTTAAGAAATACAAAGCACGTTATCGATTTTAATTCGACGAAACAGTTCAAATTCATCACGCACATGTTATCCCCTTTTTAATGGTGATGAAAAAAATTTGAAAACTAATCTTGTTCAGTTTATTTTGGCAGGTTTCTATTTATAGAGCGACAAAAATGATAGAGTAGACTAACATGGCATAAAAGATTTCAGTTAAATGGTTTCATATATCTAAAAACTACAAGCGTGAATGCATAACTGCAGGCTTCACATTGAAGCATACTTGAGCGAGTTGGCCAAGTGTTTAGCCGTCATTTTCCTTAGTGACCTGGAAGATGAACAGGAACCCTCAAAGCTGTCAATCATCTCATGCATTGCGTGTTTGAAAGAAGACTTTTTCCGCATTAAGCTTTGCATTAGCGACTGAATATTCCGAACCAGTTGTCTTTTGAAAACGAAGCAATTTACATATATGCATGGTGCGGCACGGCTTATTCGATAGTACCACTGGACGTCGTTTTATTTGAACGGCTCTGATGGTTCCACAAAAGAAACTTCTGGTCGTCTGTCATCCACTAAAAAGGAGTCTGTAGAACATGTCAATTTGTACAGTCATATGAGTCATAAAAACTTATGGCTTAAAATAAAAGACAAGTTGTTGAATTGGGGCATAAATTCTTCATAGGGGCGACAATAGATGAAAGCCGTCATTCAGTAAAATGCTTGTCACTTTTCTCCGCCCCTCTGCAAATGTCTCGGGCGTCTCGTTCTATGGCAGAGTCCTCAAGAGGTGAGGGCTCCCTTTAATGTCGTTAGAATAGATGTATTGGGCCTTCATTTGCCAGTCGACGTGTTTATGACCTATAGTTCTACAATCAAATAGATGTGCAAATGAGCTTATTTCAAACCCTTAGGAAAGTAGCATCAAGTTAGGACTATTTCTATTAAAATGGGAACCGAATCTTAACAGAATTTGCAGTGTATTATTTAGGACGACAAGACTGTGGTGTATTTAACTTCTCAGGGTTCTTAAGAACTGACATTTTTTTGCAAAGACTGTACGCCATTAAAATTACATCAACTCAACCGTTGCGTTATAGCAGTAAATTATTCCAATATGGGATAGAATTGTGCTGTCGACATAAAACGAAATTTAGTGTAAAAACAAGTTTGTGTTGTGACACATAGCTGACAGATTGTGACGCATGTATTTTTATCTTTTGCTTTTGTTTGTTTTTTGTCCTGCCTATTTAGTAGCAATTACTGGATATATGCCATTTCGATTAAAATTTGTATAACTGCGGCTGAAGTTAGAAATGTTTAAATGACAAGATGTATTGCTGATGAATTTATTGTCGAGTTTACAAAAAACGTATTGGATTTATGGTGCAAAATTGGTGGATAGATGAATATCATTTGATTACATGGTAAGTCAGAGTGCTTTTTATCTTCATGTGTGTCAGTTTAAAAAGATCTGTTTAAATGTGCCGGTTTCTAAACATGTTATACAGCATAGCTTAATGTAGCGTAAGTAAATGCCAGCCCAACACGGGGATCTTCGAAAGACTAGCATTCAGAAACACCAAAGACTTTAAAATGGCAACAAAACATGAAACTGTCTCATTGATACATGTGATTTATTTCGACATGCCATCATTTTCTGTTTTCGTGAAAACACTTATTCGTGACGAGAGTGTTGTAATGCCGTATAATAATATACCTTTTTCAGCTGAACACTTATTTCGAGAAATATATTTTGGTTTCTATGCGCATGCGCGAAAAATTGCGATATAAAGTTTCTTGAGCCACGCAATAAACAGATAGCAAATAAACTAAGATAGACAACTGGCGGCTGCATAAAACATGTGCAAAACACGTATTATTTCGCTAGATGAACCCAAATGCTTCTTGAAATATAAGATCAATTACTTGAAAAATACTGTATTAAGGTACCCCCACATCTTCTTTCTTACTCGTTCTATGCGTTGCGCTTCAGTGGTTTGAAAACAAAATAGCGAATGACTATATTAATTGCGGCATCGGAATTTTATTTCGAATTAGAAAAGCTTAAATTTCGGAGCTCTAACTGCATACACATGGCCAGGTTTGACACTTTAATTTACTCAATAACTTGCGGGCGGAACAGATTGTTTTTTGACAAAAAATGTTTGCCAATGACTCAGGTTTTTCTTGCAACAAGGGCAAAACATAATGTATGCAGCGCCGTGGCTAAAATACCCAAGACCTGGGGTAAAACACATAAATCAACTCTCAAACAGCAGATGAATGTTTACTGAAAAAAATCGTAGTTTCCTATAACAAAGCAACCGATGTCCCCCTGTCACATTGTCAAACATTTATGCCCCTTTAAAATACGGTTTCTGGTGTGTTTGAGTATATTTACTTCCATTTTCAAACTAAAGAATGTCACTTGAAGACTATATATATATGACCAAGGCTGAACTTAAACAAATGCACTACTCATGTATGGCCTCTGTCGCCTGTTGTGCAACCGACGTGTCTCCTTCATGGAACGAATTGTTTGCTTTATGGATTACAAAATCTAATGTGTTTAATCCGCAGTTCTGGTGGCTATGACAGTTTCGAGGAAATGGGCATTTCACATCAGGCACCACGAACAGACTTGTCATCCTCGCCTCAGTCGATCTCGCTTTGTGTGAGGTTTAAGTCGAGATTATCGTAAGTGTAAAATGTAAATGCGAATTATGTTAAAATGAGCGTAGAAGTGAATTTCCGGGCTAAAACTCAATAATATGTGCTGACGTAACCCCCAATGACGTCAGACCAAAGGAAAAAAATGCAATTTGAGCATTGATATAACACTGTAACAACATTTTACTGACACGTTTTGGTATTCCTCATTTTTTTTATCACTTCAGAATCATTTTGAGAAAGCGTATGTGTTACGTTGCACCTCTGTTTGGGGCTTTTCTACATAGTTTGATTCAAGTTTTATACTAAATGCGGGCCTTTTGTTAGAAATATGTTTAATTGATTCAATTGGCGTTCAGATATGATTACTAGAACATGCACATAACGCTGTGACTGAATCCGCGAATTATTTGAACACGATATTGTCCAAAACTTTAATCAAAGCAACGGTGTGCTGTGGCTCTTCTCAGCCTTGAAACTCGGGAGCCTGCAACATCTTGCAACACTGCGTAAAAGTTGATTTGGGATTGTTTAGTAGGTGGTATTTGATGCCTCTGTATGGTAGTTAATCTATTCAATATTCCAATAACATTATGTAAAGGTTTTAAGCAACCACGTTAACGTTTCGACAGGTTTGAGATGTAATACTAGTTTATATCACTTAACCCTGTAACGTCTTCAAACATGTGGAAGCACTTCCCTTTTTGCAATTTAAAGTACAGTGGAACCCCAGAAATAAGACCACCGGTGGGATTAAACTCAAGCGGCCCCATTTCCGGGAAGGTCTTTTTTGTTGGGATCTTCATAATGAAATGCAACGAGAATGGGACTGTCGTAAAGTGAATCGATTTGCTGTGTGATGCTAATCCAGAGCTCTGCTGTAAATGGATCAAAGAATGTACGATCAAGAAATTTATAGATAATTTAATTTTAATTTTACCTCGGATATATAATTCCACCATACGGCATTTATTCGTCGATTATTCCCAACCGCATCCCCATATGCCGGTTATTGTTGTATTTGTTTTATTCTAATCCGCTTGTCAATGCACTTTTTATCGCGACATTACTTGAATTTTTAACAGAGCTTTTGGCCTATAGCATGCCATGATTGTTATGTAAGTTACTAAGTACAACTTGCATTTAATGTTAAACGTAATCAGCCATATTTAATGATGTTGTGTCGCATTACTTAAACGTTCCACTAAATAAAGCGCACCGCTAAATTTCTAAAAAGCAGTCGAATAACAATGATAATGTTATGACGAACACTGAGAGAAAAACCGCAGTGGAGCAGAACTTACATATTTTCTGTTTTGAGTTGTTGTTAAGAATGAATTCGTGCCCACATTAAACGCGAAATCACAATAACATGTGCAACAGATATTTATGCTTTGATTGTGATTGAAAGGAAAAATGAAAAATACGAGATAAATACCATAGGAAGTCGTAAATGAGTGACAGGGCGCTGGTCCAAGGCTTGCACGCGCGAATCCCGCGGTGAAGGATGGTGAGGTGTTTCATGAGGGTTCTAACGCAGACTCACGGAACAGCACTAGGTCATCACTTTTCATCCCGGTGTAAGGAAACGTTTTGACCCCCAAAACAAATCGACCCCCGGTCGATTTGTTTTAAAACAAAACAGACCCCACTGAAATGTTTTAACCCTCTTATTTTTGTTGATTTCTTTATTTCTTTCCACATATGGCCACCTTATTAGTTTCTTTAATTGAAATAAAAACTATATCCATGAATAACAATTTATTTAACAACTAACATCTACATTTTCAAACACGAAAACACTTCCAACACCACTAACATAAAGTCACCAAAAAATCTGTCCAAGCTCAATAATGGCATTTCAAAGGCTCAAAATAGTATTTTCTACATCAAGAGGTAGAAAATGCTTAAAATAGTATTTAAAAACCATATGCACCTTTTTTACTTCCATTTTATATTTAAACATGATTATTTGGAGGGGATAATTTTATTATAGGGGAGGTCTGTTTGTTATGGCGGGCTTTCCCAAAACAAATCGACCGGAGGCCTGTTTGTTTTAAAACAAATCGACCCGCAGGGGTCGATTTGTTTGGGGGTCAAAACGTTTCATTACACCGGAATTACTACCATTGCAAGTTTCGAGTTCCCTTTAAAAAAGATGTACAATGCCAAATGGATGGATGACAACCTATTTTGTCCTTTCATAGATCTGAATACGTACCAAATATCTCAGTACGTACTTTCACATGTCTAACTACGCACTTGCACAGATCTGAATGCGCACTTGCACAGATCGGAATACGTGCTTCTACAGATCTGATATCTTGTTGGCCCTAAGCCCATGGTAACACAATATGGAGCACGTCAGTAGACTGCGTTTTAGCAACTTTCTCTTGTGACACTTATAAAGTTTCACTTTTCTGGTGTAATTAAGTTCGCATTGGAAAGCGATTTTTTTGCACTTGGGACTTTTATTTGTTCTCGTGGTTTTCACACAATTCCTCCAAAATGGCAAGGGCTAGGAGACTTGGCACAGTCATAGTTGACCATATAATCTTGATTCACATTTAAAATATTTTACATATGACGTCATCCTCCGCGTCTTGTGACGTCATGAATATTTGAAATATCTCGGAAACAGTTGTGTTTAAAGTTTTAGGATAAAATATGTAACGAAACTACTTTTGTGCAAGGAACATCATGGTGACCTATATGTTGACATATGACTTCAGGATGACGTCATTTTAAATTTTTTTATAATTCTCGGCGATTTTAATGAGGATTTCAGCTCAAAGTGTACCGAATGCTTTGAAGAATAAATATGAAAGATAAAATTGTTGTTTTTAAACAGATTGACCCTCTCTAACACGCCTCCAGCACATGGCAACAAATCGCCTGTTTAACGCCAAGCCAACATAAGTACAGCTTTATTGACCTTAAATATCCTGCATAGCTTGGGCAGCTTTCGAGTCATAACCATAGTGCTTAATACTGCAATAACAAATGCTTCGGATACACTGACTGAAAAAGTCAGAAGTGCGGGGGTCACTTGGTATGAAATGTAGTACCATGCGTGTCAAAAAACACGGAGAAACGGGGGTAATTTTTAGGCCAGACGCAGATCGCGCGGGATTCCAATTTCGTTAAAAAGGGGTTTATTTTCATTAAGAACTCTGCGTTTCATAGAAAAGAGGGTTATTTCGGATTTTCACTCCGTGTTTTGTTAAAAGAGGGGTACTATTTCAAAATTAACATTAGCCATACCCATGACCTCTGCTCTGTCGACTGCCTGTGGGCCCATCCGTATTAGGCCCATGCTTTGATTTGGGGCTACTTTTACTTCATTCTGCATTGCATCGCCAAAACAGAGAACTATGGTTCACTGGGGCGGGGCATGCTATCAATTAATTATGGCGACTCGCTATTTTTCGCCAATGTTTTACTTCAAAGTCACCTTATCCAACAATTTCTTTAAGATTTCTTTCAATTTTTACAAGATTATAATCAAGACCGTCGGATGAAACATCGTCACCCACATATTTTCCTTCTGAATCAGATAAAGGAAATCAGCAAACTTTAGCCAAACGTAAATGAGCTTTCAAGTTTCTTTTGTTTTCCCTTAATATTCTTTCAAATCAATCGCTTTTGCAGGAGTGATGTTTCTAAATTAAGCAGTTTTTTCAGTTTAGTTTGTTGCGCTGACTTATGATTGACAATAATCCGTTAAAGGTTTTGATTTATATAAATGTTAAGAATGCATAAAATTTTAGACGTTTCCAAGTGTATCACTTCGCTTAGAAAAGCTAACTGCCGCTCTAGTTATTCAAGCTGTAGTGAAGTTGCTTTTAAGAAATAACAAAACATCACTAATGGGACTGCTTTAAATGTGCAGAAGAGGGCCTACCCTCTTGCGATGCTTAATATAATCAACAGTGAAACCAAATACATGTTCCGCCTTAAGGAAATGTGGTGGTTTCTCAGACTGGAAGGGCAAATATACTGGCTGTCCTTGGCTTTATTGGAAGTCAAAGAAGCCATACAGCCATTGCGGAGCCCATCACAACACTATGCTTTGTATCTGAGATAGTTTCCTGCTTAATCGGCTTATTGTTTTCGCCCTAAAATCCATGGAGATACGTCTTCATGTGGCAAATAAACGGACTCGGAATGCACCAACAGTTACCAGTCGTGTGGCTTGTAATTTGCTTGTATGGGAATCTTTACACAGAAGGGGTGGGGGGGGGGACCAAAAAAACGGGATGTCGCTATAAAAAATACTGCTTCTCCTATTGTATTAAAAAAGAATGCCGTCATAACGAGCTGTTCTTAAAATACCGTAAAGTCAAAAACCAGATTGACCCACTCAGTAACGTTGCATTATATTTTCGAGTCCCATGGGATTTCAGAATCGGGTCTATAATCGGGCTTTTAGGCGATTGCTTAACGTGGTTTTACAGTAACTAAAGTGGCATTTGGAGGGATTTCTGTGCTGTTCAATTTGCCGACGTCTCCGAAAGAGCTCCCTCTATTTGTCTAGGAAGAAAAATACCACCAAGGATAAATGAGACCTCCTAAGTGGATTACAATTGCTTCATTTCCCCTGTTACAGTTCAATCCTGTACAGTTACAATTTCCTGGTTTTTAAGGAACACATTGAAAAGGATTAAAAACAATTGAGGTGTTCTTATAAACCACCAGACCGAGCGGGGTTAATCTCTTGGAACAAGCCAAGGGTTTATTAAAAACAGATAAACAAATCACGAAACGAAATCGTCTTTACCGCTGGTGTCATCAAAACATTTCAAATCTCAATGATTTCCGTATCTGTGCGTCTCAATGTGAATGCGGTTGTGTGGTTTTATGCATGAATTGCTATTGCACAGGAGTTGCAATTTAAGCCACGTAATTACAAAGACAAAATAAAAGAGAATCAAAATAGGACAATAGGACATTTGTCAACTATTTAAGTAGGCTGTGAAAAGGCAGTTGTAATACAAGTTTCTAACCTTTTCTTTTTAACGGAGCCGAGTTGATTTTACTGCAATTAATTAGGCATTTGCTTTCTGCACTTCGCCACATCTAGTAATGTATCATGCGATAACTGAAATGTACCTTTATCCCACAAACATATTTCACCTCTTTGTCAACGAAACTTTTGCCATTTCTATTAAGAATAAAAACCTTACCTAATTTTATATACAATATCTTGGAATATGATTTGTTTTCATCACACGTCTGTATTACAGCCGAGAAAACCATCACAACTTCCGTGTGAAATTCGGATCGGACAGCCCGTTTGATGAACTATTATTATTCTCCTGAGTAAAATGTCACATCGACAAATAAAAATTTGTAGGAAATATACCTTGAGATGTTTCATTAATATGGATGATATAATAATTGAAATATAAGATAAATCACTTGGGCAGATGGGCATTAATGGTAGAACCTTTCCCTAGGTCCAAAATTAGCCCTGACATGATAAATTAAACAGGGGCAGAAAATAAAGAAAGAACTGGGATAAACGCGCCAAATTCAGTTCTATTTTCCCGGGCCGGAAGTTAATAAATGGACTGTGAATGGATCGCTGACTGTTCACGGTTTTTGGATAGCAAATTGTAACCGGGAAACAAATGCTATTGAATAATAAGTCACACTGACAGCCAATGGCATTTAGAAGGCATCCTAACGTGCATCGCCATTTTAGATCCAAACAATAACATTTCTTTCTTCATAATCGAATTTATTTTTCCTTTTTGGCATGTGTGAATAAATCAGTGTTTGACACCTTGATAGTATTTTACTATTTAATTCTTAGCCATTTATATATAACCACATGACGTGGGAGTTCTCGGTGTGGGCCTTGTTTCGTATCAAACAAGACAATTTTTAGCCAAAGAAATGATTCCATTATTTCTCAATTTGAATGCCGTTAAGGTGGCATGGGCACATTTATATTTCGTTCATATTTATTTTCTTACTAAGTTTTCAAGATTTAATGGCTCTTTGACAAAGTCTGTGTCCTTGTCCATAACAAATGGGCTCTTAATTTTAATTATTATATCCTTCTTTAAAAATATAGGATAGAAACCTGAATCAAAGAAAGTGTCTTCATAAAGATGACACCATGTGTCTCATAGCAATGGCTGCCCTTCAGAATACAAAGGAGTTCGTTTATTGGTGTTTCAATGGCGATTTTGAAGACACCATTGCTGAGCCAATCATCTTGAGTGGCGTATGGGGTTAAGCACAAAAACATAGTTAAAAACTGTTTTGCAGATTAAAAGACTCGATTTAGATTTTGGTTATCAGGCAACAAAAGGAGGAAATATGCTTTGAAAAAAAAATCACATATTTATTAATGTGATATTAACCCAAATCCAGGCCATCTGCACTTCTTTGCACAACTGGCTTTTAAGACTACAAAAGAGCCCGTGTTAATGTAATTGTATGTTCTTAGTCCAAGCGTCACGCAAAGTAAAAGCAGGGTGTTTTAAAAGAAACTGATATGTTAAAAGCAAGAGAAAGAAGCCGGCGCTCACAAAGTATTCTCGGTTACATTTACGTATACGTTCATTAAAAAATGATCACAATTTTTTTTGAATGTTGTAATAAAAAGGACAGCAGACTCCATCTTTGTTAACAGCCCAGACTGAGGGAAATACGTCTGTCTTTTGATTTATGGTTTGGATTTATGCGTCTCGACCTGCTGACCTAAACTTTTGAACTGATGGTGTAACAAAGTTAGACGGAGTGTATCACCTCACGCGATCAGGTCGTCTGCAGAAATGGAGTTTAGAAAACAGGGAATTGTTATAAAACTGAAACATGGAAATGAACCACATCGGCAAGTGTTAGGAATTGGGGTTTATACCGTTATTAAACAACGCTTTGTTTTACTTACTCAGTTGAAAAAATACCTTATCATTCAGCCAAACTACAAAGTGCCGCTTAGCCCTTACCAAATAAATGCCAAAAGTTGTTTTCATCCATACCGAAATATCCTCACCGTCCACAGATGGAGCTGCATGGCTGGCGAGAAATTTGTTTTCACCAATTTCTATAATTCACATTGAATTGACCTTTAGCCTTCTATTTATTTATTACAAAACAAGAACTTATAGCGTAATATGAAGTATTTGTGAAAACCGATTCAGTGACATTACTTATTGATGCAGCAAAGCGCAGACTTGGTATAGGTCGTACCAAACATTTTAGATAAACTCAAATGTGTAGTTTTTGAGGGAAAAAAGCAGTTTTACTGTCTCTGGAACCATCAGGTTTATAAATAGCAATATCTGACACATTATTGTTTTTGTCAGTTCTTTGTGCTATGGGTTGATGTTTAAATGTCGTTTGGTTTGCCAAAAACTTGTGAGTTGAACATTGTGATCAATGGTCTATCGAGGAACTTGACAGTACATTTTCACTTTTGCATCTGTACTGCTGAAGAAAATGTCGTGTCCTGCTCCCCCAGCCCACCCCCCCCCAACCCCACCATCACCCCCCCCCCCCCAACACACACACACTAACCACTACTTTCCAAGTCACGCCATGCAGGCAACAACCATGCTGTGGCATGAATAATTCACAGCAACCAAAAAAGAGTAATATTGAGAACTCGTGTAAATGAGTACGGTTGCAAGGCATGGTCCATCGTCTCAAAGTTTTTTTTTTTTTTTTTTTTGTAGAAATACAGCTATGATATCAAAATTGTAAGATATTTAAATATATCAGTTTGTTGAATAAAATGTTATAATGTGCATTTCAAAATAAAAATTTGGCATCTGACAGCAATGAAGTTTTTTTAACGGCAGATACCGTTTGAATTTTAAATCCGCGTGTGGCAGGCGTATAACTGATATAAATTATGGCGGACCGGTGTGGTAAGTCATTATAATAAATCACTCCAGCACAAAGACGAAATGGAAACGTATAGGGTATTATATGAACGGTGAGACAACGGTATGAAAATTGGGGTTATTACAAGGATAAATGCGGATGGACAGCCTCTGCAATTATTACTATGATTTGTTGTGTGTAATAAAGGCGGGTGTTGGGCAAAGATCGCGAAAACTAATGCCTTTGCTTTGCTGGTTACGATGCCTCGACTTGTCACATTTAAAATGTCTCCTTGCCGTGAAGAATATGTGACATTAGTTTGTTATATCTCTACTCTTCTTTGTCAGCAAAATTCATATGTAGCAATTATGTGGAATAAAAAATGACACCAAAACACAGGGCTTGGCGTCATTAATCCAGTTCGAAACTAAGAAGAGTAATCATCTAGGCGTTACCCGTAGATTCAACTAATAGGCTCAAAATTAAAATTGCTACGTTCAGGGAAAAAAAGGGCGGGAAGAGAAACCCCTGTAATGACCTTAACTGTTGCGATATGATAATTTAAACGCAAAAGCGTGATGCAGTTTGATTATTCCATTTATGAACGCTGTCATTGGCGCCTGGGTGACGTCAGCATAAGACATATTAATCTTGATATCTTTCATCGGTGCTGTAAAATATCGCCCCATAAAATAGCAGAAAATGTAAACAAAGGCATCTTCTTGCCAATGAATAGCAACATTTAAAAGTTAGTTGCAAATATTGCAATATTCTGCACATAAACAGTCCAAGAAGAGGCCGCTGGTATTTCTTTAAAGTACCAAGCATTTTGGCATCTTTTAGGAAACTGTGTCACTTGAGTTGTTCTGCTTCACAACTTTAACAAAACGTGTTAAAAATTTTAAGCAGACCTAAAGCGCTTAAATTGAATGATACTATGAAAGAAAATTAGGAAATATAATAAATAAAGTTTGCAATATCATACCTATTAATCTGACACTGCTTTGGTTTTGCCTTACATATCTATTCAGCTTCTTTTTCTTGAGGAAATTGAACCCCTTCTAAAACATAGAATCACTTTATAAAAAGCACATGTCTTGAATGGTATGATGAGTAACGTGTAAGCTGATATGAAAATTCTGTTAAAATCAGATTTTATGCATGTCATATCAGATTTACATTAATCAAACTCTACCTCGGAGATTCAGGTAAGGATCTCTTGCTATCTGTTACAAACAAAAGAAAATCTTTGTTCCCTTCAAGAATGCTATCGAAAATGGAGACACAGCTTGTGTTGCTGTCAACAGTTCATGACAATCAGCGCAACCGTTTTTCAGTTCGATTAAATAAGCAATTCAATATTTGAGGCGTCAAAGGGCCACACATAAAACGAATAAAGTTTATCTGGAAAAGATAGTAATTATATCTAATAATAATAATGATTATTATTATTACAGATATATAGTGTGATAAAATTGTTATAGTTGAAATGTCCCTGTCGTTGTAGCACCGGTACGGGTTATTTGTCCTCTGATGTTAAAAGTTTTAAGTTGATAGAGTAAGGTGGGGCAAGAGGCCCCCCTTAAGCGCGATTTGCTATAAAATTTTATTGAGCTGAGATATGTTCCTTATCTTTTGGTTGGTGTTCAACCTCAAATCCCTCTACCTCCACAATAGTGAATCAGTTATTAAAACTTTTTGCTTTTCATGAAAAACTGAATAAAAAATTTTGGCCCTTAGTGGGCCTTTTGCCCCATACCTGGGGCAAAAGGCCCACGGGTGCCCCCGAAGGGTACAATGTGAATATCATCTAAAAAAATTACTATCGCCTATCATCGGTTACACTCTGTTATGTTTTTAGAAACAGCAAGGCCACTTATCAATTTCACGATATTACCCTAAAATCTGTAATCTATAAAAACTTCTATGGCTTTCCAAAAAATTCTGATTCTTATGAAATTGACCGCCTAAAATTAAATAATGTCTTTAGTTGCAACATTGTGCCACTGTTGTGGTTTTATTTAGATTACATGTGCTTTCGTCATGTGGCGCTTCGATCAGTTTTGATTTTGAGTGAAAAAAGTAACACATTTCAAAATAACGTTGAGTGGGCCTTTAACCCCGCATGGGCGTCTTGCCCCACCTTACTCTAATATTAGTTCGATTATCAACAATAATGGTCTCGACACAATTCAGAACGACCCTGAACTTTTTTTTTTTTTTTTTTTGAAATATAAGCACTAACAGTGGCACTCAATGCTTAATCAGCGTACAGAGGTATTGGCACTGCCTCTGCACAAAGCAATAGCTCGAAAGCACATGAAAGCTAGATTTCTTTTTTTTATTACGATGTCTTCAACAAAATATGCTTATTCTCTATCAAATGTAAAGAGTTCGTCACTAAATAAAAGCATGTTACCTTTGTTATGCTTCTTCCACTTTTCTCGATGAGGCCCTCTACTTTGTTTATTCAACGATGTTTTCACCATTAGTACAGCCTTTATCGAGCAATTATAAAACCTGCACTTTTTTTTACTCTCTTATGCAGTGTCTTTAGTTTGAACCCCGCAGTTTCTACCTGAAAAGACTAAAAATGCTGGAGAAAAACATCGATGAAAATCTAATCTAATGATATCATTTCAAATTGGATGTATATTGTTGTCAAGATTTTGTGAATAAACTAACTGGTCTTTCCAACCATCTCTAGTTATCAGACTATCTTGCTCTGTTTCTGTCTTTTCAACCATCTCTGGTTATGACAAGAGTTCATGACTTCTCGTTTTCGCACTGCGCATGTTCGGCAAACGTGGAAAATTTGGTTTTTCCGAATACGAAAAGAAGACATCTTTTGCTTTTGCTTTTATTTATTTTAAAAAATCAACTTGCGGCAATGTTCATATTGTGAGTTATCAAATGTCGTAAGTATTTCCTTTTCTGTGAAATAGAATATATCTTAGCATGCATCGTTGCTGCTCTCCTGTAAATGTTGACATTCACAATGAAAACGGATCAAGTCATTTTAATTTTTAAGTAAATGAAGTAGGTCTAAAATCAGAAAAAAGAGAGATGTGTCTGAACAAATGCACTGACTGTTTTAACAGCGCTTGATCGACTTTGCTTTGCCTCCCTCTCAGTTTTAAGGTTATCGTTTTCCGCTGAGGATTATTTGCACATGTAGGTTTTTTTTTTTCTTTGATGACGCAAGAAGAGCTTCAGAGTGCTCTCTCTCTCTCTCTCTCTCTCTCTCTCTCTCTCTCTCTCTCTCTCTCTCTCTCTCTCTCTCTCTCTCTCTCTCTTTTGATCCACATCCTCTGTTACCTTTACCACAAATTTGTGGTTCATTCGCAATAAGCCACCCACTAGATTAACCGCTCTTACTTTACAAAATTTTTGTCATTATCTATTTACTTGATTTTTAATTTTATTATTGTGCATTATTACCTGACTCTTAATTTGGGAATTCACCTTAATAAATAATGGTGCTTTCAACATTAACAGCATGTGTATTCTTGTAAGAATGCGCAGTTGCGAATCGAGTTCTGTTTAATAATGTTAACTTACATACACATTACTAGTTATTGTTTATTATGTTGAGATACGCTGAGTTACTACAATTGCTGGTGAGGAAAACTATTGCAAAATATAATAGTCAACTCACAGATATTACGGAAACATGGGTGCGAAGTTACCATCCACAAAGAAATTCTTTTCCGTGCCTATGCTGGGTGATACTATGAAGATATTCAAAACAAGGTTTATCAGGAGAAAATACAAATGCTTGAAATTAGTATTTCCCTCTCTCGTACAATATTTTCAGGTCATGTACAAGCAACCATAGGCCTGATTAAGCAAACCTTAGTACAGATCGCCTTCAGACTTTTCTGACATTGTGATGTGCCCTCCATATGCCTCTTACATGTTAATATCTTACACTTATTTTTGACAACACGTAGATAGTCCTCTGTCTAGTTCCTTTAGTTGGCTATTTTCTAGAAAAAAAAACAATGATACTTTATTTATATTCAATCAACAAACACATTGATTATTCCCACTTCCAAACAATGTTTGCAAATGGACATACTTTGCTAGATATTCCGGTAGTTTATTCATTTTTCAAGGTCAAAGGTCACGTGACTTAACTATGTCGAAAAGCGTTAAACAAAAAGTGAACATTATCTCGAAAACGATTAGAAATAGAGCGATTTTTTGCTTATTTTCCACCCTTAAGAAACTTTATAATAGAGGCACCGCAGTGATCTTGACCTCCTCGGTCAGCGCCAATGTAAAAAGCCGGAAGTTGACAATTACCTAAAAAATGGTTAGAGACAGAGTGACAGGTACCTCAGTGACTTGACCTTGTTTATTGCCAAGGTCGAAAACCGGGAGTTGACTATTATCGAAAAAAAAAAACGGTTAGTGATAAAGCTATTCTGAACACATTTTCGACCCACTTGAGGTTACGAAAGAGGCACCTCAGTGACTACGGTCGTTATGCAAAACATATTTTCTCTTGTGGTTTTTGCAAGTGGGTCTTTCCCCTACCTAGCGGGATTCGGTCTGGTTATTTACTTCTTTAAAGTTTGAGAATAAAACAATACATCTTGTTAGACAAGCACTTTTTAATTTTGAAAGAAGTTTTAGAGCATATTCACCATAATTCAACGGTATCTGGTAAAAAAATAGAGCTGGTCGCTTTTATTAACTTTCAGTCTCTTTAACAGTCTCTTTAACTGTATATTTAACAGAACATTTAACAAAACCAAGTTTAAAGCACAACACTGTGCTTATCTTGTTAATTTATATGATAATAATATATAAAACACCTTAGCTTATAGCGGAGGGAATGGTAATAACCCAAAGCTAAATAAATTCAATTCTAAAGCCAAATCTTCGTCAATTCATTTTATCCTTAGCTATTAGAATGTGACTACTCTTTTGGGGCTTGATGTTGTATTTGTATAATTATATGCATTTTTTAAATAGTTATGTGTTCTTGTATTTAAATATGGTACCAGAAAGTCTGTCAGCTGGAGATATTCTGACATATATGGTTTGTGTAAGTGTATTTCAGTTGAGCATATAAGCACTTAAAATGAGCTATGCAAAATTATCAATCATGCCTAATCACAAGCTGCCGCTTATTTTATAGCTTAAGGGAGTTTTCTACCAGGAGCTGTTCGTAAGTTCAACATGCGTCAACATTAATTGCTGCTATTATTACTTTAAACAGACGCATCATAGACCACACACCTTACCATTACAAATTGTATATTCCATTTGCGAAATAAATGCTTTAGAAAAATTGGTGTCAAATTGTGACAGTTCATTTTCCTAGTAATTGTGCAATTATTGCATTGTAGTTCAAATATGTTAAAAAAAATAACAGTTGCCAAACGTGTCTGTTAAATTTTAAAAAAAGTCTGTATGGCTTTTGTTTTAACATTGGTTGGATAAACATATTGCAAAGCATCTATGAAATATACAAGTTTTAATATTCTTCCTATAAACGTGATGGCTACATAAAAGGTGAGAATACAATTTTTGTGTCTGTTAAAACATATTCCATGCACAACGGCCGTGTATCGTAAATGTACAAAAGTAGCATGCACCATTTCAGGAAATAAAGAAATATTACCTCATTCCACATTTCCTTATTTTATACTGTAGCTGTACTTAAAGTACTGGTTATTTTCCTCGTTTGCTCTGTTTGGTGCTTTTATTGCAGCTCTATAATTTTACATTGCCTATGTCTTAGTCTTGTATACTCTAATGAGGGTCTGTGGTCTCACTATGCATCCTTTACAATCATGTTTATGCGAAGTTATTGACATCCACCGGATGATAAAGACTTCCCTGTGTGATCGTTCATATGCACCCTGTCAGCATATCCTAATTGCGATGACCTCATTAATTCTCATCACAGTGTCCCTAAGAGCTTAAATTCTTTGAAGCTATGATTGGTGTATTTTCAGTTTGCTTGCAGTAAGATGACCAGGTTTATTATGTCCATTGCCACAAAAAGTTTTCTTAATCTAGCTTTGACAACCAAGTGGTTATTCATACCAACCAATGTAACATGGTGATTTTTCTTTTCGTCTGAGAGCATAATTGCAATGGTCGTTTCTTATAATTTTGCCACCAAAGCAAATACAGCAAAGTCTTAAATCTCGATTTAAATTGAATCAAGTTGCAAAAAACTAAACCTTATGTTGTATATTCATTTTAATGAAATTACAGAATTTTTCTCAAAGTATTTTTCTGCAACGGTACACTACTGTTCCTTGTTAACACTTGACACGCCTTTGGCTTGCAAGGGTTATATGAATTTGTGCGAGCAAAATTCGTCCTTTTTTTCTTCTTGACAGTTTTTCCGATTTTTTATGTCTTCTTCTTCTCTGACACTATGGGCCCTACGACCATGAAACTTGGTACTTATGAAGAGCTTGATCTGAACATGTGTATGTCACTTTTTATTTTCGTCTTTGATTTCGTTTTCTTTGTTAAAACGCCATGTGAAAAGAGTGTATTTTTTGTAAGTAATTGCGATGCATTTAACGACATTACAGAATACACATTTGCTCGGTGAGCTTTGTTCGAGCTGTCACTGCGTAAATAGATAACACGCCGTATGCCTGATCAGTCAATAAAACTTAAAGTCAACAACAACCAAACACTACTCGGCTTATAAGACGTATTCAAGCTGTGTTGTTTGCAATATATTATTCAAGAAATAACCCACTGAAGGAAGTATTTTTGCGTTTTAATTTTTGTCAAGTGTTTAACATTTCGCTAGCGGAATGAGCCTCTAGTTTTCTTGTAACATATTAAAATGACTGATATATAACGTTCCCCTTTCTCATACAGAATATAAATAAACTTTAAGCGTGTCCGCAAATCCAAGAAAACTTACACTATTATCGCTCATTTAATACTCAAAGGCAAAAATTTTGATACCAAAGAGTTCCTTATTTGGGCATGCCGTTTAACTGCCATTGGACTGCAAATTTACTATCAAATGTTATGCTCTACTGATGTTTTCAGATCGCAAACCTCGTGATATGATTTGAAGCATATTGAGACTCTATGCAGTTGTTTGTATTGAAACTTTAGTTTTAATTTAGTGGTTTTTAAATTAGTTGTTATCCATAACATATCAGTTTCTTCTTTGTACTGACATTTTTATTGTTCAAAAGGCTACAAATTTTCAAACAGCACAAAAATATCAAATGACCAAAGTGTTTTTACAAGGCTATTGAAAATTTTACTGCTATAAGTTTCAGGGATTTTTTTTTTGCTGATGAGAATTTTCAGTGCAACGACAGTAAACAAAAGAGTTTATAGTACCGTTGTTATTTTCTTCTCCCCTGGCTACTTTGAGCTTTTCAGAGAGTATAAGAACTTTTCAGTTCCAACTGTGAAGTTAAACTATAGTCCATGAAAAGCACAGGTCTACTGTTTAAATAAGAATTATGCATTAGTATTCTGGCCTGAAGAATAAGATAATCAATTGTAAATTAAAATTATTTTGGGGCATCGTTAGTTATAGCCCCCTATCGTATCGGTAGCTTGTAGATTCGCACAGTCATGTTTCAGAAGACTGCCCCTTTCAACCATACTGCATCGTGATTTTTATTCCAAACAATGGCCCTAGCATTACATTCACATGCTTAAATCTGTGTGTGACCTTAATTTGCATTTTTCCGCGATATTCTTCCCTTTGTTGCTACCAGTTGTAATGGGACACAGCAGTTGTTTAGTGCCAACCTGAAACCATACAGCTGTTTTTATAGCAAATTCTCATCAGTCAATCAAACATAGTTCCCTATCGTATCACTCAGTTCCCTATCGTATGCCGTCTGTCGATGACAGTCGTTTAAACCCTTGAGAAAAATTTCAGCTGTTCTCCCAGCTCACTGAATATCTGAGTTGGTTTGTGGGACACGGGGCTGATCACGTGACTTCTTAACCACTGGGTGAAGTCATTGGACTTAAAAAAAAAAACATTTCATTGTCCAGCCAAAATTAATGAGCCGATTTTACTACTTGAATTTTGAAAATGTCAGCTGGACATTCCGTTAAAAAGAAATCGGTTTAAACACGATGAATTTGTTCATGTTTACACCTTTTACCACTTTCATGTTTGCCACTGTCATGGTTACTACTTTTCCTTAATGAGAGTGAGCTATAACAGAGCATGAAATGTCAAACAAGTTTAGAAGGCTATATAGCATTTTAATTCAGACATTTAGTGCAAATTTGCAAACACGATTCGCAAAGACTAGAAGTGTGTGACAACTTGAACAACATCAGCAGTCCAACAGTTCAATCTATTTCACACTATTATTATCATTATTATTATTATTATTAATGTTATTATTATTACTTTTCTTCTTCTTCTTCTTTTTCTTCTTCTTCTTCTTCTTTTTCTTATTATTATTATCATTATTATTAAAAATTAATATCCTGATTTATATATCCACAGAAAACAGAAACAAGAGAAAGAGACCAAAAGACTGTCTGTAAAGGACACTAGGGCGAACTGGCAAAGATCAGTGGCTTATTCCAGGCAACTTAATGAGAAGTGCGTTACGCCTTGTGGTCACTTGAATATGAGGCAGGTCTGTTTTGTGTATCCCCAATTTTGAACCCTCTACATGTTTCTAGTTAACAAATGTGATTCATCTTGCCCCAAGGCTCTTCCCGTTCTTTCCATGACGAGCACATGATTAACCTGAAAGAATACATGCTCAAACAGAATAGCTGCCGCGAGTGCCATCCTCATCTAGGGTGCAGAGGGTTATGATGCTCCTTGAAGATGTTTATTGGAGTTATGGCAAGGTAAACTCCCTCGGGCATGCAGGGTCATTGTAATGCAACTCCGCGGGGAAGGCTCTATTAACTAGATTAGGCTGTATACCCGTTAACTATATTAGTTTTATATTTGCCTGACTTCCAGAGATAATTTTCTAATCAAAGCTTTTCCCCATCATTTCCTTTCGAGGCATGAACTCTTTCCTGTTAACAGAGACCTGTCCGCTGTTGACATGTCTTTTGTGCCCAGGAAAGACATTTCCTCCATAAGGGAAAAACACAAATCCGTGTCCATAAATGCACATGTCGTTATTGGACAAATAAATCCATAAAACAGCTTTACAATAAAAACGTCATTGTTTCTCTACCCTCCAGATGAGTTTGTTGTGTCGGCGCTGATCCTTTGAAAGATCAAGATGTGCGGGTTAATGGAATGGCACTTCTGTTTGATATATGGTTATAACGCCCAATGAATTGCTCTAGTAAATATGGATTTCTTTTAAGTTTGCCTTTGCCTCTCTTGATTCAATTATTAGATCGAGGAGCAGAAAATAACTTGACGGTCTCGTTTTTAACTGGAAGTAAGTCTCGCAAGTAAGTCTCTTCCTTCTTCAAGTAAATCATCATCAGAGCATCTAAACGACCGCCTTGTTCTATAGTCCTTTGGGTTACTAAGAACATTAAAATGGAGTCAGGATCCCAAATTATCCCGAAGGATTTTAATAATTTGTCTTCAGATCAAAGGTTGCTTGGATGACATCTCTCCTCGAGATTGGCTGTCTCACGATTATATGCCTTTATGCCATCCATGATGTAAACAACTACACTGTTTTATATATGGTGTATTGTCTTAGAGTGGTGGTGATTCAGCAATATGTCATTTAAAATATTCAGCCACACACATGGGTTGAAAAACTCCTGTTGCTGTTTTAACTGTCTGTGAATCGGCTGTTTATCTTTAAGTGTAGCATCCCTTCTCTTCTTAAATGCAAGGAGATCCAAAGCTCTAGACGCTTAATAGAAAGACCGAAATAGATGCATCCCTGGAAAACCAATACCCAGTACCAAACCAGCAGATTTTAGTCTTTTGGGGCATAAAGTTACACCTAAATAATATCGTCTATTCGCTTTCTTTGAAGAGTGCAAATCTTCGCATATCTGAATCGTTAACAGTCTATTCCTTAATGATAGAGGAAATTGCGGCGAATTTATTACTCTTTAACAGCACAGCCCAATAAATTATTTGTAAAAATTTTACTGAGGATACGGCGTCCATGTAACGCATTTTTGTGAGTAATGTTTCATCAAGATACAAAGAAAAATTGCTTAAAAGAGACTATCTGGTTATTAGATCAACAACTACATCTGAACCAAATTAAAGTCGCAAGTTTTTTGCTGCCGTATATAGTTGCAACTACGTATCATTTTCTTACTTTGATGACCTGCATGACCGCTGAAGAGATCTTGTTGTACAGATGATGTGTAGACCCAAATGAAATAACAGAAATGCAATTAACATTTTAGTTGCATAACACTGACCAAAGTCACAATTATATACAGGCTACAATGCGATGTAACATCAACACTGAAGACACAACAGTGTAAGAGTTGTTCAAATGTAGTAAAAAGCATAATTAGTGCAAGATGTAATCTACATCCGCTTCCGATATCTTTCCAAATTCGGTTATTCTTCGAAACAGAGATAAAAGAAAACGCAATGCCATGACAGTATATGGGTCTGCGCATTAATATTATCTGAAGAAAACTAATGAAATGTTTATTCTACATAAATGGGTCTAATTCAATGAAAAGTAAAATTCACAGGTGATAGATTTGGACTGAAGAGCACATTTTACGTGTCAAACATTTGTTATAAGCCAAAGACCTGGTCATGTTTGTCTACTCTGTCTATTCTTAAGTTTGAGTTTCGAGAGAGGGTGGTCGCTGTGAACTACGGAAGTTGTATTGTTATGAGCAAGCACCATGTGCTTAAAGCAGTGTCTGTTTTGTCTTACTTAAAATACGAAAACCATCATGACACTCAGCTGGTCTCATCACTGTCATTATTCACCATCCCTTTCAAACGCTGTATCGAAAATTGCCAGAACCATCTTCTTTTCTACCGTTCACGAAATACCATTATGGATAAATTTTTAAAGCAAATAAAGTGGATTAATTTTATAATTTTAAAGGAAAAATGGAAATATGCCGAAACTGGTAGGTGCATTGCTGGGTAACCATCTTGAAAATAAGATAATGAATGTAATAACAGTAGAAGTGAAAATTCCTTTGTTTCACTTTCGTGACAAACGGCACAATACTGTCATTAAGAGGCCACTGGCCATTCTTCTTAATTAAGAAACTATCTTGACCTTTCTTTCACATTAATGTCACTGTTCCTCCGGTTCTTACACACGCTTCAGTTTCAAGCTGAAGATCTGACGATTCTAAAAGATGGCCTGTGAAAGGTGTCAAATTACCATTTTCTCTCCCAGTAAATTTCCAACTCAACTTTTCGAACCTTGGTAATGCTTGTGAATTATACAACACTCACAGAAGGAGCAATGTCTGTACAAGAAACAATCAGCCAAGTAAAAAGTATTTGGCTTGAAAGAAATTCATTACATTAACAGCTATTAATAAAAATGAACAAAGGTATCAAATGTTATTATTTGAAAAAGCAAAGAGATGTTATTTATAGTCGTGTAAATATATGTGAATCGTGAGCTTAAAAAGTGCATGTTTTATTGAACAAATAGGCGAATGGTTGGGAAGCTAATAATTATCTAATTCAGAAATGGTCTATTTAACAACGTTTCATATTATGACATTTTATGCGAAATGGAATAAGAAAACGGTGCAATTGCTTTAAAAAATGCTAAAAAGAGCAAAAGGACGATTTATTATTCCTGTACACTAAACTAGTTGGTACACACCAGGTATTAGATGTATCACCCGTAGTGAAAGTTATAGTTATAGGTGAATGCACTTGAGAATTTGCAGACCGTCAGGTTGTTGAATTGGTACCTTGTACTTGTACCTGACTTTTTCCTCAAATGATAGTTTGTCCGGCTAACCAGTGTGAATTTTTTTTTGAGCAGTAGGTACAAACAAATGTAGAAAACATACCTGTTGATGGACCTCCACTTCGTTTTAGAATTCATTTGTATATTATGCATAAAACTTTACCGTTTAAGCAGACTCTTTAGCTCCACACAGCACTTTGGCCTTAGTATCAAATCGATCGCTTTACTGTATATATCGTGAAGGCAATTATGATCTCTGCGCTTGTTACCATGCGACACTTGAAAAAAAATTTACAAAAATTCTAATTTACTCTCTTTGTTATCTTGTTATAGATGTACTTCTACATTTAACAATTAACAGTATTTATACGGTGCCGAGCTTTTTCTCAAAATTTATTAAAATTTAACACATATGTTCTACAGATTTATATGACACATGTTTTTAACAAACATTTGACCTTCTACTTTTAAGGCCTGTTTAGATTGCTTATGTCGAAAAACAACAGTTGTGTTGTTTAGTCTTACAAATAAGTAATTTTTCATTTATGTCTTAAGCTTTTAAGCATTAGAAAAACGCCTTAAGTTCTTAAAGCAAGAGACAAGTTACCTATCAAATGCCATCACTTCTTTCAATTATTAAGTAGATGATAAAAAGACATCCATGCTTTTGCTCTATTATAAAAATGGTGATTGATGAGTATCGCAAAATAAGAGTGAAGACAAATAATCAAGCAAGTAATATTTTCTCTGCCATTGTTGAAAGGACAGAAAAGACAACCCTAAAAGCTATTGTCTCGTATCCAGCTATACGTTTTAAATAGCAGCTAAAAGTTGGGTACTTTGTTAACAATGAAAGCAAAAGTTTTTTATGAAATAACTAATGTTTATGTAACTAAATTATAAACTGTAATGGAGCGATACCGCACCGCTATCTTTTACGCGAAGAAACCCATTTAGATTTGCATACTTAAAGTTATGCGCTTAAGTCAGTCATTCGCGTACACATTATTACGTGCAATTTTGATTACAACGTACCGTACCGCACCGAAATAATAAATCCTAAATGTTATAAATAGCCTTGAAGCAAAGAGTTACTTTCGTCCGTCTCTTCAGTATTGCTTACATAACTCTACTTTTCTGGAGAACTAGTCCAGATACATTATTTTTAGCAGTATATATACACATACATGCCAACAAATAGAGTTGTCACTGTAAGTAGTGACAAACACTAATAACTAAAAAATATTCTAAGTCCTTAACACTTATAACACATTGTTTACCAATTGTAGAATAGGGAAATTCCGGTATTGGCAATCCCACTATCATCTTTCAACAATAAGTCTTAGGCATATGTAAAAAAACAGAACAAACAAAGGAAAAATTATGATTACTCTTATCATTATCTTGAGCATGTGTTACACCAAGAAACGAATGCACAACAATTATTTCTTCATCACATAATTATTGCTTTCTAAGCGCCATTGCTTAAGGAAGGGTAGAGGGAGAGGATCATTTGGTATGGGAAGAGATGAGGTATGTGATCGAAGATCATGCAACTACTAAAGCATCATTTCAGAAAAAATCCTTAATTCAAAATTTATTTTAACGCTACAATTAAAAAGATCCTTGAGGGTTAAAATTTTTCAAACGATCCTTGTTTTTCATGTTTCATCTCGAAAAAAAACGTTTCCGCCGGTGTGAACAGGAAAGGAGAAGAGTATTATTCTCACATATAAAGAACAATTATGTCACTTATCCGTCCAAAAGAAATAATATTGAGGAAGAAATCTGTTTTAAATTAAATTTTTGAGGCGATTTATATTTGGCTGCTCGATTAGCAATCACCTACATGCTTATGACATCTGCTCATTTGCGTCGTGGTTATATTTTGCCATATAATTGCTATACCGTTAAAGACCCATATCATTTGCCTCCGCTGCATTGAATCGAAGATATTGTATTTTTTACCAGCTACTTTAAATTTTATATCAAATTGATATTAAATCAATAGGGAGAAAGCTCTAGCTTTTTTAAATTTGAGAATGTACTTTGTGTATTATTCATTATCTGAACTTGATTTCAATAAGTTTAATTTTAGGCAGCTGAATCCTGAAATATATAACTTAACTTACACTGGAAAAAAATATAAAAAATATGCGAAAATAATAGATTGTCTTTAGTATAGACTAAGTATGATATGAGTTCTTGAAAGCATAACCAAAATCTTAACAATTCAGTTATTAGCATTAAAAATATGTACAACAGTATTTCATCACTGAACATGACCACTAAGGTAATATTAAAACATAAGGGAAATAGAAAGCCCAGTGAAAGGTTAGAATATGCAAAAACAACATTTCTTTTAGATTTGGTCTGAATATGAACCATCGTTTTCGTAAGTACTTCATGCATACCTGCTAAAATTACTTTTCAGGTCACATTAGGTTCAAGCGTTAACTGAAGATTTAATAAAAAGAGTGAAAATAATGTCTTAATTTTGTTGTAGTCCAACTTGCATCTTTTGTAATAATTATTGCTTTGGATATAGAATATAGTCAATCAAGTATAACTAATCTATTTGCTTTCAAATGATCTTTATGTGAGCGTCTGTTGTCAGAATAAAATATCACCAATTTGTGCCTCAGAGATCAATCCTGAAGTAAAAAGTAAAATTTCAATAGTCTTTCTTGCCCAGTGTGAAAATATTCAAGCCAAAGATTTAGGACTACATACGTCATTTTAGTCACAATATTCAATGCTATTTAAACATTTATGCATTTTCCTCTATTTTATTCCGAGTTATGAGCGAACAATATTTCTTCTCGAATATTGGAAGCAGTCTATATGACCACTTATCAGGTATTTTCGGCACGAAAATTGGAATATTACGATAATCACTTTTTTATACTTAAATGCTCAATTAGCTGTTTACACATATATCTGTTGAATTTTAAACAGCATCACTCTGCGCATCTCATTTCACAAGATGTGGAAAACGATCGTGATAACTTTTAATATATAAAAGCCTCACCTTGTAGAATATTTATACTTTGACCACACTGAAACCAAAATATTTACATCCAACAAGAACTTATTTCTCAAAGCAAAATATTTAAAACTTGGCCAAAATATAATACTTGAAAATAATTTTCTCCATTTTAGAAAAGTTTGTGCCTGGTTTTGTTTTTTTTTCTTATTCCGAAACCCTTCTAAAGAACTTTTTTTTTAGTTCCACACATTTCTAGAAAAAAACATAGCTTTGTTGCTTAGTCTACGGAACGGCCGAACCCTCCTCTACCACCACCTTCAAGCAAGAATGGTGTGTAACTGAAAGTGATAATTTATTTGAACATTCAGTGTATTTAAAACGATACTGTAAGATTTTGCATCCACCCATCGTTCTTATAAACCAACGCAAGTATTTCACTGTGATCAGCGTATTTGACTTATGTAAATAAAGTCCATATCATTCAGTAATGCACAGTGTGGCTGCTGACAGACACGAAAGGCTTGTGAAATGCTGCTGCGGCGCTTACGTGTTGCATATCTTGATACAAGTTACTGTTTTTTGCTTCGCGTTTCGATCATGAAAATGAAAACACAGGCAAAAACAAAAGGCAATGTGCACAACTTCGGTCAAGTACTACATATGCGCGGAATTTGGAAGTCCTAAGGTCAGTTAGGCTAGAGGAGTAAAGACAAAATGATGGACCAGTAAAGAGAAAAAAGGCCCAAAACATCGGCCCGTGCAACTTATATGTGCTCTTTGTAAGTCTTCGACTTGCACGTGTGAAATGTACCATATTGAATATAAAAGAGACATTGCTTCATCTGCCAAAACCAAAGATGGTATAAATAAATTAAGAGCAAAATTTAAAAATTATATAAAACCATGGTACCATAGTTTCTCGTCTTTATTTCCAATGTAGTATTGTCCTCAGGTTCCAGATATAAGTGGTACCAGCTGCTTGCTCCGTTGGTGTTCAATAGCCAACCTCTTCGGCGGTTCGGTCTGTGATGTTTTTACTGGGGATTCCGCAAAAATAGTATTCATAAAAGAGAGGAACTTCTTTTTAAAATATGCTCAACAGCCAACCTCAACGGCGGTTCGGTCTGTGATGTATAATACCTTTCTTCTCCGCAGACCCACCGGAAGTTCTACGAAAATAATACACATAAAGGATCGGAGCAACCTATCCGCTCTGTGGTTATACATAACCAATAGATCTCACCAGAGGTCAGATGTTTTATAGATAGGTAGGTATATCGATAGATAGATAGATAGATAGTTAGATTGATAGATAGATAGATAGATAGATAGATAGATAGATAGATAGATAGATAGATAGATAGGTAGATAGATAGATAGATAGATAGATAGATAGATAGATAGATAGATAGATAGATACATAGATAGATACATAGATAGATAGATAGATAGATAGATAGATAGATAGATAGATAAATAGATAGATAGATAGATAGATAGACAGGCAGATATGGATTTTATTCATTCCATTATGCAACCGTACAGTTGAATTATATATAACATTAATTATCCATTTACTGTGCATAAAACACTGCATATAATAAGATAATCGTAATAGTAAAAAAAGTGTTCTCCGTTCATTTTCTAGAGTTCATACTTTTTTATCATCATTTTTTAAAGTTATGATTAGATATTTTACAAAACATTTATGCGTAATTAAGCATTATTACTAATAGTTGTATAGGAAATAAGGTATAAATTAGTTTTATATCTGTTTTTTTTTATTCTGGTAGTATATATATATCATGGCTTTTCTGATATCATGCCCATGCACATTCTTGGATGGCAGAAGCTTGTGGAGTATATTTGTTTCACAGAGATTACTTTTGATCATGGATTTGCACATATTGCTTCTTCTTTGCTGTAGGGTTGATAGACCCGCTTTCTCAAGTGCTTGGTCGTATCACATTTCTGGGAAAATAATCATGAGGGCTCTTTTCTGCATTTTTTTCAATTGAGTCAGTTTGGCTTAGGTTGATACTGGAAGCCCAGACTTGGCAGCAGTATTCAAGGTGAGGGCGTACTCTGCCTTTATAAACTATTGTCATGAGTCATGTCTTTTTCACTGGCTTTTGCTTTTTGGAGTTGTTTGATCAAATATATTTTTGATCTTGTTTTTGCTGTTATATGGTTCATATGTTGTGTCCATTTAAAGTCGTTTTGGATCCTTATTCTGACTAGATTTGTTGTCACAGTTCGTTGTATTTGTCTGCTGTCTATCACAAGTGGGTTGAGGTTTGGAGGGGTTTTATGCTGATATCAACATTTTATAAGTTTTTTCGGTGTTTATTTTCATATCTTTTCTTTCAGTCCATTTGCATATTCATCTACAGCAAATTGCACGCTGTTGGTTTCAGAGCCTCAATTAATAATTTCGTATGTTGTTCCGTCATGAACGTATTTTTTATATTGGTGTTACGGGTTTTAAGTCGTTGATCATAGCTATAAAGCCCTCCATGCCGAAGATGGTTCCTTGGGGAAGTGCTCCATTTAGTGTGCTTTCCGATGAAAGTGTCGAATTTACCTTGGCTCTTTGGGTACGTTTGATGGGGAATGATCTGATCCAGTTCGTGGTGTGTTGTGATGCTCCTAGTCTGTGCAGTTTTCCTATCATAAATAACATTGTGATTAACCCTATCGAATGCCTTTGAAAAATCGAAGAAAATCCCTCTGATAGATTTTCCTTCGTCAAGGTCTTGGTGCCATTTATGCATCAGTTCAATTAGTAGATGTGCTGTGGAGACTACTTTCTTGTTACCAAACTGAAGGTTTTCTATATTGTTCGAAATTTCTCGCCTTAATGAAGTGATCACTATTCGTTCTAATTCTTTATTCACCACGTTGCTTGCTATGTTAAGAAATTATGCTTACAGCTGTATGTCTATAGTTTGTGCGTATCCAGATGTACTAGAAAATGCAATATTTCAGAGTGAGCACAAGTTATATTCAAACAAAATGGCGCGTTAACCACCAAGTGAAATCTCAACAGCGTATTCACTGGGTGTAAAGGTTCAGAAATACTTAGTTTGGATGACACTGGTGGGCGATAATATAAGTACGGGACATTGGCGCTAATAAACCTAATCACACTGGGTGTTTCGAATAAAATGCGCAAGAATTTTGAATTTCCAATGTTCACCTCGAACTGGGAACCTTACGCTTCATAAGCGAGTGTGCAAACCACTAACCCAAAAGCTGCAACTCATGGAAACAGCCAAGCACAAATGTACATGTAGTTACATGTTTGTATATACTCATTTTCACAACACCAGCTTCACGACACAAGGAGCCGAGAAAAAATGAAATAAAATGGCTGTTAAAAACACGATTGCTCTTTGGTGCAATAGAGATTTGACATTGAGAAAGGTGCATTTTGGAAAAAACCTGTGATCAAAGGATCAAAGAATATAAAAACGCAATGCAGTTGACCAAAAAAAAAAGAAAAAAGTCCAACGTATTACTCGTACCAGGGGTAGTTTTTATTTTCTTTCGTCGACGCTGTTGTGAACATTTGCGGCGCTCGAGCCTTCGGCACTTGCGTTTTAACACACTGCTGTTATACACACGCATATATATATATATATATATATATATATATATATATATATATATATATATATATATATATATATATATATATATATGCAATTGTGTCCTTTTCTTTTTGTTGTGCCACGCATTTATCAAAGCGCAAAAGCATACTTTATCTGACTTGCTGGTCCGTCTTCCCTCCCCACGTATATTGTTTTGCGTTCTTTTTTCTTACGTAACGGTTAATCACAACAATTTAAAATTTCACACAGCTACATTATACACATTGTAAGATCACATGGGCAGTTGTTAATGACTTTTTGTGTAGCTGATAAATCTCGAAAAGATTTGCTTAAAATCGTTCAAATCGCATCTCTGAACGTCTAAAAGTGTAGAGCTTTCGGAGGGCTTACAGCTGCCCCACTCTTCGAAACATTCTCTGGAACTTTGCTCGCTTCGCTCGCTATTTTCGGCGCTTCGCACTGAAGATATCACAGATTTTTCGGTCGATTTCGACAAGGCTGAGAATGACCCCTGTTATACAAAACAGTGTACGAACGTTTTAAAATAAAATACCTGGACAATAGGCCCGTTAATAGAGATTTTTCTTCTCGGGTTCCAAATGAGCGCAGGAGGGCCTCTAGTATATGAAACTTGTACTTAAAATTTGGCCGAAAAGTTTTGACATTCCGACAGGATTGGGTTGTGATAAACGTAAGAGTTAATAATACAGAAAAACCTTAGCTCCGAGTCAATTCTTCCAAACACTGGGTATATCTCTCTGTCAAAGCTGCGACGCCTTCCATTGTTCGGCTAATAGGGGTCAATTTCATTTGGTCTGAGGCATGAAACCTGCATACTGTTCCCAATTATTCAAACATTTACATAAAGCTCATGGCCAGTACTCCGGTTTGTACAACAGGCACAATTTTTAATGGGTTGCATATCTTTTACTTTTTATTTAAGAAAAATTTGTGCACAACACTTAGCTTCCGCACTCACCTGTCAGATGTTTACTTTCCGACCTTTAAATGACATGTGACCTAAGTCAAGTAACCAGAAACCTAAATAAAAGGATTATAGATTATCTTAAAAGTGTATAGTCAAATAATTGATTGATGTAGAATTTGGCATAAATTAACTTAGCGCACCCACAGTATTTAACTTTTAAAAAAATCCATGCTATTTGAAATATCAGTTCAAAAATTTTTTGGCGGGTAATTACAGAATTTATTGTAACTTTTTCACGTAATAAACTGTGCTTCCTGTATACAAACGAATGTCAATTATTGCAGGAGATTTGTGTTATTTCCGTATTGTTTCTTTTAAAGAAAGCACAGAAATTGTATGTCATTACCGTTGTATTTTGAGAGCCTTTAGCAAATACCAAAAAAGACCTGTGGGTCGTTGAATCTCGCACAAAGTCGCCACAGGGATGCCACAAAGCGAGCGCAGATGACTTGCATATTGTTATGTAGCGAGGAATTGAAGCGGTAGGTCGAAAACCTTTACCGTGAAAAATAGAAAAATCATATATTACTATTAACAAGGAAGCTATAAAAGATGCAGAGTAATATTTAAAATAGTTTTTAAAAGCTCAGGGGATGGCTTATTAACTTTGATGGTTTGTTGAAAAATTATAAGTGCGATAGAAGAAAGCGTGGGGCAATTAAATAGTAGGTCGAAATTGGTTACATTTTTAACGTGTCAACTGACTCTATAACCATAACTGTTGTTCTAAAAGGTATTTTAATTTAATTATATGGCTTCTTCCAATTACCCAAAGAACATAACTGCAAAAGAAAGACTGTTTCGGTGCGATAGAGGATTATTGTAATTATAGCTAATTTGGATCTGCTGTTCAGTTGCATGTTCCATGTCGATTCCCTCGTACAGGCTAAGCGATGAATGTCGGAGTTCTTTGGCCACTGTTATTCTTAATGTACACAAACGACGTCATGTCCCGACTTGACTAATATCGGAGGAGGTTGGGGCTGGTATTAGGTCTACCAATCTGAATTCAGTCAAACCTGGTGTCTAGCTTTTATGTATAATGTTCTAGAACTGGTGAAGTTTTTGGTGACCTTTCGTCGTTGTTTAGGGTCACTGCGTGACTTTGAAATTTTACGAGGGATTTCCTATACCGAGTTTTTATTAAGCCTTAAAACGGGAGTCCTAATGCGTTTAGTATCATTTGTGTAGGTGAAAGAGACATCTGGACAATTGCTGTTCTAGGAATCCCTATTCCCCAAACCAGATGGCAGTTCGGTCGGGGCATCCGTGTTCCAGCGGACACATTTCTTATTTGACATCTTTCAACTTCCTAGTTATTTTGTAGAAAAAACAAGTGTCTGAAAATCTATCTCATTTACTGGTAAGACATGTATACCTTTCAACTTAAAATAATTTTCCGCTTTTTCTGTTGAGAATCGCGCCACAAAAATGGACTTTCCACTACCAATCTTGTTACGTTCTCAATGAAAAAAATTGACCAGACTGGGCGAGAGGTTTACAAAACGAAGCTATCGTTGCTTCTATGGTCACATTCTTAATTACTGAAAACAAGCGAGTGATTATGCAGTGACAGCATTTGTTAACAAGTTTGTTTCTTTTCTTTCGGTAGTCGGAAACATACTGCTGGATGGCGTAACAGTGCACATTTATAGATAGAGTGTGTTAATATTGACCCGGTAGAACGGATATGAAGCTGCTGGGGATCCTTCGGCTTACAGTACAATGGTCATTACTTAACATCTGCCCCGGAATTCACAAAAGCTAACTCTCCAGTTAACTGTATATCATACAAAGGAAATCAGCCGATTTTAAGTTAGCTAAACTACGCAAACAATTTTTACAAGAATATGTTTTCACTGAAGAGTGTGATTTATTAATTAACTTTCGAAAGTTCTGTTACCTACTGCACAGTTGACTTTTGTGAATATGGCCCCCGATGGTTCTGTTCTGAAAGTAAAGTTTCATTTAAAAAGTCTTTGGCATCACATAAAAGTACATAATATTTTAAACATGCATTTTTGGCCTGATCCGTCAGTACATTTTGCATTCTTTTTCAGAATTCAGACTATGCAATCATTTGAATTTTTTAATGAAACTAAGTTTTCTTGTATGATTTTCAGGTGAAAGCGAAAAAAAAAAAAACATAATTTTACATAGCGTCATATGTATTTATTAGTATTGCTGATTCATTTGAGCCTAAAGTCAAATTCCATTGAAATGCGTGATTGTGAAATGTTGCTTCCTCCAATTACCGTCTCTTCCTTGAGCTTTTGTGGATTTCTGTGTACTGTTTCGTTATCTCCTTATGTTAGTGATACCTGTTGATGCTCAGCCAGATGCCTGCAGTATGTCGCATTAATGGCCATGTGAGTCAGATAATCTCTGTAAACTGAATTTCATTGTTGGATCTGGAACTAGACAGCAATAATTTGGGGGAATTGCTTCGAGAGTTCAAGGAATCTGCATGGGAATGTGGTATTCATGGCACACAGTTCTTACATTTGATTAAATAAACGTAGTCTCTTGTGGTGATCAGAATTTGATTGTTATCCGGACGGATATAGTTTTCACTCTGTCCGTCTATCCATCTGTGCACTGTCAATCTCACGCGCCTACAGCCCACATCAGTGGATGGTTTCAGTTAAGATCTTACCCAGGGCTGCTCCTAAGCATTCCGCAGTGCAGTGGCCAGGATTCGACCGGATCCGAGCAAAATTGACGAAATGGCAATAATTTAAACCATGTAGAAACTGAATAAGGACCTAGCATAATACGTCTCAGTCTCACGCGCCTACAGCCCACATCAGTGGATGGATTCAGTTAGGATTGTACCCAGGGCTGCTGCTAAGCATTCCGCAGTGCATTGGCCAGGATACGACCGGATCCCAGCAAAATTGACGAAATGGCAACAATTTAAAAAAAAATGCAGAACCTGGATTAGGACTTCACATGAAGCAACAATGTCTGGTCGCCGTATCGATATTATCTTACACCAAACCCACCATGTACCACTGGCTCTACGAACCTCTTCTTCACTGACCACAAGGCTGTATGGTGTCCTTTGGAACAGTTTTCAAGAGGAACTTTATAATCAGGTGTACAATTTGGGCGAACCCGGCGGATTCATGCTTCTCGAGCATCTAGTTATTGGAGCGTTATAAATTTGTTAAGTTAGTCAAGCCACTGTACCGCGAAAACGTTTTAGTGCTACCTGTCTGCAGAGTTGCGAGAGGTCTGTGTTATCAGAAGATACATAGGTGGTATTTTTCGTATTCTTTCTCAGTGTTGGCAATATTAAAATACCTTTTACGTGAAAATGCCAATTGTTTAAATTTGGCTTACAGGGCGGTTAAATATCTTAATATTATATCCTTTGAAAAAAAACTTACATCAAGCTCTGGCGTAGAAATCCCCTTGTTGTACATTTCAGTATTGTTTCAATCAAACGTGAAGAAGCAACATTCAACATTGATAATTGCGCCAACAAAACCAAAGCCGTTGGGCCTCGGTCGCATTGGCCCACGAAAGTTTTGCTCATCAGATTTTTTTAACCAATATGTTGGCTCAACTTTATTTCATCCACGTGAAAGATAGTGTTCGGTGGCCCATTGTTGACACACTTATTCCTTATTTTCTTTCCAAGCCCGGTAATAAAATTAATTAATGGAGTGTTTAATTGTGCCATGAAATAGAATTTTCAGCGACTTTTCTGTGTACATTTTTGCGCTTTCCAAATTCCGATTATTCGCTTCAGATTTTTAACTTTCTTTCTTCATTTTTGCAAATGGTTGTATTTCTGGTGAGCGATGTAATGTTACACACCAACACCGGGCCATTAATGGTGTGCAACGTTGGCCCGATGTTATTTCCCTACATTGGACCAACGTTGTTTGCCAGTAGTGTACCAGCGTGGCTTTACCAACATTATAAATCTGTTGGGAAAGAGTGTTGGCCCGATTTGCCTTTTTCTGCCATTGGCTCAACGTTACGCAACCAACATTGGTCCAACATTGCTTTAGTATGGTTGGCCTAGATAGTTTTGCCCAGCGTCGGACCAGCTGTGGCACGCCAGTTGACAAGGGTTCCAACTATGTATCAGCTTATGACGCGTTGGACATTGTGCCATTGCTGTTTGAGCTGTCGAAATATTTAATATTATGTGTAAGATGAAATAACGTTCCGAGGTCGCTTGACGTGGGGCAAATGTTATGGGGAATAAAAATATTGTTTGGTGTGAACCCTGTAAAATATTACAGTGCTTTCTAGCTTGACGACCGTGAAATAGAAGCCGATGCTTAGGTCTTCTTTCTGTCAAAATAAATGGCACTCGCTGGAGTTAAACGTGATGTTCCTCCCCTTACAATCAGTGACAGCTAACAAGCTCGTGCGACTCCCAGACGGCCTAGTTGTTGACATTGCTGGAGCCAATAATGCCTCTGGTGTGTCAAAAGTTGCAGCACGGTGTGAATGCTGATCCAGCTGAGCAGGCATATCACTCATAGCTAGGCTATTCTGCAAGCAGTCCAAACCTTGTCGGTCTTCAAACCCGTAGTTCCATGACTGTATTTCAGCTGGCGACATCTAGCCGATACGATAAGCTGTAGGAGTTGGCCTCGTTTATTTCTGGGTCTCTGAACGACAGGAATCTCGGATAATGTATTAGTTTGTGTAGTTAGCGGTTTTCTGTTGCGCCCTTAGCCCGACCCTGTTTCTTCTGTATAAATGCAGTTCTTTGGAAACCCAGTCCACATAATTATCTTTGCAGCGAATTTCTGCCTGGAACTGCATAAATATTTTGGCATATCCCCACCCTAAACCACCCTACCACAACGAAAACAACTCTTGCTCGTGGAAATGTTTGCTAGAGTGTTGATCGAGTATCGTTTTGGCGCATCTTATTTCAGTTACATACACGTGATTTTCCAGTTAGCATCTTGACCAGAAGATGTTTGCTAGTTTGGCATGTTTTGTTTAGTCATCCATCACTAAAGGATTTCTTGATTATTAGGAAGGAAATCTTTCTTAATTTGCTGCAGTTAATCTGTTGCTTGCCGTGTGTAATGCTGTAACTGGTAACGAGGTTTTGGAATTCATAACCATAGCGGCCTGTCGTCATTCATCTATGCCTCTATGTACTGGGACACTTCTCGAAGTGTATAAACAAAAACTTATCTAGTATTTGCTCTTTGAACTTTAATCTTTGGTATGCAGCGTAATGAACGGGCTACATTACCGAGGTATGTAACATCGGCATAGCTGGGCTTTTGTCCATGATAATTTACTTCAAAGCTCAGTCATGTATAAATCAAGACAGAGAATAACATTGACTCGGCTAATGGTAGCTCTGTTGCCGTGGGAGCGACCCAGAGCGATTGTTAGCTCGCAGCTAGGGCATTGTACATTCAGCAAGGGTAATTTCACTAAGTGTCCGAACTTTCCCTCAAGTTTTACGTGCCCTGTGAAATAAAGATATTTACCCCCGTCTTGAAGTGTGTGTACCTCTTATTTTCATGGTTAGCTCTCATGTACTTAAGTACGTTCAGATTAAATCATGTTCACCGTTATGCTAAGGATTTGCTCTCGCTGACTCTGCCCCCCCTTCCCCTCCCAACGCGATGCCCCCATCCCGCTTCACCAAGTGTTCGAAAACAGGCGCAGAGATTTGTATATTTTGCCAATGCACTTTGGCATTACTTGCTCAGCACAAAAGAATTCGTTTATCTTTTAGAAATGGGTTAACATACTTTGATATTTTGTATAATAACACAAATAGTACAGTATCGTTGCATGACGAGATATTCCTATCCGGTAAAGGGGATTTATTTCATGCATCTCTTTCTTGAAGGTGTTGGTGATGTGCCGTGAGTAATATGACTCTGGGGAGCTTATTGTTAGATAATGGACGCTATTGTCACGCGTTTGCTTTGAATATTCACAGGGACAGGACTTGTATGCCCAGGGCGATTTTCTACAGACTTCAGCCTTCCTCTGTCATTCTTGCGAGCTCCCCCCCCCTCCCCCCACTCCTCCACCCCAGTCCTTTAAATATGGTGTAAGGAAGACAGGTATGGAAAGACAACGCCATGTTAAAAGCCGTAATTACCTGATTGTGAACATTCATTGTAGTCTCGTAAAAGCCTGTCCTTGTTGGTCATTTCTTGTGTTGAATTACCAACTTTTGTCATCTTCATAAGCACCCTTGGCTATAAATGTAAAGACACATCTCTAATAGAGGGTTTACTTTAATGAAAGAAAGCTTGACATGGCGACTGTTTAACTTGGCTGTGATGAAGGTCTTTAAAAGAGGCCCTGATACAAAGTTTGAATAAACACGGGCCAAAACACTACTGTTTCGAATGAAAATCTTGCCGTTGCCTTGGTGATAATCCATACCGGTTAGTTTTCAATTTGCTGGTGCAAGGTTGCTTGCCGTCTGACAAAGAAGGGAATAATTGGGAGAAAATCCAGCTGCTCCCCGGCATTCCTGTCTCGAGTGCTGTCATTCTAAGACTTTTTCCCCGAGTTTGTTTACGCTGGTGGGTGTGGACGGAAACATTTGCGTACGTTGCTGGTGTACTGCAGTTCTGCGCAGTAGTAAAGTAACAATAACGAGTCGGAAAAAATTCTATCGGCGTAAAAAAATCAGGACCTTTCATCCTGCCAATCGTTACGTTTTGCAGAATATCCATGTATCACGATGCCGTAATGTTTTGAGGGCACTTACTTGTGATATATATGATCGCTTGGGGCCGGGAAGTGTGCCAGACCTGACAAGTTTGTATACGTTTTTCTGCCGCTTGGTACTGACCTTTTACATGTAACTACTTTCCAGATGTTAAGCAGTTAGGTACTTGAGAAACACAGCCATGATGTATTAGCACTAATTAGTTGAATGGGGGGAGATTGGTTGTGGAGAGTGAACTGCTGCATTGGTTTCAGACGAACACTTTAGGAGAGGTGAGGAGAGGAGGCGAGGCTGTACGATCGCTTTGTGTGCTTGTGTGTGTGTGTGCCAAAGCAAGGCCGTTATCACCAGGCTGTTCTAGCACTGTTATTGTTGCCGTTTCATTTCGTGCCTGTGTGTACTCATACAAGCAACTGCTCCTCGTTAAAGAGCGAAGTAGGCAAAAGTACGTCCTCAGTATTTTGGATCCAGACCGACAGTAGCCCAATCACTTAAAGTATTGCATTTATTGCGGATCTGAAGCGTTTATAATATGGATATGGTTCAGTGATGGCATGTTGTGCCTGACATAAAAACTGAATTTTAATTTTTGAAGGCGTTTCGTGCAGTGTAGTTGACGTCACAGGCATGGGAATATTGACTTCTGGATAAGGATTGTTTGTATGTATGCCCTTTTATTTTAGGCATGAATATATGAATGCATTTATGGTTTGTTTAATAGTAATGTCAATCTGTTTTGCACGTCCATCGATATAACTCATTAACTGGAATAAAAATGTGAATATTTGTTCCTATTGTGTCCCATTGGTATCCATTTACACTTGTCCGAGCTCAAATACTCCGGTAAAGATTTTCCATGCCGTTGCCCCTGCTTAGTAAATTGACAGAGATTCCAGGGCAATGAATGTGTAATTTCATTATTTACCGTGCTACTGCAGATGAGCTATTTGTTGATTAACACCTACATATTTGCTCGAGCCTCGAGTGCACGTGTTTCGTTTTTTTTTTTTTTTTTTTTTTGGGTTGACGAAAGTTTATGCACAGTCTCATGACAGGTGGTCCATCTCTACATCACAGCATTAAAGATAACAAAAAAAAAGAGAAAAGTGATTCGGGGTATTTTCTTTACACCAGAGCTGATGGAGAGGGAGCCAGGGAATTTACACGAATAAATTTTGGAGGATACTACTGGTTTTTCTAACCTCGTCCGTAGCAAGAGCTCGGACAGAACAGTTTTTATCGCATGTCGTCAAAATAACGCATAGTATCAGATCCTTGCAAAAATAACTCCCTTAAGTTAATTAATGATATTAAAAATATTGTGTGATTTTACATCCGATCGGTTTTCCAACTTGGCGTCACTCAAGACGTTGTCATAGGTTAGTTTGTTCTCCTGGGTTGCAAAACGACGGTAAGGATTCGTGCTCTTCACAAGATTCTGCCCCGTTGCTTGACCGATTGCTGACCTCGTTAATGACAACACACTTATGATGTGACCATATTTAGCGCCACAATATATGATTACTTGACTTTGTTTCTGATATCAATATTTTCCTGTAACCACACGGTTTGCCTTTTGTATGTTGCAGATGTTACGCGGCTATTTCAGTGTTATGGACGAAAGCACTTCTACCCGTGATGCATTAGCTTAAAGGGATATAAAAATCGAACTTACAAAGAGAAAAAAAAGAACAGCTGTTTTTGATGTTGAAGCAGTACATCGAGCTTATGAACCACCCCGGATAGATTTAACGTTGTCGCCTGGATACTTTCCTTGTCGTGATTTTGGATTAAGTGTGTATTTATTGTAAGTATTGAATATATTTATCGCTTTCTTTTCTGGATAACACGATACTTTCCTGTATAAAATGCCGTAGTGTTGTATTTTTTTGTTAATCATCGCAAAAATATGGTGTGCAAAATGCCGGGTTGAGAAAGTTTATGAAAATACGCGTGCCACAGCTTTTAAAACATTCCACAGCCGGAAGGCCCTACATATACAGGACTGTTGCCATCTTTTCAAAAGAGATATGTTCACCAGTCGAGATTCGAGTTCGCCAGGTGCGCTAATTTCATACGTAGTTCTTTTATTCACCAACAACTTGTAGTCTTCAAATTCACGATGAAAAAAAAAAAAACGCTATTTTCCCCCAAGTGGTTTGAATAAAAGCAAACGTGTTGAACCGATTAGAACTTATTACGTAGTTACATAAACTGAAGTATCCTGTTTGCAGAGCTTGCAACATATTTATTCAAAAAGTTTTGCATCTGCGCTGAATTAGTATGTTTTTTGTTTTTGTTTTTTTTTTTGTTTTTTTGTTTTTTTTGTTTTTTTTTTTAGCAAGCATTTTATTTACCAGGTAAAACAAGTGTAAAGTATTACTTGATGTGTAACTGTCAGAAACACCAGCAGCAACTGGTAGGGGATATCGGACCGAGCTCGACGGACTTACGTAAAGGCTTGTAGTGATTGGGCAAGCTGTATGTTTTCCACGTTCACCAGTGCCAGGAATTTCTGGGTTTTGTGATGGGCTAAGAGAGGGTGTCATTATTAAGGGAACCCCATCATTGTTAGCGCCTATTGCCTATTTAATGGAGCGGACGATGAGCCTTTGATACAAATTACATAAAACTAGATTAAGTTGATCGGCGTATACTGTATACATGTTTTGTCTGATAGGGCCTGGTGAAATTTGGAAGAGAAGATGCTGTATATTGCCAGTGTACGAAATGAAGCAGAATGTGGAAATGGCCCACCGGGTCATCCCGATTAAAGATGAAATAGATAGAGCTAGTTGGAGATGGTCCGAAAAAATATTAGTGGATACCACGTCGTATATAAATGCATTTACATTTCATCAAAATCAGTTCCTATGATTTAGTTGAATATTGTTCACAAGATCCATAAGACGTATTCATACGAATGTGTGGAAATTAAAGATACCGGCAGCGACTTTAAGAGGTCATGAGAGGTCACAAAAATCTTGTCAATTCTAGAGGTCATTCTTGAGAACACGAACATCGAGTTCCATCAAAATAAGTTCACACGCTTTTGTGGAATCAATCACAAGTGCACCCACACATTCGGTAGTGTTCAAATGAAAATTCATAGTCCAGCGATGGCCTTGACTAACGCGAGAAATCATCCATTTGAACACCCAAATCGAGTTCCATCAAAATCCGTGCACAGGCTTTGGCAAAATCGTCTTCACAAGGAGAGTGTGACGTACGGACGGACAAACTTGACGAAAGAAAATGCGCAAAACTAAAAGAACTGTAAATTTATTAAATATGCAAAGATATATAAATAAAATGAATGCCTCTAAATATCTGTAGTGAAGTTGAGATTGCCCGAGCCAATTTGACATTACCAAAGGGCCACCGTTAATTTCGCCACTGTGTTGTATGTCAGTTGTTCTAGATTTGTATATCTCGTTTAGTTTTTGCTTTTTTCTTGCGAAAGATTTAGTAACAGGCTATATTCTGGTGTGCAGTATTTCGGGATTTTTCGGGAGTTATTGGGACTGCTGCGTTGCTCAGCCATTGACCAAGGATTTCTGATAACTTTCGGTGAATAGAGTTCGCTAGCCTGGTTTGGTTGAAACCACCATACTCTTAACCCGCAGCCGTGCGTTTTTATTGCCACTTTAGACACCCGCATATCCGACGAGGTTTTAGCGTTAATGAAGTCGTGATTAATTATGCATATCCTGATATTTCGGCATCCATAAAGTCACAGGGTGAATGTACTCTGGTTAAAGGCAGGAGTGAGAAAACCCGGGTTGTCCCTTTCTCTATGACTTCTTAAAATCCTTTTATTTTTATTTTCTATTATTATTATTATTATTATCATTATTGTTATTGTTATTATTATTATTGAACATGGGATAACCATTTAAACGCTTTTTATGTGCTTGTTTCAATCGAGGATTAAAACAGGTGTTGTTTTTGTTGTTGAAAGTGTTTTTCTGTTCCTTTGAAGATGCATTTAATTTTACTGCTCAGTGTTTCTAATTAATCTTCATGCCTTCAAGTCACGCACTCGCCGCTGCATTTTGCATGAAAAATGTGACTTGCAAAAGTGTTGGCAATAATTTTGTTATTGAAAAATTTGTGCGTTTCTAGGATGCAAAGCGCACGCTGGTCTACACTCAGTGAAAAGATTTAGTCATTGTTACGATTTGTTATGGAAATTTGATATTTTACACACCATAATTCGTCATGAATGGGTAGTTCGTTTTATTCTTCTCTGTAGTTAAGCAAGTTGAAGATTTTGATCAGAAGGTGAATTATTTACATGCCAACACTTCATATAACCTGTTTCGATATTGTTTACGGTGGCGCTTATTTTTAAGCGTGATAGTAATCTAAATTTTATCAGTAAAGGTTATGGACAGTTTAAGCACCTAGAGACATGAATAAAACAAGACAACTACCTGTTATGAGCAGTGGACCTTGAGCATCGGTGTGGCAGGTGTTTTCAGCCGCAGATGTGTAGCATGGAAGTCAAGTTTAGTCAGCCGACGTTGTAAAAAGGTCGAGACGGGAAATAGTCTGATTTCAAGTGTAGCCTCTCCAGCACATTCCAAGCACACAAGTAATACTGTTAATAACCTGCTTCAAAACTCATCTTGGTCTACTTGAACTGTTGTGTTGAGACTAACCTTTCGTGAGTGAAAATGACTTGAATGAGCGAAGGACTTTTTCATGGAAAAATAAGCAACGTTTCAAGTATACTTTAGGGATATTAAGCAGGATTTGCTGTCTCACATCTGTCGCGGTTTCGAGATTTTATTAACGTGTCATTTTTTTTAAATGTGAGACACTTTGCTCAGAATTCTTCTGTCAATTTTTTATTTACTTGTGTGATGTGCTGTTCTTGCCTTTGTCAAACATCAAGGCGGATTTACTTGGAATCCACTCAGAGCTGTCCTTTATTTGAGGCTCATGTGGCCAATGCGCAATTTGCATATCGCACATCACCAAATATGGATGGCGCTACGACTACCGATGGCTTTGTGCTGAGGGGATGCGCTGCGGTGTCAGGTTGTTAAGTTTCATAAGTGACGTAAATTTGTGACTTTGCATTTGGGTATATATATTTATATATATTTCATCAAACAAGTGGGACCCCCAGACTGCTTGTCATTTGTATCATTTACACTCTCATCAGACATGTTATATGTTTGGACACATTTTGCTGTATAAATATGTGGCATCGTGTAGGAATTATGGTGACTTGATGTCAATATTAACACTGCGGTTGCCAGGTTTCCGTATAAAGTGTCGCCAAGTATTTTACATTCCAGACTCTAATCTATTCTTCTGGTGTTTTGTGTTTCAGCAACAATTTTGCAGATTTATTTTATTTTATATTTTTTGTTATTCTTATTTATGTATTTACTGTTTTGTTTGTTTGTTTTTTGTCACATGTCTTCGAGATGAGAAACAAGATTTAATTACGGTTCGAGTCTGTGAGAAGCATACGCGGTAAGCTTACTGCAGTACCGAAATGAACAAAGAGATACAGTTATATTAAAAAATGGTGAAACTTCGTCATTTCATAGGCACCAGTGTCACGTGTTTAAGTTACACCTGTGTTAAACAAAAGCCATGTTGGGAATAAGAATAAAATTTGCAAAACCTAACGGTCTAGAGATGTTTCATCGTGAGCGTTATTCTCAGCTTGCCCGAAATATCTGTAGACTGCCTCCTACACTAGCAAATAAATGAATTAAACTTACTTATATGACGTTTGTTGGCTTTTCTTGGCGAGAAAAAGACACTTTGGCCAAGCGTGATAGCCATTCTTTGCTGTTATGATAATGCGGAGTAATCCAGCATTGATCACATGACCTTTTACGTGTAATATTTCTCCTCTATTGCGTTTGAATTGGCAAGTTGTGCTGGTATTTCAATATTGCGCATGGCCAAAGGCACTGCAAGTCAAAGTTGAACTCTTAATACTATACCCCCAAACAAGGAGGTTCAACAAGTATGTGGCCGAGATTGTGAAGAATTTGCTTATTGCTAAAACATATTGAGGTGGTACTCCCACTGAAGACAGGATAAAGGCGTAGTTTGTGATTTTACGTTGTGTGGTTGTTGTGTGTTGGTCCCTCTGAAGGGGAACTGTCGTCATCAAAGTGGGCAGTCTGTCGCAAATTTTGGACATTAAGTTGTGACTTGGTCACTGTTGGTGCACCCCCCCCCCAAAAAAAAAAAAGAAAAAAAAAGTATATGACCTTGTGGCAAAGTGCAAAATATCGAAGCGTTAGAAAAGACATCTGAAAGTGAAAGGACGACATTTCAAATACAGATGACTTAACTGATTTGGATCTGGCTTACAATGAGATTTTTTAATATCGCATGATATTATTATTTTTGTAAACAGAAAAACCCCAGTGCTCTATTCAGGAAAAGTAATATCACCAACTTAACACTTTCAAAATATTTATAAACCTTTACCTTCTATAAGGATATAATAGCTTGAAGCATAAACATTTTTAGAAGCAAAGCGTCGGATTTCAACCACACATTCACAAAGGCTTGGGAAAACTTTGACTCGCGGTCAGAATTGGCAATTGTGGTGTGCAGTGATTTGATTAGCTTTATTACATTTAGTTGTACGTAATTACATACAACACATGTTATTTTTCTTCTATTGTGTGTGTATTTAAGGGTTATATGCACAACACCTCGTTCAAGCAGAGAGCCGTAAAAAGTTATTAAATTGCTATACAATTTTATTTTTGACACTAGAAATAGAGCTATTGCCTGCCCAGCTACAGAGCCTCTCTGAGAACATGTGGTACGCATTGCGTTTATTGAGAAATTATTATGTGCACTGGTGAAAATTTCTAAAGGAACTCTCGGAGGTAATATAAATGGACGTCTAATGGATATACTTTTATTTCTCTTGTGTAAAATTTCCTCTCTTCTGCCATTTATAAGAAAAGCAGGAGAGTCTGCGTAACATTAGTTCAGGAGGGACATGTTCATTATGTTGTGAAAGGAAAGATTAATGCGGAAAATGAACTGCTTTACGGGCTGGTTCTGGCTGTTGTACAGAAAGTGATAATCTCTAAAGGGAGACGTGTGTTACCGCAGCAGTATACAAATGTGTGACGCGTAACTATGGAAACGTAACTGCAGAAAAAAAGGAATAATTAGTAGGAGATAAAATGTTGGTTGCACAGATCTTTCAGACGACCTTGCCGTTTTACTGCCATATGTCTTCCCTCGAGGTTGTTTCCAGGCTCCGATCATAATTAAAGCACAGAATTTCTTTAATAGTAAGCGTATACCCCAATAAATATACTCAGTGGCCATAATGCAAGAAGGAAGTAGAATTAATCTGTGATCGGCGTTCCAGCTACATCCTTTCTTCGGATTATGATGTGTGAGAAGTCGTTACATTACAACTGAATTATTTTTTGTTGGTGACAAAAAATTAGATGCAACACTTGGTGCGGTATGTCATAAACTTCCTTTCAACCGCGCAAGTAAATAGGCGTGTTATTTTTGTTTGCTGTGAATTTGATTCGTAGCATAGGTGCCTCGGCGGATCCCACACGTATTGTTTTTCCATTTTGAATATTACACTTTGGTTTGATACCCTGGGAATGTAAATTGTTAAGTTTTGGGTGTCTGGATCTAACCTTTTGGCACTATCTGGAGAAAATTCCATTGTGTATTTTTTTTTTGTAGGGAAGTTGTCAACCGGATGAAAGATCTGTCACACATTTGGCACTGTTTGTTTTTTTTTAAACATGAAGTAGAAAAACAAAGATTTTCTTGTGTATTAAATGGTCAGAGACGAGTTAATCTGCCATGATTGATGTCAGCTGTGTTAGGTCGCTCCTGTACGACTTCCAACTAATCGATCTTCCAGACACCAAGTATTTTGCGTCGCTACAGATTATTTTGGCCGGGGGATAGGTGGGGGGGGGGGGGGGGGGGGAGTGTAGTGCCGAGAAATCCAAAATGCCGCCTTCACTGTCACGCTTGTCACTATGTGTAAACAAAGCATGATGAGGGATTCGAAGATGCCGTGTGATAATCAAAGGTCATCATTTTGCAAATAACGGTAAACGATTTTCCGATGGCCGTCACCCGATATCCAGCAATTGCCAGTAATATAATAAGACCGCGTAGCATTTTGACAGATACGCCACGGGATAATTAAATTTTGATCAGAGATATGTGATACATTCAAAGGACGGTCCACCTTCATTCATTTAGAAAATTAAGCGTTGTAACGTTCGGACGTATCTGATTTTTATAGAATTTGCAGCCATGTTCATTCTTGATTTGGTCGTTACAATATTGCTTGGCATGGCAATCTTGACTTTACGACGATGACCTTTTCAAAACGCTTCTGAATCATGTGCACGGTCGACAGCGCTGTAAAAATCGTGTGGAAAAGGAGTATCAATTAATCTTTTCGGGAAAGATTAATTCCCAGGGGAAAAATGTGGACAATTTTTGCGAATGGCTTCCGCCGTGCGCCGGCTGGCGAAAATTGATCGTTATCGCGCGTCTTATCTCCAGATCTGTCAACGGTCAGGTTGGGCCTTTTTATCGCAATGACTGATGGGTCTTCCTGACATCAACGCAATAGGCGTTTTACTGGAGAAGAAACATACTGCGCACTGTTTTCAGTAAACTGTGATGGACATGTATCGGGAGATGTGTTGTACGGACAAGGTTGCTGATTGGTTGAACGTCGTATCTGACTATTGTTCCAGCGCAGTTGTTTAGGAAGTCAATAATTTGTAAATTCTATATCAGTGTGGAGTTGGTTTTGCGAACAATTCGTGGGCAGGACCCGCGGAAGCCGTTTTCCCAACTGTCTGTTTTTTTGTTTTTTTTTTTGGCTATTTCACAGTGCAGGCATTTGTCGTATCTGCTGTTTGCATTCTGTCAATAACAAGGTTAAAATTCACATATTATTTACCGTATAGAATTTTTTCTACGCAGTTATTTATAAAACAGTGGCAAAATTAAAACTGTTGCAAAGGTAATCGAGTTTTTACTGAATAAAACTTTCGGCTCGATTGCTCTTGTAGCTTAACAGCCAAGGACAAAAAGTTATACACCTTTGTAGAGTTATCAAAGAAATGCCTTTTAGCAATGAAAACATTTTCTGCCGTTTCCTTGACTTTCGCTGGAAACAAAGGGAGTGATTTTAATCTTGTCCAAACAGGACTCCGTTTTCAGGACCCTGGTGTTGCTGTATTTCCATTTACGTTGTGCCGATTTACTGATAAAATGAACTGCTCGGATTTGTGAGGTCGGTTTTGGCGTTGGCTTGTGTAAGCTTCTTCCGAAATTGTGCATTCCATCGGGTAATATGATATACAGGAAACTGATCGAACGGAAAAAAAGACCCACAGAATAGATCTTATCGTTTCGGTTGTATGTGCAAGGAAATAACGTCGCAATTCGACAGCACTTGAGGATACAACCAAGGACTGAGTATTTCGACACAACGCTTCAGGCAGAGCCACCGAGGAAAAAGTTCAGGTGCACTTAAACACACCAAGACGCATGGCCAACTGAAGATGTGAAGTCTTTTAATCGCTGCAAGACGAATGGTTCAAAGGGAGATCTACCGGTTGAGAATGTTGAACCGATCAGCGACACATTGTTCGTGTTAAATCCGGTGGTTTGCACGACTTCGTAACATTCGTTGCCATGTTGTAAGGAGCACTCACACGGAAGGGCTTCGTTTTACTTCCGGTTGATTGGAAGAACAGCATGGTTTACTGCACTGGACAACACACATCTGACCTGAGGTACCCTCCCCGTCCCCTCCTCAACCATCTCCCAGCAACAGCAAGCCATAGCCTTGATACTGTTAGCATCTGGAATTTATTTTTCACCGGGGGACCGCACAGCATGTGTTCGTTGTCAGTGAAAAAGTACAGTAAATGCTGTGTATGGGGAACACGATTTGGCTCAGCAAAAATATTCATTTTAAAGAGGTGCTCCTCCATTGGAATTCGGACCAGACAAAAAAAAAATCTTTCGTTTACGAGAGGTGTTTTTGCGGGGACTTACTGTAGTATACAAGTGGGTTATGGGCCGCTCATTTAGCGTTTCGACAGCCCGTTGTTGGGCAATACTTGATGTTTAGGTAAAGGCAGTGAAATTTCCATGTAGATGTCATTGACGTATCCTTTTCAGGTCATCCTACGCACCTGTGGCTCCGTGGAACTGACAGAAACATATGACTAGAGAGGTGGATATGCCCCAATGTCCCGTCGGTCGTGCTTTGTCATGATTCAATTAGGTCCGCAGAATGATGTGTAGTTCACAGCGGCCTCCCTCGGTTCACATCTTTTAGTGCGCCTGATTAACATGAGACTCGGATCAGTGGAGAATGAAGTCGTTTTCGCTCAGAGAATGCGCCCAGGCGTAAAATGATAGGAACCACGCAGCAGAGAGCCCGTGGAAAAGAGCGGTGGGAAAAACAGAGGGAGGAAGTTAGCCCGGGAAGTTTGTTCAAGGGCTGGAAGGCGAGATAGGAAGTGGTATGGATGTATTTTCAATAGCTGATCAAGCCTTCTGTTTATCTGCTCGTGTGGTTTGACGTTGTGAAATATCCTAGAAATGTAGGTCGCTTATTCGTGGCGCCAATAAAAGGCCAAGTGTTTGACCTTTTGTCAATGCATATATATGAGGTTACATGTGTTTTGAATGGGCGCCAGATCCGGTAGAGGAGATATCCAAATATTGTTTCTCAGGTAGATTACTTCGGTGAATCGATAGCATTGGTGAAAAAAGTATTAATATAATAGCTCACAGTTATGTTTGGGGGGCAATGCTGTGAATTTTGTGAGTGGCTGGTTATCAGAAGTAAAGCAAGCTCACCACGACTTCTGCTCAGTACGACAATGTGAAATGCCACGTTAAATTTGGAAATGATTGTTTCAAGACAAAACGGAAAGAGAGAAAAGCGCCTGGTCATATAAATGTTAGCATTTTGGTGTGAGATAAAGGTGGAAAAAGGTCTCATGTAGTCATGTACTTTGCACCGCGTGTATGTATTGTCGAGAAACAGACAGTCGTTAATTAATATAGGATATATATAGGAGGTGAAGTTCGCAGGTTTTTTTTTACCTCATTGGAAACATATGACGTGTAGCTAGCAAGCGAGTTCTGTGGGAAGAAATGTTTGGTTAAAAAAGGAAAGGTAAGGAAACAATAAAACAGACATCTTCAAACAATAGACCAGATGAGATCAAAGGCCATTTGCAATTTAGCGCGATTTTTTTATTAAGATATTTTTCCTCGATGTACGAAGCCAGTATGGGTGTTTCTCTTTACAAGTACAAGTTGAGTGGGTGAATATTTTGTTTAATTGGATCAACTGATCATGCCGAAGAAGATGGTTTCAGTATGTATTAATATAAGGACTGAAACTTTCACGAGGAGTGCTTGAGAACTTTTGTTTTAACGTAGTTTTCGAGCAAAAATTGAAAACGCAAAGACTGACTGTGATTTAGCACTGGCTGCCAATAAAATACCATTTCGCCGTGAACATTTTGGTTGTCTGCCATAGGAATTGTCGTACAAGCGCGCTGTGAAACATTCATGGCGTCTCGAGTCCACAGTGCTTCAAAAGAATGTTTGAAACGTTCGGTAGGTCTGTGGAAACCACGCAGAAAATAAGCCTCTGATTTTCTTTTTTTTTTTTTTTTTTTTTTTTTCTTGTTTTTTTTTTTTTGTTCTTAATTAATATGTTCTTGCTTTGCCATATATTCAAGTGGGAGAATAACTTTTATTTTGAAACAGTAACCATGTGACCCATTTATGTAATGCGTTGCGGCTATGTAGTAGTCTGTGAAATGGAATATACATGTATTTAGCGGGAACTGCGGCGGCAAATACTGATTCACCATTAGTATTCTTGAAGCTACACACACGCAAAACGACGGACAAGTCTATAAGATACAACAGTAACTTACTGAGTAGTCAGTCGGGGGGGGGGGGGTGGAGGGGGAGGGAAGTTGGAAGTAGGTAAATGGAACTGGGTACTAAGTGGCTTCTGATGATAGGAAGTCAGTACTGTACTGCACATTGTCTGGACTTGCATCAGTACGCACTGGGCGCTAAATGAACTACAGTTTGTACCTGATATGTATTCAATAACTTTCTCGATGTGAATGGATTATTATATCAGAAGACTTTTTTCTGCTAGCGAAGAAGCCGAGGTTGAAGGGGAAATCGTTCTTAACATCGAGTTATCTCCGCGAAGGTGGTACTCGATCCAAATGCCAAGCGTTGGAACATACGCAGACATGGATCAGTGAGGTTTTGTATCCGTTTCGAAATGTTCACAGTTTAAAGAGCGTGAAAACATATGTGCAAAAAAATGCCTCGGTTATTCAGTCGAGCGGCAAAGAGGATTTCCGTGGTATAACAGGTGAGAGAAGTGAACCGTTCCTGCTGCAAAGTTCTTCTGGCGTAGTTCTTTTGGTGCTCTGCGTTTTCACCTGTGATGTGAATGTTAATATTGAGATGAGAAAGCTATAAACTCGTTTTATGTTTCATGGCAAGAGATCCATTATGTTTCGCTTTTTGCACGACGTGTCTGATAGACCAAGGTACGTGCTATCCATCCGTTGCAAGGTTGATTTGGACGTGTGAAGCCGTGCTCTTCTGCTAGTCTCTACCTAAAGTCGCTTTGTTCTGTGATTTTTGGAATACAGTGAGCGCGAAAATTGACACTGAAGCGAAATTAAACGTTGTCTTGGTGTTACATTTTACTGTAATTGCTCTACTGTTTATTTGAAACAAGCAATAACAGGTGTTCCACATCAATAGGTTTACTTACTTTGTGTACGCGTGATTGCAAAAAAGTGTTATCATACTGGCAAGCCTGGAAATTTTTTCTGCTGGGAGAATTCCGGGCCGTCGGTGGGGGGGGGGGGGGGAGAGAATCCAGGGGGTCCGAGTGAAAAGTGTGGAACCCGATGTATATATACAGGTATTAATCAGAAACATTTTTAAGGGCTCTTCTGGGCCCCAGAGCCTGACAGCAGGAAATCAGGAGACCTCGGGCCAGCGGGCCTCTCCAATTTCCAGCCCAATACTGGTTAGATCAGCAGCAGTTAATCACCATCTTTTTTTAGTTGAAAAGCTTCAAGCAACAAATCCAGAGCATCTACGAGCGTTTGGGTAGGATCTCACAAGATATCCATTCTCCAAACATTTTGAGTTAAATACTTGTTACAAACACATGTGATAGACTGCAGCAACACCAACCCGTGGTTTTAAGTTTCCTTTCGCTATAAGTAAGCTTAAACTTCGATCAGATATTCACACTTTTTTTAGGCAGCGTAAGCCTTTATCTGAAGAAACAAACTTCCGGTGTATGCCAAGGTTTAATGTGCAGTCCATTTGAAACAAGTTTGTTTTTAATAAATGAAACCTACGGAGCATTGTTGAAACTTCCAATGGTTCGCAGCTGGATATAAAGTTGGATAGGAGAAGCAATGTGAAAACAAGAAAATAAAGGTTCAAAAACATTTTTGCCCGTGAAAATGTTACCAAAGGGATGGTATATTAACGTGGAATCAATATTGAGAGATGTGAATAGTGGTGACTGCGGTGAAAGGATCTAACGAACTGCAATCAGGTGCACAAATGAGAATCGATAGCCGATTGATTGGCACTTAATTTCATCTGTTCAATTATTAATCGGACACTTTCATCAAATGGTGTGTAGTGATTTCATGAAATTGAGATGCCAGACGAGAGATAAATGCTTACATATTTCACTTTTTCTCTGATTTCTTTGTTGAGAGTCTGAAATTTCAGTAGTCGTGGTATCACTAAGACTAGCTTGTGGTATCACTAAGACTAGCTTGTGGTCTCTGGTGTTATCAAGGGAACTCCTTCAGAATTTTTGTGGGAAAAATGGTCAAAGAAAATTGGCAACAGAAATAACAGTAAACGGGAAAATGGTAAAGTGTAAAAAAACGAGAAAAAGAAATGCCTTTTGAAATTTATATTGTTTCGCTGTTTTCGCTCATTGGGGATTATCTTCATACCTCTTCTGTCATGAATGGTACTGGTTTGAGAAAAAAATGAGTCAAATACGAATATTAATACGAATTACCAAAATACTGTGTTGTGAAAGCAGCGAAAGCGAGGAATGGTGGCAGATACAGGCGTTTACTTGGAGTGATTTTTGCTCTGGTGTTGCGTGCACAGAAGTGCATTGGTATTTCAGCAGATTTCCCTTTTTTCCCTTCCTCTTGCTTGGTCTTATTTTCGATTTTTAGCATAAAAAAAGTGGCTGCGGAATTAGCAAATAACTTGTAGAGTGTAAAAAGTAAATTGCATGGGTAACAATTGTTGGGAAAACAGGGGGGAAGTTATATTTTGTGTTCAGCCAAAAGGCAAATTCTTTTCGATTAGATTCGACCAGAGTTTTTGTGGAGGAGTGGGTTGGCGGATAGAATCTGTGCTGACTTGTCCCACGGAAATAACCAACAGTAAAGCACAACATGAAATAAACTTTCATTACTATAATTTTGTTATTTAGGGGATTCGTAATGGCGCAGCCACTCCCATGTTGCCCCTACCCAGCGACATCGATTTAGCTGCACATACTTGGTGTGATCCTGGCCACGTGCACTGACTGTGCGTCCAATCAATCATGCTTTGATTTGTATATTTTCATTATTGTCTGTTTCCAGGTTAGTGTAACAAAGTAGGAAGATGAAGAACAGATCAGTTGCTGACAGCTGTCAGTCACTCCATTAGAAACAATGATGGCCACCTCCATCAACAGCAAGCCCCGCCCCATGCCGCGGATGAACGGTACGCATGGGGGGCACACCTCTTCGCCCGTGACTCGGGGACAGGAGTACAGCTCGTCGGAGGGCGAGGAAGACGGACTGATGGACGACTGTGCCGAGTGTGAGGAATGCGCACGTAACCAGGCGCAGCAGGAGTACGAGGAGAACCAACGCCATCACCACCAACCGAGATCTACAGGTTGGTTTATTGCAATGCATCCGTTAAGTACGTGCGCACGGTATGGGATGGGGGGTATAGGCCGCTGTGCACGTTAATATTTTAGTGAATGGGTTACGTCACAAGACTGCGCACGGCGATAGGTGGGTGAGGGCCCGGGGGAGAGGGTTGTTCAACAAAAGTTGTTCTCCAAGTCGGAAAATTTTGATAGTCCTCTTGTATGCGGGTGTAGCACATTTGACCACCGGACACATGACCACGGGTCATTTGACCACCAGTGAAATAAAAAACCGACTATTTGACTCCCTCTTCAATTTATTTTTTATCATCGACCAATTTCTGTTGTCAGACACGTCTATAGAAGCAAACACAGCACAAAACGTTCCTAAATTGCTCTCCCAATCCCTGTGCGTTCTCTGTGGTATAGGCGCTGACACGCTGTCTAAATCCACCCATCCATCTACCCTGCTCTTTGCTGTCAAGCTGTGTTTGATCAGGTGTGCAGCATTCTTATTACTTACCCTCCCGATATCTCTTAAGCTTTACCCCATCCAACCCAAAAAAAAAAAAGATTGACTGCAAATTCTACTGGTGGTCAAATGGTCCATTTTTCATTTTGCTGGTAGTCATTTGACCGGTGGTCAGTCAACCGGTGATTAAGTGGTATGGACACCGTCATGTGCAGAGCAGTGTAGAGACATTTTGACATTTTGAGACATTCCAGCAAAGCACGGACCATGCATCTTAAATCGGTTTCCGACGCAAAGTGCCCCTGAAGTAAAACGCCCCCGGAACAATCCTCATCCCCCCGCAAAGGAACGAACCACCCGGTATAAAAGCGCCCCTTTCCATTGTTTGATTATTTTCAGTAATTGTTTGTAAATTCCGTAACTGAAACAGAGACAAGTCGCCTAAAATATATATTTTTATATATTTATTTATAAAATACCACAAAACGCATTATTTTGATTTATCACTTACATTGATCTCTTTGCAAGACACGCAAAGGACACACGAAAGATTATGTAACTGTCGGTAAACGGTAATCTGCCGCCCCCCTCGCGATCTGCCCCCCTCAGAATGGCAGAACTAGGTAGTCTGGTAAACGGAACAGACCCCCCCCCCCCCGGAACAGACCCCCTTTTTTGCAGTGGTAGGAACAGACCCCCCCCCCCCCCCCCAATTTTTTATTATTATAATAATGTTTCAGTATCTCTGTGAAATTAAATTAAAAAATCAAGTTATTTTGGGGATAACAGAGCAACGAGCAGATATCCAGAATCTATGTTCACTTTCTGTTTAATATATCTCCGGTTCTTGGGTCGGGGTGTGGGTGTTTCGCTAATCTGCAGATTGAATCTCCGTTAATTGTTTTGACAGAGAGGTTTTGATTGCATTATTATTATAATAATGTTTCAGTATCTCTGTGAAATTAAATTAAAAAAATCAAGTTATTTTGGGGATAACAGAGCAATGAGCAGATATCCAGAATCTATGTTTACTTTCTATTGAATACATCTCCGGCTCTTGGGTCGGGGAGTGGGTGTTTCGCTAATCTGCAGATTGAATCTCCGTTAATTGTTTTGACAGAGAGGTTTTGATTGCATTATTATTATAATAATGTTTCAGTATCTCTGTGAAATTAAATTAAAAAAATCAAGTTACTTTGGGGATAACAGAGCAACGAGCAGATATCCAGAATCTATGTTTACTTTCTATTGAATACATCTCCGGCTCTTGGGTCGGGGTGTGGGTGTTTCGCTAATCTGCAGATTGAATCTCCGTTAATTGTTTTGACAGAGAGGTTTTGATTGCATTCGAGTTCTGTAATTGTGTTATTTGTTTGATCTCACAGTCATTAATTGTGCTATTGCTAATAGTTTTATCAAATTGCAATTGCGATGAAACAACATCAATACATCCTTTCATCCCTTTCATTATGATGAAAGGACATTGGCACATGTTTTCATCGTGATGAAAAGGTGTTGCATTACTAATAAACACGCAATTTAAAATAATAATTGAAAATATTATTGTAAAATACAGAAAATTATATATATGAAAAAAAAAAACATTTAAAAAAATATATCTCAGGACATAATATATATATATATATATATATATATATATATATATATATATATATATATATATATATATATATATATATGTAAATGGGGGTCTGTTCCTGGGGGGGGTCTGTTCCTACCAAAAAAAAGGGGGGTCTGTTCCGGGGGGGTCTGGTCCGGGGGGTCTGTTCCTACATTCAGGTAATCTGCCCCCTCCCTTTATCAGACATATATATTTTATGTTTTACTGTTCTTTATGTTAAAAGGGAACTTGAAAGCACTTTTGATGTTCCTGCATCTTTCTTGGAATTATGTCAAAGAAACACTTTTGATTTTCTAACAATTTTTAGCCAGGTTACATCTCCACAACCAACTGCCTGTAATTATACATCATTCTATTATATGTGGATGAATTAATACATATAAATAAATGAATAAGCCACACAGGCCTATAATCCACCCATAATAGGTGACTGAATATGCCATAATTGCAATTAATAAGGAATGATACGTGTTGAAATTAAGTACTAAGTTGATCCTGATTACACATGAATTGCTTTCAAATCTTAAGATGTTAATCCATACTGTCATTCGCTTACCGTTGAAATTTCACTTTGGTTTTTGTGCGAAAGTGTGTATCATACAAATAAAAACAACATAAAAAAATAAAAAAGAAACGCACACAAACGCATAATCAATGCACGAGCAGGGGGGCGGGGGACAGGTTAACTACATTTCTCATTGTCCAACATTTATTTGAAGTACATTTTATTGAGCTCGATTGTAATCACAACTGTGTGATTCAGTGGCACTTCGGTTTGAGTGATCAATGTAAGTGATCTCAATTGCAATCGTTCTTATCAGTAAGCGGGGGCGCAAAAAGTCCGCCAAAAATTGGGGGGCGGGGAGAGGGTTGCTCCAGTGGAGCTGTGGGCCGGGATTCTTCATAATCACGTTTTTTTTTATTTTGTAACAGGGTTGCTTCAATGCATTTTTCTTAGGAACCAATTAACAATGGAATCTTAACCAAATTACAGTGACGTTAGGTCCTAGAGTTCCAATAGCGAACCCTCACATCCTTCCGCAGAACGTATAAAAAAACTTAACGCGGAAAACGGGGCGTCTTTCTATAGGGCATGCAACATGAAGGAGATTATTACAGGGGAGCTTTATACGAGGCGGGGGGGGGGGAGTTACTGAGAACCCCTCCCCCCTCGCATTTATGGGTGTAGGATATTTGACCAATCGAAATTTGACCAACTGAAATTTAACCAACCGCAATTTTGACCAACCTCTTAATGAAAAAAAAAACAACAAAAAAAAACGGACATTTGACCAACTTCATAATTTATTGTTTTTCGTACCGCTTATCAGTAAAACATCACAAATGTTCCGACAGAAGCAGCATTTTAAACAGTTATAGCACTGCCGGTAAAAGTACTATCAAGTACCTGAGTTGACATTAATGCTTCCACCAGGTCTGGGTTTGTATGTATAACGCCGGATTACGGAGATTAACAGGGCACGTGGAAGTCAACGTTATGGCACTCAGTGACAGAGAGGGGATTAGCACAACATCTCTTTGATTCGAAACTCCTAGATTCCTAGGTTATGTATATCTAAAACTGAAAGTTGGTCAAATATCAGTTTTTCCACCAAGCGGTTGGTCAAAGTGCAGTTGGTCAAATTTCTGTTGGTCAAATTGCGGTTGGTCAAATTGTATGTACCCCGCATTTATACAAAAGTCTGCCCGCAGACCCGGTTTATGCAACAAAGCAAGTTGTACTAAATTCACAGTGGAAATGTTAAGTGCTTGTAAAAAAAAAACTGTAAATTTCTGTCTAATCCAAAGTAAACCTTGGGCAAATATGAGAAAGATGCTTGGAGACTGGGAGAGAACGGGGCGTTGAATGGACGGTAAGCTTTGCCCTTTAAATTCTACTGTTCAAACTGTTATCAGGACATCTGGACTTAAGATTTTAGTTGTAAACAAAAAGCTTGATTATAATCCACAGTGCCTCAGAATTTTTACTCTTTGAACAAAGTTCTCTGAACATCGGAGATTGATGTCAAAATGGGAGGAAAAGCAAAATTAAACCAAATATTTTGACAAAGTTTGTTCTAATCTGCATATGTATTCAAAGGGCTTTTACTTGGCAAATAAAGCCCCTTGCATCTTTATGTACTCGCTGCCCCTTTTTCCAATACACATCTTCGGTGCCGCTAATGATCTGCAAACTAAACAGTAATCTCTATTTACATTGAGAGAGTACTCGGCTTGCACAATCATGCTCATTAAAGGCATATCCGCCCTAACTGGGCGCTGGACTGCTCTTATGGCTTATCTGTTTAATTGCTCCGTCCATACCATTTTGTCTGTGGGTGCCACAGGATAGCACATTTCCTACTGGTCAAAGGCTTACATATGCAGTAACACGGTTTGATATCGTGTTTTTATTGCAAACACCTTATGATTTAGATAGTTTTGGTTACACTACAGCAGCGTCTGTGGATCAGTTCGTGGAACGTAATTGTTCAAATTAAGAACTGAAACCATGGTCAGTGCAGACACTGGCACCCCCTGGCCATCACGGAGTGTGGTCGTCTCAATTAAGTGTCTTATCAGTGCAACATTTCAGCCAGTTGTATCTGCAAAAAGGAGTACTTGAAAAATAATGCCATCCCAGTTCAGAGTTAAGAAAACTTGGATTTTATGTTGTCAAAGTTAAAAAGCGAAAAGTAGACAGCGACTTGGTTCATAGACGTCATTGATTATCATGCCCTTCAAAGAAATGTGCTGATTTTGTTTGGGATGTGAAGAAATATGAAACAGTAAATAAAAACATCGAGTGAAGAAAAAAGTGACTGATTGATGCACGCGAAGTAATTACTCAAATCAAAAGAACCTATTGGAGCGCTGGGGTTAGTTTTGGATACAGAATTGCAAATAGCCCGCTTGGTGCAAGTGTATTCGGCAAAATTTAGAACAAAAATGGAAGCACGAAATAACGAGCGCGTTGATGAAAGTGACGGATATTTACCTCCGTGTCACCACACTCAGTGTGATCCCTGGCAGTCGTACAACTGGCACGGTGTCGTATATAGAACAGGTAACAAGTTACTAGCAAGTTGATTAAGTCAATTGGAAACTGACCTCATCACGGTTGTGAAATACGAGTCCGTCATGGCGTGCTTGAGTGGGTCATTCTTCGTTAAATTGGCACAACTTGAAGGAGTGGTCATCAGTTATGCACATGCAAGGCACCATTTAGCTTGTTGCCCCGAAGGCGGATGAAAAAGTGAAAGCCGTGTATGCGCGTATCTGCCACTTCAAATGTGGTTTCCTGTATTAATGTCCTACTAGTTAAGGAGCACAGAGTTCTCCTTTTGTCCCTGGGGATGCAGGAAATGAAGCTTGGAAGATTTTAAGTTTCAAAAGATGCCGTGTGTGCTTGTGTATTCAACGCTATTTGCTGGATTTGTTTGAAGTTAAATATGGAAATTTTTGATTTTGTTTGAAACCAGATTGCCCTCGGATTGTCGAATGTTGCATAGAAGTCCAAAAGGGGTCTTGGACTCAAATGCTAACGCCCATGACCAGTGAAGTATCCGTTTCGGGTGCTGCCTCATTGCAGGATACGGTTATCGGCAGGAAACGCCGGACACGCGTGTTTGTTTACCATTGCAGGCAATATGGACAGCAGCCTCCAGCGCGGCCGGCTGTACAGCTACGTCAGCGGAAGTGATGGCGAGGCAGACGACGCACGGCAGCGGAGCAGACGACGCCCGCGCCAGCGCCGCGACGACTGGCAGAGGGCGCCACCTGGCGAATCGCCACCCAGCAGCAGATCCAGCTCGGGATCAAGGTTGGTCACCCTCCACTGCCCCAAATGCTCTTCAGTCTAGCTCCGTATATATATCTTAATGGGGCCAGCTTCGGCATATCATTGGTTCACTGCTCTGACTTGTTGGCTGTGTGATTTGGCAAACCTTTATCAGCCCTTTAAAAGCTTTTCGGATAAAGCAGAAACTCGTTTCCGAATCTTAATCATAGAACAAACAGCGCAAGAAGAACTGATTCGGATAGGAGTTGCTGATATTCGGTGACTTTGTCAGGGGCATGCGTTGATGGTGGTTACCAGTGGTGTGTTGAACTGAATGGAGCCTGTAAGCGCCGAGTTATAGGCATTGCTGTGTGTAACGTGTACTCTGAACAGGCCCTGTAGCACCTGACGATTCTTTGTTGTTGTTGTTTTTTTTGTTTTTTTTTCAAGATTTAATTTAAATGTAGTAAATACTGTGATAAGTATGTTGTCTTGCATACCAAAGTCTGTCTTTCTCTTTTAGATTACATTCTCCAAAGATAATGCTATTGAAATGGCATGTGGTTCTCTTTCAGTAGAAAGGAAGGAGGGGAGGGGGAGGGAGAAATAAATAAATGTTAATCTGGTTTTGTGGCAAAAATACGTTATTGTTACGTAACAAAAAGCAAAGCTGCAAATGAAAGGCAAGCGCAGGGTGGAAGTTCATAAAATAATAATCTGTTGAAGCCAAAGTGTTCTGTTGTGATAATGTAAAAGATTGCATGGTGATATCTCTGCCGGTCATGCTTATCTGGAGTAAACACAGCTTTTCTCCCGAAGCGCCGTGTTTGTTTCGTTAGAGAGATAAGTGAAACATAACGATCCCGGTTTGGGGAGTGGGTCGGCTCACATTGCAAAAAGTGTAAAGAAATCAGTCTGGACAAAAAAAGTAAGTAAAATAAAAAGTAAAGAGAAATGACTCTTTTCGACAGGCATTAAAAGTGTTTGCTTCCCCAGAGAGCAAATTTCGTTTGTTGTGCAACCCCAGCGTTTGGGATTCTTTGGTCCCATGACCCCTTAAAATCTTTTTCATCCAGTGAAATGGTCTCCGCTCTTGGTAAACTAGCAAGAATGGTGTGACTACACCAACACCAAGCACAACTCCATCTGTAAATTTTAGCTTTTATTAAACTTTTGTTTTATAGTTGCGAAACAATGACGTTTTGATCGTGGTTAGAACAATGGGGGAAAAAGCTAAATTCCCACTCGTGTTGACATAAGTGCTGTGGAACTCTTTACCGTTAAGTGCGAACATGTCCTGTTCTAGTTCTGTACTAAAATTACCATTTACTTCGTTGATCAAGACTGTTGTTTTACTGTGTTGTGTCATGAATTTTGTAGAAATAAAATAACAAAATAACATAGGTCGGTTTAGGCAGATAGTGTTTAGCATTCTATTCACACTCTGGTTTAGGTTAAGGTGTCGGAGTGTAGTGGTTGTTTATGGTTTACAAGCATCGAATTGCTCAACTCACTTATTGGATTTTCATTCAGATTTTGAATTGATAGCAGGTGTAGGTTTCTTTAAAAAATAAAAAGTCTCTGTGAGAGCTTAGTATACTCGGACTATCAAAGAACTCCAGTTCTCATTTTTCTGTTTTTGTTGTGGATATGTTTGGTGAAAATTGCTGAAATAGATCAGTTGTTCTCGATACATATTTTACCCGCATGATGAACATGGCTTTCTTGGTTGACTAACAGGTGTGAATCGGACAGGACGGAGCAACGTCCAAGAGCAAGGGTTGCTATGGGAACAATGGACAGCACAAGTACTGGCGAAAACGTCTACTCGAGAATCAATGATACAGGTTGAATATGCTTTGGTATATGCTTTAAAGTAATTGGCTGTAGATTGGAGAGCAGTGCGTTTTGACTTGTATGTGAATTTGCGTTTAAATGGCACGGTGATATCACATATACTAGAACGCCCTGACTGCAGAATTAGACATCAGTAACTGTTATCGAATTTCAGATTTTCCACTTCCTTTGTTTCTAAAAATATAGCCATATCCAAGACGCCCTCACATTTTTGGTTATGCGTGGCATTACGAGGCCGACAGGGTGGGTTTCTGAATAGTTTTGTATTTCCTCATAGCGATGTATCCCGAGAACTTAATGCGTCGGCCTGCTGACAAGTGAAAGACATTTGTTGAAGCCTTAGTCCCAATAACACCTATATATCGGATGACGTTTTCAGATGTAAATACTTAGGCTCGGGTCGGGTTGTGGGGTAAGGTACTTGAGAAACAGTACTTAGAAATGACGCAAAGGCGTGAAAAATAATACGGATATTCAAGGTTCAGGTTTGCCTATGTTAGTTTATTCCCCACAGATGGAATATATGCGATCGACCGCGTCTGTTGGTCGGTCGGTCTGTCATCAGGGCTGGTAAAAATTTCGAAATTTTTAAAAATTTCATGAAATTTGAAATTTTTGAAATATTTCAGAAATATTGAAATTTTTAAAATCTTTCAAAGCACAGTAGAAAAAAACACACATTTCCAGGCTACGCGCAATATCTGTTTAATTTAACAAATGCCACCGTCAAAAATGCATAGACAGATAAAATGACAGAAGCGCATACCGGTTAAATGCATAAATCGATTGATTGTATAAAATTATGTATTTTTAACCGGATAATTGCATACCGCTTTATCGTAAAACCGGATAAAGGCAAAGCTTTTTTCTCGTTTAAATGGGAAACACTGCTTAATTGCAGAATTAAGGGTGACTATTCAAACAGTGCTAAACTTGAAGCAAACTCGGGAGTGAGTTGCTCCTGTTTGTTTAGCTAACATATTGTCTGCTATATTTTGACCTATTGTGTACATATCCGACCTCTTTCCCCTGTGCCGTTAACAGTGAGCACCCTTTCAGCAGTAACTATAAACCCTCCTGCCTCTATCCCCACCCCTTAGAAACACCGGTTCAGATACCCGGAGTAGATGTGTCAACGGTGGTACAGGCCAGCAGCTGCTAGCTTTGTTACTCAAAAGTCATAGACTACGCAGGATTTCTGTGGCTGCATTGTTTACTGGTAGAGTTATGCCAACGCAGTGTGTTAACTGACAACTTACGATGAATGTCCGTGGATAGGTATCCGTCAGTATTTGGTATTCCTGACGTCCAACTTATTTCTTATTTAAAAATTTCAAAAATGTGAAATTTTTGAAATTTTTACAATGAAATATTTCATGAAATATTTCATTCGAAATATTTCATACCAGCCCTGTTTGTCATCAAGAGCTTAATAACACGATAACTTAAAAACTCCTGCAAGGATTTTCATGAGACTTTGTATGTAGCTTTTATGGGAGCAAACACAGATCGATATTTTAAATGGGCCAGGTCCGTCCAAGGAAAATGGACCAGCTGGACTAAGAAAATTTCAGCTCTTCATTGATTATTGTGTGACCTTGTTAACACGATAACTTAAAAACTCCTGCAAGGATTTTCATGAAATTTGATATGTAGCTTCTATGGGAGCAAACACAGATCGGTGTTGTAAATGGGCCAGGTCCGTGCAAGGAAAGTGGACCAGCTGCACTTAGAAAATTTCGGCTCTTGGCTATTGATGGCCGTGTTTAACTGATGTTTAACTGATGTAGGGAATATGTGTGCTATGCCCACTGCTCTAGTTTATATCTTTCTCTCCACCCAGTATATCTTGTCATTGGGGCAACTTGTTTCAAAACAGCTCAAGTGAGAAAGAAAAAAAAACGTGTTGTGATAAACGGTTGTAAACATCTTGAAGAGTGTGGCCCTGGGTGATTAAGGAGAATTTACTGGCGTATAGGAAGCAGCATTTTTCAGCCTGAAAATAAAATGTCACCAATTAAGCTTTTGTTTTACATTGAAAAATGATGTACTGGATTCCAACAGTGTGTCCGTGGCGTTAATTAAGATTTAACACTCGACTCCCGTGCAAATTACCTGTGAAAGGAAATATGATGCTATAAATTTTTGGTAATATGAATTACTTGAGGAAGGAACTAGCCTCCCTCCTCCTCGCGTGTTCGACTTTTTGCTTCATTTAAAACTATGGAATGGGGAAAATGTGATAGCAGTATGTTAATTAGAATGACTCTGTCTCCTTTTACGTCAGCTAATTATCTTTGCAGAACTAATCATGATTTAGTCGCTGTATTTTTTTTTTCCTGTAGCTGTATGTCTTAGTTAATGAAATTTGTGTCAACATATAATCTATCATTGTTAACCGCCGTAAAAACATGATCAGATACGATAGAAAAACAAGATAATAACTAAATTGCTGAAAAACAAATCCGCACAATTTTCCTATTAAAAAAAACCCAGAAAATATACGATAATTTAATATAATTTAAACGCTAATAATCGAATCGTGTTATTGTTGTGTATTCCTTTACAGCCACTTTGCCTTTGTGTCACATTCCCCCGCCACCCCATGACACGCCTGGACCAGCAGTACCCCCGCGTCCCGCACAGGTCCTCACCAGGGCTGGGCAGCCTCCCTCTGTGAACTACCACCCCCTGAGCATACCGGGTCAACGAGCCACATATCACGAGCTGGAATGTTGTGATTTTGAGCCGCAGTTCTTGCAGACCACGCCCGACGGCAGTGTTTTTGTCCCACCCGGTAAGAAATCAAAAATTCAAATTAATTTAGTTCATCACCCTCGCCCCACCCACCCCCCCCCCCATACCCCCACTTCCCAAGGGTTCTGATTTTGTACCTAGTGGGTGCCACTGTCATACATAGCAGTTCATTTCATACGTAGACAGCTTAACGTTTAGCGTTTTTGAATAATCTTACGGCACTTAAACTTGGCACTAGTCTTTTCTGTCCGCTAAAAAATGCTCGACATTAACAGACCAATTTTCGTTTTTAAGTAATTTACTGCAGCGTCTGTTAAATTTTCTGAAAACAAATCTTTGCAATGTAAATGTCTGGGTATTATTTCCACTATAAAATAAACTTATCTGATATAAAATCTGCTTGAAACTTTTACGGGGTAAATTAAATTTGAAAATTACATTGTCGATTTTGAAAAAGATATTTGTCAGCTGTAAATCTGCAGCTTTTTTGTTTTTTTTTTCTGCCAGACTAAGTCGCAGATAGTTTGTTGATCGTGTCGTAATCCAATTTCAGCCCCTGAATTGCTAAACAGTGCGCCGATGGGTGGACCGGTGGCCTTCCCAAGGACCGTACCAAGGACTGCCAGTTTGCCGCGCCATTCGCGAATAGTTGCTACACCAACCAACTCCACAAACACGTTACAGTCGCGGGCCACGGCTGAAGCCATTCCCATGGTTACCCACGACCAATCAAATCCTAACATACATCCTAGTTGTAGTTTTGATAGGTAAGTCAAAGGCTTTTTACGAAAAAAAATATTAGAATTATGTTCGATTGCGATTTACTGCCTGTAACACAGCGCTCTGACCAGGACTTTGGTTTCCCACCGGACGGTTGTTGTTCGAGCAGGTGTCACTTTGTCGACTGACGACGCACAAAAAAAATGCACATCGTAAAGGAAAAAATTCAGCAGTTCGCAAGCGTCACATGTCCAAACTGTTGAATTCAGTTTCGAAGATTTTTCACCTTTTTGCCCTAGTTTGGTCGACTTTGTCCAAGTGACGCGGTGTTGCCAGACATGCCTGAAATATTTCTTCTCTTTGGTGTTCTGATAGTTCTAGAATTAATTAACATCGCTAATTTGACTGTCAACAAAAATCACTGGCATGTTTGGGTGCACAAAGCCGAATTATTTTAACATAAAAAGTTGAAGCAATTGTTTGAATATCCCGTAATTGAATTTCTTCTGTTCAATTTGCCCATTACAATAAATGCCCTTGCTTCTACTTACATTGTTGTATACAGTTTATCTGTGGCCTTCATTACTAATTGAGGTTACCTCTAGGAGACACATATATCATCAACATGTCTTTTTTGAACGGTTTTCAAGGTGTTCAGAAACACAAAACCTCGCATAAAAGACTAAAACAAGATAATTCTCTACTTGGTTAGAAACGTTATAATGAGTCATTACTGACGTGGGAAATGTGATCTGGTATAATAGGGTAATCTGACATCAATAGTTTATGTATTTTTTTCCTTTTAAAAAGCATGAATTACATGTTATCCATTGGCACACTGCACTGATTGCAGGTGGTGGTCTAATGTCAAGATGTTCTTACAACCATGTAATTAGAATTTTAAAAAAATGGAGCACTCGTTTGAATTTCAAAACTGCTCTTTACGCACCAGATCAAACTGCTGCGCTCGATGTCGTTGGCTAAGATGGGAATGGGAATTAGTCACTGGGTGGCAGTAGTCTCGAGTGTCTACAGAAAAAGAAAGTTTGACTTTACCAAGTTGATTTCTTCAAACTGAATACAGAAGGGATAATGTCCCATTTATGTGCACGCCTGGCAGATATTTGCTTTGTAGTTTAAAGTAGACTTCTACTCTGTCTTAAAAAGCTTGTGATTTATGATGCGCTTGCAATTAACACAGCAGGCAAAGAAATCAGTGCCTGCAATAAGAAAGTCGTAATGTATGGTCATTTATCGAATGAATGCGACCCACACAACACCCTTGTCGCAAAGCTTGAAAAGAAAATGGGCCCTCCATTCAATGAGCTTCTTCAGAATTTGCTAATTTGTGTTTTCGTTCACTGAAATTGACTGTCAGTTTCGTAGTAGGTAGAACACGTGTTGCTTTTATTTAAAAAAAAATAGCGCTTGAATTTGGTTAGGTTTATATTTGAACTTTCCCTATAAAATATACATCTTGGAAAGGTCCCATACTGCTCCCCCCCCCCCCCCGACAGAACTATCCCGCCCTCTTCTCCGTCGGGCTGCTTCTGTACTTGCGTATCTCAGAATTTGGCTGATTTGTAATTAATCTAAAGGCAAAAACAGATTGTCGTTAAATAAAGTTTTGTTCATCTTTTTATGGAGCATATCTAAAAGGAAAATAAATGACTTTTAAGGAATGATGTACCAAAACGTAATGCATTTTATTGTGATAGATAGTCCAATTAAACGAACATCACAGCAAAAATTAGACCAAAATCATCATTCTTTTAGTGTGTTCATGTCGAGTAAAAACGCGCGACTTTGGGACTTTTTTGTTTATGAGTGTGAAAGAAACAGTTGCTCCGAACCTGACTTGCTTTGTTTTTTTTGTTTTTTTTTCAAAGACACTCGAAGATGACTCACTCTGTTACATAAATTATGTTAATTTGGTTGTGTCTTATGTTAATTTATGTGGAATGATTCGAGATGCAGAATAAATTTACAATTTTTGAGTTATATTTATTTGTTTATTTATTGCTAACTAAAGGATTAAGCTTCAACTTAAAGAAATGGAAGATTGTTGGTCGAGGTAAAAGTTTGACATAAACATCAGTGTTGTAGTAAAGGTTTAGTCGATAGAGAAACAAGCATGAGTTCTTACACGTTTGTTTTAAACACTCCTGTTGTTGCGGTCTATAAGTCAGCTGGCGCGATGTCCGTGGACTTCTCACTGGGTTGAACCTGCAATGATATTGCTGATGAACAGCTGTAGTTTTTTTTTCAATTGAACGCATTGATTTTATCATTTTTTTTTTTTGTTATTTATTACTCAAAGCGCTGCCAAAAACACATTTGTTAATTATCTTGCACCGCTTAACTTTGAGATTCTAGATAATTATAGCGTTGGTGTCTTATTTGGTGTCCTGATTTGTAAGCGAGAAGCTTCGGGGAAATGTTTTAGTTTTCTTATTTTCTTCTTTTCTTTTCTTATGTTTGTTCTCGTTCTTTGTTTCAAGTTGCATTGCGCTAGGTCTTAACAAAAGCAAGTGCCATTTTTTTAGGTCTCACGAGTTGATGCCATATCACTGAAAACAACATATCATTATTTTTGGGTGTATGTTGTCATGTAAACTGTTGACAAGAAGCTCTCGGTCACGTATCGCTGATTTCCGCATTGTTGTATGCAGTTTTCTGTCATTCACTTTGTTTACTGGATGTGTAACTTTTGAAATTTTAAAAACAGAATGCAAAAACTAATAACATCTTTGGTTTCATAGATTTCACTGTGGAGTTTGATGTATTTTCTTATTTTTCAGACAAAATGTTACTTTTAACGCTCAGACCACACTGCTAAACAACGTTCCGCAATTTCCCTCCATCCATAGCGATTTCCGGGATTATGGGAACTACAACAGCACCTCCTATCGGGTGAAGAAGAAACTAAAAGGCAAATGTACATGGAAGTGTTCGACGCTAGTCCTGATACCTCTCACCATCGTGCTCCTTATACTCCTAGCGTACTTTCTGCGTAAGTATCATTGTACTCAATTGCATTGATACTTGAACTTTAAGCGCCTTCGTCGATTTCATTGTCCGAGTGTGATCAAACCAAAATATAAATCACTAAGTAATACTGCCATGATATTAACCCCATTATGTTTTACTGACGGTAAGGTTATTAAAGGCGAAGATAAGCGGCCTAGATAAACATTGGTTCTATTAGGGTATTTATATGCAAGCGACTTAGCTCTCTTAGCACAAGGGGGTGTTAAAATTGAATAAAAGGTGTGCATTTTAATAAATTATGTAACGAGAGAACCAAGTAATTTCGTACATTTAACGGCATGGCAATCTTGAAAGTGGTGATGCGCTAGCATGTGAAGATGATGCGCAATCGCTCTGAAGCATATTAAACTTTCAAGCTGCCAACAAGAGAAATGAGGATTGAAATGCAAGACGTATACCTCTACCTTTAAGCGACGCCAAATGCAATTAATTTCTGATAGGTGTTTAAATTAAACGTGTCTTTTTCAACTGCGAAAAGCGGAAAAAAACAAGATTTTTATACACTGAAATGCTATATATTTTTAAACTCTATTTTTAAGTGTTGTCTGCATTTTAATAGAATTTTGGTGGGGTTATCTCATTTTTTAAATTTGTGTAGTTGAATGTGACGTACAACGTTATGACTGATGTCGGGTCTCATATTAGGAAATAGCTGCCTCTCTATTGGGATAAAAAGCTCGCGAATCATTACTTTTTACAAGTGTTAAAATTTTATGCACGTTTTCAAAAAACATCCTGCATGTGAAACCATCTAGGAATGCTTATAAGTTATTTTTGTGTGAAAAAAAAACATGCATTAAAAGGCCAACATATTTAAACCGACACATAAATTGCAGTATTTTGTTGCCAAGTAAATTTCCAACACACATATAACGAAAGGGCCGCTGGTATCAGATGAGGTGCTGTGAATTATTGGTGCTTTTAAAACGAACAGCTCACTTACAAATTTGGCGCAACAGCTGCCAAGAAGAATTAGTTTTATTTTCTCTTCTGTTTTATTCTGGTGTTAAATTTGAACGTTGAATTCTCAGTCATTTTTTTTCAGACTAAATCTTTTTGCTTAGAGAATTTTACTGTTAAAACAGCAGTGCACAATTGTTCGATCTTTATTTGACATCTGTGGTTTAAATTTATAGTTGCAGTTTGAATTGAAACCATTTATTATACCAGGTAGTAACACGCGCCATATAATTTCCTTAGTAGCTTCAAGTTGTGATAGAATTCTAGACAGCGTTATTTCAATACGAACAAAAAAGATCACGTTTTTTTCATATTTTTATTAATTGCATTGTTTGCACAACTGTAGACAAATTTAGCGACATACAATTGGTGCGGCGACAGGCTTTAGAGTTTCTGAAATAGGGGTAATTAAGCCTTTATTTGGCCATTCAATAGGCAACTGTTCAAAAACAAGAACCAAAGCAACTTTATGTGAAACAGAGGTGAGAAAAAATGGTTTTTAACGGCGGAACTGAGTCTTGCGAAATGTTTTTCAACCAATAAATTTTGAAGGTTATAGTTTACAACTCATAGAAGACTTCGCACCTGAACAATTACATTGCGCAAAGGAGGTCCATCTCTTGGGGGCGGGCCATGTCCTTGGTAAGGCGGGTGGCACGGGGAGCTGTAAGGCCTTGTCCTTGGAGGGCTGTTAATGTCAAGTTGGTCTTCTTGCTGTTTGAAACTGAAAGCACTATCCTAACGACAAAGTTACTGTTCTCTCAGTATTAATAATTGCTATTATACTCGCATGCAAAGGGAGGAAAATTACATACATGTAAAACAACCATGAAAGGGATAAAAAATGCAGAGGAAAAAAAGCAAAAAAACAAGAATGATGAGGGAACAATGGGCGAAATGAGATATCACTGCATATATCATGTTTGCTTTGTGCAGAATCAATAGGTTATGCGTGCTGCCGATTAATAACCAGCATGCACTGTAACCCTAAACAATACGACGAACCTGCTGCATCTCCAGCACGATCACCCTCCTTCACATTCCCCCTCCCCTCCCAAACCCTTCACCCGCTTGTTCTCCACCCAGTTGACTACTTTTATTCATTCGTTGAAAAAAAGTCAAAGCATGGAGAGCCGATTGTGTTTGCCATAACACCCAGATGTGGATTCAATGCGGCGCGAAATGTAATGTAACCAAAGGCCCATATAGTTGGCAACTATTGAACCGTCTCTAATAGACGAATACCAGTATATCCAAGTTTTGATCCGCCGATGTAAAACCAGTCTTGTGTTGTAAGACATCTGTGAAATCAGCAAATTACCAGATCCAAAGTAAAATCATTAGGAAAGAAGTTCACTGTAAAACACTTGAGAAAGAGCCAAATTCAAGACCCTCGTTCCCGCAGTCCCAACGTCACTTGTTTTTTCACGGACTTGCCTCGCCACCAACTCATACCAATACGGCTGTCGTTCTGGTTTCATTTTTACGATGCTGGTAGTACACAATGGTAAAAGCATCATTGCTCATTGTATAGCTTCGGGAATATCAGTCATACTTATTGCTGATGATCTATAACCCAGACTTACGAGCACCTGATGTAACTTCTGTTACGGAATGATTGGTTTTGCACGTACAGTAATTGACATTTTCCGTAACAAGGAGAGCAATTGAGTCAACTTCATTTTGGGATTTTGCAGCTGTGAACCATGCTTCGTGCGCATGTCATGGCTTTTGGTAAACTGGTCGCATTCATCGCTGAAAATCTCGTAACATTTGACGCCTTCATAAAAAAGCGTTGCTTTGAATTCCCATTGATTCCTTTGGTATTTTTACCAGAAGTTATTTCAGCCAAAGAAATTTAATACGCAAAAAAAAAAAAAAAAAAAAAAAAAAGAAAGAAAGAAAGAAAGAATAAGTTAATTACCATAGCTCTTTTGGCATTTCAAAGCGTGTTAAATTTTGCACAAGAAGGGCATGTTTGCTAGGGATAGTATGTCCGTAACATCGGTAACGGGAAGTAACTGTAACTGTTTAATGTCATGTGTATTCCGTTGCTTAGTTACCCTCGTGTAGAAGCTTTTGCATATTAACACGCTTTATATTACAGCAGCCTTTAAAGGGTCTCAGCTTATTCTTTTAATGTTTTTTATAGCTATGGCAGTATATGACCTGAATTGGAGGCTAAAACCTCGCCATAGTACAGTAATTGATCTCAAACCAACCCAGTCTCCTCCAGGTGGGTCGTTTGTGTGTTGTTGTTTTTTTTTTTCTCATTTTGTTTTTTTAACACTAACGCACATAGGCCAGCGGTGCAGGGTTATGGGAGTTAGAATATTAATGGCGTGGCGTCTCGTCTCTAATTTATTGCACAAGTGGTTATTCTTTACCCGTGTATTCACCAAAACGCGCCTTCTGAAGAATCGGTTTTGTGGTCATTTAACGCATGCATACAAAGATGTATTCATAAAAGATTAATACCATTGCCACTGCTGGTTATGGGGATTTTTTAAGGTTCATAAACTCACATATGAATATAATGGTGACTCGCAATATCTTTTGCAGATACTACGGTTCCCAAGCGAGATTCTGTGATAACTGTTAACCAGTATGTATTCGGCAAGCGTCTCGAAGAAACTGTTCCGCCAAAAGGGTTCTGGAGAGCGCAGTTCTCTTTACCCAATTCTGAATACGTGAAGTTCAACTTGAGTGTTCCAAATTACGTTGTGGTGGCGATCTACTTGAGGCGAAGCACGCACCCGACGCATGCGCAGTACGATTTTGCCCACATCCTTGACGGCAATAGACTAGCTTCAAGCAGCGATAGGGAAAAGCGCGCACTTGGATCTCAGGTAGGGAAGCTAAATCCAAGGTGATATTTGATTTCCATAGAAGCCCGATCGTTCCGTGAATATAAGTAGCTAAAAACAAAAAAAACAAAAAAAGCCTGGTATTTTTCATTTTGTGAATAGAAAGACTTCATTGTAGATTTGATAGGAATGAATAATTTCACAAAAGCACAGGTGTTAAAAAATGCTGTATAACAAGGACAGCAGGGAAAATGGGAGTGCCATTTTACGTCTGCTGTGCCAGTCCTTCCTTTGTTGTATGTCTTCTTCTTTTCCATAGAGAATTTACCTGTTGATCTTTTTCAGACATCAAACACAGCATTTATAGAATATCTGGACGCAGGTGCCTGGTTTGTCTTTATTTACAACGATGACACTGAACCCCATGAACTCGTCTTTACTGGAGGATTGCATGGTAAGCGCCAGTGACGCCCCGCCATGAAATTATACACTCACACGGTGCGCATACTGTACATCTAGAAAAAGAAGAAAAAAAAAAGAGTGTTTACACTGTTAAGCTTGGCCCGTGAAAGGCGTGAAAGGCGTATGTGGGTCAGGGTGAAGGCATAGCGAGTAACCCAGACAGATAAAAAATTCCTTGGATGACATATTTAAATTAACGCTGTAAGACAATTTTGGGTTGGATTCTTAGTATGTGGATGTTTTTTAAACCATTTTAATTCGAGGCGATCGTGACTTTTGTGAATCCGTGTCCCATTGAGCACAGGATATGATGTATCGATACAGTCAATCGTGTTTGTGAATTTAATTCGATTGCGTAAAGGTTGCCGCCGTGTCCTAATTGAGTTTGAATATGTAATTTGCGTCTTAATTGGCAAATTGTTTAAATGTTGGCGACAGAAATAATGCTAAAACATTAGTAGAATTGGTTTCGAGGCGACAACTAGTGTCGTTATTGACTTGTCCGAAGGTCAAATTAAGAAAATTTGAGGAATTCATTATTTACATTTTCTGCCTGTGGGGAAAATGGGATTTTGTTCTGTTTCAACAAATGTGTAACTACGAAACAAAATTTTCAAAGAAACACGTCGAATAACATTGTGTGAAGATCATATTCGTAAGTCGTTAAAACTCCTTTGCATCTTAGCTGACTGTGTTTGGCTTCTGACCCGGCGCAGTTGTGTGGCCTATTTTCAGTCCATCATATTTCTTTTATCTCGATATAAAAGGGGCGTAAATCAGAAAATTCTATAATTGTAAGTGCTGTACGTTGGGAAGGCGTCAAAATCAAAGGGTAAGCAAATAAAGCCAAATAAGAGTCAGATCAGGGCAAGAAAACTCCTAACAACAGAAAATATGAGGGCTTTGGCCTTCCTATTTCTTGGAGTGCCACAGGCCACAATGGGTTACAATATTACACCTTTCGTGTCAGTTGTTTGTAATGTGCCTCGCGTAGAGAAGCCGAAAAAGTAAAAACCTAATTCTTTAGTAAATATTGTTTTTTTAATTATTTCTATTTTTAGAAGCGCCGACGTCTTCCTGTCCTGATTCTTGCAACGGTCACGGAGAGTGCGTTGATGGACAGTGTCAGTGTTTTCCGGGGTATAAGGCTTGGGACTGCTCGGAGAGTGAGTCACCATTTTATTTCACGGAGTAGACTAGCATGGTCCAAAAGCTGGCCAGAGTTGGCTGTGTCCAAGGCAGCATGAATGCCCAGTGTCCGTCTGGCTAACAGCGCACAGAAACTCTTTATTGTTACGGTTTGACTGATTAAATACGTTTTACGGAAGAAAAGCACCTCTCATTCTTGACGAGTTCAGTCTGAGAAGGGGTTAAGTAAGAGTGTTTAGGGAGTAAAAAGAGATTAGCTAAAACTCATGTTTTCTCCCTCTCAGTGCATTCGGGATAAAGACAAAACGCTTTACTAGTAAGCAGACTATCTCGCGTGTCCTTGAAACTGGGTCAATTATTTGGGTTATCTTATTACCGCTTATTATCGACTGTGGGCCACGACGTTTGTATCTGTTTAGGGTACCTGGAGAATCCTTCTTAATACCTTTTATGTTTATAATCTATGTGAATGGGGTGTTCTTTATTTATTTATTTGATTTTTTTTCTTGTGAATTTCATTTGTATGCTTATTTCTGGCGTTGCTATGCAGGCGTGTGCCCATTTGTTTGCCATGGCAACGGCCACTATATGCGCGGCGAGTGCAAGTGTTACCCAGGCTTCAAGGGCAAGGAGTGTGAACTCACGGAGGATGAATGTGCCGATCCCGCCTGTTCCGGGAATGGTAAATGCGTCCGAGGCCAGTGTGCCTGCTCACCCGGTTTCAAGGGCCCGGAATGCGCTGAAGGTTAGTGTTCCAGGTGTATACTGCTTCGTTCTTCCTCCGAAGCAAGATCGGTTTTGTTTGGCATCAATTCTGTTTAGGTGATTTTAATTCATGCAATTATAAAAAAGAGGAAATAAAGAACAACAACAACAAAAATCGAGGGGAAAGCCTTTGGGTTTGTGTATGTATTCTTTTTTTTCAACAGATGCCCAAATTTCGTAATATGGTATTTATCTGGTGTGTTACTTTGCGGGACAATTTACTGAAGAACCCGTAGTTGGTGTCAAGAAAACTGGCAGTTATTGGAAGATATTGCCCGCTACATTATAAATAGATGTCATGTAGTAAATGACATACAGCTCTGCCGTACTGCACAGTGTTATTGCTGTGAGGCTAAAGGCAATGCTTTTCTCAAAGCGGGCAGGAGGCTTTTCTTCGTGCCATTTTTTTGTGTCTGTTATGGTTATGGGAATTTATGTGTGTGTTGCTGGGAAGGAAAACGTAATGTTTATAGTGGCGGTCTTTTATTTTATGTTCTTTATATAATGTTATATCACAGTAAAAGCAAAATGACTAATGGCACGGTGGCTAATTTTCGTCTCAATCCAACAAAAAAGTAGCACATAAAATGAAAGTCAGTGTTATTTTGGGTTAATAAAACTTTGTTTTAGTGCGATGTTGTAAAAAATGTGTTTTAATGATCCTTCAGATTCGAATGCTAAAAAGAACCTGGGCCATCGATGTGACGTCCATTTATTTAATTTAGTTGGTGTAGCGTCTGTACTGGCTATTGGTGTACTGCGTTAGTTTCTGTGTTTGCTTACTGTGCTGTTACCATGGTTACCATTTCAGTGGATTGCATTCCGTCACACTGCTCCCAGCACGGGGTGTGTGACCACGGGGTGTGCGTCTGTTACCCGGGCTTTCTCGGCTCAGACTGTTCTCTTATTGACACCAATAGCACCTTGTGCGTCAAGGACTGCTCAGGCCGTGGGATATTCGATTACAACACACACAAATGTGTATGTAGCGCCAATTGGGTCGGTGAAAATTGCGAAATAGGTATGTCGCTGCAGCCTTCCGCCACCCCCCACCGACCTTCATTTTCCCAGGTGGGATGGCTGTGACAGGCGTGTGTTGCCGTAGAGATGCTAGATCCCACTTAACAAATGCGTTACCGAGTTTGTTTTTCTGTGATGCTGTGCCAACAGATATCCACTTGCCCCAATCAATGGATTGAGTTTGGCTTGCTTCGCAAATCCTCAACTAATTTTGTTCATTTGCTTCATGCAGTATCTTTCTATTTAGATTTAATCAGCCTCGATCAGTGACGCATTTATCATGCTGCGCAATGCTGTTTCAGCATTTGACATGGTATCTACAATGTGGCTGCTGATTGGCCAATCCTGTGTACTTATATATTCAAATTGCATGGCAAGATTACAGATTAGCAGCTGATTGGCTAATCTAAGCTGTTCAACATCTTAAAATTTAGTTGCATGGTTAGATATAGTTGACTTGTGTTCATTCGCATGCTTTATCTCATATTTGACTAGTTTGCAAGCTTCTGCGTAATAATGATTTTCTTTTGCATGATTCCATATTGTTGCATGACTTGGAACGCGCTTACCAAATTTGAAATGCATCTCTTTTATATGGAGCGCAAATATTCATCAATTTAATCGAAACCTGTGTGATTTAATATCCGAGTAGTTAGATTGTGCAAGTTAAGACAGAATCGTGTTGAAAATAATCTGGAAGTATTCAAACCCCTCGGCAAAAATTGACAAAACAGATTTTGTCAACCACTTATCCGGAGACATGATACAATAGTAAAAATGAACGTTTAATATCTCTTTCATCATTTAATGGTGTGTAAAAAGTGGTGTGCAAGATACATTTTAGGATAAAACACAACTGGATATAATAAAGCTCGCCCCAAAAAAACTTGGGTCCGAAATTTCCAAAATGGGCCGAAGTTGTTTTGGGCCGAAGTGGTGGAAAAAAGTGCTGGGCCGAAGTGGTGTTGGGCCGAACTGGTTTTGGGCGGAAGTGTCCATTTCCTGTCTGTGTGTCTGTTACGCTGATCTTGGAAGGACGAAAATGAAAACCGCCGAAACAATCGCTATGCATCTAGCACGGAAATCTTTGGACAGCCACCACAATATGTGTAGACATATTGATCGAATGAAAGACGCACTTTGAACTTTTTACCGAGTTACCTGAATCTTACAGAAACGGCGCACATTTGATACTTATTTAAGTTCGATCCGAATTCCAATATGGATGCCATAGGTTCGTTTTTAAGTGGCAGATAAATTTGGCCGAGGGGTTTGTGCTGTCACTGATAGGTGTTGTCTTGGATTTAGATCACTTGCAGCACGGGCTGGTTGTTTATGTTTTCAAAACAAAGTGAAGATAATCAGCCTGTAAAAATTGCAAAAGCAGCATCCCAGAATTACAACAGATAATGCCTGAGCTGTTTCAGTAGTTCTTTTGTACATGATATTTCACGTCAAATTGCTTTGTGCAGTTCAACCGAGAGCAGGGCATTTTATTTGTTTTGCCAAGAAAGTTATTGGAGGGTAAAATATAAAATAATGAACTTGACAAAAAAGATACTTTGACATTATTATAGAAATAAGAATAATATTTTTGCAATTTATTTGCCCACGATGCTTGTGAGTCTTGTTTTTAACGTGGAATCGAGAAAATGCTAAACAGTTGACAAGTAAATACACTTGGTCGCATGAGTGATGTTCCACTGTCCTCCTTTGAAACTTAATCATGGGATGTTTTTGACATCATGAGGATGTCCTATTATCTGCTTTTTAAGTTAAACGATTTCACGTTAAAGTACAAAGGCAGTGGTGCGGTAACTGTAATTTGTGAACTTGTAGTGTAACTTTTGGAACAAAGAACACAGTAATAACACAGATTTCATGACATGAATAGTCTGCACCGAAGGCACTAGTTAACGGCATTATGTTGAAGGCTTAAATGGCATTTTCTCGCTAAGACTCTGCAGATATATTTTGAGTAGATACGTGTGTAGTTTCGCCACCCTCTAAAACAGAAAACTGGGGCCAGTGATTATGAGTGACCTGTCGCCTGCGGTAAACAAAAACCCGCATCGCTTGATGAAGACTAGCAATTGCTCGGATTCACCGACGTTTATGGGCTCTACGATAGCTCTACATGTGGAGATATCTGGAGCATCGTGCACTTGGTGGGGAACCTGAGTTTTTTGGTGTAAATGGCGATCTCTCTCACTTTATACTCTGCACATTGTCTTTGCATGCCCATTGTGGTGCGCTTGCACCTGTATTATTGACAACGAGCGTCTAATTTGCCCGAGTTTGGCACTTGACAAAAAAAAAATGAGTGTATTCATTTTGTTATCGCAGAGATCTGCAGCGTGGATTGCGTGCATGGCACGTGTGAGAACCAGCGGTGTGCGTGTAACCCCGGCTGGCAGGGGGCTCAATGCGACCTCCTGCAGTGTGACAAGAACTGTAATGGGCAAGGAAACTGTAACAATGGCACGTGCGTCTGTAAGCCAGGCTTCAACGGCAGATACTGCTCACTGGGTAAGTCAGCTCAGTAAAACCAGATACTAAACCTGGCCATTGTTTTCAAGTCTGTGAGTTGTTAACCTGTTTCGAACTCAACTGAACCTTTGAAGCCATTGCTTTTGCGCTGGAATCGATGTGGTTATGACATGGGGATTCAGTTCGATTCTTCACTTTAAAGCCGGGAACAGAAGCTGATTTGAATTCCAGCTGCTCATAAGTGCATTTTTTGTGATGCAGATGGTTGTCCAAACGGTTGCAACAACCACGGTAGCTGCCAGCAGTTTCGCGACGGCTGGCACTGCAGTTGTCAAGATGGCTGGAAGGGCAAGGCATGCAATGTTGCCATGGAAACCGACTGTGGAAATGGTCGCGATGATGACGGAGGTATTATTATTTTTATTCCAAGAGGCTTTAGATATCAGTCCTGTTTTTGTCTTTGCAGAAAGGCCAACTGTTTTGACAAAATCCACAGAAAAGATCTATAGGATATATAGCAGTGTGGGGTAACCGTTACTGAGTATGTCGTGATTTTTTTTTTTAAACGGCTCCACATCTTATTCCTTTCCAAGAGGTGTTTACGACAGTGGCAGACGTTTCCGGTGGCCAGAGTGGCAATTCCTCGAGCAAAATTTGTCAAATCTGTTGTGTCATTTTTAAAAATAAGATAAATCTGTTTCAATCGTATTGGTAAAGTAGCAGTTTTTAAAGAATAATGGCTGTTTGTGTCTTTGATTTTTTGCATAAAAAAAAATACATTCACATGTCTTTTTAAGCTGTTCAAAATATGCATAAATTAATTGGAAAATGAAATTCCATTGCTCTGTTACAACGATATCTGCGTGTAGCTTAAAAGCGGTATTAGTTGATTAAATGACTTGACTTTAATTTCCGACGTGAATTGTGAGCCGGGAGTGGAAAGTTGGAAGAAAACGACAACTGCACACCGAAAATTTCGATTTGTGACGCCTCTTGTTACAGCGTCGTATTATATTCATGTGGGGCAATTTGCAGATGACTTGCCGGACTGCCTGGATCCTGACTGCTGCATGGACGTGGAGTGCTCGCAGAACAAATTCTGCAACACGGCGCCCGACCCCATGGAGATCCTGCTGCGTAAACAGCCGCCCAGCAACACGGCCTCCTTCTACGCGCGCATGCGCTTCCTGGTCGAGGACGACAGCGTGCAGAGCTACGCCAAGCTCGACTCCTTCAACGAGACGTATGTCCTCATCAATCGCCTTACCTACTCATGGGGTTACCTCATGGGGTTTGGACAACTCGGCCCACTGTCAACTCGGCTCTTTTTGGACAGCTCGGCCCAAACTTTTTTGAAGTGGTTTGTTCTCCTCACACATGCATAACCTGCAATGTAAAGACAACGTAAAAGACACTAAAAAAATCGTATATTTGGAGAAAATTATGGATAAAAATGTTTTGGGCCGAGTTGGTAATTTGGGCCGAGTCGTCTTTCACGAATGGGCCGAGTTGTCCAAAAGTTGGGCCGAATCGTCTTTCGCGATGGGCCGAGTTGGTAATGGGCCGAGTTGTCCAGAGACCTCTGTCATCATGTCACGGATTTATTTTAACAACCCCTTCCCTCCCTCCGTTTTTACAGGCCAAACTTCTCTGGTACTCGACTAAGACTGTATATACCCCCCCCCCCCCAGTCATCATAAAAAAATTCGTGAATAGTTCCATGATTTTTTTACCAATAAATTGACTATTCTGCAAAAAGAACTAGACTTGAATAAGAAAAGTGACTGATGGTGTAAAGGTTAAAATGGCAGAATTAGAAAATAGAGCTTTTTGCTATAAAAATGGAAAGAGACACAAGTGAGAATTACGTGTGATCAGAAATTGCTTTCTTTCTGGCCAGCTTGTTTTTGTGTGGGTGTTTTGAGCCGTAGGAAGGTTTAGTGGCACTGATTTTTCTAAATATAAACAACACAAGCCTTGACTTGACATGGGGGTATCCGCGGTCATTGCAATAAAACGTAAAGCCATTAAGTGACGGGACCGGAAGTGTTCAGTGAGGCTGCAAAGTATGCAAGAGTTCCCCACAATACTGATAGCTCTCCAAACACGATATATTTCAGGAGCATTTATTTTATAGCGAAATTTATTTCCAATTTATCGATTTATCTCTTAGATATAATTTACAGGCTCCATTTAACATAAATAATGTATTCACGGAATGTTTATGTTATTCTTTTTTTTTTTTTCAATTGTTGCAGACAAGTTTCCGTGATACGCGGAAAAGTGATTGCCACCGATGGTAGTCCATTGATCGGAGTTCGCGTTAGCGTCGTCAATCAGCCGATGTATGGATTCACTCTGACACGAGAACTGGGCTTGTAAGTGACCTTTAAACATAGAGACTTTTCTGAGTCTTTATCTTTTGGTGCTTTCTGCTGTTTATTGTGCAGAAGACTCCGGAAATCGAGTCTGATAGACTTCCGGTTTAACCATTGATATAGCTTAAATTGGATTTCTCGTTTTTAATTTCCTCACTCTGTAACAAGTTCCTGATGTAGAATTAAAGAGAGGGCGCTCAGATCACAAATAGCTTGTAAATATCTCATGAAGATAAGATTGCGCATTTTTTGCCATTGAATGGTTTTGAAAAAGACTCACTCATAGCTGTAGAATGGCTTTGGGGCCTCGTGTTGGCTTTTGTAAGCTTCCAAAGATTCAGCAAAGTCGTCTTTTTTGTATTCAAAGAGCTCTTTTGCGTGAGCACGCATGTGTTCTATTCACTTTTTTACTCCATATTTGGAATCAGCAAATCATAAAGATCACTGTTCGGCAAAATATATGATTCCTTTTCGTGCTACAGTCGTCTGTTATTTCTACTGGCTTCATCATTTTTGTGCCACTAATGACAACTGTAAAAACAAAAGCGACCTATCGAGAGGTTATCACACGATATGTTGCCCCCTGTAAAGGAATTCATGATAATCAGGCGCTCACATGTTTTTGTTTTGTCTGTGACGTCACGCTGAATAACAGTAACAGAAAAGGAAACATTTAACGGACTAAAAAAGCGAGCACCTCATTGTGTGCACTGCGTTGCCATTCGAATAGTCCTGTCGCTTGCTCTTTTTTCATCACACAACAGTCACACGTTCTGCTTCAAGGTAAAAGTTAATTGGAGACCATTTTTCCACCTTTGTCACTTTTTTTGCTTCGCGCTTTGACGTAGGCCTTTTATTGCAATACACTTCGAGTTATTTGCCCGAAATTCTTCACTTATAATACTATTTTTTCGTTTTGATGGTGTTTTCTAGCGCTGGAATGATGGATGTTTTGTTTGAAAGAATTGCTTTCGAAAAGCAAATAACTAGCTAAGTATGATCGATCACGAGTAACTGGTTGGGAGTGAGACGGCGAGTCGACGGTGGCCTTATGAGGAAGTCTTGCTGATGTATTGTTCTGAAGTGTGCGCTAATAAGTACGTTAAGGACAACCCCTGTAAGAGCTATGTGGGCAGTTGGTCCCGTAAGTAGGTTATTGAGGAGGCAAGGAGAGCCCTTGAATGCCATATTGTTGCAAGTGTCTGGTCAAACACAAAGCTGTGGATGTCCAAGGAGTGGGGGTGATGTATGGCCTATCACAGGCGAGGAAGTTCTGTGAGCCGGCTCGGTTTCACTATATTATAGGAGCAGGGGAATGATTGAAATAGCGCTTCAAAACTCCATTAGTAATATACTTTTTACGACCGATGAATACCGCTATAATCTCCAAGCACTTTGGGAACGAGCGCCTCAAGAAAGGGCGATGCTACTGGGGTGTAAGGGGTGTGATATGCCGGCGTGACAAAACACCGCACTGGGCACGTCCCAGTTAACTTCTTGTGTTTTCCTTCGAACAGGTGCAGAATAAATGCATTTAGCGAAGGCAGACGCTTGGCGCTGTTGTCATGGAGTCGTCTCAAACTGTTTCCTCCCTGCCCTTTTCACCCCTCACAACCCAGCAGGGTATTTAACTAGAATGATTTCCGGGGAGTGGGGATATATAACTAGAATGGCTTCCTATCGTCATTAAATGAAAATGACGACATCCTGTGGAACAAGCATGGCTTAATGAGATGCTGACCTCCCCCTTTAAAAAAAAACCAACAAAGAGGCAGTTCTCATGCTGTTCAGGATCACATGTCGGATGCAGGATGCTGAATAAATTGACGGGTGCAAAAGCAAAATAGGAGAGCTGCATCGCTCGAGGGTGACCTGCCCGGGTGCTTTTGAAAGGGCGATTGGGTATGATTGATGGCAAAAACTGAGAACGTTATTATAACTGTGCCATCTGTCTGCAATGCCTCTGTGTCTGCCAGCTTTCCCTTTTGCTAGAAGCAGTTTCCGTCCACTCACTAATGCACATCACGTTGCATTGTTTGGCCAGAGCGTGGTGAAGGGTTTGCCTAAGAACGGCAAAAACCCCTTAGCTTAATTAAAGGTTTTTCCTTTTGCAGTAATCAAGCCCGTGGCCTAATTTTCTATTGTAGCTTAAGTGTATGTTGAAAGTAGACCAAGATGGATATGATCTTTTATGAGGCTGGCATGAATTTAGAATGCCTCACCTCCTTATTTTAATAACAGATGATCTGCCGTCTTTCCATACCGTAAGGTGCGGAACACAGCTCTCGATATGAGAGAATGCAGCTATTTGCTCCTTCAGAGAATTTGAATCAACGTGCATGGGCGGTAATTTTGAAACGATGGGAGAAAAAAAACCCTTACTGTAATTTAGCATTAATAAGCCTTAGATATGTGATATGCCATTTATCCGGGAACAAAAAAGGTTTGTCTTTGCAGAGCAAAGCTAGCATCCATGTAGTTCTTGCCGCACTGCAGGAAATTACTTTTCCTTTCTATTTGCGCAATTATCAAAAGACGTCAAACATAGGGGAAGGGTAAATGTGAGTGTAATTAGACCCAGACAAAGCATACGCAGTGATCACAATGGCTATGATTGATTAGATCCTTTGTTCTACCAATTCCTGCCGACAAAAAAGCACACCGAGACAATACATGTTTATAGAGCGAGCTGTGCCATCTTTAAGTGTGAATGACAAGCTATATTTTTGTCCTTCCCTTGGGAGCGGTTTAGTTGCCCCTCATTGATTTATCCCACATCCCATCGATACTAGTCAATGATCTTTATGCCCCACTATTTATTGGCTCCGTCAAAGCAGTCCTGATCTAGAATCTGCCAAAACACTTGCTGTGAATTTTTATATTGTTTCTCTTTTAATTTTTTGTTGGAAATAACCAGATACACTCTCCAAGAAATATATGGGATAGATAACAGTTCCAAATATGGGAGTGATCAGCTAAAAAATCAGTTCAGTGGGAACTGGAAAATGAGGGGGTGGCGGTTTCAGACCAACTGATTCAATTAAGTGGATATAGAAGACTTGTAGCGTTCCGTTTCCTATTCCCCATGGCTATGACTTTATTTCCTGGCTGAGTATGATCATAAACTGTGGATGAGGGAGGAGTAGAGAGATGCTGGCCATTGCTGGCTGCTTTTATGAACAGTTGCATGTTAAGTTTATGAGGGCACATCACAAAGTTTATTGTCTCCTTAATGTGTGGGACCTATGAGCGTGGTACAAAACGGACACAAAACACACTCAAGACTGCTCGGTAAATAGTGGGACGAAAATGCCACGCCGCTATCGGGTTCTCTGGTGTGTGATTGCGTTTGTGTTCTTTGGTTCTGTGAGTTATGTTTGCGACTTCTTCATTGTGAGGAGAAATGATCTGACTTAGAGACACATTGTTGTTGCTTCGAGCTTTAAGCTATTCCCCGAAGGGTAAATGATTTGTTACACCATGTCGCAGATTCGACTCAGATATCACGGCTACAACTTTCTGTCAGGAAACCTGGCAACGCAAATTTTTTTCAACAGATTAACTGTATGGATTGGCTGTCTTTGAGATGTGAACATGATTAGTCAAGCGACATTTCTCATTGATCTGGGCTCAAACTTATACTGCGCTTGGTCATGTATATTCTAGTGTTTATTTGTCAGTTGTGTTTGTTCTGATATTTTTAGTTCTTGACTTATATAAAAACAATGGGAAGTAAATAATCCGTTGAGACATGACGGGAGGGATTCATGACTGACGGAAACATCTAGTTACTGTGTGGTGGTTTTGCTGACGGTTTTCTACACTTGTGCAGGGTCACGCTCTTAGCGATGATCCACACTTAGTTCTAGCTTCGGCGCATGGAAGATGTGGCCCCGGCCTGCCCGATAGTCTAGACTGCCATTTGACGTCACTGCTTTTCTTTAGTGTATTAACCTGTTCTTGTTGTGCGAGTGTTATTTCATCACAGGTGGAGATTTTGTAAGCAAAAAGCGTTTTGCAAACTCCGTGCTTGTGGCGCACAAAACAATATGGCGAAACCCAATTACTGCAAGTAGTTATGTTACTCCGGCATCATCTTATGTAATGTAAAACTTACTTCGTTTTATTATCATGATCAAATTTTATTGCCCTTCGACAGGGAAAGGGAACCATTACACTGCCACACTCAAGGCTAGCTTGGCAAATTCATTTACAGTTGTCAGCTTGCAATGTCATGAACCATTCTTTCCCCCATATTTGTTGATCATTTGGGAATGGGCGAAATTATAGACATAAGCACATGATTATTGCAGACTTATTATGTCACTCATTTGCCGCATGCCTGTATTCAATGATGATTTCATGTTAGGCCAGAAGCGTGAAGTTATTGTTTATTTTTATTCTGCTTAGGAACCTTTTAATGGTAAAAGTGTTTTGGGTTATGTCTGGACTGCCAGTGATTTGTGGGGTAACAGCGCCATCTGTAGTCAAAATATTTGCAGTCAACATAAGCTGACGTCATACCTCTCATGCTTCACTACACGCATTTGTGAAAGCGAACTCCATGCGTACATTAGCAGCATGTCCACCCTGACAGAAGAACTCACAGAACAGCCCATTCTTGCTTAGCAGTTGAAACTCTAGAGAAAAAAGTAAAGCGACACCTCGTGGAGTTACATCTGCTATTTGTGCTTTCCACCGATCATGTGTGTTTTTCTGTTTTGTGACAGGTTTGATATCTTAGTGAACGGTGGAGGCTCTGTGATAGTTCAGTTCCAGCGCCAGCCGTTCTCCACCAAGCAGATCATTGTCATTGTGCCCTGGAATGAAATGGTCACCATCAACACGGTGACGCTGCAGATAGCCGGTGACGCGGGCGACGGCACGAGCGAAGAGTGTCAGGAGATATCACATGATCACTACAACGTGAGACCTGTCATTATGTCAACATGGCAGCACACACAGCTAGGAGCGTGCCCGTCGAAAAGCGCTGTCATACCTGAGTCACAGGTGAGTTGATTTTAATCTATAACAGTCTGTAACTTGACGTCTTCTCTTGTCAGTTTTTGTTTTAGGTCGACCCGTCCTGGACTTATTAGCTGAATGAATGGAACTGTCATTTGAGGTCTGTGCCAAGACATGTAAACAACTACAGAAGCATTCTTAGATTCGTTATTTTAATTTTTTAATAAGGATGCCTTTTTTGAAGTTTAAATAAGATGCTTTCACCTTTAATTACATCTGCGAGCAAAACGAAGCAGAACGGTTGCTGACTAGATACGTGACTAAAATATGCAAGGTTTTTGCGGTGTTCATAGTGGTTGTGTTTCGCAGGTGCTGCAAGAGAGCCAGCGCATCCCGGGTACTGACGTGTACTTGGTGTACCACAGCAGCGAGGCGCCGGGCTACATGTCAACAATACTCGTACAGCTAACGCCAGATGTCGTGCCTGTCAACCTGGCCCTGGTGCACCTGCGCGTTGCCGTAGAGGGCGTCATCGTGGAGAAGGTGTTTGAGGCGCAGGCTAGTCTCAAGTACACGTATGCGTGGGACAGGAGGAATGCATACAACCAAAAAGTCTACGGCATCGTCAGTGCCAGAGGTCTGTCAATACGTCTTGCTGATCAACATGAATTGATTTTCAGTGGGTTGGGAAATTAGACCATAAAAGTGCAAATAATCCGAAAGCCTTTGTTATTAAAATGAAATGTTGTGAAATCCATACCTTTAGACAGTAACCAGAGAACACAATGTCTCTTGTAAAAAATGAACGTGTGCATTACAATGAAATGTTATAGTTCAGAAAAAAAATATCAGACAGCAAACCATTTTGTTTGAGGCTTGAACAAACCACTTCAGTGTGAATAAGCAATGAGGTTTTATAGACACGCCTTGTATTAATCGTATTGAATTTTCCGGATATCTCAAGTAGCTATGATTTTCAAAGGAGTGTTTTAAACAATGATTGAAAATCATAAAATATGCATCTTATAAAGCACTCAAGCCGGTGTTGCGCGAATTTGAATGGCCGCTCTTTGTTTGGCAGTTGATGTTGGCTACGAGTACGAGAGCTGTGGGGAGGTGTTTTGGCACACGCAGGCGGCTACCATGTCCGGCTATGACATCACGTCGACGGAAATAGGCGGCTGGAACCTGCACATACACCACATTTACAACTACCAGGAAGGTAAGCAGCTAAGGAGCACTAGTGAGGGCTTATATCTGTTTTCCCAAATGGTGTAGTGTAGCTCCCCCTACCTCCAATGGGTGCATTCCCCCCCCCCCCCCCCTCAGTTCAATTTGTCCCTTGATGAAAGCACAAAAAATTGACTGGTTTAGAATTACAAGTGATAAGAATAAAATTGATTTCATGTTTTAACAGGGAGAGAGTTAACGCATGATGCTGATAAAGTGGCGCAGAGGAAAAAATGCAGCCTTTTGGCGTGTGATGTTTGTTGTCTTTAAAAGCATTCCCATGTGCCTGTCATCACCAGTCAACACTTGTCACTTGCCCTGTCATGTGTATGCCAGATAATGCTCGATATACACACATAGATGTGGCATATGGCATTCCCCCTGTCACAGTTTTTGTACTTATGTTTTCAAATTTTTTTAAGCAAACAGTTTGATAAAATAAATTTTGGAAATTGGGTCTACCACACCCCAACTATTTAATGCATTGGAATGTTTTTTTTTCGACTGTAGGAATTCTTCACAAAGGCGATGGCACCAATATCTACTTAAAGGAGCAACCACGTAAGATCGTGAACATCTTGGGCACCGGCAAGCAGCGGCGCCTGGATTGCCGTAACTGCGACGGTAGTGCAGAAAACAGCCGCTTGATGGCGCCAGTGGCGCTGGCGAGCGGCCGCGATGGAAGTCTATATGTTGGCGACTTTAACTTCATACGCAAGCTTGGGGCCAGCCGCAGTGAAGTGAATAGCATTCTCCAGCTTGAGTAAGCTTATCTACATTCTTCGGTGGCAATCCCTCCGGTCAAGTGTTACGGAAAAACTAGCATCTTCTGTGTAAAAAAATTGTCTTTTTTTTTTTGAATTTACATGTATTTATTTGGTTTTGTCAATTGCGTGTCTTTAATAAGGAAACAATGATGTTTGAATTATTAACTTGCCTGAAACTTGTCTTTCATTATCGTCATTCAGATGAGTAAGAGTTCGCGATGCATGGTAATGCCTGGTGTTTTGTTCGCAGCATGCCCGAGGTTCCATACAAGTATTTCATGACCGTCAGCCCGCTCGACGCCCGTCTCTACATTTCCGACTACCAGACAAAACAGATCCTGATCGTCAAGACTATGGGCAGCGTGAGCAACCTGCAGTCTAACCACGAGGTGATGGCCGGGACAGGCGAACAGTGCTACCCCGGAGACGAGGACAAATGCGGCGATGGAGGACCGGCTGTGGACGCCAAATTGTTTTACCCGAAAGGTACGAGTGGCTTCCACAGAATCGTCATCAAAGTGCTTCAGGAGCATTGTGTGTTTGAATTATTCATTGCGTACGGAAACGCTTTTAATGGGGTTGTCCAGACAGTGTGTTGGTTATAAATTTCTGCAGAAAAAAGGGGAAGGCTGATTAAAATAAGAAAACGGTAAAAGTACGCGGTTTACAGTAACTACGAGCAAAGGGTGGATGGTGAAGATGAACACTGTTTCTTAACCGTCAGTCAGTTAAAAGCCGCGATAGTACCGCTACATTTCCGGTTTCAACCATATCTGAAGATCTAAAATGGTGTTAAATAAACATGTTCCAACTTGTCGTGTTGTGTGTGCAGCCGCTTTCAAGCCTGAATGAATGTTACTTTTGTTTGTATTAAGTAAATAGGCATATAATTGACATGTCGCGGTTTTTCTGTCCTAAGGACTCGCTATCAATAAGGATGGGGCCGTTTATTTTGCGGATGGCGCGAATATCCGCATGATCGGCAAGGATAAGACCATCAGTACGGTGATAGGACATCAAGGCCAGCCCACACAGTGGCGCCCCCTACCCTGCAAGGGAACACTCGACGTCGACAAGGTAAATTCTTACAGTGTAATGTCTGGGGAGTTAGTCAAATATTTTTGCTCATTTAATGTGGAGAGATAAACATTCCAGAAGTTGATTTAAAATTGTGTAACTGGATCACTGCAAGCATTACAGTGTGTAGTAAAATAAGTTGACGCTAGTAGCAGGAGTGAGACGAAGCGGTGTAGTACTGTTTACGCTGTAAAATGGGCCGTCTGCCAGATCAGATTTCCCTGCGTTGGTCTTTGTAAATAGAAATGGAACGTGGGTTATTATTGTAAGGAGAAACATGAGAAAAGAGAGCGTGTTTAGTGCGAACACGAGAACACAAGTCATAGTGCCGTCGGTATTGTTTATGTCTCAGGTGACTCTGCATTGGCCCACGGCTTTGGCCATCAACCCGCTGGATGATACGCTCCATATACTGGACAACAACATGGTGCTGAAGCTGACGAAGGACCACAAAGGCATCCTAGTGGTGGCCGGCTACCCACTGCACTGCCCGCCCATCACGAGCCGCATGGGGTCGCTGCTGGAAGAGGAGCAGTCCGCTCCGAAGCTCGCCACAGAAGTGGTGCTGAAATCGCCGCAGGATATCACGTTCTCACCAAGTGCTGAGCTCTTCATTGTCGAGAGCGACGGCGCCGGTACGAATCGCGTACGCATGGTGAGCACGGACGGCACGATTTCGCACTACGCCGGCTCGGAGACGGGCTGTGATTGTGCCGGGGACGACGACTGCGAGTGTGTGAGCAAGCGTGACGAGCTGGCCACCAAGGCGCAGCTTAACAACCCAACCGCAGTCACGGTTACTCCGGACAACGTCCTTCACATCGCCGATATGGGCAATCTCTGCATCCATTCGGTCCTTGCTACTTTACCGAGCAAAGAGAACGGACAGTACAAAATCCTCCACCCAGAGACGCAAGAGCAGTTCTACTTCAACGGTTTCGGCCAGCACGTTGCTACGAAGCACTTAGTGACGGATGAGTTTATTTATAACTTCACGTACAACGTCAATTCCTACTATGGCAAACTGGTGAAGGTGACCGACGCGGCAGGGGGTGTGTTGACCATCAAACGCGATTACACGACACAGGCCACGGAGATCATCCCGCCAGGCGGCCAGAAGTGCCACTTCTCCATGGACAACATGGGCATGCTGCATTCGTTCACCTCGGCCGACAACGCGACCACGTTCTACACGTACTTCAGCAACGTGGAACTCCTGGAGACGAAAAAGACAAGCACTGGCCTCGTGTATCTGTACGACTATGACGACAACGGTCGCTTGGTGGAGGTTATCCAACCGACAGGCGAGCGCACGCGCATCAGCACGGACGTGGACGCCACAGGTGCTCTGGCTCGTGTACATACCGAGCATAAAGATCCAGTTGTCATGGCAACTAATGGACATCTGCTTTCTATTCTGCATGGCAAGTGTGGCTTCACTCTTCCTTTTTCCCCTCTTTCTATCTGTCGCTTCACTGTCAACCAGTCAAAAAAAAAATATAATGTTAATAATAATAATAATAATAATAATAATAATAATAAAAATGCTGCCCAGACTTATGCTGATAACATAACGGTGACTGAGCTGTTTCATAAGTAATTGTCGCTGTATGCTGTCGTTTGTTTTTGTGTCTGTCTCACGCTGCTTGTTTAGGCGCAAATAAAACAGGTGGCTCACGTAGAAAGACCATGAAACAAAATTGAAATAACTCGCAGAGAAGCAATATCTTGTGAAACAGGTTAATCGCTGTAGACTTTAAAAGAGAGTTTTGTTAAAACTGATTAAAAACGATTTTTTTTTTACAACTCATTTTTTTTCACTTAATTAACTTTAAGTGATTACTTTCTCTCCTTGAAGCAATAACCTCACAAGAAGCTTTGGTGTCCAACACACTCTGTTATTAACCCTCATTTCATGTGTGTCTCACTAACGGAAATGGTCGTAGAATTCGAATTTTTTTGTTCCACAAAAAAAAAAAAGACACAAAATAAGTTCCCGCATGGGCTTCGACAGACCTGATCACAATTTCCCAGAAAAAAATATGTACAGAAAACTTATTGAAGCAGGCTCATGATTATTTAATCACGTTTTTTTTTTTTTTTTATTATTATTTTTTTCCGAAGAATCCGGTTTCTTTTTGGTGAAATACTTTCGGTTATTATAACTTCCTGATAAAGAGGAAGGTGTAACACATAGTGTTACAGTGAATATAGCGTTACAGTGAACCGGAGTGAACCGACATACACAATGGCTGCTGTATTTGAAATAAGAAATACGACACTCGTACTTTATTCAGTCTTTATCATTTTTTTTCTTCTTGCTTTGTGGGTGTTACGGAATAACGGTTCTCAATAGATCTGAGAGAAATTCGTTTGATCTTTTTTAAATATTTATGCTACATGTGCATTTCTGGTTGGCAGTGAGGGATGGAATGTAAAATGATTATATCGTGAATATGTGTTGAAAATGAAACTAGTTGTAGTTAAGCTCAATGATTATGTGTCCCTATTTTAATTATGATTATGTCTCCCACTTTAATTAATCAAATCAAGCATAAGGTATCGGGAAAATTCCGGAAATAGCTCTGGCGTTCTCTTTTAGAAAAACTAAATGAAAAATGGTGATTACTCTGTTCTTTGCTCGGCCTTGGGCTTCTGTCTTTTGAAATGGTAGACGTGAAGAGGTCTAGTTAAGACTTTTATATTTAGCTCTTCCTCGCTTCGTTTTGCAGTAACTAGAACTAATACCAGCTGGGTGAGGAGGAACATCTTGGAAGCACTTGCTTTCCGTTGTAATTTATCTCAAAATGATATCCCAGCCTTTCCTGAGGCACAGTAAACAAATATATTAAATGAATTGAATTGAATTTTCAGTTCAGCTCGCTGTTGTGCAAGTGCAAAAATGCTGTTTTTCCTATATTTGCCAAATTTCCGTTCTATGAAATGATATTCGTGATTTCAAGCAAAATTCCAGACAGGACCGTGCTTCAATAAATCCACTTCTGTATTCGCATCACGGAATGTTATTTGTCTCAAAATATTGACATCTGTCGCAGTGTCTATTAACAAAATTAATACTGCATTTTTGAGTCGTTTACTGGGACAGTAACATCCGTTATGTCACGTGATTTATGTCGCGAAGAATGAATGTTTCAAATATCAAGCTCAACCCTAGCCTCCTCTATGTTCATTGCCTAATCATACTTGGGTATTTTCTACATGGTAAACATGAGCTATTGTAAATAGAATCCTTTAGCTTTGTCCTTATAATCTGACAGACAGTTGCCAACTGCTGATCTTTTGCAAGGTATTGCTAGCAACCAGGTAGCTAACCACTTATTATGAATGACCTGCGATCGAGTGAGTACTCGAGGAAAGTTGCACCCTGATCTAGTATCGAAGGAAACGTTCGATCTGACCACCACTACGTTTCTGACCATTTTATATCACAATTGTCTTAAAGCAACGAAACAATTATGTTTAAAAATGAAAAAAAAAAAAAAAAAAAAAAACGATATAAAAAGTTAAACTACGAATCGATAGTAAAAAATATTTGATTGAGCGAAGTTGCGGACTTGAAGTTAAGTCTTATTTGGCACCAAAAAGTTAGTCTTTGCGATAAAAAATGTGAACAACAAATGTAACAGTTTGTAATGGCGAAAGCAAGCATTGTGAACTAGAACTGAAAGAAAAATAGCTGGTTCAGCTGACTCGCACAGCGTTTGAAAAGTTGCTAATTACTTTTGAAAAACGCCTTCCATAGTAGGAAACAACTGCGCATTGTTCGGTGGCGTTGTCTAGGTTTGGTCGCATCTCGAACAATAGTACTGTAGGTTAAGGACCTCCAACAATAGAGGAACAACAAGATTTTGTTCCAGCTCCTATTGGAGCTCCTCATTTCCCACAAGGTATTCCTCACATAGAAGGTATATTACACATGTATAGTCCATCACAGGTTTCGTTCTGTCCCGTGCTCACTGTTGGCGCGTTTATAGAAGCAAAAACATCTTTCGGAAAAAAAAATAAAACCAGAAAAATGTTGCTTCCGAAAAGTACTCACCACGTCTGTAAAGATCTTTATTTATAAAATAAATAACATCTTTAAATAGCAACACTTCTCCAAATTTAGGGCATACGTTACGCAAGTGAACGACGGTTGAGACAGACGATGTGTGTGTGTTCATTATCAGTATGTTTTATTTTGCAGGAGAGAGCTACACCCACGTGTCCTATTTACAAGATGGCTCGTTGATTGTCGAATATCCTTTCAACATGGCTGTTACCTTGGAGACGAGCCCGCACCCGTTGCTACACACCGAGCACCAGCTACAGCTGAAACGCAAAGTCATCCTACCTGGCAACGTCGTGCACAGACTGGAGTGGCGCTTCTACCCGCGTTACCAACGGGACGAGGGAACCAAAGTGATGACAGGCCTGAGGAGAAGAGTGCGGGTAGGGGGCAGAGGGAGTGTAGCGCCCTCTAGGCATGTAATGCATGACGACCTTGTTCAACCCACTGCCTCTTATACCGAGGGTTACGAGGAGAAGACCCTCACGGTAGGTCCCTCATTGTAATCGCCCTAACTAACATTCTAACGTCCACCCTCGTCTTTTATTTAAAATAATAATACTAGAATAAGAGAAGGAATAGCTTAATCAAAGGGTGCTGTATGCTTTCTTCGTATCAAATTGCGCCAGGCCTAAACTGTACCGAGTGTAGAACATTAAATATTTACACATTTGTTAGCCATCTTCAGGCGAGGAAATGCCATTTGGTACACTGAAAGTTTACTATAGCAGTGATGTTTCAATGTTTAATGTGTACATATACTTCACAACACACCCAGATGATATCAAAACAGGTTTGTCCCCTCGGCCAGAATATCTGGTTGCAGCCAATATATTGAAATTTTTTAAACAAAAAAAAAAAAAAAACAAAAAAAAAAAAAAAACAAAGGGGAAAAAGATTTGTTACGGTCATCGGTTTATGGGGTACCGATTTCGAAGTTTTTTAAGTCAAACAGTTTGCGAAATCGAAGCGAACTCAACTTCTTTTGTGAAATGTTTATTCAGCCATCTGATTCGTCGAAAAATGTAAGCGTTTTGTTCTTTCGTTGAGAAGTTAACCGACACCAGTATATAATCATCCCATAATTCAGTTGCCTTGACAACGCCTAACACACACTTCAACTGTGGCGAAAACTATGATATGTGTCTTTTTTTTATGTTACTTTGTGCATATTTCATGTGCATGTGTGTCCACAGCTCAGCTTAAAAAGAAAATACAATATTTGTAAAGTAAAACATGTCTTAACGACCATCTTCACGGTCAGTCCTGTAATAGATGTCACTGTATCCTCTCATATTGAGCCCAGTTTAATTTAAGTGAGCGTTTGAGTGTGGACTTTATGGTACCGTGTCCAATAGCTTTTTTATTTTCATTTTCTCCGTAGCTAACTGCTTTGTACAGGTTTTATTATGTGTAAGACCTTGACATTAAATGTTGCCAAGTCTATATCCCGGCTCTTGTTGGATCGAACTAGGTGTAGATTTCTAAACGGATTATTTACTTATTGTTCCCCTGTGTATTTTATGTTGTCAAAGCACATTTAGTACATTTTAAGTTTTGCACTGTTCTATACATGTAGTTATCTAGCTTTAACGTATGTGATAAGGAGTTTTTTTTTGTCTTTGTTTGTTGTTATTATTTTTTTTTTTATAATTTTTCTATTACCTAAAAAATGATGCACCTTCCCTGATTCACGCTGACAGCGGTCTGAGCACAGTTTCAGGATTATGGTTTTTTTTTAAGTTAGAGATTTTAATTATGTGTGTCTGTTTATAATATTTTTGGAGCTTTCAACTGTCTATCGCTAGAAGCCCGATGTTGTGAAGGAAAAAAAGAATTCTGGCTAGAAATATACAGAAATGTAAATCTGATGATATATTTTCGCGCACATTTTTTTCGGCTGTAGAATGGGGGCTGTCTGGGAAAAGATTTAGTTTGCATCGTGGCATGTGTACATATAACGTATGCAATCTATTTTTAAGCGTTAAGATAAACTTCTGTACGTTTTTAATATCAGTTCCTGAGATTATTATTTTGTGTAAAATTGGTTATCAATTTCTGTCGTGTTTTAAGGACATTTTATGAGATTTAAGTGAGATTCCATTGAAACCGCATGCTTTCTTACTTAGTGAGTAAATGTGAGTCGTCTTCTGATGATATTGTTTATATTTATCGCTTCGTTATTCTTGCACTGTTAAAGTTACTTTAGATTTGATTCAGTATGCGGCTGGCCTTTAACATTTAATGACGTCATTCTGATTCAAACATAAACAGTCACTCACATGTCAAACCATGCCTTTTATTTAGCTGGCAGTTTTAAATTCAATTTGGTGGAAATGTAGGAACGCTGTCCACAATAGTTGGTTATACAATCCGGTAGCTTACAACGAAATCCGATGAGATCTGTTTCGTTGTAGCTTTTCGAAGTAAGGGGGGAAATATCACCAGTGTTGTTATTGAATAAAAAAGGCTTAGGGTTTAGTGTGAGTAATTGTTTAGCCAGCTATTATACAAAAATTTGTATTCTTTTGTTATGTTCAGTTAGATTTAGGTGTGAAAAAATACATAAGGTCTGGGTGCAGGGGGGTCTGAGAAAAAGGTAGGGAAATAAATGGGGAGTGCGGATGGAATGGAGGCCGGGCTAATGGCCTCTTACTGTTTTCCCTCGGCAAGAGGGTATTTGTGCTTTTTGGGGGGGAAACGATACGAGGCCATTGCTATTTCTTGCAGTTGAATGGCGTTACGCTGTTGATCATGGAGTATGACAGAGACACAAACACTGAGACATTCTACAACACTGACAAGGAGTCAATCCTCACCGTGCACTACAACAGAGCAGGTTAGTGATCGAAGGTCTTATAAGACAAATGTTCTCAGGTCAGTGATGAGTAGTCACATAGACAAATGACAAAATTTGGAAAGTCTAAATGAGGCAAGAAATATAAACAAAAAGCATTTACATGTAATGTAGATTTGAAATTCTATGAAATAATAATTTTGAAAACTTTTGAAATTTTTAACTTGGAAATATTTCATACCAGCCCTGATGAGTTGTCACATAGACAAATGTTTTCGAGTCAGCGGTGTGAGGAGTCACAGACAAATATCCTCTGATGCGTTATGGGGAACCTCATAAAACAAATGAACTTGTTCTAGCGTGTGAAAAATACAAGTTACGGCATGCAACTGTATCAATCATTTAAAAAAAAAATATCAAAAACTAGCCCAGTGTTACTGTTGCACCATCAGCAAAGCAAGTCGTTTAGGTTGAAAGACTGATATCCTGTTGAATCCAGGTTCGATCCTGCGCGCTACGCCTTCCAGTCCTCTCGCTGGTGTCAACATTACGTACAACGACAACGGCAAGATGCTGGACTGGGACCGCGGCCCTATCAACATACAGTTGGAGTACGATGACAAATCCGGTAATCTCGTCAAGAGAAGATACGGATCCAGGGCTGTGTACAGATTCATCTATAAGGCTGGAAACAAGGTACAGTGAAGTGTTAACTATGACGAATGTAAAGCCAGACTGAAACATGTAATTGCTTCCAAACAGGTTAAAAAAATACAAAACCTGTACTGTGTATTGTGTTTGGATTAAACGCATATTACTCAACAGTTTTGTATTTCCTAAGACGGCGAGGTCACCTTTGTCGTACAAAATTTTCACCCAATTTGAAAAAAAACCACAAACACACACCGTCATCACAACCCCCCCTCCCCCCCCCCCCCCCAAATGAAGGCATAGTCTTTGTTAGTCCCCCGCCGGGGGACTATAGTTTTCGGGTTTGTCTGTCCGTCCGTCTGTCGACACTTTTTTTGTTAACACACTCAAGCCTACAATTTTCCAGCGATTGTTAAGATATTGTATATATGGGTAGTACTGGAACGAACAAGGATCGGTATTGTAAATGAGCCATGTCGGCCCAAGGACATTGGTCCAGCTGAACTTCACAAATTTTCCCAATCCTTACTCAGTCGAATGAGTTTCTTAACACACTCAAGCCTACATTTTTCGACCGATTGTTACGATATTGTATATATGGATAGTACTGGAACGAATAAGGATCGGTATTGTAAATGAGCCATGTCGGCCCAAGGACATTGGCCCAGCTGAACTTCACAAATTTTCCCAATCCTTACTTAATCGAATGAGTTTGTTAACACACTCAAGCCTACATTTTTCCACCGATTGTTAAGATATTGTATATATGGATAGTCCTGGAACGAGTAAGGATCGGTATTGTAAATGAGCCATGTCGGCCCAAGGACATTGGCCCAGCTGAACTTCACAAATTTTCCCAATCCTTACTCAGTCGAATAAGTTTCTTAACACACTCAAGCCTTCATTTCTGGTTCGATTGTTGAAATCTTTTAGATATAGGAAGTATTGGAACCAAAAAAGATCGGTATTGGAAATGAGCCATGTCGGCCCAAGGACATTGGCCCAGCTGAACTTCACAAATTTTCCCAATTCTTACTCAGTTGAATGAGTTTGTTAACACACTCAAGCCTACAATTCTAGATCGATTGTTGAAATCTTTTAGATATAGGAAGTATTGGAACAAACAAAGGTCGGTTTTGTAAATGAGCCCTGTCGGCCCAAGGACATTGGCCCAGCTGAACTTCAGGAATTTTCACAACCCTTACATACTGGAATGAGTTTGCTAACACACTCAAGCCTACATTTTTGGAAACAATTGGCAAAATGTTATACACATAGGTAGTATGGGTGGTAACAAGAATTGGTATTGTAAATGAGCCATGTTGGCCCAAGGACATTGGCCCAGCTTGAATTTTAAAATTCACGAATATGATACGAAGGGTTGTAGTCCAACCTAACAAAATCAAATACTGGGATTGTGCGGCGGGGGACATAGTCAGTTTCACTGACCTACTTGTTTCTAAATTGCTTTTATTTGGTTTATTGTAAAAAATTTTTGAATCGTGCGTGGAAAGTTGCTTCAGGTTGAAAATTGTTGGCTGTATTTTATGAGCGGCATACAGCACGTCATTTGATTTTTTTTTCGGTGCAGCCGACAGATGTGATCCTGCCCAGTGGCAAGCAGTATCAGCTTCACTACGACCAGAGCGGCAACCTCAAGTCGATCGTCATGCCATCGCTGGCCCGCCACCGCTTCCGTAGCCTCATCAGTCTGGGTGTGTACCGCGTCGTATACCAGCCGCCCGCCGGCCACGGCTTCTACATGCATGACTACAGCAGCAGCGGCCAGCTGCGCCGCGTCAGCTACCCAAGCGGACAGCGTCGCCTCACGTATTACTATGCACCGTCAGGGCGGCTGCGGTCGCTCTATTACGACTGGGCGGATGTACATTATGAGTATTACGACGACGACCACCTGCTGCATATGGTGAATATCTCGGATCGCGTCGGTGCGCAGTTCGCCTGCTCTCTCATCTTTAAACCCAACGAAACTCTGATTCAAGCGCACGAAGCGCGATACTCGAGCGGTGTACTGTCCCTGTCCAACGCGAAATTCACATACCATTACGACGCTTTCTTGCGTGTCTCTAGTGTGGTATCCATCATAGGGGCTACTGTGACACCATCTTGTAATTTCACTTTCGACCCGAATACTGGCCAGTTGAAAAAAATGAAGAATTTCATTTTCGACTACCCCAGGCTGAACCGTGAAATCATTCGCGACGCGAACATGGAAATCATCCGAGAACGCGACAGCGTGCGTCATTTAACCGACGTCTGGTTCCGCTTCAACAACCACGTCAAATTCACGCAGGAGGTCAAGTACGACGAGCTGAATCGCTTGAAACAATGGCGCCGCAAAATCGGCACGAGCGATTTGAAGTCGTATGAATACATGTATGATGTGGACGGCAATCTGGTCATGCTGGACGAGAATGGACAGACGACGTGGCGCTACGAAATCGACGAGAACAGCAACATTGAGAAGATCACGCACCACAACCGCGAGCGCACCTTCGAAATCAATGACCAGAATGAGATCGTCTCGGATGGTCAAGCGTCGTACATCTTCGACAAAGATGGCTACCTGATACAGCGCGGTAGCGAGGTGTTTGAGTACAACTCGCGCGGTCAGCTCAGCCATGCGTTTGAGGCGGGCCATTACGACTTGTTCTACTATTATGACGGCCTGCAACGGCTGGTGGCGAGACGAGATGTGCTGAGCGGGGAAATCACGCAGTATTACTACAGTGACTTGTATCACAAACAGCGTATTACCCACATCTACGAACACTCCACAAGTCAGTTATACACACTGTATTATGATAGCCATAATAACCTCTTTGCTATGCAAAGGGACCAAGACTTCTACTATATAGCGCTTGACCCGATCGGGTCACCAATTGTGATATTTAACTCTATAGGAAGTGTAGTCAAACTGATAATATACGACCCGCTAGGTGTCGTCTTGACCGATTCCAGTAGTGACTTCAAGTTTGCCCTCGGTTTTCAATGTAGCATTCAAGATCCTGTGACGGACTTGGTGTTCTTGAAGGGTCGTGTGTATGATCCGTTCACGGGCCGCTGGACGGGGCCGGATTATAGCGCATTCCTGGATGATCTGGATCACATCTGGGACATGCCGGAGGCCACCAATCATTATGCTTACAAGGGTATAGTCAATCGGCAACAGCCCCACCAGCTTAACATTATGACAGGTGGGTGACGTTCAGGTGGCTGGAGTCAAAGTGGTGGTTTGGGGGGTTAGTCTTGCCACCTTCTGCTTTGCGTTTAATTCAGGCGATAAAGTGTCGCAATAAACAGGGAGGGGGCGGAGGGGGGGGGGGGGGGGAGAAAGAGCGAGATTCGACTCAGAATGTCAAGTCTGCCGTTTCAGCACATGATCTTCTGTATGTTTTTCATTGGCTAAGTAAAACATCCATCGCACCCCCCCCCCCTGCCCCCTCCACCTCCCGCCGCCAAAGTCTGATAATTTAATAAAGACAGCTCGTATGCCATAAAACAACACTTGTAATTATCTGAGAAGCGTGTCTACTACTATTGTATCAAGCTTTTACTCCTACATCTGCCTCGGGTAGGTAAATATTGGCTGGGGACAGGTAAATTATAAAGCCGTCTGATCTGTCTGCTGATTCACGTCTCAAGGATTAATTATTGGTTTCAACTCATTTTCTATATTTTCTATATCTATATCATGTGTTCACTGTACGGTGGGTTATAAAAAAAGGTACGCAAGGAGAAACGACTAAAGCCCCTCTTTTTTAGCCTGTATTGAATATAAATGTGCCTCGTGTCGTTTTAAATTTAAAAGACTGAAGAAAAAAATGTACACGTGCACATCGTGTCTATGTAGGACCTATATTTTTTCTTCGCAAAAATTCTCAACAAAAAATAGATTTTGTAAATTATTTTTTGCGTCTTCTTTGCAGACATTCCGAGCTGGTTGAACGAGCTTGGCTACGACCTTGAAAGCTTGATTCCAGAAGTGAACTTTATTGGACGGATCAACCCTGTAGAACACCCTCACAAGGACAGCTTGATGCCTGTTATCTCTGCCTTTGAGTGTGCGTTCAATCGAGACATGGACTCGGTTATGGCAATATCCACAGTGCCAAAATCAAAAATTACCACCAGTCATAAAGGTTTGAGTATCAGATCCTTTGAGCCAATCACGTCGCTCTTTGGAAATGACGTCGTATTGACAGCAAAGGAGGATAAAGTCAGTGTCGATTTCTTAGAAAACCCCGATGAAAAATTAGCCTTATTGGCCTCTACTTTGTTGAATAATTCTGAAATCGTGGAGGCAACGTTCACGATACACGGCAGGGACGTGCACTATTTTGTGAAAAGAACTCTGGATGAAGCGCGGAGTGATGCGAAGACGCTGGCGTTGAAGCCTGACGGTGACGTAGTGGGTGGCGTGAACGTGACGATACACCGCCATCACGAGTCACCGGAAGTGATGTTATATGCGGACTACCGCCTGCATGGAAACCATTCAGTGTTCAATATCCGCTATGGAACTTCTGTTGAACAGGAGCGCGAGCGCATTTTGAACCACGCCATGGCGCGTGCAGTCGAGGTGGCGTGGTTGATCGAGCGAGAGCTGGCGCAAAGTAATAAGCAGAGCATGTATGCGTGGACGCAGCAGCAGAAACTCGAGCTGAAATCTAAAGGATCTATAGCCAATGTGCGAACTGCTTTCTTGAGGGACGTGTCTAAGTACCCCGAGCTAGCTGATGATCCCAAAAATATACGGTTTATACCAGTTAGGTAGTCCACTATGCTCTAACATGCGGGTTGGGCGAGGGTGAGGGAGGGAGTGACAGTACAGTGGAAGGACAGACAATTGAAAGGTGTCTTGTAGAAAGAGATGCTACATTGTTTTTGACCGACTGCTGTTACCTGGGGAGGGATTGGGGAAGGGGGGGGGGAGTAAAAATCATCTTATGTCGCGTTGCTGGCAGTAATAGTTTCTTATCAAAAATTTGATGGGAGACAGAATTATTGAGCTATCTTATTAGTTTGAAGTCTTTTAATTTTCAGAAGTTTGTATTGCATGTCATACTGTAGAAAGTGTGTGTTCGCTATAGTACTGTGTAGCACATTACTCTAGTCAGCTGTTACATCCACGTTCATGTGGTTTAGTGTGAGAATTAATTTGAAGAAATTGTGGAAGTGATTACCTTAAGTATCCCGTCGACGCTTGCATTTAGTTGTTGGTATTTCTCTCATGATTTGAAGCACAGATTAGTGGTTACCTTTTTCTTAACGCCTTTGAGTTGTAAAAATTTACGACGTTTGTCAGATGTTTAGAACCTTTCGTGCAGAATTCACTGGAAATTTGTGGGCTTCCCGTATCCCGTCACGGCCACAGCAAAAACACGAATTCCCCATTACGCGTATTCCCTATTTACCCGACTTCCTGCTGCGTGGCTGAAAACGTAACTCTTGTCAATATTTTATGAAAAAAAGTCAGTTTTTTTTCTTCCTTTTAAGAATATACAGACTGCTCTTGCCACGTTGTTTGCCTGCTTTACATAATAATGAATAGCAGATTTTACAACGGAAAAAAAACTTGTCTAGTGGTTTTCGGTTTATCTGCTTCATTAGATACGAGTGTGAAAAGTATTCCAGAATGTTCTTTTGAACCGGAGGTTGGGGGGGGGGGGGGGAGGGTGGGGATTTGCCAGCGGTGGTCTGCTTTATTGTATGAAGTATAGTGTTTTGTAAGAATGTCTAATAGAGAGAAGTTTTGTGATCTGTGATTTTATTTTGTTGAAATCGACCAGAGTCGTCTTATTTAGAAACTGTATATTTTACATCGGCATATTTTTGGCAACCCACAACGTTTCTTCTGTTATTAAGTGTAAATAATTATCCAGTCTATTACTGGTTCAAGTTTTCAAACGTTCCGTTATACTATTTACTGGTCGAAAAAACTTTTTTTTTTTGGTTGCTAAAGGACAAATTGTTTTTCCATGTGGAAGATGATTCAGTTCTTGTTAAACCCAGTCTGAAGTACGGACACAATGCCCTGGTACATTAACGATTCTCAATCTGTCACACAGTGGTGCATTGTGTTTAGTATCTGTGGAACTGTTTATTTATCCGCATCAGGGTTGCTGATGTTGTTCATATGATTGACTAACTTTCGTTCCGCGCGGTTTTGTAGGCATTTGTAATGTTTTGTGCCTTGCTTAATTGATAGGAGTAGCATCGTCTTGTCGAAGTCTTAGTGCTTTTGTTAATTCAACAGTGTAAAAAAAAAAAAAAAAAAAAGAGAATGAAGATTGTGTATGCAAACGGCCAAAAGAAAAAAATAAAAGTATTGTTAAAAATAAGTGTGTGTTTATTATATGTGTATTTATCATCCCCCACGGTCCTGCCGGAGGCGGGGGATATAGAAACGCAGTGTCCGTCCGTCAGTCGCCAGTTTTGTTTCCAAACGATATCTCCGAAACTAGTGGGCGGATCTAGTTCATATTTGGTATGCATAACAACCAAGATATCTAGATGTGCCTTTTGGGGGGGGGGGGGGTTGGTCGGATCGAAGCCCATCTGGATCTGTATTTGGATTTGGAATCCCAAAATCCGGATCTCAACGTGTACTTTGGTTTCCAGACGATATCTCCGATAAACTAGTGAGCGGATCCGGTTCATATTTGGTGTGCGTAACTAGCAAGATATCCCAAAATCCGGATCTCAGTGTGTACTTTGCTTTCTAGACGATAACTCTAAAATATTTGCCGGATTCGGTTCTTATTTCGTATGCATAACAACAATATAGTGTAGTTGTGTGACGTGGAGGTTTAAGTAGGATCAAGCCAATCGCCTTACTAACTAGACCGAATTTCGCTACACGTAGCGAAATGACACCCACTTGCAATGGTACAATCTATCTGGTCAAAGACACATTTTTCAGTCTTTCCACATAATTGTCAGCTTCCGAATTATTATCATGAACAACGACATCGAAGTAAATATAACGTAATCTCAAGTAATCAAATTCAGTTTTCTAACCGTTTTTGAAATAATGAACAACTTCCGGTTTTTGACCTTGACCATGACGACGGAGGTCAGGGTAACCGAGGTACCTCTTATATAACATCTTTTAGGCCCAAAGGGTCGAAAATAAGCTCAAAATCGCCCTATCTCTAACCGTTTTCAAGATAATGGTCAACTTTCGGTTTTTGACCTTGACCATGACGAAGGAGGTCAAGGTTACCGAGGTATCTCTTATATAACGTCTTTTAGGCCCAAAGGGCCGAAAATAAGCTCAAAATCGCCCTATCTCTAACCGTTTTCAAGATAATGGTCAACTTTCGGTTTTTGACCTTGACCATGACGAAGGAGGTCAAGGTTACCGAGGTATCTCTTATATAACGTCTTTTAGGCCCAAAGGGCCGAAAATAAGCTCAAAATCGCCCTATCTCTAACCGTTTTCAAGATAATGGTCAACTTTCGGTTTTTGACCTTGACCATGACGAAGGAGGTCAAGGTTACCGAGGTATCTCTTATATAACGTCTTTTAAGCCCAAAGGGTCGAAAATAAGCTCAAAATCGCCCTATCTCTAACCGTTATCGAGATAATGGTCAACTTCCGGTTTTTGACCTTGACGGAGGAGGTCAACGTCACAGAGATACCTCTTACATAACGTCTTTTAGGCCCTAAGGGTCGAAAATAAGCTCAAAATTGCTCTTTCTCTAACCGTTTTCGAGATAATGGTCAACTTCCGGTTTTTGACCTTGACCATGACGGAGGAGGTCAAGGTCACCGAGGTACCTCTTATATAACGTCTTTTAGGCCCAAAGGGTCGAAAATAAGCTCAAAATTGCTCTATCTCTAACCGTGTTCGAGATAATGGTCAACTTCCGGTTTATGACCTTGACTTTGACGGAGGAGGTCAAGGTCACTGAGGTTCCTCTTATATAACGTCTTTTAGGCCCAAAGGGTAGAAAATAAGCTCAAAATCGCTCTATCTCTAACCGTTTTCGAGATAATGGTCAACTTCCGGTTTTTGACCTTGACCATGACGGAGGAGGTCAAGGTCACCGAGGTACCTCTTATATAACGTCTTTTAGGCCCAAAGGGCCGAAAATAAGCTCAAAATCGCCCTATCTCTAACCGTTTTCAAGATAATGGTCAACTTTCGGTTTTTGACCTTGACCATGACGAAGGAGGTCAAGGTTACCGAGGTATCTCTTATATAACGTCTTTTAGGCCCAAAGGGCCGAAAATAAGCTCAAAATCGCCCTATCTCTAACCGTTTTCAAGATAATGGTCAACTTTCGGTTTTTGACCTTGACCATGACGAAGGAGGTCAAGGTTACCGAGGTATCTCTTATATAACGTCTTTTAGGCCCAAAGGGTAGAAAATAAGCTCAAAATCGCTCTATCTCTAACCGTTTTCGAGATAATGGTCAACTTCCGGTTTTTGACCTTGACCATGACGGAGGAGGTCAAGGTCACCGAGGTATCTCTTATATAACGTCTTTTAGGCCCAAAGGGTCGAAAATAAGCTCAAAATCGCTCTATCTCTAACCGTTTTCAAGATAATGGTCAACTTTCGGTTTTTGACCTTGACCATGACGAAGGAGGTCAAGGTTACCGAGGTATCTCTTATATAACGTCTTTTAGGCCCAAAGGGTCGAAAATAAGCTCAAAGTCGCTCTTTCTGTAACCGTTTTCGAGATAATGCTCAACTTCCGGTTTCTGACATTGACCAGGACCGGGGAGGTCACCGAGGTGCCTCTTACATATCGTCTCTTAGTCCCCCAGGGTCGAAAATAAGGTTAAAATCGCTCTATCTCTAACTTTTTTCGAGATAATTACAAATTTGCCGTTTTTGACAGTGACAGTGACCGAAATGGTCAAGATCACCGAGGTACCTCTTACATGCCATTTTTTAGGCCCAAAGGGTCGAAAATAAGGTCAAAGTCGCTCTATCTCTAACCGATTTCGAGATAATGCTCAGCTTTTGTTTTTTTGACAATGACCATGACCGAGTTCAAGGTCACCGAGATAACATTAACATATCGTCTTTTAGGCTCAAACTCGTCTTTAAAACACTAAATACAAAAAAAATTGTCCGATCGACTAAAAAGCACAAGCCGTATGCACGACCCTTTAGGGTGCCTCATACCAAAAAAAAAAAAAAAGAAAAAAGAAAGGACATCGGATCAAAAATAGAGATACATTTTTAATTTTTTTCTTCAAAAATTCTCCAAAAATTAAAAAACCACTCGATCGACTAAAAAAGCACAAGCCGTATGCGCGACCCTTTAGGGGTGCCTCATACCAAAAATAAATGACATCGGGTCAAAAATGTAGCAGGAGATACATTTTTAAATTTTTTTCTTTAAAAATTCGCCAAAAGTTAAAAAATCTCTCGATCGACTAAAAAAAGCACAAGCCGTATGCACGACCGCTTAGGGATGCCTCACACCAAAAATAAATGACATCGATTCAAAATTGTAGGAGTAGATGCATTTTTAATTATTTTCGAAATTTTTGCTTAAAAAATTCAGTAAATATACAAAAATTGTCCGATCGACTAAAAAAGCACAAGCCGTATGTACGACCCTTTAGGGGTGCCTTATACCCAAAGTAAATGACATCGGCTCAAAAATGTGGCAGAAGATACATTTTAAAAGTTTTTCTTCAAAAATTCCCCAAAAAATTAAAAAATCAACCGATCGACTAAAAACGCACAAGCCGTATGCACGACCCCTTAGGGATGCCTCACACTAAAAATAAATGACATCGAATCAAAATTGTAGGAGCAGGTGCATTTTGAATTATTTTCGAAATTTTTGCTTAAAAATTCCCCAAAAATACAAAAATTGTCCGATCGACTAAAAAAGCACAAGCCGTATGTACGACCCTTTAGGGGTGCCTCATACCAAAAATAAATGACATCGGGTCAAAAAAGTAGGAGGAGATACATTTTAAAATTTTTTCTTTCAAAAATTCACCAAAAATAAATGACATCGGATCAAAATTGTAGGAGATGCATTTTGAAACAAAGTTTACTAAATAAACAACTAACTAACTGACGCCATCCGCAGACCGATAGGAATACCCCAGTTTACGTGTAACGTAAGCTGGGCTAAAAAAAACAAAAATTTCTGAATCATCTGAAACGTGATAATATGCAAAAAATCACAAAATTTTTCCCACCGGGGGGGGGGGGGGGGGGTCTGACCGACTTTGTCCTGGGGGGGGAGGGGTCTGACATAGTATGTCCTGGGGGGGGGGGGAGGGTGGACCAGAACACCCAATTCCCTACTACTCGTAATGTCTTTCGCTAGGTGGCGAGTGGGCAAGTGCTTAGCTCTTCCAAGACCCATCGAATCTATACCCTGCGAATGTCAACAGCGACGTGACCCAAACGCTTTTGAAGCAAACATTTGGCCATGAACCTTCTCTAAAATTGAATTTCGACAATTGCCGACTTTGTCCAAAATACATATGGACTACACAGGAAAGGTTTATTAAAACAGTACGTGTGGTTACCTGGCTGAAAAATTCAAGTGACTACGCCAAGAGTTCGTTTCTCGCTAGGAAACCATCAGTACGAGATGTATGTTTTAAACCATAATTCTACCGAAATACAAAAATTGCGTATAATAATCTCTGTTTGGCAAACTGCAATGTTGCGCATCAGAAACCAGCTTAAGTCAAGAGCTTATGCATATTGATTGCTGTAATAAACATAAGCATCGGGGATGCAGAGCCCTCAGTCAATAGCGGTTACATCACATAATTCTACCGAAAATACAAAAATTGCGTATAACTAGACCGAAATTCGCACAGCGAATTAGACCCCGCTTGGAATGATAACTTAAAACGGAACGTAGATGATATTGCTATTTGTTAACAATTATCACATGTCTGAATGTAGAATATCCTCCTAAATACTACAAACCATACCGGTAAGGTCAAGGTAAAAAAATTTTATCAGGTGTACTACTTCAGATGACCTCTATTCATGTGCCAAGTTTGTGCCAAACTTCAACCGTCTTCGAGATGTCTGGAAACTGATTGCTCTATCTCTTACCGTTTTCGAGATGAGGGCCAGCTTCCGGTTTGGGGCTCGAAAGTGACCTGGAGGTCAAGGACACACCGGAAATTATACCTTACGTATCGTCGTATGGGGGTGGAGGTCGAAAATGAGGTCAAAATTGCTCTATCTCTTACCGTTTTGCGGGATAAGGGCCAACTTCCGGTTTGGGGCTCGAAAGTGACCTGGAGGTCAAGGACGCCGGAGGTTATACCTTACGTTATCGTCGTATAGGGGGTGGAGGTCGAAAATGAGGTCCAAATTGCTCTATCTCTTACCGTTTTCGAGATAACTCATTGTTTTTCTTAAATAACGTTTTTCGCGATTTCAAGGTCATGGTCAAGGTCAAAAATTTTTATCGGTTGCTTCAGATCACATTGCTCTTTATATATGTGCCAAGTTTGGCTGTTCTAGCTTCAACGGCCTTGCAATAATTGTCTGAAAACCGTTTGACCTTTTTCGCGATCTGACCTTGACCAGTAAGGTCAAGGTCAAAACTTTTTTATCAGGTGCACCACTTCAGATGACCCTCCATACATGTGCCAAGTTTGGTTGGTCTAGCTTCAGCGGTCTCGTCGGAGATGTCTCGAAACCGATTCGGGGGAAGAAAAAAAAAAAAAAAAAAAAAAAGGGATGGAAAAAAAAATAGGTGAAGAATTCGAGGCAATCCATCCCCATTTGGCATTTTCAACGCCAAGTAGGAATAATCTGGCAAACTGCAATGTTGCGCATCAGAAACCAGCTCAAGTCAAGAGCTTATGCATATTGATTGCTGTAATAAACATAGGCATCGGGGATGCAGAGCCCTCAGCCAATAGCGGTTACATCATTGTGGTCCAGTTACTCTTTTGAAATATCGCCCCGATAAAAACAATATACAAGGCGCAACGGATGGAGCGACGGGCGGGTCCTTGCACATCTACACTATATATACTTTCTTCCTGTAAGGGTTTGGTTAAGATCCGATGAATAGTTTTTGTGAAATCGCCCGAACAAGGAAAAGTTTAGTGTGACGGACGGACGGACACGGGACAAATTGAAACTCCCGCTGCACATGTACACGATTCATACTTCCTTTCTGTAAGGTTTGGTGAAGATACGATGAATAGTTTTTTTGAGGTATCGCCCGAACAAGAAAAAAGTTTAAGTGCGACGGACGCACACACACGATATAAATTGAACCCCGTTGCGCATCTACACTACGGACGGACGCACGGACGGACCAATAGCAATACCTACTAGCCAATATTGTGCTTGAGGGCTAAAAATGTGTGAAAATGAGAGACCACTTTTGATGATGTTAGAAGGCATGTATACAGCAACACAAACAATGCTGTTCGTTGCACAGATCCCGTTCGATTACTTTTGACCGCAGCATTGCCCATTAGATCTTCGACCAAATCTGTACGTATTGTCAAAATTGGTCCGTCTCTCCCGTCACCTTTGTAACTTCTTCACTTCCGCGGCTGGGAACATGTCCACGGACACTATTGTTTGTCACTAATGTTGTCTGCACACCCCCCCCCCCCCCCCACCCAAGGTTTATTGCTTTCTCGGTAGTGAAATCGATTCATTCGTATGTTCTAATTCAAAATTTAAGTGAATCCAGGAAGAAATTTTAGGTGAAATTCCTCAAGAAAAATCCTCCTGGTGACAGCATTCGATTGGCTTATGAGTGACTAATTCAAAAAATCAGACGAAAAGGACGGGGGGGGGGGGGGGACCTCCTTAGAAGGTTCTAAAAGACCGTAAATGAAACACAAAAGCGTACTCATATATGTGCAAACACATATACTGATTTTACATGTATAGTAATATATAACTATTTTAAAATTAGCATCAGTGGGTCACAACAAACTACACACAATTTTGCAGCACAACGAGTTGAAGTCTGCAAAATGATTCTTTTTATGAGCAATATATTAATAACAGCTATTTGCAAGAAGTCTACTGGTTTAAATAACAAGACGGTTAGTTTTCTGAATTTTGTAAAAATACCATGGCCTTTACATGTTTTTTTTTTCTAAACTAATCTACGTCATTTTGTCAGCCTCTTATAAAAGATCATTCAACAAAGTTCTCAATTAATTACTCCCAATTTCGCTCACGCGATTTTAAAAATAAGTAATATTTCGATTTACGGACAAGTGAAATACAACAACGATTAACGAGCTGAGGCAAATAAAGCAGTAAAAAAAAACAAACTAAAACTGAAATGTTAGAACCCACGACTTTAGTTTCTGCCTCCCTCAGTCATTGATATATAGATTACCTCAGACACTAGTTGTTGGTTTTTGCAGCGATCCATATGGTCTGTTCATCTTGTGCTAAGATCAAAGAAAACCAGGTCACAAAGTACTCTTGTATGTGCACACAAGCACAAATACTCACAATGACGCATTCACAACAGCAAAATTAACTGTAAAAGTGAAAATTTTCGCTTTTTCCCATTCTTCTTTACGTCTTTTCCCTACTCCATCGTCAACATCTAAAAACCGATTTTAGAACTTACCACTCGCTACTCAGTGCCTGACCGACCCCCGCCCCCCCCTCCTCCACCACGCTGCTCTTAAAACCCACTGAACCCAAGCCAATTGTCCTTTACCTCAGCCTTACGGCGCAAAACATCGAACTAAAATGAAATGTGCTCAAAAAATATGAAACCAAAAGAACTATCAAAATAATCAATGTGATCCTGGAAGCTTTGTTCTGAATATAAAACGCGAAATTAAAAACACCATCACTTTTCTGACGCACATGATAAATAAACAAAAGAATTGAATGAAATATTGAAATAAATAAAGAGCAACATAAACTTAAATCCTCATCATATATAAATTTATGAGCCAATCAGTTCTCTCCAAACAAACGTCACCGAAAAGTCTACTTGTAAGCATTATCCATGAAACATTACCAAAAACCCAATAAAATTAGCTGTTTTTTTTCCCGATCACAGAATATGTGAAATTGTTTACGCGGCACACCTGCATTTTTAACATCAACCAGTTTTACTGTCCACTTAGATTAGCATCAGACACCCGCATCTCCAGCATAAGGTCACGTCGGGTGTAACACTGTTTTGTAGCCCTGGCATGCCTACAGCGCTGTTACAACACAGACTTTCTTTGTGTATCCGAAATATCCGACAGCATCAAAAACGTTCGGTGTCGCACCCACAGTACAGAACAAGAAAACACTGCTAAGATCAACAACAACAACGCGTTTTCATCTGAAAATTTTGCTGTATAAAACATGGAACATCCTAAGGCTACAACCTGGACAGTTTTTTCTGCACAATATCACAAAACATAGTAATAACATAGGCAACCGCATGCCATGCAAGACAAAGCAATAAGCGCAGTTCTTCAGCACACTTCATGGACAAGAATAGCTACGCCTGGGAGGAGGCAAGAAAAATGTAAATGAAACTTAAAGATTGTTAAAAGAAATGTCTGCAGTGAAATCACACTTTTCCTTTAGAAAATCCACGGTTTGTAACAAAGACGCTCAGGGGCATTAAGCCTTCCCAGGTTGTCTATACGTCACTGAGAAAACAACAGGAATCTATGATCCCTGCAAACGAACCCCCTCTCTAACAAAACACACTATCCCTTCATTTGACATTCAGAGCTCGATTTTGCAAGATTCTCAGATATTACATGCATAAGTAATCATATACAGGCATACTAACTTCTAAAAGGTTATGGGGGTACATTGGCAGGGCTTAAAAACGGGGCAGAGGGCCAAAGAAAAAGAAGCGCTGGATCATAGAAAAGGCAGCGCAGGATCAAAGAAAACGTAGCATAAGATCAAAGAAAAGGGAACCCAGGATCAAAGAAAAAGGAAGCACAGGATCAAAGAAGACAGCATCGCATAAAAGAAAATGGAGCACAAGATCAAAGAACAGGCAGCATGTAATCAAAGAAAACGATAAGTCGCCGTGCGATAAGTTCCTACACCAAAGCTCCTCACTCACAACAAACAATGTAAAATGTACAATTTTTCAGAACAATTTTAAGCCTGAAATAATTTTCAAGCTCAAGCAAAACCTTTACAACTACGAGCAGTTCTTGACTATCACATTCTCACATATATTCTAAACATGTATAGAATTTTTAAACTCCCTTTCACACAATACCCATTTATTTATAATTATCAGTTCTAAGCTGAATTAATTAGGAATAATGCGGTCAGCTTTCAGTCCTATCTTCCCCAAAGCTATTACTTGGGATTAACATCTCAGTTTATGCAGTTTGATGTTGTAATACTCCCAATATGTCAGTATACGGGAGTTATCTCGCGGTTCACTTCGCATCATACGAATAACACAATGCATAAAACGATACTATCGATACTACTCCGATTTTTCATCATGAAACGCAATCAAGTGTGCTATAGGTACTCTTAAAAAATGATGGAAAAATCCCAACCACTTTGTATAGCAAGCATCAACTTCATTTTGCTCAGCGGTTTTCAAATTGAAAAAAAAAAAATACATGCAACCGCTATCTATTCAACGTCTTTTCACCTTTCGTAAAAAATCGCATCTATTATTTGTCTGCTTTTGTTATTTATTTTATTTTATTATTTTTTTTATACCTCTCCATCTTTTCTCAGTACACGAATCACAACAAATAAATTAATATTTATCCATGCCTTAAGATACTGTAGATACTTGTGGTGTAGGTGCTTTGTGGAAATCACCAGGTGCAGAAGCGTCATATTTACAGCAAGCAAGAGATCCACAGTGTGTCCTATATCAAAAACCTCCGCGGGGTACGACCTGGTTTAACACTACGTCACTCATCGCCGCCCGCTGTTCCACCTTCAGTCACGTCGTCGGCCTACGCCCATTCGTTGACCGCTTATGAAGACATACCGTGTACACAACTCAGCAACTTTCTGCGGCCACGTCGAACGCTTGCATCGTCAGTCTTTGTATCACTTTTTTTTTATACTTTATGCTTCTACATGTGTTAACATCTACTAAATTGTTCCCAAAACTACGGGATGTTCTAAATGTGTAATACTTCACCAGAAAATTTCCTTTACGTAACAGTCATATAACAGTTGTTCAAAATACGCACAAGTGTCATGTCCAGAGACAACTAATAGTAATATCCAGACACTCAACAGCGCATTTCCAAAACAATCAAACTTATAACAGTGCGTTTTTTTCTGTATTCTACAGCGTTTTCATTTCAGCGTTATATCCAACTTTCCAACCGTAGCTTCACTGAATCTGGAAGACAAACAGTTGAAATATTTTTATTTACCACAAATCGATAGCCTAACTAAAATCTTGGAATTTATTGGACATTACCATTTAAATGGTAATATCTGCTTTAAGCGTGAGATGATGCTTTCCTTAGTGATGTCGTACTGAGCTACTATACTACAATTCTAAGACCTACTTATTTTGCAACGGCCAATACCGATTTCACAAATTTTCAAAAATTGCAGAGGTTCCTGTTCAAGTGCATTTTTGATCATCCCAGTATTAATTGGATTAACCTTGGTAATACGTTAGCTGTCTTTTAAATGCGATTTTAAACTCGGTGGAGGCGGGGAAGGGGGTATGCATTTTGGCTCGATCTATGCATGTGTATGTATGTGTGACTTAAATAGAAATATATCTAGCACGGTCTTCATATTTGAAAGAAATCATTTTTGTATCGGACGATCCTCTCAAGATATGAAGTCTGGCAGCAGACGGGGGGACGTCTTCACGCGTTTTACGCTTGGGACATTTGGAACACCAACCGAAAGAAATAAAACAATGCAAGAAGAGGCAGGTGGTCGTCGCTTTACCGGTACTGATGCTGTTGCAGCCACGCGATGACCTTGGGCCGGAGTCGGGCCTGCCCGCCCTGGCTGTGTCTCCCTCGTCCCGTGACCACGGACAACTGTTTTAAGACCTTGCGCCGTTCCGGTCTCTCCGCGCGTTCTGAAACAAGACCGTTCTCTGTTTTTCACTTTGTGGACGAATCTGAACTTTCATTGACACGCAAAAACAACATAACATGTAACGAAAAGAAGACCAAGCAATCTGAGAATCGTAAGCGTCCGATAAGAATAAAAAAAAAAAAAAAAAAAACAAGCAACGATCACCACTTCGCATGCATCAAGCCACACCCATTGCCGTTACATTCAATTCCGACGTGAACACTCAATAAGAAACGATAAGTAGAACGTAGGAAGAAATCATTGCAGCGACTATCAACTGCCTCTTACAAATTTTCTCACCTTTCTCTCTCAGTTCTAACTCGCGTTTCAAAACGTCCAAAGCTTCACCAAGATGCAAGCCATGCAGGTCTATAACGTTGGGACCCAAAACACCAGACCTTAAAATGCACCAAAAAATGCACCAGTTAATCAGCTAAATGATATACTGATGAAGAAAGATAACAAGTTTGTCGGTATGGAATGTCATTGTCACATTTATTAGGCAATTACTGATATCAAGAATAAATTTTTGATCTTAAATTCATCTTTTTAGATCAAGAATTAATTTTTGTTATCTGTAATTACATTTTTGATAGCTCTAAATACATTTTTGATCTCAAAAAAATAATATTTAGATGTTAATAATACGTAGATATTTGAAAATATTTATTGATATCAAAAACGATTTAATGATATCTAAAATTGATTTTTAGAAATCACAAGTTCAATTATTTGATAGAAAAATTTTGACTCGAATTGTTTTTGTTTTTTTTTACTGATATCAATAATTTATTATAGACATAATTTTCTCAGAATGAGACTGTTTCAATTTATATTTTGAAATCTGTAAATAAAAAACATGATTTAATATCAAAATCTAGTCTATTTTTTTATACCTAAAATTCTAAAATGCCTGTGAATGAAACAATAACTAGCTCCCAGCACACAGAATCTTTCTTTTCATTTTTCACTACACAAAAATGAAGCAAATCTTGAGCTCCAAATTGTTATTATTACTGATATCACTAATTGAGTTTTTCATCTCCAAAATTTGACTGCTGATTCGTTAAATTTTATTTAAATTTAATTAAAATGTGTGCATCCCTTAAGATAATTTAAGTTTGCGAAATTGTTTTTTTTTTCATCTCAAAAATAAATTTTGTCATCTAGAATAAATTACTGACAGCAAAACATAAATTAACAAGACCTACATTGATTTATTGATATCTTTAATGTATTTTGTTACCAAAACTTAGCATCAAACATTAAAATGGCACTCCGTATGTGAGAACATCCACAAAACCTGAACAAGCACACAGTCACTTTGAAGAATTTAAAAAAAATAAATAAATAAATAAATAATAAAAAAAAAAACAAACAAGGTCTAGGGACGTCGCAGAAATCCTCGACCGCATTTCCTTTTATTGCGGAAAGAAAAAGTGGGCGTAATTGCATAGTCCAAGAAACAGTGGTACAGATTTAATGGTCTCAACCTACACGAAAACCAGACTACATTATTCCACATTTTATTTGTTTGTCTGATAAACTGATTTACACTGAAACTGAAGTCCCCGACAAACGTCTTTCTGCCTCACTACTTAAGCCCAAGGCCTTACAGCATGCAACAGGAAGGCAAAATGCGAAGCAGTACAGTACAAGTGTAGGAGCAGGCCCAGGGCACCTGCCGACTGGCCGCTTTGTTTACCTTTGTGTGACGATGATGTCAGCCGCTCGTTTGTTAGCTTCCTTCAGCTTGGTTGAATGTAAATGCCCCTGTGTGCAAATGTTTGTTAAATCCAGTCAGATAACATTTTTTTTTCGTTTTTCTTTGATAAGTATTTTACATAAGAAAAACACTATATTCTATGTAAAAAAAAAGCTCTTAATTCAAACTGAGTTAAGGTAAGTAACACACAACAGCTATAAAACACAATAGGATAGCTGACTCAATCGACTCAGCAACACCTGTTCTAGGCATATATAAAGAGGACACTGACCACTTGCGAGTACCAGGACGCCAGCGGCCTAAGGCCTCGGCGGTAGGCTTCCTCCGCCTTTTGGAAAGCCTCGTGCCGCAGCCTGTAGTACATGGAGGCCTCCTGGCGTACATGCGCGTAGTCGGCGCTCTCCAGCTGCTGGTAGCCGCCATCACTGACGTCATCGTCAACCCCCTCCTCTTCTCCAAGCCACTGCGCAGCGAAAACACAAAACGTCTTTTTCTACGAGGCCTACCCTGGTTTTGGCACTCTGACTCCCAATAACACGCAGCCCTCCCCCCCCCTTCCACTTACTCTTTTTTTTTTCTCTTAAGCATTTTCTCTTATTTGCTTTTTCTTGACTTTAACAACATTTTCCAATCCTTCGATACTACTTCACACACTTAGTTACACAGCAACGGGCGATTCCTCAGGGGCATAGCTCACACAATTCACACACCCGGCTCGCACACACAATGACAAGGGAAGACTTACCGGTTCTTGCAGGCTGGCGATGATGGCCTTTCTGACAAGCTTTTCTTCGAATTCCTCTTTCGACGCGTCGGACATAACGTTCTTCACCGGTTCTTTCTTGCCGTAAAACTCCTCTATTTTCTCTTTAGTTTTGTCAATACTGTAGCTACAATGTCAAGTGATAAATTCAGGTCAGTTTAGAAACCCGTCAAACACACGCTTAGGGTAATACACAGAACTCATAATAAAACATGCATTTACACGCTGAAGTTCACACTTTTTGTGCTTGATAAAAGACAAGCGCGCCTACCCAGTAGCGTGGAAGATATCATCAATGAGAGGCTGGTCCATGAACGGGTACTCTTTGTACAGCTGCTGCTTCTTCAGCCGCGTGGCTAGGTGTCGCTCGGGCGAGCTGCTGCTCCTCGACTCCTGCCAAATACAAAACGAGAACCGATTTCGCAAACTGTTAGCGAAATGAACACTTCATTTTCCACAGTGTTTACACCAAGAGGCCTTAAGTGTTATGTAACTGCAACAGCGCACTGCAAGCTTTTGCTTTGTGCTAAGCGTCCACTATGCAGGCAGTAAAGGCAGCGAAAATACCCTGTTTCGCGTATTAATTTGACCTTGAAAACAAACATAATAATGAAAAAAAATTGACAGAACTCGTTTAGATCAAGTTCTATATAATTTCAAAGTTTGGTGCCAAGTTGTGATGACAAAATGACGAGCAAAATCAGGGCGACTGTAAAGAAAACAAACAACGATGAAAATTTCACGGGTGCCCTAATACCAAAGCATATAAGCCTTCGTAAGACTTCGTCTTGCCAAGTGTTAACAAGTCAACCTGTGTGGCTTACAGCTACTCTAAATTCATGCAATGGGCTAGTGTGCATAGGCTGTGCGCTTTTGAAGGACGATATTGCAAGATTTTGTGTTGATGTCGCTGGAAATTTTCCTGGCAACAAATATTAGGAGGTATTAAAGGTGTCAATCATAGCTCGGGACCACCGAAAGGCCTGTCAAAGTGCAGAGTCCATGTTGCTTACTACTAATACATACATAATCTCTCCGGCTCTCCGCTATAGCCTGCTCCTCATACTGCTCGTGCATGATGGCCACCAAGCTCTCGTAAGGCGGCGCTTGCTGCTTGCTCAAGTCACGTGGCGTCTCGTGCACTGATGTGTTAGGCTCGTGCTTGGACGTCGCCGCGTTCTCCCAGGCTAGCCCGTTAGAATCCTCCTCCGCTTGCAAACGCCGAGCTAAATTTTCATCTGCAAACATATCACACGTTCACGGGTACACCACAGATTTTGTTAAATTTTACTTCGTTTCCCAACGAAGTTTTTATCCGGGACGTTAAAGTCAGCCGTAGGTTATTACAGTAAAGTTGGTGAAGTTCGTTAACACAATGACGTGGAATTATGGTTTAATCAACAACACAGCCATCTATGGCCTGTTCACGGACTGTTAGATGCCAAGTTACCCTCTCTTATCATCTTATCAATGGCAGCTTCTTCATAAGCGAACTTGTGCTTCAAAGTCAAGGACCAACACTGGTGGAGTCTTTTCGCCACTTTCCGGTTCAAGCGAACATTGAAGTCATCACTAAACATAGAGTCTGAAAGAAGGGAAGAAAATGAGCGGTTACATTTATTTATTCCTGACATGAAACTGCAGGTGTATCTCTGATCTGAAATCTTTACCAGCTCTACGCATTATATATTCCAATGTAGTGAGCACAACTTTGTTCATATATAGCACTGCCGCCAATCCCCTCCCCAATGTAAAACATCCCAAAAATCCCTTCTGCCAACCAGGCTTTACAATGACACAATCATACAAACAAGTAAATATAGATTAACATTTGCTGACTCTCCAATGCATTCATCCTTTGCAGCAATTTACTTTTAATTTATTCAAAAGGAGAACAAACCTGTGGAAATGTGAAAACCAATGGGGCCAAATAGGTTGATCAGCTGCTGGGCTAGACTCGGTGTCAGCGTCAACGTGGCGTCCAAATGATCGTCTGCCTCTAAATCGGCGCTGTTGCCACTGACATCTGCAGAATTGTCTTCTGTGACCTTGCCCTCCTCTCCCTCCAAATCATCCTCAGGGCCGATGTCGCCATTGTGATGTAGGAACGGGTTGGAGGCGTCATTTATTGACTGCTGCTGTTGTTTAAAAGACATAATACTTTCAAGGTCGGACCCTTGCGCTAAAACTCTATCCAACCCAGCAAAAGCGCTCTTCTTTACAGAATCGACCGAGCCGAGTTCATCCTGTTGACTGGTGCCAAGTCCAGAAACCACCGCTGATGCCCCAGTATTTGTCAACCGATGTTTAAAGTCTTCGATGCTGCACAAACGTTTAAAACCACTTATGGCTATTTTTTCACATACCTGCTCCTCGGCCAAATGGCCCTTACAGTGTAGCGATTCGTGGCACAGCGAAAATAACGACAATGCGGATTGCAACCCATTGTCAGAAATATTTTCCTCATTTACGTCAATTTTTTCATCCATAGATTTCTTCTCAGTTTCAGAAATACTTCTTTCTTCAACTGATGACCCTAATAATGGTACGTCTACGTTTGAAAGCTCCTCTGTTTGACTTAAAACAACAAGGCTTGAAGAATCACCGGGCTCGTTTTGTTCACACCTATATTCATAGCCCGCATCCAACAAGACATTAACGGCCCACTGCGAATCGCCCTCGCACTGCGCTAGAATATGGCTCAAATACTCGGGTTCGGCATCGGGAAAGCAGCGGTGAAGAAATGCCATCATTTCCTGCTCCTCCGCCGCATCGCCCTCGTCCGTCATGCTAGCCTGGTGGGATTGAGGGCTACGCATGGCCGATTGCTTGCGCTCTGCATGGATATCACGAGGAATTGCGTTAACAACACTAAAATCTACAGGCAGTTCGGCCTCACGTGACCCACGCCTCAGTTTTTCAACAGGTGCACACTTGGTGCCACTTGTAAATGTTTGCGCGTGGGCAACACATTTATCTTTGCAACTGTTCGCTAAGTTTAAAGACTGTGCTGCGGGAATAGTACTCGCAAATTCTGGCAGCCCAGCCTTCCAGTTTTTATTATTTTCTTCTTTGCCCATCCATGGCACAGTTTCTGACGTATGCCCTAAAGAATCAGTTCCCAACGGTTCTTCATTTTTTGGCACGCAATCAATTTTCAACGGCTCACAATTTTCGCTGCTGTCTTTTGATATTTCAGAATACTGCGCACTATCCACATTTTCTCTGCCATCTGGGTGTAAGCCACTGTGGTCACCTGCACCTTCCACTGCACATACGGGCAAGCTTTCTTCTCGATTCAACTGCTCAGCGGTTTCCTCCCGCGGATGCAGCTCGTTGAGGGACTCCGACGGCAGACCATCACCAGGGGACGTTTCTTCGCCGCGTGACGGGTCCTCGGCGGGGGACGGGTCCTCGGCGGGTGTTGGTTCTCCACCAGATGCTAAGTCTTCAGCAGCCGTTAGGTCCCGACTAGGTGCTAGGTCCCCGCTAGGTACTGGGTCCTTGTCAAGTGTTAGATACACACTAAGCTTTGGTTCCTCATCGGGTTTCGGTTCCTCGCTAGGCGCTGGGTCCTCGCCAGGTGTTGGTTCCTTGCCGGTTGCTCGGTCCTCACCAGGTGTTGGTTCCCCGCTGGGTGTTGGATCCTCACCAGGTGTTGGTTCCCCGCTGGGTGTTGGATCCTCACCAGGTGTTGGTTCCCCGCTGGGTGTTGGATCCTCGCCAGGAGCTGAGTCCTCGATGGGTGATAGTTCCTGGCCTGGCGATAGTTCCCCGCGAGATTCTTGTTCTTCAGCGGGTGTTGGATCTTCACCACCTACGCCACCGATGGCCCACGCACCATCGTCTACCATGTCGTCCTCACCCTCCTAAAAACAGATACACCAAAGACTTCCCAAACACTGTCGAACTTTTTACTCCCCCCCCCCCCCCACCCCTAATTTCACCAGTCCAACCCGCAATCTCCAACCCGTCACTGCTCCTGCTCCCCTTACTCTACAATATAACACATATCTTATTTTTCCCAAATTAACTGGAAAACTGAATTAAATATTACCCAAAAGCAGAGAACCCAAAAACTTCCCAAACACTCTCGAACCTTTTACTCCCCCCCCCCCCCCTAATTCCACCAGTCCAACCCGCAATCTCCACCTTGTCACTGCTCCAGTTCCCCTTATTTTACAATATAACATAATTATTATTTTTCCCAAATTAACTGAAACTGAACTGAATATTACTGCACTTGAAACGCCTTGAACCAGATGCTGAGAACTGAACAAATATATTAACAACCCAGTGTCCTAACAGTACACATACGCAAAATTGTTTTCAATCGGCCTTAACTATGCAACTTAATACTGAAAACCAAAGCATTACATGTTTTATTATTAGTAGTATTATTTTTCAGTGTGCAGTAGAGTTCTCGATGCTATAAGAGGAAGGTCATGGAGGTTTTGTATGCGCAGTTTTCTCTCACAACACCAGTGTCGTAAATGTCGACGAGAACCTACTAACGGAAAACAAAACAACTGAAGCTTCTTCAAACTGAATTAACTAAGTAACACACAACAACTGACAAGCAAAAAAATAGGAGAACTCAAAGAAACAACAAACAGCATGCATACCCATGTTTTACTTGCCTTCCCTCGCTTTCGCGCATTTCGCCGACTCTTCGGTTCGCCCAGCGGTTCTTCTGCCACTGTGACCTCCTTACAGGATTCCTTCAGCCTCTCCTCGGCGCCAGCCTCGACGTCACTGTTGGAGGCGACAGTGACTGAATAGCGATCTTGAGAAGCCCTCACGCTTCCAGACCAATACTCGGACTCTTTTTCTGCAGTAAAGCAGCGTTCAACTCGTGGATCAGATTTACTAGATATTTTTTCCACGCTATCCGGTCGGACACACGAGACTCCATCAACCTGCACTCTTTCAATCACGGATGGACTTTGTAGTAGTTCTTTTCTAGACAGGCCAAGGTCGGGGTTCGGTTCCGTGCCACCATTACCGCCAATGTAATCACCTGTTAACTTGGGCAACTCTTCATTTAACAGGCTATCGACAATTTGTTCACGAACAAAACTCGAGATCTCCAAGCGCAGTGCAGTCTTCACTTGGTCGGCTATAAGACCCTCTGTTTCTAGCTCATTCACAATATTTTGCGAAACGATCTCCAAATCATCTCGAATGGCCCCACTGTCACTTTCCGATGTTACAGACAAGGAGCTATCACAATTTTGAATTTCTGAATTTTCAAGATCCATAGAGCTGTCGCGATGTTGCATGTCCAAATTCTCCCATTCCAAATCCTCCAGAGCTTCATCTTTCTTACTTAAATTCCTCGACACGGCATGAATATCGGTACGAGTGATGCCCACGTGGTCCAGTTCCTCCTCGTTTTGCACTTTTACACCATCTTCAGCAAAACATTCCTGAAAATCCCCGGTTCCGTTATCACCACCGCACTGCATACATTCAATCATATCCGATGGAGTTTTCCCTTCCACACACACGGATTCGCCTTCCACTTCCTGACACGACTCCGTATCAACACATGCCATATCTTCCCCAGGGCTGATTTCACTTCTCACTTGTGGCACTCCAGCCAGTGCCTCAACCTCAGCCAGTGCCTCAGCCTCAGCCAGTGCCTCAGCCTCAGCCAGTGCCTCAGCCGCAACAAACGCTGAGTTCAGTCGCACATCGGTCGCTTCTGTGCCGAGGCTTTTCTGCACAACAGCCACCTGAGGCGAATCTTCAGAATCGATGGAGCTACCCGACGTCTTCAAGATAGCCACCTTCTGGCCAGAATCCACAGCAGGCTTCTTCTCCATTTCATTTTCCGTTGTCTCCGCACTTGCAATTTGTGGCGAAAACTGACAACGAACAATTAAAAGGTAGGAATGAAATCTTATTTCGCAATTTGCCTACTTCTAAAATTAGATTCTTAAAGGATAAAGTTTGTCAGATTTCGTAATATATTTTGATTTAAACAACCTGCCAAACGACAAACTGCAAAAGTGGTCGTTTAAATATTTGAAAAAAAAAAAAAAAAAAAAAAAAACCTGTCCCTTGGGGTCGGCAATCCTTTTGGTTTGGCTGATTACCAATGTTGCCAAATATATTGCGTTTTCCTTCGAATACAGTGCTAATTATTCATGTTTCTTTTACGTAAATCAGGACCGCAAATACAACTGTTGCTTTGTTTACCTTGTCCAGAATTTCAGGGAAATCCTCATCTGTGCTATGATCTTCCTTTTCGCTGTCAGTGCCCAGTTCTTCAACCGGTTTCTTTTTACGACGCCGCCGTCTCCGGCGTCGTTTCCGTGGCCTAGAATTTAATGATCATGCCAGTTACATAGCGCGTCTGACGAAGTGGCCACGCAAAAACTCCACACAACACAGAGGGAGCTAAAGTTTACCCTTATTGACTAATATAGACCAACGCTTTGTTACTAAAATTACCATTTCCCAAACTTGCCAAGAGGGTACCCCAGCTTATGCCAACCAGGACTTGTAGATTATAACTCCGTGGCAAGTATGGAAAGTATTCCTGGGTGGTATGTAAGGATGCCACGCAATGTTTTTGTGGTGTATGTGAGGGCGGAGGGTGCTTTTTGACAGCCGGAGTGCACTTACTTGCGTTCCTCGCCGTCGCCCTCCAGCTGCTCGGCCGAGGCTGACTGCGCATCGTCACGCTTCTTCTCAGCCACGCCCATGATGCGCTCTATCGTCAGCTGCTTCTCGTAGCGCTCGTACATCATCTGCAGCTTCTCCGCCGGCACATCGTGGCTGTTCTTCCTGAACAGGTTATTAGCACAACGGTTGTCAACGGCGCGCTATTACTCGTATAACTCATCGGGAAGAGCGAGACCAGGGTCCTTAGTTCTGTTGCCATCGCACCAAAAGACCGCGTTATACATCCACAGATTTATCAACAAAATCAAGAACCCAAAAGCACTGTGTCCACGACTGACAGGCGTTTAACATGAAGGAGAACGTAGTATAGCATGGTTAGGGAATACATCCAACGCCGCAGCGTTTGATCGACGAGATCGCTGTCTCCATGACGCGAGGCGCGGCGTGGCGGAAACCTCCACATCTACACGTTACTTATCTTGATCGATCACCAATACAGCAATGAAGGCTTTCGATACTGAGCTCAAACTTCGGAACAGGAAACATGCAACCCATGATTTTTCATCTCAAAGCCTCGTTCAAGCACAGTAGCTTCATAAACCACATGAACAACACACCTTCCCTCTATGGCGTGTATTTTAGCTCATACTTACTGGGCTAGTTCCTTCACTTTGAACTTCCACGCCGTATTAGGCTCCACGATTTCTATGTGGTAATCATGTTTCAAGGCCTGAAAAAAGAAGCTCACAATTTAGGTTTATTCAAATAGAAGAAAATATAAAAATACAGTCGTACAAAACGCAATTAATATTCGATTTTTTCATAACTGTTATTCAAATTTAAGACAAAAATCACTCGTACTTCTTGGCATTGAGCTCATACTCCATACAAGCCCTTAAGCATAATTGCAATTCAATATCAGTGTCGTCTTAAGAAATATTTTGAATTACATGCAATAAAAATATCCCGTCTCAGATGGTTTCTGTGTTTGTATAAAGACAATACAGTAAAGACAAGATCACATATTTGGTTAAGTTTCTTTCATCTGAAACCAGTAACTCATCTTAGAAACTGATTATTTCGTTTTTCATTAATATATTTTGTCCTTGGAATGATTTCATTTAGGTGGGTTGAGTTGACTTTCAGGGTGGGTTGAGTTGGTATTAAGGGTGGGTTGAGTTGACCAAACATAGGTGGGTTGAATTGACTAAAATGGGTTGAGTTGGCAGAGGGTTGAGTTGGTCGAGGGTTGAGTTGACCAAACCCCGATACTCTTGCTTAAAAACAAAAAAAGAAAAAAAAAAGATTTACCAGTACCGAAAAACGTGGGCAACTGAAAAATATAGAGTTGGGTAATTCACAACAGTCGCTGCGATTTTCCACAATTTAAGCGGGCGTCGTTGTCATCACACTATCTCTCATACTTTTCTGCGTGTTCAGAACTAAGGAGCCCATTTGCTATTCATAGCACAGAAATTGATGCTTAAAAGACTTTTAGCAAGTACCAGTGACACATAAGCTCGCATCTCCCAGGCCTGCGTGTGCGTGTTGTCGATAATGACTGGACTTGTGCCCTTGTCTAGAGCTTCTTTTGCTAAAAAAACAATCAAGTAAAATGATGATCACAATAACAGGATATAAATCACCGCCCACTTGTGCAAGCAAACATCACCATCAGCCTTACGTCATCAAAAACATAAACAACACGAACAGCGGCAGAAACGCATTTTGTGATTATAACACATGTGCAGAAAAACGACGAGAACAAATATAATGCATTTATTAAGCTTTAGTAGCAAAACCTCCTAAAATAACACTGCCAGTAACTTACGTTTTGCACACTATAAACGTATATCAAGCATATTTTTTCGCTTTCCTTTTTCTTTATGTTGCGGGGGGAGGGGGGGAGAGGAAGGGGGGGGGGGGCTCCTTTTGGGGCACTCACCGCGCTTTTGATTCCATTCATGAGCTTCACTGAGTTTGGCTCGATCGTAGCTGTACACACCGTCCTGTGCGAAAAAGTCATCCGCGCTGAGAACTTCCCCCTCAAGCTTCGCCTCCCTGAAAATCCAACTGCCACTCTGGAGTCTTTTACGCTTCATGTAGTTTTAGTATATCAGTATATCGGAGTGCATGAAGTATTTTTACAGCTTTATTCCAAGACAACTGGCAGCAACTCATAGTTGCTTTTGTAAACTAGAGCCTCAGAGAGACACGATCATCCGTGTAACGCAGATGATCTGTGAAATAAGTGCCAGAGTCAGTTTGCAAAGTGCCACACTACAGCCACTTTTATCCCGTTTTTCACAATTCTAACAGTTTTGCATTTTTAAATTTCAACAAATGGTAAGTTTTATATTAAAAAAAAATATTTTGGCGATTTGCAGTGTCCGTTTCATTCGTCTGTGAAATTTTAAAAAGATAACAAGAACAGTTTTTCGAGACGCAGTCTGAACGACACGCTTAACCTCGCAGACAAAACATACCAAAACGCACAATTTTACCAAAATTCTAAAATTTTTTCACGAAAGCGAACAAAAATAAGGCGTAGTGCTCCAGCCGTGAGATTTTTCAACAATCGAAAAAGAGAAATGATTTATTTTGTCACAACTGTATGAATCCGAATAAAAACAGGACGCTGCACACATTCCACACGTGTTTTATTTATGTGTAAAATTTACAAAACAATCCGACCTATAGTTCCGGATATATAACCCGGACACGAAATTCCATCATGCAGACAAAACTACTTGAACATTTTGTTAAAACTTTTACCAAATCTCAAAATATTGTCATTTTGAGAATTTTTCATGATTCCAAATAAAAATACAACGCTGCTCATCTTAAAATGTGTGCTCTATGCGTGTTTGAACTTCAAAACAATCCGGCTTCTGGGTTACAAGATATAGCCCGGATACGACGTTTTCCATTCCGTGGACAAAATTGCATGAATGCTAATTTTTACCAAATTTCAAAACACGGCTATTTTGACAATTTTCCATAAATCGAAATAAAACTAGAGCAGTGTGCATAGCCCACATATTTCCCACAGCCCCCCCCCACCCCCATCAGTTAAACACGGCCATCAAGAGTCAATCAAGAGCTGAAATTTTCTAAGTCCAGCTGGTGCATTTGCCTTGGACGAACCTGGCTCATTTACAATACCGATCTGTGTTTGGTCCCATAGAAGCTAAATACTAAGTTTCATTGCAGCAGTTTTTAAGTTATCGTGTTAACAAGCTCTTGATGACAGACCGACCGACAGATCGACAAGCGATCGATCGCATATATTCCCCCTGTGGGGAATAAAATACGATGCTACACACCTTCAACACATGGTCTGTTCGTACATGAACTTTCAAAACAATCCAATTAATAGCTTGTCCAAAATGTGCTCCATCCGTTTGTGAAATTTCAAAACCATCCAACCTATAGTTTTTGAGATACAGCCCGGAAAAGCATACGGACAGACTGACACGCTCATAACTACACCCCTCCGTTACACGGGAAATAACTAGCCACGGTCTCTGAATAACTTTTAGACGCTGGTGGCCGCCAGACACCAAAGCCACAGATACCCAACAGCTCAGGGCACCGATATGTTCAAAAGACGGGGTAACAGACGCAATTTAATTCAGACGCCTACCACTTTCAGTGCATATTTTACATCGCCTTGCTTGAACCCTTACAAGGACAACGAAGAAAGTGTCACATTTAACAACTTACTTTCTCTGCCAATTACTGCGAACGCAAAGAAACGTTTTTCTCACTTACTGAGCAATGGTAGACTTTCCACTGCCTGGCAGACCGCGAAGAATGACCATGACCTTCTTGCCCTGACTCATGAGCAGCTGTACTTTTTCTTTGGTCTGCTGAGGCGACATCTCATTCTGCCCGCGATGTGGGATCTTGGGACCCGCAGTACCTTTTCCCTGCAGCGTCCCGCCGCGGGCTTTAGTAACCATACCACTGAGTTTCTGTGTGGCCGGGTGGGAGTGGTGGATTAAGTTGGTATGGTATTTCTCTTTCCTCCCGCCCGGCCAGGCCTGCACTAAAAAATGACCCGCATGAAGTTGGTATTGCGATGGATGTATGCCGGGAGCGTATGGCTGGTATACGGGTGCGTACACCATCCCCACTCCCGGCGCGGCGATGCCCGGGTGGGCACCGACGGTCTGCGGCACCTTGGGAATCATGAACGCAGGCTGAACGGGTCCCGGTATCGGCGAACTCCTTCCTAAAGCAGGCGCTAACTGATCCTGCGATGGGGCTAGTCCTGCCACGGTGGTGGTCACCTGAGGAGATGCGACACCCAATGGCCCTGGTAGGGACTGCGGCAAAGGTGGTGGAGGCGCCGTGAATCCCTCAGGAATGGGCACCGGTGCCGATGGTGGTGGCGCTTGCAGGGCCTGCGGATTGATGCCTTGGACAGGGCTATTCACGGATGCGACTAAACCAGGGACCGGCACTGGCTGGCTACTCGCGACAACCGCCATGCCAGGACTGTTCACATTCGTTACATACATAGGTTGACTCAATGACTGATGGTGGAGAGATTGGCCATTGTTCATGGAGGTCGCTACTGGACCTTGCATGTTTGGTGTGAACGTGCGTGGAACGAATTCGGGCGCATCCACGGAGAACTGGCTCTTCTGCTGGTGCTGCAGCTGGGCACCAAATGGCATCCTCACTGACTGGTTCATGTGAACCAGCTGCCCGTACTGGCTGACTTGCGGGCTTTGCTGCAGGTGACTCACCATGCCGCCCTGGCTGGCGTTGTATTGATTTAAGGCAGCTTGTTGGTAGATGGCTGCTTGTTGATTTATCTGAACTTGCTGTAACGACACCTGCTGTTTCATAGGAGGAGAATGCGTAAACTGAGCTTGTGGCAAGCCCGCGCTTTGACTAGGTTGCGCAATGCTGCCAATGATATCCGGAGGAACATTTGAAACGCTGCTTGGTGTAGTCTGACTGACTGGGATATACGACTGCTGCGACCGTTGCTTTTGTTCCAAATCGACAGACTTCTGCAGCATCTCCCTCTCAAGTTCTTCGCAATTGATTCCCGGTGAATCGGGTACCCCAGACGGTTTGCGATTTAACATTTGGCTTGATATAGGCGCGAGTGGTGGTGGCGCCTGATGCATAAGCTGATGCAGCGATGGCATGGGTGGACCCTGAGCCTTAATAGCAGGGTCAAGGTGCCCAATGTCCATCTTAGATTTTGAATCTAAAATTTGGGTATTTGGCGAGACTTGTGTGGAGGCTGGCGCACTATGGGTTGTTTTGTCACCTGTATAAGGGTTCTCATTGACAGGCGCAATAATCGCCACTTCGCCACCTTCATACCTATTTTCTACACTTTTCTTCTCATCCACAGCTACAGTTGACTGTTCAAAGTACGTGTCGAGCGTGTCCAGCATGCCCCGTACTTTTTTCTTTTTCTCCATTTTCTGCTCCTCTTTTGATTTCGCTGCTCGCATATCACGCTCCCTAATTGCCACAGTGACCGGGGTCTCCTTCGCCTTTGTCAAAATCTCAACCGGCTTAGGTGGCTCGGGTGGTTCAGGCACTTCCTGAATCCGATGTTGCCTCTCCGTTAATTTGCCACCTCGGCCATCCAAGTCCTCGTCCTTGTTGGTCTGGATCTTTCGCAGGAAGCGCGGCGGCAGATTCTTCATGTGCTTCACTGCCACCTTCAACTGAGGCGGGTAGACCTTCTGACCCTGCTCTGGTGTCTTCGCATCTTTTTTCCCGGCATCTTTTGCCGACTGTTTCTGCTTGTTCTCCTTTGAACTTCCCTTTTCGATCTTTGGCTTGTGCTCAACATTGTCGCTCTCTACACCTGCCGCCAGCATTTTTTCCTCCCTCTCAATTTTTTCTGTGGGTGTTTTAACTTCCTCCTCGCTTTCATTTTCCGAGGATGTCGATTCTTCACTGTCAATTACGCCTTCACCTATTCCAACAATAACATCTTCAATAAGATTTTCCAGGGCCTCTCGCTCTTCAGGATTTAGCGACATTGTAGTTTTTCTCCCTCGTTTCTTAGCACGCTCTTTCTGCTCCTGTTGTGTATTCGCCAGTTTACTTTTGGAGGAATCGCTGGATTTAGTACTGTTCGATGAAGGTCCTTCTTTCGTACTTAAACCGAGTGCAACAGTTTGGTTAGAGCTAGATACGTCTGACGACAGGCGTTTGCCTGTATCCGCAGAATACACAGCAGTAGGATTGCCAAACGACTCGTTTGAAAACGGCACAGTTTTCGCTGCTGATGATGCAGGTGCAGGTTCCATGTGTTTCGGGTATGTTACAGTTTGGCCACTTTGTAACACCCGAGTATTTTGAGGATATTCTAAGTCTGAATAAGGCTCTTCAGCCATGGATGGGTGAAAACCATGTTTGTTAACATCAAAAGGTATTTGTGTTGTACCTTCAAAATTACTAGGATATCCCATACCATAAGAATCAAAAGCACCCATTCCACTTCCGGGAAGAGCTGCCGACGATGCGTTATTAATGGCGGAAAACATATCCGGGTAACTCATCCCAATTTGGGAGGGCGTTTTCGGTGATAGCATTGTCAACGATCCACCACTTTCACTTGTCCGAGATCTTCGAGCAGGCAGGCGGGACTGGTTAGACAAGGGGATGATCTCCGGCCGGGAGTACGCGCGTGTGTGTGAACCAGTGCGCTGCTGAGCCTCTTGACGTTCTATATCGGAGGACATCATTGTCAGTTTATCCACAGTCTCATCAACTAGAAACATGCCACAAGTTCAAAGATCATGTAGATATATTCACAAAGCGTTTTGCGAACTTTTAAATTTGTGAAGCATTATAAAATTCGCAATTTCAAGGATGAAGACGACACACGGGATCTGCTGTTCATCGGAAATAACAATTTTACTGATTATGCTTAAAGCATAAGCATAATAAATTAAAGGTTAAATATCGTGGATGTATAACATTAATTTATACCTTATTCTGCATCTATCAAAATTATAGTATATATTTTACAGATAATCTGTAACCCCTTTCTGTAAATATTTGGTCACTGGACTTTGGTCACATGACATTTAAAGGCCGGAATGTAAATAAATATTTGACAGGTGAATCCGGACGCTGATTTTTCTGCACTTTACTGAAGAAATAAAAGATATACAGCCCATTAAAAATTGAGCCTGTTTTACAAAAAGGGTACCAGTAACCTAGGACCGTTCGCCACTTTTCAGTGGTTTTTGCGCAATAACTCTCGGGTTTTGAACGCGAGCACCTAATGGTTTGGTATGTGGCAAATACAGGATTTTACACATGTTTTCTGTTATGCGCGAAGGAAAATGTTGTGATTCATGAAAATGCCAGGCCAATATATTCTTTTCGGGCAGGATTTTCGAGCGTAGTTGTAACTCTTCACTTTATTCTGTCATCCCGAAATATCAATATTTTAAATGCAAACTGTAAGATATATCAACTCGCTTTCCAAGATGACAACTAACAGCTATAAGGATTATATGTGAGCATAAACCTGATATTTATATGTGTATACTGACAGTTTGCTTATAGCACATCAGTATTTTGCATTCGAAAACTAGTGGCAGTTGGTTCGGCAAAAAATATCATTTTCGGGATAATAGCTGTTTTTGGGAGGTGGCGAAACGACAGGGACTGGCGGATTTAATCTAGATTACTGGTATATTTGGCATGAACTTTCCGTAAATGTTTGAAAAATTGGGAGTGGTGCGATTTGTGCCTCAGAACACATGAAGTTGACCCCTATTTACAGAACAATGTAAGGCTTCGCAGGTCCAACAGAGAGATATTTAGGTCACAGCCGACTCAGAGCTAAGCAGGCACTAAGAAAATGATGTTACAAAAGCTTCCAGATGAGAGTGCCAAGTGTACCAAAATGCTCAAGGAATGATTCTGAGCAACTTTCGTACTTCACCCATTTTAGCGTCTGAAGTGTTGACCGATTATACAGTCAGTCATTGTGGGCTAGCAGATTATATATGAAATACTCATGATCTTACCCTTCCAGTTATTTTCGACCAGGATCATGTGAATAATTTCGGCATCAATTCTGCCATTAAACATTTCCTGGATGTAATCAACAACAGAGTCCTTATCCGCGGAGAGGCCTGAATTACTATCTTTTCCGGCTATCTCTGACCACGTAGGCCTCATCTGAACCTCGGAGGGACCTGGTGTATTTGTCACTGCGAATTGGTTATAGCCTGGACCACCATTTGGTGGAAAACCCTCAGGCCCGTCGCCCCAACTGCCACCCCTCTTTTTACGTGGCATTTTAATGTCTGTCACACTAACATTGTCACTGGATACTACATTGTTTTTATAGGCTTTCGGGTTGCATAATGGGGCTGATGCAAGACAACTTTGGGTTTAAATTAGTGTTTTGATAACTCGTGGCTTCCTCGCCCTCTACGCAGCAATTCTGCGCATCTTGTTGTGTGCTGAACTACAAACTGGTGGAGTTATCTGCAGCATAACACGATTGTTACACGATTCATAACATTTATTTTCCATGATTCCAACCACTTAATGGTTTCGGAATTCTGAAAAAATGTGGATAGTTTTTGTTCTTTTATACGACTGTATGGGGGGGTAAAGTGTTATTTTTATGAAACTAAGGCGGCTGAAATAAGTCTGATTTCTATTCGCTGTATAACCACTCCAAATGAACAGACAATATTATTGCTTGCACGATAGACACTTTTTATTACTTTGAAGCCACCTTTACGCTCTTCTTTGATCATTTTTTTCACTTCAATAACCTTACAGTTTTATTTTCGTAACCATATGCAATAGTATACTCGTCCTCCTAACTGCAATTAATCGTAAGGTCAAATCATGTTCATAAAATCAAGTCTGTAAAAGTGCTGCATGCTTCCTGATATCAATAAAACATTGATTTAAAAGTTCATAAATTAGTAAAATTATACCTGTAGAAATTGGCTATTGTAAGTATCTTGTAAATTTTACAATGTTTTCAGGCCGATACAAAACAGGGCATAAAATGCTCGAGTAAATATACTCAGATAAAAGTGTACATGGAAAACGCTACCTGGGTCTACATATATCAGAACGCTCTGCTCAATCTAAAATTTCCTGCCATTTTCGTGGAAAAATTTCGTCCCATTACATTATTTCACTTAAATTTATCATATGCATAAATAGAAAAAACTTTTTGAAAAATCATACTCTGAAAAATGTTAATAGCGGATGCGAATCCAAGGTATGTGTGTTGAAATCCACCCCGCTCCAACCTTTCTCAATGCACAATTTATGGCGTCCATTGTCCCTATCTCCGTGTCTTTCGCTTTGAAAATATGTACATAGAACACTGTTATTGTTTCCAAATATGTATAATTTAAAAACTGCCTTTTTTGCTAGCCATCCACTTGAAAAATGTCGCATAGGGCCAAAAAAATGTTTATTGTTTCGAACCTAGGTACAAGGTGTCTTCTTTTTCCGATGTGGTTAAAACTTACTTGGATACGAGTGTACTTTGGTATGAAACGTCTCGTTGTTGCCAAATTACATTAGTAGTTGCAACCCCCTCCCTTTTTACACATTTTAAAATGATGCTTAAGCCCTTTATTTGGGTACAAAATAGATTTTCTCAAGAAATCATAATCTTCTTTCATTATGTTTCTGTTAAGTTATGTTCTGAGCGTAATTTCTTATCTGGATACGAAGAACCCCATTTTCATGTTATTGAATTTACTTTTGGAAAGAAACGCAGATAACCATGCTTCAATCTCCTTTCAGAGTAAATTTGTTATATGATTGTTTATTCGATTTAAATTGTTGTGTGAAAAAATTATAAGTATGTAAAATAACTATAAAGTATCCTCAAAATTATATTGCAAAAGACACAAAATTACTTTGAAGTTGTTTTGTATATTTATATAGAATGTAACAGAAACTTTATCGGTTATCCTTTTTTTTCTCCAACCAATCAAATTCTAGGTTACATTTGAGTAATGGTCAACATCAAAACAACCTTTCGCGCGGTTTTGAAGTTTGGTGTTAAATTTGTTAAGTTTTGGGATATTTAATGGTATTGTTTCTGTTGATTTACAAATAAACATCGGTGATCTTTTCTGGCAGAAGTTCAACAACAAGAGCAAGGTATTATATGTTTATTCCTGGGTTCACCTGGAGAGCATTTTGAGTCCCAAGTCAAGTGTACAACCAGAGAAATATTCAAAATGGCTGCTGTTTCGAGAAGAGAAACACAGAACTGTATTGAACGGACTGAATATTTATACCTAGAATGTTTTTCTTATTGGTGACAGCTGTGTAAACGAGAAGCCCTACCCACTTTCCCGTCCTTTCATTCTCCATTGGTATGCAGACGTATCGACAGTGTTTGCATTCCAGTTAATTCTAGGTTACGTTACATCCCAGTGTGACTGGCTATAAACGGAGAAAGTGAACATTCAGATATTTCAATAGGCACAAGTATGAGAGTTAGTCAGAATGATTCCCTGAACATTTTGATATACTTGCCTTCCACAGCAGAATCTTTTCAACATTTTCTTTCCGATTGCTGTTCGGGCCGTATTAGTCCTAGATGACTCTTGCTTCCCAGCATTTCTGACCTAGGAAGACAGAAAGGGTCCACTGGGACTATATTAGTCCCAGATGACTCGTGCAATCTTCTTGTGGCAGCAACAGTAATATTTTCTGTAGGTGAACTTGTAATTGATATTAATTTTGCCAATGTCGGCGCACAACCCGTGCCAGTTACGTTATTTTAGAAAAAGTGCATCACATAAATGACCCAATTATAAACTACCAGTAACCCAGATTAAATCCGCCAGTGCCTGTCGTTTCGCCACCTCCCGAAAACAGCTATTATCCCGGAAATGATATTTTTTGCGGAACCTCCCGACAACTGCAACTAGTTTTCGAATGCAAAATACTGATGTGCTATAAGCAAACTGTCAGTATACACATATAAATATCAGGTTTATGCTCACATGTGACCCTTATAGTTCTTAGTTGTCATTTTGAAAAGCTAGTTGATGTATCTTACAGTTTGCATTTAAAATATTGATATTTCGGGATGACAGAATAAAGTGGCGAGTTACAACTATGCTCGAAACTCCTGTCCGAAAAGAATATATTGGCCTGACATTTTCATGAATCACAACATTTTACTTCGCGCATAACAGAAAACATGTGAAGGGTTCCGTGCACAAACCTGTTATGTTGAGATAACATGTTTGTGCACTGAGGTATATTTGAGTTCCTGGAGTCCAGATCTATCATCTGTAAAGTTTCCACCGATGGAATATGCTTAGAAATGGTCATCAAAACATGTTAAGTCTTGTTTGAAATGAGAAATCGGGTGCACAATAATGACATGCCGAGATAACAGGTCTTTTCCATTAAAATTTTGAAATTTTCTCCGTTGCACAATCCTGTTAAGTTGTGTTAACATGTGAATAACATCGGAGATAAAATGTAAACAATGCAGAATTCTCGGGTGCACAAAAATGTTATCCCTTGTTGAAATGTAAATATTTACATATAATACTTCAGCTGCTGATAGGTTTCTGTTAAAAATTATCGCGCATTACACGTGTAACTATGACCTCCTCCGTCATGGTCAAGGTCAAAACCCGGAAGTTGACCATTAACACATAAACGGTTAGAGAAAGAGCGATTTTGAGCTTATTTTCGACCCTTTGAGCCTAAAAGACGTTATATAAGAGGTACCTCGGTGACCTTGACCTCCTCCGTCATGGTCAAGGTCAAAACCTCCGTCATGGTCAAGGTCATAACCGGAAGTTGACCAGTATCTCGTAAACGGTTAGAGATAGGACGATTTTGAGATTATTTTCGACCCGTTGGGCCTAACAGACGTTATATGAGATGTACCTCGGTGACTTTGGCCTCCTCCGTCATGGTCAAGGTCAACAAGTATGTCCAAGGACATGACCCAGCCGAGTTACCAAACAAGCATTAGAGAAAAACCCTGAAACGAATACTGTTAGGCCATAAAATGAAGAACTTTGTTTCTGAGCGTAACTTTTTCATAATTTTAATACACAAAAACGAGTTTTCCCGGGTGGAAGCTACCCGAAAGGGGATGTTGGACAGGTTGGGTTTTGACGATTCACGTATTTACCGACATTTAGACAATTTCACAAATTTTTCAAATTTGCACCATTTCGGCATTTTTTGTCCTTTGCGAAAAAAGCAAAGTCCAGGTGGAGAAACACCTACGAAACTTTCAATTAAAAATTTATAACTATTTGAAATTGACTGAGAATGGTATGACAATTCAGTTATTTACTACCATTTATTCAAGTTTTTGCCAAACTTCAAAGTTCCGCCATTTCGGCAGCTTTTGGCGAATCGCGAAAAAAATAATAGCCTGGTAGGTGAAACCTTGGGGAACATCCCTGCGTAACATTTAAACGATTGGAGTAAAACTGTAGGAGGAGTAGTATTTTAAAAATGGGTCAAAACGGGCAAAAAAAGTGCCGCCATTTTGTCAGTTTTTCGTCAATCGTCAAAAAAGTAATAGGCAAGTGGAGGACCACCCAGGGAACATTCCTGCGTAATATCAAAACGATTGGAGCAAAACTGTAGGGGGAGTAGCATTTTAAAGAAACAGTTTAAGATGCGCACATACATTCAAGCCCTCTATAGTGATACGACTAACCCAGTCCGACCGAGTCGGCTGGGTTAAAAACCGGAAGTTGACCATTATCTCGAAAACGGTTAGAAAACTGAATTTGATTATTTGTACCCAAAACAGATTACATTATATTTGCTTCGATGTACTCGTTCAAGATAATAATTCGGCAGCTGATAATTATGTCGAAAAGCGAAAAATGTGTCTTTGACCAGATATATTGTACCATTGTAAGTGGGTGCCATTGCCGTTGAAGCTAGAAAAGCCAAACTTGGCACATATATAAACGACGATGTGATCTGAGGCACCCGTTAAAAATTTTTGACCTTCACCTTGATGGTCAAGGTCAAATCGCGAAAAACGTTATTTAAGAAAAACAATGATTTATCTCGAAAAGGGTAAGAGACAGAGCAATTTTGACCTCATTTTCGACCTCCACCCCCTATACGACGTTACGTAAGGTATAACTTCCGGTGTCCTTGACCTCCAGGTTACTTTCGAGCCCCAAACCGGAAGTTGGCCCTTATCTCGAAAACGGTAAGAGATAGAGCAATCGGTTTCCAGACATCTCCTCCAAGACTGCTGAAGCTAGACCAATCAAACTTGGCACATGTATGGAGGGTCATCTGAAGTGGTGCACCTGACAAAAATTTTTTACTTTGACCTTACCGGTACAGTTGGCAGTATTTAGGAGGATGTTCTACATTCAGACATGTGAAAATTGTTAACAAAAATAGCAATATCATCTACCTTCCGTTTTACGTTATCATTCCAAGTGGGGTCTAATTCGCTGTGCGAATTTCCGTCTAGTTTTGCATTAAAATTATGTTGGATAAACCGACGTAAAATGATCCTTCCTAGAATGTCGGCTTAGAGGGTTCCACTGTATTAGAATAACTATAAGAATTAACTGTTTGTCGGTCCTTGATTCTGGTCAGTGATGGGGGGGGGGGGGGTGTACGCATTAAAACTCCGGGAAACAAATATAACAAGCCATCGTCGAAGGCGCAGACCCCAACCGGACACAACAAGTCGCCATTTTGGCAATTTTTTGCCGATTTGAAAAATAACATGGCGTTGCACAACTTCAATATATATTTTTGCTGTGCAAGGTAGCATATGCCTAGGATTAATAGTATCGGAGATCTCGCGTGGGAAGCACCCAAGTCTTACACTGCAGTTACCTCAAAAGATAACAATTTTTGACAAGTCACCATTTTGGTAATTTTTGGCCGATTTGAAAAATAACATGACGTCTTACAACTTCAACATATATATATATATATATATATATATATATATATATATATATATATATATATACATATATATATATATTCACTGTGCAAGGTTGTATATGCCTAGGGTAAATAGTTTCGGAGAACTTGCGTGGAAACAAAACAGCAGCCAAAGTGTGACAGACGGACAGACAGAGGGCAATCCTGTAGACCCCCTGCCCCGGGCTCGTCCGGTTCGGGTCTAAAAATTTACTTAAACTTGTTTGGTTGCGATGGAGATTAGGGGGTGGTAGTGAAATAACGTTAATATTGAGTAAATGTGATTATTTTCTCAAAATATGCTTTTTAAATGTCTAAAACCAACGAATACGTGTCTAACGTGTTTTCCAGTAACTGGAAATCATAATGATTATTTTTATCATTTGTGGGGCGACTCACGTAAAACAGCGTTACTTTCGGTCATGCATAGAAATATGTATGTTTTTGCACCCTAAGTAAAACCAACTTTTTAACATGTTATGTGGACATTTGTTTAAATGTTAAGTCGGAATAACAGGATTGTGCACCCTAAACGACATTTTCACTGTGAATGCTATGCCGTAATACCATGTTGTTTTTTAAAGTTTTTCTTAGTTTTCTGGCACATTTACACATAAAAATTGCATTTTTATAGCTTATCGTGTTTCTCAAGCAGTGACAAATCTGGAGATACCTCATTTATTAAAATCGGTCAGACAATAACAATCACAGACTTAAAATTCAGATTTTGCAGTTTTCCGAACTTTAAGAGCGATTTTCTCGAATGCTGTTAACCCTACATAACAGGTTTGTGCACGGAACCCTTCATGTGTAAAATCCTGTACTTGCCACATACCAAACTATTAGGTGATCGCATTCAAAACACGAGAGTTATTGCGCAAAAACCACTGAAAAGTGGCGGACGGTCCTAGGTTACTGGTAGAACTACAAGGGGGAGGAGAGAGAATGGCTACAGTAGATCCAAATTGGTGAAATGAAAAAGAACATCTTCCGTGGTTCAAAACAAATTTATTTTGTTAAATATCACAAAATGATGTATATTTAAGTTGATTGGGTTCCAAAACTTGCAGCTGGCTTATTTGTTGTAGCTGGAATTTAGCATTTTATTGTCACCAATTACGATCTACTCTAGCCAATTCTATCTCCTCTCCCTCGTACATTTCGCAAGCGAAATCTTCAACACTTGACAAACATTAAAAGTTGAAAATATTTCTTTGAGCGGCTTATTATTTCTTGAACAACAAATTTTTTTTACAAGCCGCATAGTCTGTAATACAACTAGTACAGAGCTTATGACGCAGCACGTATGCGGTTTATAAGGTTCGTCTGCTTGGTTATGTTGGCTGAACGGCTTTATTGATTGAACGGACTAGCACTTTCTCTCTGTGCAGGCAGAGCTCCCGTAAGACCCACACAGCTGTGCTGTTTTGCTCAACCGTCACTGTGCTTTTAATGCGCTGTGTTTATTTAACACTTGACAAGCCTTTGGCTTGCAAGGGTTATATGAATTTGTGCGAGCAAAATTCGTCCTTTTTTTTTTTTCTTCTTGACACTTTTTCCGATTTTTTGTGTCTTCTTCTCCTCTGACACTATGGGCCCTACGACCATGAAACTTGGGACTTATGAAGAGCTTGATCTGAACATGTGCATGTCACTTTTTATTTTCGTCTTTGATTTCGTTTTCTTTGTTAAAACGCCATGTGAAAAGAGTGTATTTTTTGCAAGTAAATGCGTAGCACAGTCGCACAGTGAGCTTTGTGCGAGCTCTCACTGCGTAAATAGCTAACACGGCGCATGCTAGATCAGTCAATAAAACCTTAAGTCAACAGAAACCAAACACTACTCGGCTTATAAGACATATTCAAGCCGTGTTGTTTGCAATATATTATTCAAGAAATAACCCATTGAAGGAAGTATTTTTGCGTTTTAATTTTTGTCAAGTGTTTAACATTTCGCTAGCGAAGTGAGGTTCTAGTTTATTCTAAAATCAGCTGTGTTCGCATGGCGTTTTAAGCTTGAAAATGAAATCGTGGGCGAAAAAAGGATGCACACCCTCAGATCAAGTTGTACATAAGTACAAAGTTTTGTCGTCCTAGGATCTGTAATGTCAGAGGAGAAGTTGAGGCAAAAAAATGAATTTTTACTGTCGAGAATAAAAAAAAAGCACAAATGGCCGTCCGCACAAATTCATGTAAGCCTTGACCAAGTCAAAGACATGTCAAGTGTTAATTATGGCGCACAATTTTATGTAGTCCCAGATGACTTGCTTCCTTCCCAGCAAGAGTCATAGTTCCTATAATAGAACGTCATTGATCTCAATTTTGCCTGTCTCGGCGCGCGACTGGGGCAAATGGCGTTATTTCAAAAAGTGTTCATCACACAAATGGTCCAGTTATAAATTATGGCGCGATTGTTATGGTCAAATGACAATTTCATACCGAGAAAAATAGATTTTTTTTTTTTTTTTTAGATCAGGATATAGAATCCCCCATTATCGCCCACAACAGCACTGAATCTACTGTTGCAAAACCACCCCTTAGTTTGGGGGAGGTCGAAAATAATGCACCAGGATACTTCTCAGTTAGCTTTTTAACAAAAAGCCCGCTAGTCCGAACCTCGGTGTCCTGGAACGTGCGCCGAAAGATCCATAGCCTCGAAAGCTGAGATCAGTGGCCATTTTTATTTCAGGAACTGTGACCCTTTCCGTCCTAGGAAGTCGGAGGGTCCGCTGGAGCTAAGACCGTACAGGTTATGCACCGTACAAGGGCTGTGCCTAGTGGTGTACAGACATAGGAGGGGAACGCTATATATAAATTTTCATTTTGAACGCAAACCCTTTATTGTCATAAACCCAGGGTGTAAAAGGGCCATTTTTGTTTTTTTTTTTTTTTGTTGTAATTCTTTATTTCAATGTTTTAATTTGTTGGTCGTTAATCCGAAGTTGTAGTAAGTGTTGATGTGTGCGTTTTTCACACACTACGAAACGTGTTTATATAAACAAACAGTTCCGGGGTTATGATTTGTCGTTCTTTTGTGCGATTTTAATTGTTTTATTCTTTTATATGAATTGGGTTTAGTACCTGAGAATGAAATAAATGACACCAAATTTACATTTTAATGTGATAAATTCGAAAAATCTTGCTTGAAAAATTATTTAGTATTTATACATAAAATTATCGGTGGACAGGCTAACTGCCGTACCCACCCAGACTGCAGGGATTTTGTCGAAATGACTCTGATGTTATATATATATATATATATATATATATATATATATATGTGTAGAAGACATCCAGGAAAAATTTACCCCGCCACACACACACAGAGAAGAAAATCTGTTTATCCTGATTTCCATTTTTATTTTGGTTCTTCAGTTACAATGCCTAAGGCATTTGAGAAGGGGACCAAGATAGTGTATCCAGAAGGATGCCGGGAGATTACGGAAGATTTGAGCAAGGATGAACTACTAAAGAGACTGAAGGTAATTTGTCCTTCGCATAAAAGGGTTGAGTATTTGGAAATCGTATCCAGAGATGAAGTAACATCATCTGGTTAACATTATCACAAGCCATTTGTACGTCTGGGGAGGGTATTAAACAGTAATTAAGAAGAAAATGTTTTGACAGGTTTCACGCAATTGTTATTCATGCAGAGAGCTTCATTTACTTGATAAAAGAGGTCATATTCACGTTCATCAGAGAGCAACAAACTAGCTGAACATGCTTATCTAGGAACTGTTGATGATTTGAGGAAGCAGCAAGCATTTGCTGTACAAGTGAAAAAAATTGACATGATCAGAATAAAATAAATATGTAAAAGTTGGAAATCTTGCCTGCTGGTATAAGCCAGTTTTGTGCTCAGGGGTTTGAAAAAAAAAACACACACGCACACACACAAATCATTCAGTAGCTTGCATTCTCTTTTTCAGCTTTTGGCAAAGTCCTTTCAGGAGATGGGCCAGGATGAAACGAATGATTACAAAGAACTGGCCTTGTACCTTGCTTCCGGTAAGAAGAGTTATTAGATGTGTTGTTGTTACCTTACTTGTGTAAAACCTGATATCCCATACAGCTGACCGGTCTTATTTTAACAGAAGAGTTAATGTATAAAAATGACAAGGTCATTTGTGATATTAATTCTTAAATTCATGCAAATATCCGTGGACCAAGCATAAAAATGTATCTGTGTATTTGCTTAGTGGTGCATAAGCAAAGTTTCTTTGTTGAATATACGTCTGTATGAAATCCTGATGTCTTGCGCAGACTTTTTTATGGACCACCAAAACAAGGATGTGAAGTTATTGACGGCTTGCTGTGTTGCCGACATCTTCAGGATTTTTGCACCTGATGCTCCATTCACAGACCCAGAACATTTGAAGGTAATGCTGTATACTTATGTTTCCATGAAATTAGCAAAGCATGGATGTTCAACAAGAGATTAATTTTAAGTTTGTATTTTTATGATGTTTGGCCATCCTGCTTTGCCTGTGTTGAGTAGTTTATGGTCTTGAGACACTGTACAATGTTGCGTGTTCATTTTGATTTTTAGGAAATCTTTCTGTTTCTGACAAAGCAACTTAAAGGTTTAGAGGATCCTGATACGCCATCATTCAAACGATATTTTTATCTTCTTGAGGTATATTTCATTATTTGTTTTCGTTAACCGTATTCATGCTCTGCAACTAAGTTATGGTGTTTACTGAAAGCGTATAGCACAGATTAATCTAAAAAGATCATCGATGTGGTGTGCAGCGGATCCCATTTTAATGAAGACGTACCAAATATTTACCATGAGTGTGTAAAACCTGTAGCATGTAAAACCTGTAGTTGCATTGGGCAACATACAAGAACAAGTTGAAAGTTGATGCTGTGTGTGTGCGTTTTTTTCTGTGGTTGCTTTTCAACCAAGGCACTTGACGTAAAATATATGGGCGATGTGAATATACTTGCAGAATTTAGCGTGGGTAAAGTCGTTTAACATCTGCATTGAGCTTGAAGACAACCAGGAAATTTTCTGCGATCTGTTCAAATTGATGTTCAGTATAGTGAAGTAAGTAATATTGAAGTCAGGTTACAACCAATGCAAAAGCTTGAAAATTTCGATAAGAATAAGGTTGCTTACAGAGATTTATTTTGTTGCGATTGGAACTAACTTGGATTTTATGCTTTGACAAAAGATAAGATGCGTACCGTTTCATGCCATCAATGAGGGTTTTAAGTAATGTGTGTGTCGCAGACGAATGTTTTTGTTCTACCACGTAGTGTCTACCGAGCCAGTAGTTTGTGTGATGACCCAACCTGAATAGGTCAGGAGGGGCATTCTCTTTTTTTGACTTTTTAAGTATTGAAATTTGTATGACTTCTTGTCTGCTTTTCAGTGTCCATCACTCGCCCAAGGTCCTCAATTTTATGCTCGATATGATGTGTCCGCTTATAAGTGAGTCAGATAATGTCTCACAGGATTTACTGGACATCATTCTCCTTCGTGTGATTGACCCTATGAAGGTGGGTATGAACTACCGAGGACTCTATCTATTTATAACCTGTTTCTGAAAAAAAGAAAGAAAAAACTTTTTGGTTGTTGTGAAAGTTGTATATTTCAGGAAAATGGGATAATATGTGTGCTTACTGGTTTCAGAGTACAAATAAGGTTGCGTACAATCTCAGCAAAGATTTGATTCGGCGAACGGCAAATGCGCTGGAACCTTACATTCAAACAGTAAGTACTGTCAGTGATCTGGAGAGACTGCTGTCATAAAAACTGGTACTTTTGCAGGTTCCCCAACCCTTCTGAACTGGTCAGGAATGTCAGTCTTCCTTGGGGGCTTTGTTATCCCCCGTGTAACGAGGGGATATAGGTTTCAGCTTGTCCGTCCCTCCGCCTGTCTGTCCGCTTTTGTGCATTTTCGTGTCCGGGCAGTATCTTCGAAAGTAGGTGTCTTGTAGCTTTTTCCTTGGCATACGGTTAGAACGAATATTGAAGGTGTGCAGCGTCGTAGTATTTCTGAAATCGGCCAAAAATTCTCAAGACTACGACTTGTCCAAAATGGCTGTTTTTCAGGAAATTTGTTAGCACGGAGATAGGTTTTGTCGAGACGAGTTCTCCAAAACTATTCGATCCAGCGTTCTAAAATTTTGTGCAAAAATATTCATGATATTATGTGTTACACGGGGGATCCTGCGTCACTGAGCCTCTAGTTTAACACGCGTTAGCTCCGCACATTTTAAGTTTGGCATCTCGTATAGTGTAATGACTATGGCAGGTCTGTCACTTTTGTTAAGCGTTTTTGACGACATATTGGTTGTATACTTAATTATGTGCCACATCTACCCTATAATGAAGTTGTTGAATGGTGTTATTTTAAGAACGAGAGTTCGGACGTTGTTATTTTGCAGTTTTTCAATAACGCCTTAATGCTGGGGAAGACATCAGAGAGTGAAGTCTCCGGCAGGCTGTTTGATTTGATTTATGAGCTCAACATGATTGCGCCATCCGTCTTACTGGCTGTCCTGCCACAGCTAGAATTCAAGCTGAAAGTAAGTGCAAAAAAAAAAAAAAAAAAAAAAAGAAGCGAAACAATTTACCATATTGCTGGCTAAAAGATGTTTCAAAAAGCTGGTTGGCTATCTAAAAACTGAAATGTAATGAACATATTACGTAACCACCTCCCTACTTAAGAGTTGCAATTTTTTTACCAATAGTAACGCTTCGTTTTGACTAGCTGCATGGAGAGAGAAAACTGATAATTTTATTTCTCTCTCTCCTCCCCCTCCCCCCACCCAACAGAGCAGTGACGAAAAGGAAAGACGAACGGTGACAAAACTACTAGCAAAGATGTTCTCTGATCCCGATTCGCAACTGGCTCAGCAAAACAAACCACTGTGGGTTTGTTTCCTTGGAAGGTAAATCTTAAATATTGTAGAACCCTGTGGTATTCCTAGTTGATTCAGCGTGTTAAACGCGAGTACCAAGTTAGCTCGAACGTCCCTGTATTTCCTGTGTCTATTAAAGTTGAGTAAATATTGACAGAACTTGTTTATTTGGCTGGATTTAGACCATATTGATGTTTTCGTAATTTACGTGATATAGAGAAGAATAGTGATGTAATAAAATACTGACACCTTTAAGCAACTTTTGCGGTTTTCAGGTTTAAGGACATCGATGTGACAGTGAGGAGGACATGCGTACAGATTTCACAAGAGTTCATCATCAATCACCCAGATCTCATCAGTGATGTCACAGGTGGGATTATCCACAGTCTTTTCATGAACATAATTTGAACCATTTCTGTACTCGGTTGAGCGCGAGTGTATCAAATTGTTCACAAAGTGCATACATCATTTCGAGCTTTTCGGCCAAGCACGTTTATATTAAACCGCGGAACCGCGAAGATTAAGTGCCAAGGCTTGGCTACACTTCCCCACTTGGGTATTGTCATTACCCTAGCTTTTACGCGCGCTGGGTTTAATCTGTTGGGTTCTCACAGAGCAATTGAAGGAGCGAGGACACGACGCGGACGAGAACGTGCGTATGGACGTCATACAGGCCATCGTGGCCGCGGGCAAGCGCGACTTCCTCATGGTCACCAACGAGCTTCTCAACTGTGTCAAAGAGAGGACCCTGGACAAGAAGGTAAGATTCGATGTTGATCTATATATGAGAAATAAAGGAATATCTGGTGTTGAAAGTTCATATCACAGCCGTGTTTAGGGATTGTGTCTGAATCCATGTCTTCAGTCTCAGTTGATAAGGTGTTCTACCGCTGAAAAAAAGTAAATTTTTCAGTGGATCGCTGGGACGTTTTTTCCGCTGGCCTGGGAATGAGGTACGTAACAAGGCAAACATGCGAGAAACTTGTTTATAACGTTTTCAGTACAAACTGAGGAAAGAAGCCCTGTCGGGCCTTGGCGCTATTTACAAAAGGTGTTCGCTAAGGGAGGATTTGAGTAAAGAAGAGAAGGACCGAATAGACTGGGTGAAGAATAAAGTCCTACATGCGTATTATCAAACAACCGTTGATGATAGGTGAGAGCTTTGTCAGTGAGAGGGAAGGTACTGCTGCTTGTTAATTTCATGTTTCAATTTGCCAGTTTCATGATTTCAAAAAAGCCGTTTTAATAAAAACATGCAAATAAATGTTGCTTAAAGTATTATAAAATTAAAGTATTTTTGCAATTCTGTAGAGGCATTTTACGGCGAAATAAGAAAACTTCTGTAAATAGCGTAACAAGTGTAAAAGTTGGAAAAGAAAGGAAAAAGCGAAGCCCGCCACGATATTGTGCTGTTGACACGTAATGCCGTGTGATTACAGAATCTTGGTTGAGAGGATATTGAATATGTCGCTGGTACCGTTCAGCCTGGAACCGAAAGAAAGGATGAAGCGGCTGTTAACAGTTTATGCCACGATTGACGAAAATGCGGTGAAGGCTTTTCAAGAGCTGCTAAAAACGCAAATGAAGTAAACCTTTGTTTTACTTTGTTCGGATGCGTGTGGAAAGGCACATAGTGTAAGCCTGTGGTGAAAAAAAATGCAAAAATGTTCCGAATCAAAAAGAGGCCTCCAGACACCGTTTAACTGCTCGATATAGTGCAGTTTTAAACCAAATACGTTATTATTTCAAATGTCCTCGCTGAAAATCGAGCTGTTATGTGTGTTGCTTTATTGAGTGATTGTCTCCGCGCTTGCAGTATCCGCATGGTGCTGAGGAGCCTGTGCGAGCTACACGTGAAAAGCGAGAAAGAAGACGTGTCGTCTCTTATACAAAACCGGATCACAGCATTGGCAAGTAAGTATCCGCTGCCGTCATCAGCTCTCTCATAATCTCTAATTAATGCTGATTGTAATAAAAAATCGTTATCGACTACAGTTTAAAACTTTCACTGTACTTGCAATCGTTTTGTCATCCTTGTCTGCTCTTGCAGATAACTGAAGAAAAATAAGAGGCTTAATTCGTTTCAGATTACAAAAGCCTTAAAAACATATGATAATTGTGTTCTCCGATGTGTTATTTTAAGTGAGAAACATTTAGCATAAGATTTCTTTTGGACAGAACGGTCTTAGTTAGTTGTTCTATTGCTCCGAAGAAGTCAACAGATTTGGATAAATTAACCAACGTTTTGGGTCAGATGACTAATCCTATTGGGCTGAGACGACCAGAGGTTTTTGGGTGGGGTGAGCATTTTTTGGGTGAGGTGGTAATTGGATGAGGTGACGAGGAACCTCCTGCATATCTGTTACTAGGAAACCTGCCGGAGCCACAGAAAGCACAGGAGTACGTGCGTAAGTTCAGCTCCATCATACGCACCGATGCACGGGTGAGGCAGACCGCCATCAATCTCACAGCCCCCGGGTGCAAGTGCAGCAACGCCGAGGAATATGTGGTATGCTTACCGAGCTAAGGAACTATTTATCACTTCTGTCTGGAATTGTTCAAGCTGGTTTTGAACAACGTTTCCAAAATGTGACTGCATTTGATCAAGTGTGTATTGTGATGTTTGTAGATTTATTGTTGTGTTGTTCTGCTAATCCTTGTTAACATTTCGCTTTGGTGTATTGTAGAAAGAAATATTGAAGAAAATGGGCAATGCCGTGCCTACGAACTCGTTATACACGAATGTGAAGACGTTGTTGGAGCGAGTAGCCCCTGTGATGATCGACAAGGAAGCTATTGAGGCGCTGGTCGGCTATCTGGACGACGCCATAGATGGACTGCAAGAAATTAACGACGACATACCGGACGTAGCCACGAAAGGAATGAAGCTTCTTTTGGTTAGTAGAATGTCACCGCATTGTCTCCACCATTTTCAAGTCCAGGCGAATTGCATTCACACTTTAAATGTGCTGGTCAGAAAATTAAAGAGAGATTTAAAACTAAAAGCAATAAAAAAGACATTTCAGACTGGTAAAAAAGGCGATGTGATACATGATACTGAAGTAAAAGAAAATGTTTGCTTGGAATATGTCGTTTGTGTGATCTTTTTCAGGTCTTGTCCCATGTTTATCCCGGTGCTTTCCAAACAGAAGAAGTTTATTTTAAGTTGATATCTTTCGTGAAAAACGAGGATGACAGCGTGTGTAAGTAGCGTCTGGTGTTGCATTTCTTTCTCTACAGTGTGTATTTCCGTGATATGTGTGTGAAGGGATGGGGGGGGGGGGGTAAAGTTCGCAGTTTTAAGGCCGACTGTTACCTTGGGTGTGAGAAAGGGAAATTTGGTAAGACTGAAGGTTAATGGCATTAGACTGACTGATTGTTGTGCGAACAGGCGCAGGTTAGTTGTCAGCGTCTCGTGCCTTCTTGACTGTCTTTGGAAGAGCGGGTAATTCGGGAATAAGGGCATCTGTGGTCATTGTTTTTAGCACGCTTCAGGCGCTGCATATCTCCCTAGGTTAGTAACTGTGTGATTTTGTTTCAGCTGATACAGTGCTGCAAGTGTTCACAAACGTAGGCCAAAACATGGAAGCAAACTTCTCACAGGTGTACTCGTAAGTGCCTTTTTGTCTGGAATATAGTTTACAAATTAGAGAACAGAAATCATGATGTTAAAATTATGACATGGTATAAGTGTTTGAATGAGCAAAAGGAGATTTTACCTTATCTTCATGCAATATAACTGTATTAATAGCCGTTACGTAACCATTTAAATGTACTGCGCCGAGGCCAATAAAAGTCGTTTGTTTTCGCAGGAGTCTTATGCCAATTCTACAGAAGATGGTCAAAATAGGTAATCCCAAGCAAGCCAAACACGGCGTGCAGTGTATCAGTAAAGTGTGCAAGAACAAGACCAGTATCTTCCGGCAGATTTTCATGGTGAGTGTGCAGGCGTCATGCTGTAATTTAGATTTTCTAAATTGTTTTCGAGGATAATGCTTGTATAGTGTTTCTATCAAAAAGCGATTTAGAGTCTTCAGAAGTTTCTCCAGTTGAAAGTGTTTGCTAAATATTTAACTTGCTGATTTATGTACTTCATAGATGATCGTAATTTCTTTTCGCAGCATTCTAGAAAGCACCTTGATCACGAATCACCAAATTTTCTGACGTCATTGGTTGCTATTGGTCACATGACGCAAATCTGTCCAGATGAATTTGCCGACACAGTCAAGACAGCCATATCTACGTTCATTGTCAAAGATCTTCTCATGCAGGATCGGGTACGAAGTCAATAAAAAAGCTCTGTTGAAGATTTTAGAAGTCTTTATTTCGCGAAAATCTTTTTGCAGTACTGATTCCATGTTTAATTTTTCTGGTTTGTCAAATAGAAAAAAGGGGCCTTTAGGAAACGGTGATGCGTTGGATTTGGTTATGGTAGGAACAGACGCGGTTCAAGACAAAGGTGCATGGCTTCAAAAGGGACACTTAAAATACACAGTGTTTGATAACCAAGTCCCAATCCATTAAACTGATTTTTTAATTGACAGGGACAAAGTAGGCCGTCAAACAAGAGCTGGTATGCAGACCACCTGGTCTCCGATGAAACGCAAGCCAAGGTGAGGTCATTTCTTTCGACAAAACTCTGTGCAATCTGATAACTTCCACACACGTAACGTCCCCTTAAATCCAGGTCAAAAATAATGCAGTCATGTCTTGTATTGTCAGGCAACAGATAGCCAAAAGTCTTGTACGCATACAGATTGCTAACTTGAGCTGTGATTGGTTAAGTGATTGACACCATAACACGGCAGTGGGGGATAATTTTCAGATGCTGGCGCTGAAGCTGATGGTGCGCTGGCTGCTGGGCATCCGCAGCAACGAGCACAGCTCCGGCACGTCGACGCTGCGGCTGCTGTACACTATAATCGTGCACGAGGGCGACCTCATGGAGAAAGGCATGATCAAGTGAGTCCTCGCCCAATGGTGACAGCCTTCTCCCCCCTCCCCTCCCCCCCCCTCGACCTCATGGAGAAAGGCATGATCAAGTGAGTCCCCGCCCAATGGTGACCGCCTTCTCCCCCCTCCCCTCGACCTCATGGAGAAAGGCATGATCAAGTGAGTCCTCGCCCAATGGTGACAGCCTTCTCCCCCCTCCCCTCCCCTCCCCCTCGACCTCATGGAGAAAGGCATGATCAAGTGAGTCCTCGCCCAATGGTGACAGCCTTCTCCCCCCTCCCCTCCCCCCCCCCCCCTCGACCTCATGGAGAAAGGCATGATCAAGTGAGTCCTCGCCCAATGGTGACAGCCTTCTCCCCCCCTCCACCCCCTCCCCCCCCCTCGACCTCATGGAGAAAGGCATGATCAAGTGAGTCCTCGCCCAATGGTGACAGCCTTCTCCCCCCTCCCCCCCCCCCCCCTCGACCTCATGGAGAAAGGCATGATCAAGTGAGTCCTCGCCCAGTGGTGACAACCTTCTCCCCCCGACCTCATGGAGAAAGGCATGATCAAGTGAGTCCTCGCCCAATGGTGACAGCCTTCTCCCCCCTCCCCTCCGACCCCCCCCCCCCGACCTCATAGAGAAAGGCATGGCCGAGTGAGTCCTCACCCAGTGGTGACACCCCACCCCCGCCCCCCCCGGCCTCTTGTACAAAGGCATGATCAAGTGACAGCCCCCTCCTCCCCCCCCCCCCCACCAACCTCTTTCGACGACCGCATGGAAGAAGGCATGGCCAAGTGAATCCGTACCCAAAAGCGACACCCCCTCCCCCCCCCCCCCCCCCGACCCAATGGAGAAGGCGTGACCACGTGAGCCTTTACCCATTTGTGAGACCAAGCCCTCTCCCTCTCATATAGAAGGGCATGATGAAGTCAAGTCACCCTACGTCACAGTCAAGCGAGGACACAATCAAGCGAGTCATAACCCAACTGTTGAAAGGCGTGATCGGGTTGGCTGGTCCATTTTAAGTCGATGTCATCGTTTGGATGAGAAGCTTTCCTGGTCAGGCTGTTCCAATATTAGGATTGCTTCGTAAAAATTAAGCACATGATTGATTGCAGCAAAGCGGAGATGGCAAGATTACGGCTACGTGCTGGCTGCTGTATGCTCAAGCTGGCCCAGGAACACGTGTATGAATCGTGCATGAATCTGGAGTGGTTCCAGGCCTTGTCGCTTCTCATAGTGGTACGTATATGCGGCTCGGAAACAGATGCCACTAAACAAACCCACAAGTGTTGTCACAAGTATTTTGAGTGGTGAAGAAAGGTGCTGTTAACAAAACTGCAGTGCTCAGCTTAGGGATCTGTCTCCATGGCAATAGTTATAATCATGTATGGCAGTTCTGTATTACAATAGCTCAGATTTAATCCTAACAGTTGGAGGATGTGGGCGATGTTTTCTTAAGTTTTAAATGTAATATTTTATGGCGACTTGTTATTGCCGTAATTTGTCGAAAAAAAGCATCGTTTAGAATTAAATTGCTGAAAAACATAGTAACTTCAGCCTTTCCTAATCACCTCGGCAAGCGCACTAACTGATTGGGCAGTGGTTCTGTTTGGCTGCGCAGGATCCATGCTACGAGGTGCGCTACAGATTTGCTCAGAAGCTGCACAAGGGCCTGCTAACGCTGCGGCTGCCGCTTCAGTACATGAGCATCTTCTGCCTGGCCGCCAGCGACCCGCTCAAAGAGCGGCGTGTGCAGATCAAGGGCTTCCTCGCCACCAACATAGCTAAGCGCAGGGAGTACCTGAGGACAAATTCACAAGCAAATGGTGAGCATAAAACTGCACTCTGAGTGATCTCAAGTAGAACATTTTTATGGTACAGTCAGAACCTCGCGTTAAAACCGTTCAGATTCATTATCGCTTTTGTTTGCTGACATTGTGGGGTATTTTCTTTCTTTTTCTCTTTAGTTTTAGTATTTTTGTCAAAAAAAATTTACCAAAATAAACGGTGACATTTACATAATAATACACCGATGCTGCCTGTAATGAATGCGCTTGTTCGTGCATGTGATTTCAGCCAAGATGTTCTCGGTGCTGCCTGATTATGTATTGCCGTACGCCATCCACCTGCTGGCGCACGACCCCGACCTGCGCAGTCACCAGGACGTCGACGCGCTCAAGGCCATCAAAGAGTGAGTTGGGGTGGGTGGGAGGGGGGGGGGGCGGATTTAAAAATTTTAAAGCAGGTTAATAGAAAACTTATTTATATGGTCTTTTATTTAAATTTAATTTTCTTTTGCGTGTTGTAGGTGTTTATGGTTTATTATGGAACCTCTTATCAGCAAAAACGAGAACTACAGCTACAGCTTCTACCGCAAGCTAATTGAAAACATAAAGCAAACCAAGGACAAACAGAATCCGACTGACCCCATGTGCAATGCAGTGAGTCCCAACATCTGGGTTATATTACGGGCTTAAAACGACTTTGTACAACTGCGACTTGAAGGCAGTTGATTGGGGGAAAAAAATCACTGACTCAGTGAGAATTCTTACGTTCCAACATGTCCAGAGGAGATCAAATTTGGGTTGATTAAATAATGAAAATATAAAATCATTTTTGAATGTGTTTCCTCCGAGGATGCACTAGTTAAAAAAATATATTTCGAATTTTTCAGAAATTATACGCGGTGTGTGATTTGGCCTTGAGTTTGGTGATGACAAAATCGACGGCTTTCATCCTCAAAGACTTTCCTGCAGATCCCGTTCTACCCGCCAAGCTATTCACAAGCCCAGACAACGTAAGTTCTTGTTCACTTTGTGGGGAGGGGGTGGTTTGAAGTAATGGTACTGAATGCCGTGTTGACGTCAGTATCCTGACCTGACCAGGTTTTGGGTGGGAGGGAGGAATGGGATAGGGTGATACACGGCTAAAGTACTGATAGCGTTCCCCAAACAGTTGAAAGTCATGGACTGATTGGTTTTAGCTATCAGAGAAAAAAGTGGACTGTTTCACTCAGGGTTTGCAATGCTTGCTTCTCCTGTATTTGCGTGGTCCTACATTTTGGGGCAGTAAAACAATCTGATCTTAAAAATACACTTTTTCTATCAGTGGTCTTCGTTGATAAGTCTTATCTTAATGATCTGCGACGAGCTATTAAGTTCTTTCTGACCGTGATTATTGCACTTGAAAGGTTTGAGCTGTTTCGTTTTAATCTTTCGGAGCAAAACCTGGGTTAGTTCTTACAATGGTTTGGTTTGGCCCCTACAGCAATGACATTTGAAACCTTTAGATCTCAGAAACCGACCTGGAAGTGTCAAATTATGTTGCAATCACTCACACTACATTCCCAAATATTTTCAAGCATTTTTTTTTTTCAATTGATTATGTAAGACGTTCTTTCTTTCTGTGTCAGTATCATAGAAAATCTCGATTGATTGTAGACGTACAGCAATACAAAAGTTTACCTGCCGGAGGAGCTGCGAATGGCGTCACATAAGGTGAGCTGCCCGGTGAACTTGTCCTCCCCTCCCGATTTATTCCATTGTGTGACACTTGATATGAGAACAAGGAAACAAGAGTCTGAGAGTCGTTCCATAGCCTTTATGCTACTCAGAAGAAAAAAGGGAAAAAAATGTCAAGAAGAGTATTTTAGTCATCTTGTGTTGATTTCATGCTGAGAGAAAGTGTTCCCAGAAAGGGAGTCGGAAGTCCTTCCAGACAGAAAATGGTGCACATTAGCACAAACTTTCGTGAAGAAGTGAACGCACAAATACTGTGTTATAATGTACAGGTTAAAAAACAGAACGTGAACTTGGTACCGGCAACAGCAGCAGCGGCGTCCGTGACTACCATTACGCCGACGTCCAATGTCTTTGGTAAAACGACTGTGGTGAACATTAAGAAGAGCACTGGCCTCGTGTCGCCGGCCTCGTCGCCCGAGGGCTCTCGTGTGACGTCACCAGAATCGCGACTGACGTCACAAGAGTCGCCTCCCCCGCCGCCTGTCGTGTCGCGTGGCCGCGGCAAGCGGAAGGCTTCGTCAGCAGAAGAGTCCGAGGCGGCCGGAAGTGACGCAAGCCAGGACAGTGGCGACGTGAAGCGCGGGAGGGGGCGGGGGAAGGTCAAAGCTACGTCACCCAGGTATGGCTTATATTTTTTTATTATTTTGGGGGGTTTGCTGTGTTATTTTAGCAAGAAATGCCTTGTTTATTAAGTTATTGTGGAGTTTTTTTTTTAGATTGATCGCGGTGTGAGGAAGACTCATTATGAGGTCACAGACCATCGTGAGGGTAATTATGTGCTTCTTCTTGCTGTATCGCTGAAAAATGTTCGTCTTTTGTATTGCAGTGCTCAGGCGATAGGCAGTAAACGAGATTCGTCGGGTTCTCAGTCCAGTACTTCAGGAAATCGCGTCAAAGCCGCACAGGCTAAAATCACAGACTTTGTAGGCCGGGCCTCGTTGTCGCCGCGAAACAAAGAAAACAAGCCTTCCACTGTGAATACGGGCGCCAAACAATACGCTAGTAAAACTGCTTCTAATAAACTGACGCAAAGTGCGACCAATAAAGACAGTACGCGGGCGTCACCAAGGAAGCGCGTTGCTAGTGATGACAGTAGTGTGGATACGAGCCCTGTGAAGAAGAAGCAGCGCCATACAGACTCAGCAGCAGCAGCAGCAGCAGCAGCAGAAAAAACAGCAGCAGACTCGCCAGCGAGAACCGTTACCAGAACCAAGTCTACAGAAAAGTCAACTGCCACGCCAAGCAGGTAAACGAAGACGAATCCTCGTGCAGGTTACGATTGTCTTGTTGTAACCTCTGAACACCGAATCCAGGAAAGTGTGCTATGTTATTCTATTTGGGTTGCCAGCAGGATTTAGTTGCGAGTTTTTCATGACAGTGTTAGAACTGTTTCCGTTATCTTTATTTTATCTTTCGCGGCACACAGCATTGCAGTAAACTTTATCCGAGTCAGTGGCTTCTGATAGAATACTAATGCTGAGTAAGCCCTTCCTAGAGACTCGCTTTTTTCGTGTGATTCCGCGGGAGAAATCAATGTCGACGTCCTGTATTATTTGTAGGAGAGGCTCTCGGAAAACGGAAGACGAATCGGAAGATGAGCCGGAAAGCGCGAAGTCGACACCAAAAAGAAACACAACTACAAGAAGGTATGAAGAGATGCTTCGTGACAGACGCTGCGATTGAAAAGTCAAGAGTAACGTGCTGGAAATAGACTACGAATAATACTACGAATAGCCTTTACTTAAAGCGTGTAAAGTTTATTCAGTGTACCAACATAGTTGTAGCATTATGCAAAAAAGAAAAGATGGACGCATAACAAAGTAGCATGTTAAAAATGTTGTATTTAGATGTTGCACGAAGCAATCACTTGAAGTAAAGAAAAGTCCCCACCAAATGACATATTCACTGTGACGTCTTGTTTGCAGGGGTAAGACTAAAGACATCATTCCATCCCCGACGGCATCGCCAAGCAAAGCGTCGTCGTCTTCATCCACCAGCAGTACACCGCGCGCAGCTTCCTCCCGCCAGCAGATCCGACCCCAACCGCACGCAACGCGGACCAACGTGTCAGTAGGCTCTCTACTTCCAGGGGGGGGGGGGGGGGGGGTTCTGACAAATTTTGTCTTGGCCCTTCCCGAAATTTAAACATATTGTCAAATGTTTTTCAGGCAAGCATATAAATACCTGGGTGTTCGAAACGGGAAAGTCATATTTAGACTTACAGAGAAGATGCCAAGCTCAGAGATCTTCACTTGAAATTACTTCTGTTCTATTACGAAAGTAAATCTTAATTGTTTGAAAATGAAAAAAAAAAAAAAAAAAAAATGAAGAAAATAAAACAGAAAATTTCGTGAATCGTACAGCACACAATAATCTGTACTTAGTACATGCGATGTAATACAAATAATATTATCAACTCGGCCGTTTATTATGCAGGCGGCGAGCAGGGAAAATGGTGAACGGTACGTCGGACGGGGAGACGACGCCAGACAGCCGGAAGTCTACCCAGTCGTCTGCTAGCTCCCCTGCCAGGCGGGGACGCCCCGCCGCCCTGGCAAAAGCTATAGCCTCACCCGACCTCGCTGTAAGTGCCTTCCTAAGTGCATGCCTAACTGCCTTCATGCGTGTACTTGAACCATTCTCCGTGCGCCGCTTGAAGATAACTGATGAATAAGCGGTGTACAGATTAGGAAAAATTTCAAAAGAGCATCAAAGAAGCTCTGCCAAGATGCTCGGTAGTTTATATTGAGATTCTAGAAGCCAGGTGCTTTTTCTTTATCTAAGATTCGCAATTAAGCCCGACCGAACGGGCCTCGACGGGAGACATGGAGCCCTGAACTGAAACTTCGGATATTTCGGTTATTTTCAATGCCATTTCAATTTCCCCACGAACGATGACCACTCGTTCTTCCCCTCTCCCCTTCCCCACCACAAGTACAACTAAAAGACCGGGTTTTCAGGTGAAGCAACTAAGAACAGTCTTTTATCTGGCTAGGGGGAAGGGCAAGTTCCACCGGGTTAAGAAAACGGATAAAGAGACTGGTGAGGGAGGGTGTGTGGAGGGCATCATTGGCAATGGTATTACCTTCAGATGTTGAAAGGACCTTTTTAACCACTGCGTTTTAATGTTATTATCCACATAGTAATAGCTTATTAATCCGTTAACAAAAATCATAAAATTAAATGAAACCTTAAGGCTGTCACGTGTTTAGCTGTTGTTACTTAATGTAGAAGTTTCAATCTTTTCGTTCGTGCAGGCCCAACGCAAAAGCACTCGCAAACCTGTTCCAAAGCGACGGTGACACAACGAGAAGAGCATTGCAGCTGTTGCTGAGCACAGGCCTGCCCCTAACCTCGCCTGCCATGGTGCTGAACTGATCTCCTCCAATAGGAGGAGTATGCAGCACTTGTTGCTTGGCAACAAACAATAACACATGGTTACAATATCGACAATAGCGTATGCGTTGGTAACCAAGACAGTTTCAATGGCTGCAGTGTGTAGCACACCGGAGATCTTCTATTGGAAGATCAGGCCATAAAAGAACGAATAAGCTGTTCCGAGTTAAGACTAAGTCATTGGGGGGAAAAACCCTTCACTCATTTTGCGTTGTATTTCTCTCTCCTTCGCTCATTTTTTTTAAACGCCAGTTGTGTCTGAATCTTAAATAACGGTGGAGACTCGACTATTCGAGTTCTTTAGAATTTCGCAGATAAACTTCAGCTGATCAAATTGTGATCCAGATTACTGGTGGCATGGGGATAGGATGGGTTGATGTTCAAATAGAAATTCACTGCAGCTGATCAATGTTAGTTAAAAAAAAAAAAGAATGTTTTTCACTCAACAGTCACACGTAATCTTAAACGGTAAATACTTTTGAAAAAGTCGAATAGAAGCAGAATTTGAAAAACAATGCACTTCTGTTTCTTTTCAACGTATCTCGTTCTGCTCGCTGTGTTTTCAAATCTTAGTCATAAAATCTTCCGTTTCGTTTCGATATGGGCAGTGGAATGCTAAAAGTTGCTTTGTTCAAATCGGTTTGATTGTGTTGTGATTTGAATGTTGTTCCCTGCAACATGTTACGAAAAAGAATAGAGTGAAAAAAAAGAGAGCTGTTGTTGTGTCCTACGACAGAACTTTTAAGCAATTTGCAATGGGATGAGGATAGCGGTGGTGGGGTGGAGGGGAGGGGGGGGGGGGGGGGGGGGGGGGGTGGCCGTTAAACCTTTGCTTCCAGTGTTTTCGTTTCAAATGGAATTTAGTTATTAGGTTAATGATTTTGTAAGAGAAAAAGTGCCTTGTGTTTATTTTTATCTGTGTGTAGATAACACTCCATTGTACATGAAGGTTCAGGCCTTCTTTCTGGGCTTGTTTTGATTATGTATAGTTTATTTTTATGTGATTTTCCCTTTCGTGGGCAAGACTAGTTATAATTGGTACCAAAACGGGTCCGTCACAATATGCAGAGGATATGCAGAGGTAATTGTTTGCACATCCCCTGTCCTCCCTCCCCCCCTCCCCCCCCCCCCCCCCTCCTGCTCGTCCTCTAACACATTGTCTGCATGTCTGTGAATATTTGATTTCTTAGTTGTTCTAACAACAGGACATTGGCTTTGGCAATGATTGTTATTACAAAGCAAACTTAATGGCAACCTGTCATTATATCTGATACTGCCGAACACTGCAATTTAGTAAATTGTAAGGTAAATTTATTTTCTTGAAAACTAATTTCAGTTCTGTAATTTCCTGACACAGTCACGCTTGGTTTCAATGGCCAACGAGCTGTGACAAAGAAATTGCTTTCATTTTGTGCTATTGTATTGGAGAAGAATCCAGAAAAAAGATCAAATATGCAATAAACTTTATTTAAAAACGTTACGAGACCAGTCAGTAATTCGGTGGGGAAGCAGGAGGATTGTATACTTTATAATGTTTTGTTCTGAAGAAGTTATACATGGAAAGTCGTAGTAAATTATTTTTTTTTTCATCCGAGTTGGCTTAACGGTTCGCTACAGGTGTATTTTAAGCCGAGACTGATATCGTGTGGAACTTCATATTATTTGTTTGTATAGAAACACCCTTTTCTGAGAGGTGTGAGCTTGTTGAAAATATATTTTGTGCATAATTTTAGTCGATGATTTTGAATAAAGAATAATGATAAGCACCAATGACGTGTGTTTTCTTCAATCGTGAATATTCATTATAAACCTTGAAAGGTTTCAGTTATTTATTTCAATCCGCACCTTCTTTCTTCTATGATCAGGACGCTCTTTCGGTTGATGCGCGTAACCTTTGATTCGCGTAGGCATCGTTACTTCTTGCCTTCACTTGCATTGATCCGCGAGAGAATACATTAACAAAGTACCTTACAAGTGTGGAAAGTTTGTTTACGTCATGCACAAGTTAATACCTTTACACACAGTCCTTGAGGTTATCGGATCAATAATGACAAATGTCACTTAAGCAAACAAGTCCTCTTGCATTGATCCGGACGCATTGATCCAGCTACATATCGGGTACATTCATATCAACACGATTAGGTAAGATTTTCATTCAAATATCGGTTGGGGAGATAAATCCTGCAGACGAAGTCTCGTCACGTGAACGAAACATTCATCGATTGAGCGTGCACTTCAACTGGCTACCCGTCAACACCCACACGTGCTTGTATTTACTAGTTTGTGCTTTATTTTGTTCTCCAATAACCGTAGCAATGCACATGCGCAAAAGCTCCTGATGTTAGTTTTAAGGAATTGATGAAAACATTCCATGCCTTAAGTTAATCCGTGTAAGCCGACAATCTAGAAAAATGTCTGGTGATATAGACGTCGAAAAGCTGCGGGCAGAAATTGCTCAAGAAAAACAGATGAAGTAAGTGCTTGTTTACAGTGTCACTTGTTTAAATAAATAAATAACAAAACACGTGCTTCAAAACAAACCAAATGAAGTACTTAAATGAAGTTGTTCGTTAGTTGAAGCCCATGTGATCGGGATCTGTGATGGGGATCACGAAGTATGTAGATGGGGAGGGGGGGCTGCACAGTTGGTCAGCGCGCAGGCCTTTTTTTCATACTGAGAAAATTCTCGATAAAAAAATCACAACCAAATTATTTTTAGCTGTGCCCCAACAAAATGATCACACATATTTTTAATTTGCAAGTGATGTCCGAAAATATCGGGAGTAACATTTTATTGACTGTTTATTTTTGTGGCGGAGTGTTGATAAATAACTATTTGACCACATCACAGGTGTTTTAATTGCAGAACTGATTAATTTCAATTGAGGGGGGGGGGGGGTTACGTTTTTAACAGAAATCTGAGTCGATGTTCTGAACGACGACCTTTTATCCGGCATTCGACGAAACTAATCGACAGAACCTAATTGTCAGTGATATTATTGGCTCTAGTCCAATTGTAGTCCAGAATATTCCAGTAGCCAACATGGAAATTTTTCACTTTTACAGAGAAATATATGATCAGTCGTTAAAAGAACTGCAGCTAACCGTAGACGAACTAGAAAAAAGAGCGGAAGGGATTGGAGAAGAAAGTAAGTCCCTTACCCGTGCTGACACATATCTACAGCGTCGAAGTCCCTTACCCGTGCTGACACATATCTACAGCGTCGAAGTCCCTTACCCGTGCTGACACATATCTACAGTGTCTAAGTCCCTTACCCGTGCTGACATATATCTACAGTGTCTAAGTCCCTTACCCGTGCTGACACATATCTACAGCGTCGAGGCCCTTACCCCTGCTGACACATAGCTACAGTGTCTAAGTCCCTTACCCGTGCTAACACATATCTACAGCGTCGAAGTCCCTTACCTGTGCTGACAGATATCTACAGTGCCTAAGTCCCTTACCCGTGCTGACACATATCTACAGTGTCTAAGTCCCTTACCCGTGCTGACACATATCTACAGCGTCGAAGTCCCTTAGCCGTGCTGACACATATCTACAGTGTCGAAGTCCCTTACCCGTGCTGACACATATCTACAGTGTCTAAGTCCCTTACCCGTGCTGACACATATCTACAGTGTCTAAGTCCCTTACCCGTGCTGACACATATCTACAGCGTCGAAGTCCCTTAGCCGTGCTGACACATATCTACAGTGTCTAAGTCCCTTACCCGTGCTGACACATATCTACAGTGTCTAAGTCCCTTACCCGTGCTGACACATATCTACAGCGTCGAAGTCCCTTAGCCGTGCTGACACATATCTACAGTGTCTAAGTCCCTTACCCGTGCTGACACATATCTACAGTGTCTAAGTCCCTTACCCGTGCTGACACATATCTACAGCGTCGAAGTCCCTTAGCCGTGCTGACACATATCTACAGTGTCTAAGTCCCTTACCCGTGCTGACACATATCTACAGTGTCTAAGTCCCTTACCCGTGCTGACACATATCTACAGCGTCGAAGTCCCTTAGCCGTGCTGACACATATCTACAGTGTCGAAGTCCCTTACCCGTGCTGACACATATCTACAGTGTCTAAGTCCCTTACCCGTGCTGACACATATCTACAGCGTCGAAGTCCCTTAGCCGTGCTGACACATATCTACAGTGTCTAAGTCCCTTACCCGTGCTGACACATATCTACAGTGTCTAAGTCCCTTACCCGTGCTGACACATATCTACAGCGTCGAAGTCCCTTAGCCGTGCTGACACATATCTACAGTGTCAAGTCTACAAATAAAAAATTTACAAAACAACAAAAAATTATTCAGCTTTTTTTTAAAATTAAATATTCAGTCATGCAGACAAGAAAAATGCTACTACATCGAACAATTCCGGATTCCTGTAAAAATATTGTCGACACATAGAAACAAATGTAGAGACGCAATTTTTTTCAACAGATAATGAGTGGAAAACAAGATACGAGACTCAGGTCGAGATGAACCAGCAGCTTGAAAAACAGGCCATCTTACTACAGGACAAAATTGTCGACGCAAAAGGAACTATCAAAGAAAGTGAGTTCGTTTACAAAAGAAATGCTGTCCGTAAAAATAGGAAATGAAGGTCTTGATCAAATAATTATTTTCATGTTTATCAAAAACCATCGGCCAGAATGCCACTGGGTAATATGGTTGACCTTAACAATAATGCGATAATACATGCTTTGATGCCATATAACTGTGAGCAAATAACTGACAAAATCCTGTCTTAATAATTTCAAGATGTTTGCGGTGGCAGTGTAAGCGATGACAATTTATCCTTTGGTTTCTTGATTCGTGATGTTTTACGGATGTCCCACAGAGGCCAAGATGAAAACGTTTTTTAATGAAAATAACATTTTACTTATCACTTCAACACGAATGTATAAAGTGCAAATTCATATCGAAATACATAAAGGGTATTAATTTGTGTCTTGTAATGGCCCACAGATCAACTGCCAAGATCCATGAGGACATATGACGCAGGGCAGGAGGTAAACACCGCCACTTTTCATGAATCCAGCAAAACATATTGTAAATAGAGTATTCTAGAATGTGGTGTAGATTCTGGTAGAGGTCCTAAATACTCTTCTTCATAATTGCGCTTTCGTATTTTTTTTATTAAAAGAGTTCCCCAAGTAATAAATGAAACAAATTCTTAATACATGTGTGCATAATCGAAGACGCGTGGGCAAATTCTACAGACATCACCTTAAAGAATGTATTCCACCCGAGTTTTACGTTTGGGTGAAATGATCTTAGCACCTTTAGACGTTCTTATTTGCTCCTCTAGTTTCCTTTCTAGGTAACAATTCATTTTGTAAGAAACTTAGACAAGGAAAAGCAAACACTCGAAAGCCAATTGCGAGACTTGGAGTGGAGACTGGACCAAGAATCTAAGGTGAGATTTGTCCACAAGTTGCTCCTGAAGGACAGATAACACGTCCTGTATTTCTAAAATTGGACTAATATTTGTTAAAAAGGGTCTAATTTAATCAAAGGCAACTTTTGACTTTACAATTGTTTTAATTTTATAGGTATTTAATACATTATTATATTAAAATCCTAAAACCCACGAAAACTTGCCTATGTTAAGGGTAATACATCCTGACTGTGAGTGGGGCTAGGGGGGGGGGGCATAAGTATGTTATGGTGCGTTACATTTTCAGTCTTGTACAATCCCAAACGGCAGGGATGGTGGGTATACTGGTATAACAGGACAATGAATAAAGTTAAATTTAAAAAATCTCCCCTCATCACTAACCAAACTAAGACAATTCCCTCCCTCCTTCCAGGTATGGAGCATTTAGAGTATTTAGTTGTTGGCCAGATAACAAATACCCCAAAATCTATACATGAGAATCTGATGCTGTTCGAAGGCTTACCACAAAGCCAATGAAGAGAGGAAGGCGAATGTGGTAGAAATCAACGCAGCAAGGGGAACTATAGATTTCTTACGCCAAAGTCAAGCTGCTAGGGAATCTTACGAGACCACCAGTCAGCACACGCCGAGGGGAGAGTAAGTGCCAGTCACTTCGCTTGGCATTTCTCACCGGCATCCTGTCGCTGATTTCTGTAAACAAAAAAGAGCGACAAGACTCATATCTTGTGGTGAAACCATTGGACACTTTATTTGCACCATATCGTACTTTTTTTGAATTGATGCAGCGAGACGTATTTCGGTTTTTTACAGACTCAAACTGTTGACAACGCATTAAAATCAGTCTCTGCATACAATCCTCAAATGCGTCAGGTTTTAGCACATTATCAAAATCATCGTTCTGTGTGAGTAGTGCTCTCTTGCGGCAAGCGTTAGCTATGTATCGTGTTCCACTTATAAAACGACTCAAAACAATCTCATCTATTGCTTTCTTCGCACTACAGGTGCTCATTTACATCATTATTTGTTTAATTAATCTTGTAAATTCTTCACGTTTTTATTATGTTACTTTATTTGTATTATTATTACTAATTTATTTTGTTAGTTTATACGGTTTAAAATTTAACGAATAAATAAACTGTTTTAAAGTAACTGGATGTGTTTTTCTTTCTGTGTTGTAGTAAAAGAAACATTCCTGACGATCAGCGAGTGCTTGACCCCCGCATGGGCCCTATAAAGAAAACCGCCGCAGTTAAAACACTCCCCAGACTTTGACCTATGTTTTTTCATACTTCCTTCACGTTTACAAAGGACTCGAAGCAATGCAAAGCAATAACCGTCATTGGTTGTAACCGGTGGATGTGATTATCCGGTGTATTTTTTTTCTGGACTTACGAAGGAAGGGTTATGCATTTTGAATAGCATGCACTTCACTGCTTTATGTAATCAGCCGTACGCAATCAACTGAGTTTTGTGTCTCACAAGCTTTGTCTTAGCAGAACGGAGGGGTGAGTCGGGGGTAGGCTGGGGGACACGCTTCCTAACTACACGCAACACAAGTATTACTATTAATACATTATACAACAGAACTGCATCTGCTATAAGTTATTTGTGTGTCAAATATGTCTAATTTTGGGAAAGGGTATGATTCTGCACACAGATAAGGTATTCGAAGCAATTTCCGCGCGAAAAAAAATTTTCTTTTGTTTAACTAATTGGTGCCATGATATTACCGTTTTATTTTTGTAACACATCTGTAATTCTCTATAAAGACACGCTAAATTGTGCATTTAAGCATGACTAATTAAAATATACAATTCTGGGCACAATATACAAATATTGCACAACTGCAAAGGTTCTTTGTACTTAGTAGCCACATATTCTTTTCTTTCAAGCGATATAATTACAAAGGTAACTCTGTAAGTTTACATTTTTAATGTTTTTATCGAACACGATCATTTAGTATATGGTTATGATGGAATAAAATGGGTGCTTGACGCGTTCGTGTCGTTTGTTTTTGCAAAAAGCGATTCGCTGTCATTTCTCATCGTTGAGGGAACCACCATGAAACTGAGATTCGTTGTTGTTCAAACGCCAATCTCTACGGCGGTTTGGTCTCTTGTGTATAAGACCTTTTTACTCCGCAGACTCGCTGGGGATTCCGCGCAAAATAGTACCCCTAAAAGAGAGGAAGCACTTAAAAAAAAATCACTAAAATATAGATATTTGTGATTTGGACACTCGGATGCACCTTTTTAAACCAATGTCCAAGAATACTCAACACTGAGGGATGCACAGTACGGCTAGATAGACATTGCGTCATAAATTCCGCACCAGAACACCTGTCGGGTACCTTGTGAATTGCCATATCATGTATGAGCTGTAGTGTCCAAGACATTGTAGCAGAAAATGTCACTGCACAAGCCACAATACGCTGTACACCGTTACTAATGTACCAACCAGTAATACCTCGGTACCCGAGTAACCAAATGAAACTTAGCATCCCTAGCATATGCACACCACTTTGCCCTCTATAGTTCACTTCTGTCAAGCAAGTTCAAAATGCCAAGGTTGTCTAACGTGCAAAGAGCACAAATTATTGGTCAGTTTGACGTACCGGGTCAGACAGCAGCAACAATCGTACGACGCTTTGGAGTTGCCAAGTCGAGTCAGGCGTCTACGGCAGAGGTTCCAGCCCACGAACGACATTACCGATCTGCTACGATCAGAAAGACCACGAGTCACAACCCGAGGGGAAAACTGGCTAATAACGCGCACAACTAACCAACACCGCTTCCAAACGGGTGCGTTATAGTGTGTTTACGTTTCTTTTGGTGCTTGTGTGTTCATTTTAGGGTAGCGAGTGTTCGTGGGAGCGTTTGAGTGAGTACGTGTGTTCAGGTGTGAAGTTCAGTGAGGTTGAGTGAAGTCCACTGAAGTTCAGTGAAGTCCAGTACAGCGGAATGCAGTTCATTGGGTCACTCATTAGGTCCACGGGATGGGATGCAATGAAATGGGTCACGATCACGAAAATCCAAGCTTGGCGGGATGGGCCAGAATATCCCGCCATGGGTGAACTTGGGCCGTGATGTGACGAGATGAACCACGATGTGCCACGATGGTCCAAATGAGTCATAAGGGGTCATAATGGACCAGACGGGTCATAATGGGCCATGATGGGTAAAGTTGGGCCAAATGGGTGAGCGTTGACCATGATAGATGAGATGGATCCTGAGGGGCCCAGATGGGACAAGATAACACAAGGCGGGGCGAGATGGGACTAGATGGGGACATAGGTCAAAATGGGCCACATTGGTCAACATGGGCCGAGATGAGTGAAAATGGACACATGGGTTAACATGGAACATTATGGGCAGACATGTTGAGATAGGCCATAATTTGCAGGCGTGAAGGGCTAAGAAGGGCCGAATTAGTCTTGAGGACCAGATTTTGGTCTATCTTGATCCAAAATCCGACCCATCACGGCCCATCTTGTCTCATCGTGACCCACCCTTATCCATTATGGCTCATGTTGACCCATCAAGCAAAATTTCGCCCATCTCACCCCGTCGCTGCCCATCATCATCATTTTGACCCATGTGGCCATTTTAATCCATATCGACCCATGTGGCCATTTTAGTCTATCTCGACCCATATGACCCATTTTGACCCATTTGGCCCATCCATATGTTGGCCAATCTTTACCCGTCTAGCCCATTTTATTTATCACAACCCTTCATGACCCATTCGGCCCACCACTGTTCATGCTTACCCAAAATGACCCATCTTGGCCCCTCAAAAACCATCGCTGCCCGTACTGACTCATCTTGTCCTTCCTGACCCATCTTGTGCCACACTGACTCATCCGGCTCATCATGACCCATGCTAACCCAACTTGTTAATTTTTTCAGCTAATGCCACTCGTCATCAGTTCATCACCACCAGAGGAGCTGGTGCAAGAGCAGTCAACGTCGCCACAATCAGAAGAAGACTTCATGTCGATAAGATGAGGTTCAGGATTGCTTCCAGGAAACCGTTCCGGGAACAGTGCCATAAAGATGCTTGACGAGCAAGGGGACAGCAAAATCTTAACTGGACTAGAGCCCACTGGAATCGCTGTCTCCTTGCTGAAGAGCCACGTTGTTACCTGAATCCTGGTAAGCGTGCAACACACGTGTGGCTGAGAGTCGATACGATCAGAGCGTTCTTAGGCGCCAAGAACTGTACGGTGGCGGGTCAGTTGTGGTGTGGGGTGCCATTACCCGCAGTTTGAAAAATGAGCTGGTGATTGTTGATGGTTCGCTGACAGCTCAACGATACAGAAATGAAATCTTGGAGCACCATGTCCGGCCTTTAGCAGCGGCAACTAACGCCGGACGTTTTGTGTTGGTCGACGACAAGGCTCGTCCACACAGTGCGGTGTTGATTGACCAATACCTGAACCAACATGGAATTGAACGTATGGTGTGGCCAGCCACGTTGCCAGATCTCAATCCCATCGAACATGTGTGGGCCATGATGAGGAAGCGTGTTACAGAACGCCAACTGCCACACCGTACACTGCAGACCTAAGGCGGTTGCTCCGAGAAGAATGGACCAAAGTGACTCTTCTTTTAGTAAACGGCCGCCTAAATTCCATACTTGGGCTGGCCAGACAAGTGTTTGAGCTACAGGGTAATCATGCCCACTACTAGAGCCGCGTGCAGAGCCGTACTCACACTACATCTGATACACGACATGTTAATTATATGTCTTCCCCTAAGGGAGACATATATAGCATTTGGTCCGTCCGCAGTGAGTTCTTTTGAAATTAATGAGTCCATTTTTTCACAAAACACACAGACATATTTGGGTGCATATCCAGATGATGCCCGTGTTATTTTTTCGTTCCTTCAAAAATTCTATTTTTGGCAAATTTTCGAACATAGGGGGCGGGGGGAGGGTCGTGCATTTTTTTCACTTTGGCACGCTAAATCTACAAAACAGTTCGTTGAATAAGGCTCAGACGTCGCAAGAAGAACACACATATAGCTCAAATGTATACTGCAAAGTTTGTCTTCATTTCCTTTGAAATGTATTTTTGGCGATTTTTTAAATATCGGATTTTTAAGTTTTTTGGCCATATTGTTGCAATATCCCGAAAGTTTGTTGGATTACGCTCAATCGTGGCAAGAAGAACCCACATATAGTGCAAATGTTTACTGTGAAGTTTTTCTTCATTTTCTGTAAAAATGTAGTTTTGGCGATTTTATTAAATTTCTGATTTTTAAGTTTTTTGGCCATATTGTTGCGATATCTCCGAAACAGTTTGTTGGATTAGGCTAAGGCAGGAAGAAGCCACATATAGTACAAATGTTTAATGCGAAGTTTTTCTTCATTTTCTGTAAAAATGTATTTTGGGCGATTTAAACAAATTTTTTTGGCCAGTCTAGTTCATAATGCATCCGACAGGTGTTCTGGTGCGGAATTTATGGCGCAATGTGTAGATACAAATATCCATCCGCTCTGTGTTTATACATAACAGATAGATCTCCTCAGAGGTCAGCTGTTATATAACAACGATTTGAAATGAATTTCATGCACAAGCGAACAATTATTTTAAACAGACACAGACCCTTCTTTCGAGACTTCTCTCCAGCGCCCAGTGCTTTTAAAATAGCCTTCGATCATATCGCAGACATTCAGAACGACCATCCATTATAATATTGTCACTTGATAAAGTTTAACCTGGAACCTTATTCATTAAATTCAACTCATTTCAAGAATTTCTATGTACACTGTAACAAGTGGAAACGAAACTAACGGACCAATGCGGATGGCATATGTTACACCCATATCGATAGAGGTGCATAATCCCCGTTTTAAAACGGCACCTCAAAATTGCTTAACATATAAGGTCGTGAATTCACTAATGTTGCTCTGAAAAGTCACACCGTCCAAATATTTCCTATAGGCAAGTGTAGGTCAAACCGCCACCGGTCGTTCCGCCAGGGCCTTAATATGAAAGGTAAATTCGCCACCAATCCTTGTCTTCTCTGGTACGTTCAGTTACCGTAACATCACTACACAGCACATTGCAATCAAACAATTAGGATATAACCCCCCACCTCCCACCAAATATATATATATATATATATATATATATATATATATATATATATATATATATATATATATATATATATATATATAAAATTAAGAGTGGGGACATCAATACCAATCTAACACAAAAGAAACGAAAATTCGACAAGGAACTTAACAGTTTATTTTTACTGTAAGCAGGGTTGGCAGTTCGCCTGTACATATTTGGTCACGCGCAAAAAATTTAGGATCGATTACTGCTTTAATAAATTTCGTACACTGTAGCATTAACTTAACCTGCTAAAAACACAATTCAAATATATTCCATTTACTCTAAAATACGGAGTACCTGAATGTAATTTATCTATCAAAATATGAAAGCATAGTGTGTGCTGGTATCAATGTATCTTTCTATCATTTTCAAGAGCTTAACAAAAGAGTGCCAAAATACAGCATTTCATATTTAATCCATGTTGTTCCTTGCCATCAAATGCCATCAGTTCCACAATGGCGGCGACTTTCAGAGGAGCGTCAACAACAGGTAACATGTCTTTCTTGAAGCCGTTACCATTCACGTGGCCCGGCACGGTCTCCAGGTGTCAATGACTTCCGCATACGTCTTCGGCGCTGCCGAAAGTGAAAAAAAAATAAACACTCAGAACAATAATTATTGATAGAAGTCTTATTTTAAACTAGAGGCTTAGTGAGACAGGATCCTCCGTATAACACATGTCATTGAATTGTAGTAAATTCAAGGAAATTGAAAACCCTACATTGCCTAACAATTTTTGGTCGATTTAAAAAATAAGACGGCGCTGCACATCTACAATATATATATTTTCACTGCATAAAATTTCAGAACGCTGGATCGAATAGTTTCGGAGAACGCGGCTGGACAAAATCTATCAGGTTTACATAAAATAAACATATATTTTTGAGAAGTTGTATTTCTGACAATTTAAGGCCGATTTCAAAAATAATGCGACGTTGCACACCTTCAATATACTTTCTAACAGTGTTCCAAAAGAAAAGGCTATACGACAAATACTTTAGGAGATATAGCCCGCACACGAGGACGCACGAAAGCGGACAGACAGACTGACAAGCTGAAACCTAAATCCCCTCGTTACACGGGGGATAATAACAAAAAAAAAAAAAAAAACATCGCGAAGGCACAGCTTGAGGCTGGTAATTGACACATTTCGTTTTCATGTAAGCACCAATTAATTCAAACCCTTGGCAGTTTTTATGTCAAATCAGCAATTTGTTTTATCTGCAAATCCTTAACCTTCTCGCTATTACCATCAAGCGTAACACATTACACAATGACCAACAATACATTTGAATCTATTTCATAAGGATTAGTCCACGAGGACTGAGCATACAGCAAATGCATGGGTGAAGTATCGCTATTCGCCACGATGCACAACGATATTCCAGCTGTACAAAATATTTTAAAGCGCTAAATAAACTGCGTATCCACTTTGACATATTTTTTAAAACAATTCTTACCTGTTTGATATTCTGGAAAACGTTCCGGAAAACTGTCAATATACATTTTGTTTTCAAGATCTCTTTTTTGTGCTCGGTGATTTCTGAATCCTTTCAGGACCATACCGAGTAAGAGGCCACCGCCCGCCACCCCGGCATATACCACTCCTGGAAGACAAATGTTAATCAATGGAAATGCAACGTGACTCTTGATAAGAAACAAATTCTACAGTGTCACTATTTTCTCCCATTGCAATAAAAAATGTTCACTGGAAGGACAAATTTGCAGTTAGTATCTCATTTCAAATTCGGATAACAAGCTGGAGCAATACCTCAAACGAGAGAGCTCAAGTAGTATGGTGCAGCCAGGACTTAGTATTCAACGAAATGTTTTAACTGCACTTTTTAAAAATAAAAATTGCCTTCTGATCAAAATTAATGCAACTAAAAAATGTTCCGTCGGATGATCGACAAATAGAAAAATCAGTCGAATCAATGTTCAGGGCCGTTTCAGGACCGGGGCCGTTTCAAAACGGCGTCGGTGTCATTTTGAGACCATATTCCAGGATTCAGAGGTCGCCGTTTTGCGACCGTCCGCGATTCGGCACCATCGCCGTTTTAGGACCATTATTACCACCACCGCACCGCTGCCGTGTTAGGACCAGGTTTAAATTTACTTCATTTAAAAAGTTATTGCAATTAAGAGATTACAATTCTTCTTCAGATGTGATTGGGGTGAATGTCAACTGAAAGCAAACTTTTTCCAGAGTTAATCCTTAAATTCTGCAATAAGGATGGGTTAAAAATTGCGTCAGTCACTCAATGCAATTTAGAAACGGACATGAATCCACATGTATTTTCTTTCATCTGTCCTGGCCAATTAAATTAAATTAGTCATTGTTTGCTCATAGAATGTGACGTCCAATAAAATTGTAGTTTTACTGATTTGCTCAAGAATTTTACTCAAGTCTACTCAACATTACTTAAAGTGGGTGTATATAAGGGCTTCACTAGTTGATAGCTTTCTAATGACGAACTGCAATTAGCTATTGTAAGAGTAATAGTGTGACAGTACAATATGAGTAAACGTTAAGAAAAAGTAAAATGTCCCTTTTATTTTGCTTCTTAAAACTGAACCATAGTTTTAAAATGGCATATGCCATTTGATGACCCAGACGGTCCCAAAACGGCCCCTCGCCGACTCAAAACGACCAGGCCATTTTGGGACCAGCATCGGTCCCAAAACGGCCCCGGAGCCGTCTTAAAACGGCGCCGGTCCCAAAACGGAGCGTAACATCAACACAAATAACATTCCAAGAAAACTGATGGCCATATTTCGCCTTGAACTCGTTTCACTTGTACATCATAATTGGATAAATTGCAAATTAGTCGGCGAGCTGCAGGAGATTGCCGTGAAGTTTATCCGGATTACAAGCCACTCGTCAATTAATGCTTCAGATAGTTTGCGTTCGCACTTAAGTACAGTAAAACCTCTGTCTAGTGAACACTTTTGGGACCGGGAAAAATGTTCATTATACGGGGGTGTTCATTAAATAGATATTTTGTTTTTAGGATCGGACTTTCGCGGAAATTTTTCAAAACAAAGGTTAAAAACAAAAATGATGATTAGTATACCTTTTAATTCACATTTTCAATCAGCTGCTTATTGAAAGCATGTAATTTCTGTCCTTAAAATAAAGAGCTGTCTATAGTCTTCAAAACTATTTTTTTTAGGTAGATCAGTTGTTTCTACACAATGTACAATTTACCCGGATGGTTTCTTTAAAGTCATTCAAGCCATGATCCTCAGTGATTTCCAATGTCTTTTCCTGAATCAACGGTCCAGAAACAGGCAAATTCTTTCCACGAGCAGTCACAAACCAATCCCAAACCATAGAATTACAGTGTTTTTCCCAGCCTTTGGGTCCAGTGCGAGAAACCACGCATTCCAAAATTTTCAGTGCGTGATTTTTGGACATGAATGCGTGATTTTTTTTTTTTTTTTTTTTTACATGAGTATGAGCTTATATGTAACACTAAGCGTTCATACCTTACTGAAACAAGTAAGTATTTGTGAAACACAAGCAGGCCCCAACCGCCCCCCAAATTCATAGCAGTATAAAGCGATGAGGGACAGACGGACGGACGCCCCAAACCTATAGGCCCCAATCCGAAGGGCTGGGGCCTAATAAGCACATGTCATTAAATAAAACACTAATTTACTGACAACAAAAATACAGCTGTATCCGCAAAACAAATTATTAAAGCTGGATGTAACAACTTAATAAAATGAAATAAAATAAACTACATGTATCTACATGAAAAAAAAAATCAAACAATACTGAAACCCAGTGCGATCAACGATTTCTTCTCAGTGTATGAAATAAAACAATTGTAACACCACACATTTCAATAATACTGTGCAGTTTTTGGAACGCTAAAACAGCTCCAAAGTGATAAAACTCAAAGAGTCTGCGGAAAGTATCCGTGATAACTTTACCATTCAAGCCCAATCACTGATCCAATTATTTGGCTAATATTTTGCGGCTGGTTTTTTTCCACTGACGTAATGCGGCTACGAAATCGAAACTTTCGACAGAAACGTTCATTAACTGCTCCAGTTTAAGCGGGCTTAGTCTATTCCTCGTGCTAGTTTTAATAATATTCTGAACACTAAAGGCATGAACAGGAGCCACCAGCGCTATTCCAGGCAATTTTTTATTAGGTTTGGAAAGGTTTCTGTATGGAACATAGGTCAGCTGCCACAAGCGTGGCATGTTATTGCGAGGGTATCTTCCGCCAGAACTAATGTTTTAAACTTTTCACACTCCTGTCTGGTAGTTTCACCGTCGATAATCGCGGTTGCGACTGAACCACTGGGATGGGCACATGTGTTTCTAGCTTATCGGTACCCCATACGGCCAGTTCTTCTTTTGAAAGAAATTAAATAGGCCTCTTAGAATTGTGGTGTGTAAAATCAACAAGTGTACATTACACTTGAATGAAAAAAAAAAATTTTTAAAAAATCACGCACTGATCTCACGCGAGTGCGTGATTCTGCGGCACCAGTGCGTGATTTTCACGCACTGGGGGTCGGCCCAGTGCGTGATTTTGGAGCCTCAGTGCGTGATCATTGATCACGAAAAAAACGTACTCTGGGAAAAACACTGGAATTAACATCGTCCATGGTTGATTTCTTCATCCGTTTCACAGTGGATCGTTTTGATTTGACAATTCCATTGACAGCCCCAACGGATATTCCGAATTTCACTGTCACATCTCTTTTACTTTTCAATTTTGTTTGTTTCAAAACTTTAAGTTTTTCAGCAACAGTCACGATTTTTCTTCTTTTTTTCTTTTGGAAGTCATTTTTTTCAACTCATTAAATTTCTGATCAGTAAACAACAATGAACGTGTTTTAATTGTTGACTACTTTCAAGAAAAACACTTCGGTATTTATAGGAATTTGAACAGACCCTCTCACAAAACACAGCCCATTGTTATTGCGTTTGACCACCCGATCTCAGATGCCGGCATGTGTCGTTGTTACATCATGTGCACAAAAGTCATGCTAATCTTTGCATATAGTTTAAATACCCCCATTGTTTAGGGGCGCATCACAAAAAGACCTCTGGCTGAGCATCAGCAATTAAACCCCTGGGTGACTTCAGAAATGCAATCAACCCGATGGGGACTGGACGTTCCGTACTTTTTCCTTTCCGTGCCCTGCCTTTCCGCACCCTTTTTGAACCATTCCGTACCCTTTTTTGGACGTTCCGCACCCTATTTGGCCGAACCGCACCCTTTCTTATTTTCAGCGTTTTCTGCGACTCAAATATTGTTTATTTCATTTTCATTATTATTTTTCGGTAAAAAAAGATTTTGCACCACGATCAGTTGTAAAATATCTGATAAATTTTCAAATTGAGTTCTGAAGAAAAGCGCAAAGTTAACGTTTCGATGACTTGACAAGCTGACTGCAATTAACAATATTGAGGCGAACGTGTGATCACTACAATTTCTATCGAATTGAATGCAATTTCAATGTGATGAAGCATTTCCAGGCTTGCCGGGGGTTGTTTTAAGAAAAAAGTACGCAAACTGCTAAAAAAAAAGAACGCTTGATGGCAAAAAAAAGTACAAAAAAAAGAACGCTTTAGAAAAAAAGAACAAAAAAAGTACGCCAAAAATGTTGAAAATAAAAAATATAAAGTTAAAAAGTGTCCTAAAAAAGCCTCAGAAATAGTTTGTATGCGTTTTTCTTGAATAAACAAGAACAGCTGTCAACGGCAATAATAATAGATGTTTCAAGAGGCGATAAAATCACCAAAGCAAGCATGTCCAAGGACATGCCCCAGCCGAGTTATCGAATAAGGAAAGAGAGAAAAACTCTGAAACGAATACTGTTAGGCCAAACAATGAAGTACTTTGTTTCTGAACGTAACTTTTTCATAATTTTAATACACAAAAACGTGTTTCCCCGGGTGGAAGCTGCCCGAAAAGGGATGTTGGAGAGGTTGCGTTTTGAAGATTCATGTATTTACCGACATTTACACAATTTTAGAAAAAAATTATTAAAATTCCCCCATTTCGGCATTTTTTTTTTTTTTGTCATTTGCGAAAAAAGCAAAGACCAGGTGGAGAAGCACCTAAGAAACTTCTGATTAAAATTTTATAACTATTTGAAAAAGACTGAGAGAAATGAATAGTTTGACAATTCAGTTATTTACTACCATTTATTCTAGCTTTTGCCAAACTTCAAAGTTCCGCCATTTCGGCCGATTTTTACCGAACCGCGAAAAAAAAATAATAGCCTGGTAGGCGAGCCCTTGGGGAACATCCCTTCATAACATCTAAATGACTGGAGTAAAACTGTAGGAGGAGTAGCATTTTAAAACTGGGTCAAAACGGGCACAAAAAATGCCGCCATTTTGTCCGTTTATCGTCACTCGTCAAAAAAAGTAATAGCAAGGTGGGGGACCACCCAGGGAACATTCCTGCATAATATCAAAACGATTGGAGCAAAACTGTAGGAGGAGTAGCATTTTAAAGAAAAAGTTTAACATACGCCCATACATTCAAGCCCCCTAAAGGGATACGACTAACCCAGTCCGACAAAGTCGGCTGGGTTAAAAGACCACATAAGTACTAATTTCCGCTCCCATAGTTCAAAATTTTAAGAAGGTAACATTATATTCCTAGCGCTAGTAACGATTTTAGTAAGAATTGATTTTTCACCAATATTTCCACCATTTTTCAGAATAACGCAAAAACAATAACTAGGCAAGTACCAATGACCACTATCTTTAACAAAATTTCAAGACAGTACCAAAGACTGTTTATACTAGTAGTTTAGTCTTTGACAGCATCGCCATTCCTGTGGTAAGAGTTTCATTTTTCGTCAATATTTGCGCCAATTTTTCCAAATTACGAAAAAAGTAATGGCCAGGTAAGTACCAATGGTGGCGATCTTTATCTAAAATTGGAAGACAGCAATAGCCAGTTAGGCAGTAGTTTACGCTACTTTTACTTAAAATTACAATGCAATGAGGCTATTTTCCCGGAGTTCGTAAAGAATTTACTAAGAGTTTTTTTGGTTGTTCGCCAAAATTTTCGCCAGTAAGCCAGTAATATTGCCTGCTACCTTTCCATGAAATTTCAAAAGAGTAAGACTATTTTCCTGGAGATCAGATTTTACTGGAATCTTCTTAGTTTTTCGCCAAACTATTCGCCAATTTTTGGCCCATCACCAAATATTGTAATAGCCAGCTAAACAGTCAGCCTTGCTGCCTTCACTTGAAATGTAAAGACAGTCAGACTATTTTTATGGATTTCGTCAAGATTTTATGTTTTTTTTTGTTTTTTTTTGTTTTTGTTTTTTTTTTGGTTTTTCGCCAAAATTTTTGGGAATTTTTTAGCCAATCACCAAAAACGTAACAGTAGATATTAAGGCTTGCTACCGTCAGCTACAATTTCAAGACATTAATACTATTTTCTAGGAGTTAGTTAAGGTTTAACAATTTTCAAAAAAAAAATCAAATAAACAATTACGTTTTTTCTCCAATATTTCTGCTAATTTTTTAGTGAATCCCTTTAAACTAATAGATAGGTGGACATCGATGCACCCTACCTCCCACCAAAATTGTAGAATGTTTCCATGAAAACCCTAGGAGATACTGTTTACAGAAAATTGGTTTTTGGCCAATATTTCTGCCAAGTTTTGGCAAATTCCTAAAAAAGGTAACAACCACTTAGGTAGTAATGTGTGGTACTGCTATTTAAAATCACAAAGCGAGGAGACTATCTTCCTGGAGTTCTCCAAGATTTTACTGAAATTTCTTTGGTTTTTCGCCAAAAAATCGCCGCTTTTTGCCAACCACTAAACATTCATAGCCAGTTAGGTAATATTGATTACTGCCGTTATTTAAAATTTCAAGGCAGCAATGTTACTTTCCTTGAAATGGTCAAGATTTTACGATAAAAAGGTTTTTAGCCAATATTTTCGCTAATATTTTTTTGCTTTGCGCCACAAGCTTAGCCAATGTTTGGCCAATCACCCAAAAAGTAATAGCCAGGTAAGTAGTACCTCCGGCTACCTTCACTTTAAATGTCAACACAGTACGACTATTTTCCAGTAGTTAGTAAAGTTTTTGCTGTATTTTTTTTTTTTTTTTTTTTTTCGCAAAAATCTGCATCAGTTTTTGACCACTCACCAAAACAAGAATGTCCAGGGACATTGTGACCAGCCGAGATCTAGTGAATCTATGAATACGCTTGTCTGGTTGCCGAAAGTGGTAGTCACATTGTACAAGTTTGTCCAAGGACAAAACCCCAGCTAACAAAAAGCGATAAAACCAAATCCGGCGTGCTTGAAAAAGGCAATTTCCCTGAAAAATTGGGCTTCAAAGGACGAGATGGCAATGAGCTAGCTAAATAATTAATTTAGCAACGGACCCGAACACAGACCGATAAATACATACAAAGATTTTTTTCCCAGAAAAATAACTTCGAACAACGTATCGAAATTGTATCCACACATGTGTACTGTTGACATGTACTGTGGGACACACACAATTAGTTGAAGCAGCAGAAACGATCAAAACGACCAAACACATGTGCCTATTGAAAAGAAGAAAACGCCGCGTCTAAAACATCATTACTTCAGTTTAATGTTTTGGTATGTATTATTTTGCTGGGTTTGCATTTCCGACCAGTGTGCATGTTTATTTAACTTGCGTTGATAAGCGGTTCGCATTTCGAACAACTGCGCAAGTTTATTTAACTTGCGTTGATACGCGGTTATTATTTCGGACCACTACGCATGTTTTATTTAACTTGCGTTGATAAGCGGTTCGCATTTCGGACCACTACGAATGTTTATTTAACTTGCATTGACGCGCGGTTTGAATTTTGGACCAGTGCGCACATTTATTTAACTTGCGCCGATGCTCGGTTCGATTTCGTACCAGTGCCCATGTTTACCAAACTTACGTCGATGCGAGGTCCGTATTTCGGACCAATGCGCATGTTCATTCAAGTTTTGGCGGACCGCCTAAAAAATTACTTTTTCAAGGGGGGCCTAACTGGAGAAGAATCGTACAAAATTGGAAAGGAATTCAATAAAAATTGTCGGTGAAGAAGCATTTTCCAAATTAAACGCCAATAAATTAAAAAATACCCCTCATATCCCCAATTTTTGCCGGATCGCCGAAATGAGGAATTTTTCAAAAGAGAAATACCTGGAAAATAATCGCACAAAATTTGAAGAAAATCTGATCAAAACTGTGTGAAAAAAAACATTTTGAAAATTGGTGACCATAAAATCACAAATGTCCCCTATTTGGCCAATTTTTGGCAGATCGCCAAAAAGAGTAAATTATCACGAAAGGCCTAGCTGGAGAACAATCGTACAAAATTGGAAAGGAATCCGATCAAAATTGTGGGAGAAGAAGCAATTTCAAAATTAGATACCAAAAAATTAAAAAATGTCCTCCATTTGGCTAATTCTTGGCGGATCGCCAAAATGAGTAATTTTTGAAAAGAGGCCTACCCAGGGAATATTTGTGCATAATATGAAAAAAATCTTATCAAAATTGTGGGAGAAGAAGTATTTTGAAAATTGGCAACCGAAAACTTTCAAATGTCCCTCATTTGGCCAATTTTTGGCGGATCGTCAACAAAATAATTTTTAAACAGAGGCCTACCTAGAGAACATTCGTGTAAAATTTGAGAGGAATCCAATCAAAACTGAAGGAGAAAAAGCATTTTAAGTAAAAGTTTACACACGTCCATACGTACATACAGACGATGGATGCCCCTCTATTGATAGGATAAGAACAGCCCGACATAGTCGGCTGGTCTAAAAAGTAATAGCCAGGTAGGCAGTAACGCCTGGTACCTTCACTTAAAATTTCAAGACAGATTGCCTTCCTGGAAATGCTTAAGACGTTACGAAAAAAAAAAGGTTTTTCACCAATATTTTCGAAAATTTTTGGCGAATCGCCAAAAAAGTTACAGCCAGGTAGGTGGTAACTCTTGCCACCTTCACTTTAAATTCAAACACGGGAAGACTATTTTTCAGCAGTTAGTAAAGATTTTACTGAAAATTTTCGCCAGCTGGCCAATCACCAAGATTAAGATTTTACTGAAAATTTTAGCCCGTTGGTCAATCACCAGAAAAAGTAATAGCTAGGTAGTAGTAAGGCCTGCTAACTTCACTTAAAATTTCAAAACAGTAAGATTAATTTCCCACAAGGAAAAGATCTGGTTTTTCGCTAATATATATTTTCGCCAATTTTTGGCGAATTGCCAAGAAAGCAATAGCCAGGTGGAAACTTATATGCGCCCTACCTTCCACCAAAATGTCAAGACATTAAGGCTAAAATCCTGGGAGAATATACGATTTTTCAACTTAAAAGCGTTTATTCGCACATACTTTCAACAACTGTTATATTCCTGCTTCTGAAAAAAAAGCTGGGGCTAAAAAAAAAAGAACAATAAAGTACGCTTGTGGAAAAAAGGTACGTTTTGAGGCAAAAAAAAAAGAATGATGCGAAAATAAAGACTAAATCTTTAAAAAAAGTACGATCCGGCAAGCCTGGATTTCATATTCCGACTTGAGTAAATCAGTCTGGTCCGAGCTAATACCACCAGCAGTCCATTGCTCTGAATAAAACTTTGAAAAATTTCAATTTACTGTGATCACTGTGATCCTCCCGGGCTAATCTTAACGGAGATCAATGCCCCGCGGCATATCACCTCCGGGGTACAGCCTGTCTTAATATATGTAATGCCTGCCTCTAAATCCGTTTTAGGGGGAATGAGCCTATCTTTGGACGTTAAGTTATTGTCTCAGAGTTTATATGATGGTTGCCATGATCTCCGTTAATCGTCTCCGTCATCAGAGTAAATAGCATATTCTTAAGTTTTATTCAGTTCATTGTACCGCTGGCAGCATTTACTTCGGACTGACTTACTCAAGTAATATCAAGTCCTTCAGTAGATTAAAATTGCAATCAATGCTGAAAAATGAGCTGATCACACGTTCCCCTCAATGCTGGTCATCAAAACGCAAACTTTACTGGTTTCTTCACTACTCAATTTGAAAATTTATCGGATAAGTTACAGCTGACCATGCTGTAAATCTGTTGTCCTGAAAAACAAGGTTAAAAATGAAATATAAAAATAATACAACTTGAAGAAAAGGCTGAAAATAAGAAAGGATGCGGTTCGGCCAAATAGGGTGCGGAACGTCTTTTGGCCGGGTGCGGAACGTCCAATAAAAAAAGGTGCGGAAAGAAAGGGTGCGGAAAGGAAAAGGTACGGAACGTCCAGGAACCAACCCGATTGGTAAACATGCCTGCTAGTATTCAGTTATCAGAGGTGCTTAGACACAGAGAAACCTGGCGTCGGGACCGGAGGAAGTGTTCATTATTCACAATATCGGGGTGTTCAGTCGTAAGAATAGGGCTAAATTTTCAATTGTTTAGCCAATGGGAAAATCTGGGACCGAGAAATAATGTTCATTATCGGGGGAGGGGGGGTTCATCAAATAATGTGTTCACTTGAAGGGGTTTTACTGTATTACTCAGTTTTCCTTGCCTGGGTTGACTCCCTTGGCTACGGGAAACAAACCGGGAAACAATAAACCAGGTGTTACATATTTTGTGTGAGATTTTTTTCTGTTTTGCTAAAGGAGGACATTACGAAATGTGAATACGTATATTGTGGTTGGCGGGTATTTTGAAAATTCGCTAACCGGAAATATTAAACAACTAGAAGCTTCATTTCTGGTCCCAAACATTTGACTTATCAAATATGTCTATATATTACTTTTGCTGTCGTTTTTTTTTTTCTAACAAGAATTATTATTATTATGCTTTTTACTTTATGTCATTTGTTGTTTTTTTTAACTTTGAACCGCGATCACCAAGCAACTGTGCATTGATATCGCTAATATTCTTTTTCTCGCAATACATCTCAAAGGAACCCATCAAGTTACGTGGCAATGCGCAAAAGAGGAATTGAATATGACATCAATATTTCAACTCATACCATGACCCCAAATGACTTTGCAAGTTCATCAAATCCACACACAAATAGAACACAATGTTGTTTAAAATGGGAATTCTGAAGCAAATAAGAAACCAGACATTTTTTGGTAGGCTTTGCTGGAATAGACTACCGATAACTCGAATGTCACAGCATTCGATTTTTTTTTCATTTTTCCACCATTTGAGGTTGCAGACTATATAAAAAACTTACCATCTCGCTTTTGAAATAGAAAAAAAAAATAAAAATCCAAATAAATTTATAAAAATTTAAAATTTCGACAGGCTTTCAATACTGAACGACCGACATTTTAATAAATTGTCAGTTTTCCAATAATTTTATTTTCCTTTCGCCAAAAGATAAGAATTTAAATTATTCAACTTATTTTCACCCTTTGGTGTGAAAAAATAAAACAATATTGATTTATTTGACATTTGAACTATCAGTAGTCTATTTTGGATTAGCCTACAAAGCAAAATCTGGTTTCCTGTTCGCTTCAGAATTCATACTTTTCTTATCCTTACCCTGTTATATACACACAAATATATATTTATATATGCATATCACATTATATTATGTTGTCTTTTCCATCGACATCTGTACGATGTATCTGCAGTTATGTACCAATGACTGCCCTTGTTACAATCTAATTTGCATATCCTGCCGAAACTTTTAACTAGATCCACAACTCTCAAATCATCAAAACTGCAAAGCTTAAAATAGTAAAAAATGCCCAAAAATTTGGCCATCACGGTGCCGAAATTTGGCCCACCGCTAAAAAAAAATGACAAAATTAAGACTCAAGTGCACTGGAGGTACCAGTGTTAAAATTCTCAAAGAGAATACAAAAATTATACACAAAATTATTTTTGGCGAAAATTTTGCGGACTTCGGAATTTCGCCAATTTGGCAAAAAATCAAACCCTGACCTAAACTACCTTCATGCAAAATTGCGAGCAAACTGAACAAAATTTGTAGGAGTAGGCTTTATTCGCAAAGGACGTGATCGGTTTGCGGACTTGGCGAATTAAGAGAATAAAATAATGGTCATCTGTCCCCGAAGTAGGCCATATTTCCAGAAAACTTTACTGCGATCTGATGAATATTGAAAGAGGAGTAGTAAAAAGCAAAAGTTTACAGACGGACGGACGACAGAGGCCCGACATGACGGATATAGCACATGTGGCCAAAGGCCGTAGCTGAGAACAAATTTCATTTGCCAATTATTGCAAAATAAGGAATCTATGAGTCCGAATGGTTAGCAAATTTGCACCTGGTTTATTTAATGGAATCGAAATTTATCATTTTGCTGTCTCCCTCGTAAATGTTTTAGAATAAAATAACTGGACTGTAGGCACGTTAACATAGATTTTATTACCGGGCCCAGAGAACATGAAAGCATCTAACTGATAACAATACTCTTCACTTTAAATTACTTCGAGGCTGCTACCACCTCCCGTAAGACCACCTACCGGTATGCCATTTCACACTTCATGACTAAATTACCTTTACATACCAAAACTGAATACGAAGCGTGTTCACAGTTTTGTCTAAGAGATTTACGCAAAAACATGACTCCAGTTTTTCGGGGATAAACACAGAAGAAAAGCATAGAAACACAGAAACCAATAGAGAAATATATCAAAATCACACTGTAGCAGAAATATAATACAGTTTGTTTTGGAAACCCATTATAACAATGCCAAATTTCCCATATTCCACTGAAGTTTTGACACCCTATATATATTAGAGTTTCCTCTAATGAGCATCAGGGTTGGATTTTGGACCGTCCCAAAGGTATTTTGGACAGGACATGGTCTGAAACTGGTTCTTAACCGTCTAAAACCTGTCAAAAACCATAAAACATCTAATAAGCTTATCATTGCATTTATTTTTCTGTAGATCAAAACGTAGTACATTGAACACAAATATAATGAAAGTTTCTTGTGAATCCAAAGTTTGAGAAAATTCGCTCTGTAGAGGCAGACGATGGAGGCGTGGACAACAGTTGTATGGCTATGGCAATAAAGAAAAAGGGAAAAACAGTTCTGCACATAGAACCACCCTCGACCCAACATTTATTTGTACAGTGTCACTTGCTCATTGTTTACATTGGTGAAGACAAGGATTACTTCTTCATTACTTCGTCAAACACAGACGTCTCGAGTATTGGGGACAAAATAGCACTGGGCTTTAATACTGTCCAAAACCTGTCTTAAACTGTCCAAAAGCTATTTTAGACGGACAGTTAAGAAGCGGTATAGAACCATGGTTTAAACCACAATGTCCAATTCTTGAAAAATCCTGATGCGCATGCGCACTCGAAAATGTGAACTGGCTTACTGATCGAGTACAAGTACTCGTACCGGTACGAGTATGAAATTTGAGACCAACAATAGATATTCATTTTCGAATCTTATGGAGACAAAAATTTGAATAACCAGAACGACGGCCTTACCAGTAGGGGGTAGCACCCTTCAAAGACACTTATGGTAGAGATGATAAACATACTAGAATATGCTGGATTTGTTTTCAGCATTCCTAAAGTACTTGATATCTTAAAAGCGAAAAGGGAAAGTCCAACTCCCATGAAATATTCCTTTGGCACTACTGGTGGGTTACAGTCCGCTAGTGTCACGGCATCTCTCTGTGCCACTAATTCTTCCATTGACAGCGGCATTTTGACAGACTACGAGTAAAAAAGAGAAAAAAAAACACACTGCTCTCCTTCTACATGACCTTCACCCCATCCATAGGTGTAACTATTTGACAAGCAGCTCGAAATCTGTTCGCCGGAGGTCTGCGTTCAAACGGAGTAAGAAGGCAGACCCGAAGCGAAAGAAATTTGAAGCCGTTGTTCAGCTGACGATAAGTCAAATTAAAAGTTTTATTCTCTGTTCAATGGACAATATATAGTCTAAATATTGAAATAGGCCGTCAGATCAGTATATCGATAACATATGCTATATGAGAAAAAAATCTATTATAAATATAGTAAGTTAATGTTTAAAAGCATATATACATCCATGTCATATAAAGTAGATTTCAATTGTTCATTACAAGACTACAGTTACAAGCTTGTTTTAAAATGGCTGAAAATGTATTGCACCACGGACCATGATTCCTTTACCCTTGACTTTCCGTATAACTTCCGGTATTCTGACTCTCTCCATACATTTTGTTGTGCCAAATCAACAATTGTTTCACACAGTTTGACCATTAGGACGACTAAAGATAAGGACGGAAATGAGGGTTGAAAATAAAATTTTTTGCCACAATTTCACTAATATGGTACCCCTTGATTCGACCTCTTTAAATACTAAATTTCAACAATTTTCAATCGGAAGTTATAACCTTTATTTAAAAAAACTAGAAAGATACGGCGAATAAAACTTATTTGAAATCATAATCTATCTCTTCAACATTCTTTCATTTTTAAGTCTCTCGTGTTATAGGAACTTAACTTCACAACAAAATTCCGATAGACCTTTGTTTTAAATACACGTCCTGTTTATGGGCTACCAGGAAATAATTTAATTGTGGTCCGGCTCCATCTGTCATGCATCGTTGAGGTTCAACAGCGAATCTCTTCTGCAGTTCGGTCTGTTGTGTATAATACCATTGTACTCCTCAGATCCACTGGAGTTTCTGCTAAAAATTAATTAAAGAGAAGACCTTCTTTTTTAAATAAGTTCAACACCCGACCTCTATGGCAGTTCGGTCTGTTCTGTATAACACCTTTTTATTCTGCAGACCCACTGGGGATTCCATGTAAACAATACTCATAACATGCGAAACTACTTTTAAAAATATCCATATGCTCTGAACCGCAAGGATACTGACGACACTCTACTGAAGTCATTCTACTCGCCACCGGCTACTCTAGAGATACCTACACCCTAAAAAGGGTGCAAAACGCGTAAGGAGCCAGTTGTTAAACGTAACAATACAAAGCTGGCAAAAAGCAAAAACGGTGTCAACTCACGTAAAGATAGACTTAGCGGTATTGATGGCACTGATTTTTTTCAGTAGGCAAACTTTTTTATTGCCTTTATCAGGAAGAGAATCAATAACCACCACAGCTGTTTCACTTAGCATCATGATGTAGCCTACAAAACAGTGATTAGATACTTCGGTGCCTCTGCCAACACAGATACCCCAGGAAGTGGTTGAGAAGTTGCCATCAGAACACTACTGTCGCGGCTGGGTTGCAAGATACTATGGCTCAGCTATCAAGCTCAGTGCCACGGTATCTTAAGCTGGTTATAGGCATCCTTTAGTGCCCACATCGCGCAACAGGTACTACCTGGTGCCTGTCAGGTGAGCCAAGCATCAACCAGTTAGCACTGCATACAAGGTGGCCTAAGGAACTGTCGGTGTTGAATGCCTATGGTAATAGGAGGTAGCAAAATGGTGTCTCCATGAGAAAATTCTTACCGACCTCCGCAGAAGCTCTCCTCATAGAAGGCACCAAAGTAACTGCTTCCTCGAAAGAAAGTGTCTAATTACTTATTTCTACGATGGACGAAAGGAAGTAGGTTTTTGGAACCAATAACATAGACGTACTAATAACGCAAGAGCTACTCCCTTTCCCTTCGTACGGAGGGGAAGGGGATACCTAGAGCCGACGGGCTCATCTGGTGAATCCACCTTAGAATTATGTAAAGGCTAATCAACAATCTGAAAACGGTTTTCATTAACTGTGTTAGGTCCTTACGATAGTAAGAAACCGAAATCTACACTGGGTAGTGAGAGCACTAACCAGCAAAAAAGTCATGCAGAATTACTTAGTTGATTAGTTAGTTATATAGTTTGTTATCGAATAGTTAGATATTCTTTTCCATCCATATTCAAAATCATCAGTTCCAAAACTTAGTAGAAACTTTAAGTGGTGTACTGCAGGCAAAATATTATTTTGGTACCGAAAACATTGAGTCAAACAAATGCCAATGACATCTAACGCGAGCGCTGACTGGTTTATACCACGCTGGTCATTGAAAATTTTTTTCCTGGGGCGCGATGATCTATTAGATGATTGTTTTCAAATAGAAATGACAGTTGTTATTAAGGATCCAAGCTTTGATTTGTAACGTATCAAACCTTTTTCTGCTGACTCAATGGGGATTCCACTGAAACACTGCTCTTATTGAAAGACAAACACTACTTATTACATATACCCTCTTTATTTTTTCACATAATTATATATTTAATGCCATTCATGAGCTTTCGCACAATCAGAAGGCAGAATTCAAACCAGTTTAATACCCAGCATTTTGTAATATTCAACCCAAATGTAGAAACAACTTTAACTTATAATATACCACCTATTAGGAACCGAAATTACCACGTGTTTATATATTCAATCGAGAAATAAAACATTTACGATGTGCAGTTTAGTCATTGGAGAATAAAAAAAAATCATATCGACGAAGGCTTTTGGACAATTTGCGGCTGGCCGTTATATTTTTTGTAAAATCTTTCGACGCTATCCTCAAGTTTTGATTAACAAATGTAAACCAATACCAGGTTAAAAAAACTATTCGTTTCAGAAAAAATAACAATATTTGTGTCGAGGATCTGAAGAGGGACAAGACTGTTAGCAGCCTAGTCGCAAATCAAAATAGCGATCTTGACCAATGTGTCGAAAGTTATAATTTTATTTTGGGAGCCATCTATGATAGCCATGCACCTGTTGTGAAAAAGAATGATAACCGTTAGGCCAGATGTCGTTGGATTAATGAAAGATGTAGACGTGAACGCACGGTAAAGCTGCGCTTAGAACGAAAGAAAAATCGGTCAGGTCTCTAGTGGACAACGAAAATTACAAAAAAAGCCAATGTGAATATTACAATTTTCTGATTTCTGAAGCCAAGAAAAAAATTTCAGGGGAAATTATTAAATTTATAGAGGATAAAAAGAAACTTTTCCAAACTGAAAAACAAATTCTGAACTTCATAGAAAACCCTGTTTATTCAATATATCCAGGAAATATTGCAGAACAGTTGTCCGACTTTTTTGTTAAAATTCTACAAGGCTTGGGGTCACAAGAACGTCGTTCGATCAGTGACTTAGAAACTTTTCGGCATGAAATTCTTTCTTTTTGTCGACTTGATACCTTCGTCCAGGCAACGCAAGACGAAATTAAGAAAATTGTTTTAGGAACGTCAAGCGCCGCATGTGATTTGGATCCAATTCCAAAACAACTTATTAAAGAGTGTTTTGATGAAATTGTCCCATCGCTTACCGAAATTGTGAACCTGTCTCCAGCGAACTCGAACGTGCCTATTGCGCTCAAAAGAGCAACAGTGCGACCTCTCATCAAGAAAGCTACATTAGACCATGAGCAGTACAAAAAGTATAGACCAGTTTCTAACCTTAGTTTCTTATCTACATTATGCGAAGAAGTAGTCGCAATACGTCTACAAAGTCATTTGGATAATTACACTCTTATCGAACCTATGCAATCGGCGTATCGGAGATTTCACTCTACTGAGACGGATTTACTCAAAATTCAAAATGACACCCTCTCTAATTTAAATCGCGAAAAACTAACAGCCTTAGTTCTTCTTGATCTTTCGGCCGCTTTTGACACAGTTGATCATATAATCCTCCTCAGTAGACTCAAAACTCGATGCAGCATTGGTGGGGACGCACCTGCATGGTACAAACTTAGTTGATGGATAGAGTTCAGATTATCAAAGTGAACGATTTCAAGTCTGAACAACGTGTTTTACGTTTTGGCGTCCCTCAGAGATTCTTATTAGGACCCCTCTGTACTAATTCCCAAACAATTTCTTGCTGATAGCTTAATAAATAATAGCACCAAAACTATTGTCTTATACAAATAAGCCCTGTCAATATAAGTACTCCCGTTGTGAGTTACTATCATTGTTGATTTTAAAATCAAAGAGTAATTAACCAGCAAATTTGTGTTGCACTAAATCTGAAAAAAAATGACTGGTAGACGTCTAGCTCCTGTATGGAGATATTTCGACAGAGATACGACAAATAGTAGAAACGTAAAAGCTATTTGAATTTCAAGTGGTTGTTAATCGTTTGGAAAAGCACGTCGAATCGTGCAAAGATCTGGATAAGCAAACTGCCGTGAAGCTAAGAACGGCAATGATATTACACTATTAAATAGTGAAAAATCAGTTCTATATGTTTTTAAATGCTGTGTGACTTTTTTTGGTGATTTAAATAAAAAAGTCAGTTTAAATAAAAAAAGTAAAAATCATGTCTTTTTAAATAAGTCATGATTCCTACCAGCCCTGATTATTATTATTATTATTATTATTATTATTATTATTATTATTAACATTACATAATGTGTTGTACATAATACTAAAACACTATAAATAAAAAATTATGTTTGCAAAAAAAGAATTCGCCATATCTATCATTTTGGATATCATGAAAATTATGAAACCTCAAACAATAAAAATGGTCAAAGTAATTTTAACATGTTTCACAACCACCTCATCCTACTGCTTTGAAGCAATATAAAAATGAGTCAGACAGTGTTGTTGTATTCTTTATTCAAATTATATTAAATATGTATAAATTAAAACAAATATTGACCTCTTTAGTATGGAATATGTGAAAAGAAGATTCCGACGTCATAACTTGGACGACTTAGTTCATATTTGGTATTACACCATCAGAATCCCTGATACGTGTTAGGTGACGATTCTTCCAGTGCTAAAGTAGCCACGATGCGTGCATACAAATTTTACGTGGTGTTTCCCAGGCAGTGTCAGCGGAGTGAGAATCAAATTCTTCCGGTGCACACGGGGTTGTACACCCAGATAGCTGGCGAAACCTCAACGTCGTGGTCAGAGATCATAACTAATGACAAAGTGAGTGCTAAGTCGATCAATGAAGTGCTCACTTTTGATATTATCTTGCCGCTGAATTGTGTGAATGATGTTTTGATCCACTGTGTAGCACTCCGTTGCTGGGTGGACTCGCTGTTGTATTGAATTAGAGATTCAAAGTTTTGTACGACGACCAACTGTGGGATCGACAAGTAAACGCATTGACCTTCTTGTGCCTTGACCATATATATCCTAAACAACTGACGGCTTGTTGGCATGCTGTTAAGAAATTGGCTGAGACGTCGAGGTTTTGTGTCGTTGCAGTACCGTTTGTCTTTATTAATAAGTTTTTTTTTGGTTCAACGCAAATCCTGTTCAAACTGTATAGTCATTTTAAAAATTATCATTCAACGTGTTGTGGACAACAGTTCATGCATGCAGAATGTTGTGAATATATGGTGAAGGGATTATGTATCAAAACTTAAAGACACATGCACTTTACATCGCTTTCATCGACAAAAGAAACATTATATTTAATATTTCAACAATGTGAAAATGCACGTAAAGTGCAAAGCATATTGCTTGTATATATGGCCAATTATATATCTTATTCAAAACTCTTTTAATGCAAAAAATGTCCGCACCTATACAGCTCATATAGCTCTATGTTTATTTATGAAGAATTAACATTTATCCTAACACAAAAATCTCTTTCTGTTTTGGTGGTTCGTTTATCCGTTTATCAAAATCATTAAATATCACATTTTTCCGTTTTATTTTCGATTAAGATCAATCTGTGACAACGTTTTGTCACCAGAGTCACCCATTTAAAATAATCCGTTCAAACCATTTTGTTCGGTTTCACAAAATTTTGAAATTTAAGTATATCTTGATTAATTATTCATAGCAATTCAGCATTCAAATAATGTTTTCACATTTTTTTCATAGTCTTTTATACTCTACAAGCTGTCATTAAGCAATTGTTCAAAAGCTGTGGAAATGGATGCTCATCAATTTTGCAAGTTAAATTTTCCTACAGAAAAAAAACAATGGGAATCATGATGCGAATTAGGATAACTATTAATTTATTCCGACAGGATCCTCGTAAATTTCAGATCGCACTGTTTTTAGGGGATCCAAATGATATCCTGAATATGATACGTAATATCACAACCTACTGCGTTTTGTAATTTACTACATGTTTATCATGTTTATTAGTACGCATACAAAGGAAATTTGTATTTTGACTAATGAATATAAAACCACACTCGTGTATATACTCATCCGAAAATTTTCCCTTAGCCCTGCGAAATGTCTGCACTCACATATCAGGTCCGTGCTACCAATGCTACAGGTTGCGGGAGGTTTTCTGAACAGTCCTTCCAGTCGTGTGGTTTTATCGTTGTACACCATCTCATTAGGTAATACACTCAAGCTATATTACAAATTACTTGTTTTGCATTTAACATGTACAGAATTGAAAAAGTGACCACAAGTCCCGTTCTCTCCTTTCATTTTAAGTGCTTCAACATCCTAACTTTCTATGTACCGATCTTTCCTGTGTTCCTTTAACTATAAAAGGCTATGTGTCTACACAAAGGGAAGGAAGGGGAGGGGTAAAGAGGTATAATTTAGCAAGGTTTGATTGTTTTAACCAATTTTTCGCTGGTATTTATATTTATGGCAGAATTCTAACTTCCTACAAGTATACTGAATGCTTGTTCTTTAAAAAATATCCTTTGACGACAGAGTACTTCTGAATGACAACTCAATTCGCCACCTTATACTACCAGGAAATACCTCTGTTCCAACCAAAACAAAAATTAGCGTGAAAGAAATCGATGAAAATAAGGGGGAAAAACAAATACCCATCATCCAGCATTGGCCACAGAAAAGGCTTGTTGGGTCTTTCTGAAGTGGTTGTTTCTTTCGTATTTCCTTAGAATTCTTGGAGCTGTGTTTGTGTAAAAGAAAGTGCCAGCCTTTGATAAAAGGCAGCGTAGTTGTGAGGGGGGGGGGGATAGTGGTTAACTGTGTCTTAAGGTTCAGTCTGTCGGCGTTGGAAGAAGCCATCGCATCATGGGAATATGTGCTCGAAAAAACCATCGCGCCAAAGAGACAGGATTGAAAGGGGTAACTTCTACCTGTGCGTTTTTCAAAGCTTATAATCAAAGGGTTAATATCTGCAGTAGTGAAACTATTTCATACAGAACGATAAAATCTTACGCAAAATAATCACTCTTAAACTCTACTCCTAAATTTTTAAAGAAAAATACCGATCGTGACCAGGACGCGAACCCACAATCTTAGTGTTGCAGATATTCCATGTTAATCCCTAAGCCAGAAAGGTCCCTTGAAATTGGTTACTTTTATATAAATTTAAAAAAATTAGAAGTTTTGTTAATCGAAAATTTACTTTGATCAAACTGTTCATTTTACGTAAATTGTACGTTTCAGCCACATTTCAACAGACGGGCTGGTTTAGCAGACCAGGAATATATTGCTTTGCCGGCCTGTTGCTATGTTGACAGCAAACAACTGAAATTTCGTCCACCATAGCACAAACATACAATGATGCCTTTAACAGGCAGAGTAGAAATAAACTACTTTTCCTTCTCAGATATTTCCCGGTACTATGACGCTGTCTGTGCGTTACACGGCAACATTCGCTACACAAAGCAATAACGGTTTCATCACGAATTCTTCGACAGCGCCACGTTGGCATATATCTGCAACGTTTTGGTGAATGTTTCTGGTGAAGTTCATAAGCGATTAGAATCGCGAAATTAGACATCTCTTTATACGGGACTGCATTGTCACTAGGGTGCGTGTTATAATATGGCACCTCGAATGAATGGTATTGGGTGTGTATCGAATCGTTTTCCCATTTTTCCGAGGACAGTGGTAACGCGAACCTTGTTTGTCATGACATGACTACAGACTGCTACTTTGTAGTGTTCCGGAAACAGAAACTCGAATCAAACATGTACCTAGAGATCTGTGAAACGACACGACAATCTTCCGGGGAAATGTCCTCTTACTGCGACCTGACAATCCTTTACCTAGTACTCGCAGTAAATTTGACTGTACATAAACTTGTTTCGTCACGCCAAGGTCCTCTGGTCACGCGAACCTGCCTGTCGTGACGAAGAGGGCAGTGTCCTGCAATGTCTGGAGTTCAGGCTCCTCATAGTCTGCTCGCTAAAACCGTGGCTACACGAGCGCCTACCAAGAGTGGGGTGAAACGTGTCTTAGGTAGGACTATAAAGTAACTTTTCCCTCTGTTACTGCGGCCGTTTGAGTGAAAAATATATCTGACACTGTCATCGTACGTCATGTCAGCTGTTGTCAATACAACAAATCACATGACGTCGTACAGACATGGGAAAAACCCCCGAGGGGCATTTCTTGGGGAATCCCCACAAAAAACGTCCAAACCGCGACCCTCGGACAATTCTATCCAGCTCTTTTGGTAGTAAGTATTAAGGGATATTTTTTTTCATACCTTTAATGAAATGAGTTAATAGTAACTTCTTTGGTGAAGGACACACAACAGTTTGCTTCCACTTGGCCATAGCTCTTGGTTCAAGGTATTTAAAATTGCTATGATGGGAGGAACTAAAATTTCAGCAACGTCTCTTAGTATCCAGGGCGGTATGTTATGAGGACCCGGGACTTTGCCTTGTTTGGCACTGATAGTGCAGCAGGTCGTTCGTTGTGCATATCCACTGAGTTTTTGTCGCATTATTTCTTGTACTGCCACTTACGGTTTGCTTCAGCTTGTCTGGAATTGTTAAGTTATTATTTGGAAACTGGTTGAAGCAACCTATGATACAACAGATGCTTACTCTGAATTTGACCATGTGATCATTCGATCATTGTTTTGTTGTTGGCTCTTGCTGAGTGGTACGATCTAACGATAGCTATATTATTTATGTGACGTTTTAAGGAATTAAAACGCATTTTTACGTGTTTTTGGAGTTTAACCTAAGCAATGCTGCCAATTTGATAAAACGAAGTGCATAAGTACTTCGGCGCGCAAATAAAAACAATGAAACAACTACCACGTGTTTCTTTTGTTTATTTCTCCTTCTAACGAGATTAGGTTAAACTGCCACAAAGGAGGTGACGTCACATTAATTTTTGTGCTTGTAGAAGCCACCTTTCCCCGGTCAAAAGACTATCGTGGGTCTGGCGGTGAGGGTTGAAATGTGCTTGGCAACATTGCTTAAGTTAAACTCCAAAAACACATAAAAATGCGTTTTAATTCCTTAAAACGTCACTTTTAATGTATTTTGGAGCTATTTTAACCCAGCAATGCTGCCAGTTTGATAGACGTGAAACCGGAGGTGGGTGTCTTTTGTTTTGACATGAAATATTTGTTGTTTTCCATGTCACGCGAATTCTATGTTCCGCGAATTTTCTGTCACGCGAAGCGTGCATCACCTCCTTTTGGCGTGAACGACAACATTTCTGGAGTATTTGAATTCGTAATTACTTAGCGAATCATCCTTGCTCTCCCCTCGCTGTTTCTACCCTGCCGGTATCACATGGTGCGGTGAGGAGCTCTGTTTTCCTAACTCGTTACATGCTCCCCCCTTTTTTCTGTCCTTTCTCTTGCCTTTTATTTGACTTTTAGCTGTACTGTCTATTTTGGCAAGGAGAGAAGAAAATATAATTACCGTAAGATTCAGTTAATTTGCGTTCTTATTCTAAACGTAAACAAGTCTGAATAATAAAGTCACTACACAGTAGTGAAATCCGAGTGGCTGGATGACGTACGGTCGCGCCGCGAACAGTCAAACATGTCAAGCAACACTTATGGGCATGCAAACAGTCTGCAATGTTCGAGTACATTATAAACTAAACTGTCTGTTGATACATAACGTCCCCTGTCATGAGTTTTCTGGAGTAATATAGTGTTGTTATTTTAGGTTGTCATGACCAGACAGTTCGTCTGTACAGAATCACTGCGCTGCCGGTGGCTTGGGAGCTTGCTTCGCGCGACTCTTCCCGTTGTGCCGGTTTTTTCCCCCGCTCTTGTTTGGCTTTCTGCGAGAATCAAATAGAGAGGGGTTAAGTACATATTAGTTGTCAGGCAGAGAAACCTTTCCCCCCGACATGAAAGGCCCCAGTTTGTGTAAGCCTGTGGAGGAATCGGTGGAAAAGTCCTGTAAATAGTGGGAAATGAATGTATTTGGTGACGTCCATGAGCCCGCCCGGAGCAGTTCTTCTAGTGACGCCCCTTTACAGAACGCCAGTGAATTTGCCACATGTCTGACCTGATGGGCTTTTATATTGAGAGTGTGCAGTGTGTTCGGATCAGAGCCTGACTTCTGATATGCCATTACGATCGTATTCTTCAGGTAATTTGAGATCGTCTGTTTCCCTACATCATTTGACCGACCTGCTACGTAAGAGATTATTAGTCGTTTTTGCTCGGGGTGTCTGTACTTGCCCGACGCTTCTAGGTAGTATCGCAGCGTGCGCACTGGGCAGAGTGCCTTTTCAGCTGTATCGTCTGGCGAACACACATCATCCAATGCCTCCAGCGTGATCTTCTTTAATTCCCCTGCACCGTTGGTAATCAGATGTGTCTTACTGAGAAATCCAGCTCGCGAGACGAGTGTGATTCGTCTCCAGTTATCCTGGTAGCGCAGCACCTTGTTCTCCAGGGCGTGTATCTCACGTCTTCGCTTGCCCGTTGCCAAGGCTAGAAGAAATGTACATTTCAACGTGATTTCTTTAGCTGAGAGATCTTCCATTCGTAAGAAAGGTCCTTTTTGCAAGAAATCCAGTACAAGCCGAATATCCCACTGAACGACCGTGAGTGTGGCGACCGGTCTCTCTAACTTGAAGTTTCGTAGTAGCTGGCCGAGGTGCTTGTCGGTGCCGGCGTCAAAACTGAGTATTTATTTAGTATGAACGAAATTGCCGAGCGGTAGCCCTCAATTGTACGTACAGAAAGTCCCCGTTCCTCGAACAAAACACTAAGAAGTCGGCTATCACTGGCGACGTTGCTGCGATTGGATCGAGCTTGCGTTGCGAGCAGAAATATTCAAACAACTTCCACTGGGAGAGATATACAGTGGTCGTGGCGTTTGCATGTATCTTATCCAGCCGTTTTTGTACCTTCACTGAAAACCCCAGCGACTCCGCTACTGAGTGCCTATGCACCACAGGTGGAGTTGAAAAAGGTGTGGGTTGGAGTGATGGTATTCCCAATGGGACTGTCTTAACATTCCTGGATGTACTGGCAGCGAGAGTTGTTTGTCTCGCGGGCACTGTAGCAACTGGGGGACCCAGTGTTTCTCATGTAACAGAGGTGCCACTAATAGGAGACGCCGGGGAGACTGGCGTCGTATCTTCTGGAGTGTGGGCAGGAGGAGAGACGTTGGGGGAATGCATACAGAATCTCTTTCGGCCACTCCCGTGCAGGGCATCTACTGCTGCCGCTTGTTCGGCAGGGAGATACGTAGAGTGGAAGTTGGGCTGTGAGGCTGTTCGCAGATAGATCCAACTGCGGGGGCCCCACGGTGACTGTGTCTGTCCTTTGTCATGACAAAATACCCGTTGGTCGTGCGAAGATAAGCCAACTGTTCTACAGAATTCCGGAATGAAATTTTTAAATCGTATATTGTGCTAAATTCGATAAAGGAAAAATCATCCCGGAGTATCACACCTTGCTGCGGTCTGAAATCCAGCATCTGATGCTTGCAGTAAGTTTCAGGGTACAGCGAAACTTATTTCGTCACGACAGAGTCTGCTGCTCGCGCGAAACTGGCTCGTCGTGACGTAAGGAGAAATGCTCTGCAAGAAATAAAGAGGTTGCTGTGACATTTATTTCGTCATGACTTTGGGATGAAATTTTTGAATCGCATATTGTGCCAAATCCCATAAAACAAAAATCATCCCCACGTATTACCTTATACTGCAGTCTGAAATCCAGTATCTGCTTCCTGCAGTAAGTTTCAGGGTGCAGCGAAACATATTTCGTCACGATAATACCCGTTGGTCGTGCGAAACTTGCTTGTCATGACACACAAGCGAACTGTTTTGCAGAATCCCGGAATGACATTGCGAATCGTAGAATATGCTACGAGTTCGATAAAAAACCATCCCGGGGTATTCCCACTCACTGCATTCTGAAAGTCCAGCATATGATATCTGCAGTAAGTTTCAGGGTGCAGTGAAACTATTTCGTCACGACAGAGCCTGTTGGTCGCGCGAAACTGGCTTGTCGTGACGAAAGAAGAAATGCTCTGCAGAACTTAAGACATTGTAGTGACATTTATTTCGTCATGACAAACTATCCGTTGGTCGTACGAAACTTGCTTGTCATGACAAAGATAAGCCAACTGTTCTGCAGAATTTGGGGTGAAATTTTTGAATCTCCTATTGTGCTAAATCCGATAAAACAAAAATCATCCCCACGTATTACCTTATACTGCAGTCTGAAATCCAGTATCTGCTTCCTGCAGTAAGTTTCAGGGTGCGGCGAAACATATTTCGTCACGACAGAGCCCGTTGGTCGCGCGAAACTGGCTCGTCGTGACGAAAGAGGAAATGCTCTGCAGAAATCTCGAGATTTGAGTGCTATTTATTTCGTCATGACAAAATACCGGTTGGCCGTGCGAAACTTGCTTGTCATGACAAACACAAGCCATCTGTTCTGCAGAATCCCGGATTCACATTTTTGATCGTATACTGTGCTAAAAGTTCGAAATAAAAACGTCATCCCAGACTATTCGCCTTCACTGCGGTCTGAAAGTGCAGCATGTTATACCTGCAGTACGTTTCAAGGTACAGTGAAACTTATTTCGTCACGACAAAGCCCGTTGGTCGCGCGAAACTAGCTTGTCCTGACGAAAGGAGAAGTGCTCTGCAGAACTCGAGAGGTTGTAGTGGCACTTATTTCGTCACGACAACACACCCGATGGTCGTGCGAAACTTATTTATGATGACAAAGATAAGCCAACTGTTCTGCAGAATTCCGGGATGAAATTTTTGAATCGTATATGGTGCTAAATTCGATAAAGCAAAAATCATCCCCAAGTATTACCCCTTACTGCAGTCTGAAATCCAGCATCTGCTACCTGCAGTAAGTTTCAGGGTGTAGCGATACCTATTTTGTCACGACAGGGCCTTTTGGTCGCGCGAAACTGGCTCGTCGTGACGAAAGAAGAAATTCTCTGCAGAACTCAAGAGGTTAGTGACATTTATTTCGTCATGACAAAATACCCGTTGGTCGTGCGAAACTTGCTTGTCATGACAAACACAGGCCAACTCTTTTGCAGAATCCCGGAATGACATTTTGAATCGTAGGTTGTGCTACGAGTTCGATAAAAAATATCCCGGGGTATTCCCCCTCACTGCGTTCGGAAAGTCCAGCATGTGGTACCTGCAGTATGTTTCAGGGTGCAGTGAAACTATTTCGTCACGACAGAGCCTGTTGGTCGCGCGAAACTGGATTGTCGTGACGCAAGAAGAAATGCTCTACAGAACTCAAGAGGTTGTAATGACACTTATTTCGTCATAACAAAATACCCACTGGTTGTGCGATGTTTGTTTTTCATGACAAAGATAAGCCAACTGTTCTGCAGAATTTCAGGACATTTTTGAATTGCATATTGTGCTAAGAGCTCGATGAAACAAAAATCATCCAGGGGAATTACCCCCTTACTGCGGTCTGACAATCCAGCATCTGATTCCTGCAGTAGATGTGAGGGCGCAGTGAAACTTATTTCGTCACGAAAAAGCCCATTGGTTGCGCGAAGCTGGCTTGTCGTGACGAAAGAAGAAATGCTCTTCAAACTCAAGAGGTTGCAGTGGCACTTATTTCGTCATGACAAATCACCCGTTGGTCGTGCGAAACTTGCTTGTCATGACAAAGATAAGCTTCAGTCGTAACAACGTTTCGTCATGACGAACCCCTTGGCAGCGCGAAACTTGTTTGTCATGACGAAGACTGATGTGCTACTCTGCAGGGTTCCGAAGTGTGTGTGTGTATATATATATATATATATTTTCGCAGGGCTGATAAGCAAAAAACTTTTCCAGCGACACACCTCCTTATTGCTACATGGAGCTTACGCACTACTACCCGTGTAAGCTTTAACCTGTAGCTACAATGACTTTGTCATGACAAGACCCCGTTGTTCCGCGAACCTTCTGCGATGACAAGCCTGGTTATTTGTGGCGTTCCGGTAAAGATGTTCAATTTAACCCCGTATCTACCGATCTGTAAAAAAAATTTACCGGAAGCATTTCATCTTACTGCAGCCTGACTCTCCAGTACCTAGTACACGCAGTAAATTTGACTGTACATGCACTCATTTCGTCACGACAGAACCTTATTGTCGCGCAGACCCCCTGTCGTGACATAAGGATCAAGGTCCTACGAGACTTGGAGTGGAACTCCTCTAATTCTATGACTATACGAGGGCGTTCCAGGGGTGGGGTGAAATATGTGTTAGATAGGACTGTAAGGCAACTTAATCCTCTGTTAGTCCGACACCAACCCCATTGCTGTCGCCGTGCGAGCGCAAAATAACTCTGCTGTCGTACGGCGTGTCAGCTGTTGTCAATACAACGTCACGTGACGTCGTACAGACATGGGGAAACCCCGCGGCGCATTCCTTGAAATCCCAAGGAAAATCGCCCAGAAAGTGTCCTGCGGGGCTCGAAAGCCCATGGACAGTGGAGGGGGGTATGCAACCTTGTTCTGCCAGGCAGTAAGCGCCTCATCCGCGCAAACTTTGCCTGTAAGGCTTGGGAAACCCCTTTTTCCCCGCCGCGGTTGATGGCTCCATGACAGTTATCGTGACCTAGATACTGTCAGGCGACAAAAACCGCCCCCAAACTGCGAATAACTGCAGTTTAGGTGTGGATCCTGTGGTGGGAAGCAGGATCAGAGTGTGTAGAACGCACTGTCGACACAGGCTGTCCCAGCTGAAGGGAGGGGAGTGAGAAAAGACATCGTACGCAGGCCCGCCAACACGGCGTGCGAGCTGTCAGACAGCTGCGAACAAAAAACCTTTTCCAGACTCTCCCAGACCCCGGATCACAAGGCTCTACGCTGCCTAGCAACGTAAGCCGAACCTAGCATAGATCCATTGGCAGAATGTAGCTCCGAGCGAGACGATAGCCCCGAATAAGCAAACACTGGATCTGGTAGGCTCCGAAGGACAAAGTGCCGAATTGTGCAACAACTACAGCAAGAAACCTAGGTTTCTGACCACCAAACGGAGCAGAAACTTACATTTGTGAAGTGTGTTGAACAATCCAGTAACAATATCCGAAATTCTCGCGTGAAAACGAAAAAAGATATCCTAATTAGAAAGTGCTTCTGAATTTTTGCGCGCAAAAATAAATGTGACGTCACCTCCTTTGTGGCAGTTCAACCTAATCTCGTTAGAAGGAGAAACTAGAGCGGCCAGTGCACACAAAACATAGGAGTACAGGCTTATGTTATACACTTTCAGTCGATACCTACTTAGTTTTTTGTTTTTGTAAACAAAAACAAATGTCTCCCCGACCAAACCCATGATCCCCCCCCCCCAAAAAAAAAATCCCGTTTTTTTAATTACTGGAATAAAATATTCATTTCTGCAAACATAACCTTAATTCATTGTAAAAGAACTCAAAATAAACCAAACAGATGGTGGTCACTAAAACATATAAATGGACGTCTTTTTTCATCCGAGTCTGGAAGGTGGTCGCTAAAACGGGTTTTACTGCAGGCCCTTCTTATCCAGATCTGAAGTTGGTCACTATAGCAGTTTTGCTGTTCGCTACATGCTACTTGGTCAAGACAGGCAGGTTTTATCGTACGTCTTTTTACCCGAATCTGGAAGGGGTCACGACAAACGGGTCTTACTTTTTATCCAGGTCTTGAAGGCGGTCGGGTTTTTTTTTTTTGCTAACCATCATCCTCCACACGCCCCCCCCCCCCCCAGCTATTTAATGTAGGTCAAACTATAAACACAACACTAACCCTTTTACCCAAGGCAACGGTAACGGTCTGTATCCTAAGTGCAGTTATAGCCATGATATACTACCTTGTCTTCGCACATTCCCATAGGCCAAATAGCACTAGAAAGGCATTCTTCATAACTGCGCATCAGATGACGCACCTCGGTGGGAGAGGGGGGGGTGCATTTCGGTGCCAAAATGGTGAGCTGCTTCTCATAACACAAGATGTCAGATGACCCACTTTAATTGCGAAAAATGCTTCCGCAAACAATGCCAATCGATACAAAATAGCTCCTATATATAGAACACCTTGGCAACCGAATCAAGTATGCGCGAAACAAAAATCAATAGCTAGACCTGCTAAGACCTATAGCATTCCATGACCTCGAAGATAACGACTCCATCATGCACCGCAACTGACACTGACCCCTGACTGAGTGGCATGTTACATAACAGCCGTAGATGAGAAACGCACAAAAAGCTTAATTTCAGGCACTAACAAATAGCAATGGACCGACAGTAATGCTGTCACTGTTTTGAAGCTTTCTAAAGAATGCAGGAACACTCGAGAATCTTATGAAATCCCCAGCGTAGAAAACACCTATGCTTAGATAACAAAGGAGCCACAAAAAAAAGGGGAGGCGGGGGGGGGGGGCAGTGTTGACGTTATGCACCTTTCTTGATTTTCTACACGAGTTTAATAATGTTTAACCAAAACCGTGCGACTTATCCGACCAACCAAGCAACAATCCCACCAAGTTTCAACTTTCTCCGATGTTCAGCAGCTGAGAAATTTGGCACACAAGATTTTTACGTGATGACGTCATACACCCGCCCTAATCAGGTGACATGCGTGACAAGTTGATAGAACCGTCCGACTGACCCAAGGCATGTTCATACAAAATTTGAAGTCGATAGGACTTTCCGTTATCGAGATATTTTGTTCCAAATATAAACATATTTTACGTGATGACGTCATACGCCGCATTCGTTCGTTCTACTCGCGAAAAAATTCTGTAGATTCTTTCGGACCTACCAAGCAGCAATCCCACCAAGTTTCAACTTTCTCCGATGTTCAGCAGCTGAGAAATTTCGCACACAAGATTTTTACGCAATGACGTCATACGCCCGCCCTAATCATGTGACACACGTGAAAAGTTGATAGAACCGTCCGACTGACCCAAGGAATGTTCATATAAAATTTGAAGTCGATAGGACTTTCCGTTGTCGAGATATTTTGCACACAAGATCTTGTTCCAAATATAAACATATTTTACGTGATGACGTCATACGCCGCATTGGTTCGTTCTATTCGCGAAAAAATTCTGTAGATTCTTTCGGACCCACCAAGCAACAATCCCACCACGTTTCAATTTTCTCCGATGTTCAGCAGCTGAGAAATTTCGCACACAAGATTTTTACGCAATGACGTCATAAGCCCGCCCTAATCATGTGACACACGTGAAAAGTTGATAGAACCGTCCGACTGACCCAAGGAATGTTCATATAAAATTTGAAGTCGATAGGACTTTCCGTTGTCGAGATATTTTGCACACAAGATCTTGTTCAAAATACATGCATATTTTACGTGATGACGTCATACGCCGCATTCGTTCGTTCTACTCGCGAAAAAATTCTGTAGAGTATTTCGGACCTACCAAGCAACAATTCCACCAAGTTTCAAGTTTCTCCGATGTTCAGCGGCAGAGAAATTCCGCACACAAGATTTTTACGTAATGACGTCATACGCCTGCCCTAATCACGTGACGTACGTCAAAAGTTGATAGAACCGTCCCACCTAACCAAGGAATAAATCGATCAAGTTTGAAGTCGATCGGACGTTTCGTTCTCGAGATATCTTGCACACAACACTTTGTTCACAACAGACTGACACACACACACACACACACACACACACAGACACACACACACACGTACACACATACACACACACAGAACGTACAAACACTATATGTCTCCCCTTGGTCGGGGAGACATAATAAACAAAAGAAACACGTGGTAGTTGTTTCATTGTTTTTATTTGCGCGCCGAAGTACTTATGCACTTCGTTTTATCAAATTGGCAGCATTGCTGGGTTAAAGTAGCTCCAAAATACATTAAAAATCTCTTTGCAACTATAGAGGTCTTTGAGCTCATATATAATGTGTTGCAGTGAATCTGTCAAATCATGCCATTATGGTTTCACTCAGTGACATTGTGAAGTCATTAAAATACAGTGACTTCATACAGTCACTGATTTTAAGAAACAAATTCAGATGACAGATACACTGAAATGAGTTTGAACAGAACAGAATTAGATTTCCTTCATTTTTTCTTTACTGTGCAAGGGCTCATTATTTAGTTTTCGTTGTTGATTTAATGGTGAATTGCAGCTTTTGTTTTATGTAACAGATTTTCGCTGCAATGGGGTTGCTCCGGGTTGTGTGGTATTAATGTTTAAAGGGCAACTGAACAATAAATTTCAGTGAATCTGTCAAGTGTGACGTTTTAAGGAATTAAAACGCATTTTTATGTATTATTGGAGTTTAACCTAAGCAATGTTGCCAATGCTGATATGCGAAATACACATGTACTTCGGCGCGCAAACCGAATAAAAACAATGAAATAACTTCCACGTGTACCTGTTTATTTTTTAATTTTTGAGTCTGCTCCAGTCACTTTCCTTGGTCCAAAGGCGAGAGAGGGAGGCTGGGAGGGTTAACTTATGTCATTGGCAGCATTGCTTAGGTTAAACTCCAGTAAAACATAAAATGCATTTTAATTTCTTAAAACGTCACTTATAATGTATTTTGGAGCTAATTTAACCCAGCAATGCTGCTAATGTTGATAGATGTAGAATCGGGGGTGGGTGTCTGATTAGACGAGTTTCGTCTTGTCGCGCGAATTCATGTTCCGCGAGACTTCGTCACGCCAAGCTTGTCACCTCCTGTAGGTGTGAACAGTAAACTGATCTGGTGTAACATATTCGTAAATCCCCAACGAATCTGTGTCACTCCTTCACCCGTAGTTCTCAACTAGTAGGCATTACGTATGCCAGTGGGAAGCGATGTCATGCGAATCACCACATGCCCCCCTTTTCTTACCTGATTTCTTAACCTCAACGTCTAGTTAATCAGTGAAAAGTTCTTTGAAGTGTAACTTAATCAGTCTGTGGATTCTGTACTATTGTTTACAGATCTAAGTAACACGAAGTGACGTAACGGTGGCGCCAATTATGGCGTGAAGACGAGAATTCGCGGTGCGAAACAGTCGATCAAATGACGAGTATAAAACTCTCAACTAAACACTCGTGAATACAGTTGCTTGTAGTGTCTTAGTGCATTATGAAACTCTCTTGAATGTATAACTCGATTATTTTATGGTTTCACACTACTTGCAAACAGAACTGAGTAACGCAACACAAAGACGCAGTGGAGCTAAAGTGGCTGGACGATTAACGGTTGCGCAGCGAACAGTCAATACGTCTGCTGAACACAGAACACTTCAACCAAACACTCACAACGTCCTACGGCGCTGGAAGAGCAAGTACTAGTGAGGATGTCACGCCAGTTATGTTCGTCTGTACGAAATTACTGCGCTTCCATCGGTTTGGGAGCTTGTTTCGCGAAGTCTTTTCCGGTGTAACGGTTCTTACGTTCGTTTCTGTCTGGCCCTGAGCTCTTCTAACCGAAACGCCTTTACAAAAGCCAGCGAGTTAGCGAGTTAGTCACATTGAGATCTTGCAGAGTGGCTGGGTCTGAGCCAGACTTCTCATAAGCCATGACGATGGTGTTTTTAATGTAATTTGAGATGGTCTGTTTTCCCACGTCTTTAGATCGCCCTGCCACGTATGACATAACGCGGCGTTTTTGTTCAGGGTGTCTGCATTTATTTGACGCCTCTAGGTAGTAGCGTAGAGCGCGCACCGGACAGAGCTTTCCCTGCTGTGCCGTCGGGCGAGCATATGTCATCCAGCGTTTCGAGCGTGATTTATTTCAAAGCCCCTTCGCTGTTGTGATCAGATTTGTTATGTACCGAAATCCCTCTCGCATGACGAGTGTGATTCGTCTCCAGTTATCCTGGTAGCGTAACACCTTATTTTCCAGGGCGTGAATTTCGCCTCGCCGCTTACCCGTGGCTAGTGCGAGTAGAAACGTACATTTCAATGATTTCTTTGGCTGAGAGTTCAGTCATGTATAGGAAAGGTCCTTTTTGCAGAAAATCCAGCACGAGACGAATGTCCTACTGAACAGTACGGGTCGCGATTGGTCTCTCCAATTTGAAGTTCCGAAGCAGCTGGGTTATGTGCTTGTCAGTCCCAGCGTCAAACCCTGAGAACTTGTTTAGGATAAACGAAATCGCGGAGCGATAGTCTTCGACCGTGCGTACACGAGAGAATCAGCAACCACTGGTGAAGTTGCGGCGATAGGGTCAACTTCGCGCTGTGAACAGAAAAACTCGAACAAATACCATTGAGATAAGTACTTTGGTGGTGTACTTTGTCTAGACGGGATTGTACCTTTTCTGAAAACCCGAACGACTCGGTTACAGAATGCCGATGCACCACAGGTGGAGTTAAACAGATGTGGGTCGGGGTGCTTGTATTCCCAGTGGGGCTGTCGTAACATCCCTGGACTGGCAGCGCGAGTTTCTTGATACATTGGCACTGCAACAGGAACCAGTGTTTTTCAGGTAGAAATGGTGCCACCAGCAGGAGCCGCCGGGATACGGACAATAGGACAGATATCAGAAGAAAAGCGCACAAGATTTCGTCCGACCAATCCCACTGTAGTGCATGCACTGCTGTCGCCTGCTCGTCTGGACAAGGCAACTGTCGTTGTGTTGTCGATGAGACATAGTACCGTCCGTTTGTGTAGCTGTCGATACAGCAGTGAGCAGGCGTGCTTGATAGCCCACATCTCTGACGTTTATGTGCGCTTCCATGCCTGGGACCGTTGCCGCTTGCGCTGAGGTGACAGTCGCTTATTTTGCTTACCCCCTGCTGTTGACTTTCCCCTCTGTTGGCGTATGGCCTGTTGCATGAACGTGTCTTTGAGAGAGTCTTTGAATTCATTCGTCAGGCGATCCAAGGCGTCGGTTGGAACCAGCTCCCGTTTGCCTCGCAGCGCCTCGGGGTCTTTCACTGGCAACAGGGAGTGGTGGAGTAATGCATCTCGTCGTAATCCGACCATTCCCATTACTGTTTCGCTCTGCAGCTGAGCAATGTTGCAGGAGGCGCGTGCGATGGAGTGAATAGATTTTGGACAATCGTGCGATTGTCGGCAGGAATAGCTTGCATGATGATGTCTCGCAGCGCCAACAGGGCAAAGTCTTGGAAAGATAACATGTTCAGCGAGCGAGGGGTCCATTCCTCGAATTCCCGGGTGTCTGCGTCGACTAAAGGCACATCTGTGCCTTGTGGCCTAGCTGACTCTATGGCAGGCGTTGTTTCAGTGGCTGCAGCGCTGTCACAGGTAGTAGCTGGTCGTTGGTAACGTGAGGCCCTGTCTTTACGCCAAGCAAACGACATGAACAAATCCTATAATAGGTATGGTTGCGTTGCGAAATTTTCTCCGCGTGATCTTCCGTCTTCGAGTTGAAAATTTGCTTGACGCAATCCGCCGCAAGTTGGGAAAGCCGTGCGGGGCGGGGCTCGACCTGCCTCTGTGATGCGAACTGGAGGTGGCGTCGCGCGACAGTAGACTGTAGTCGTTCCAGCTGAGCTCCGCTTTTGTCATGAGCTCTTCAGAAATCGAAAGGTTGCAGTGACATTTATTTCGTCACGAAAAATACCCGTTGGTCGTGCGAAACTTGCTTGTCATGACAAACAAAGCCAACTGTTATTCAGAATCCCGGAATGACACTTTGAATCGTATATTGCGCTAGGTGTTCGATAAAAAATCATCCCCTCACTGCGGTCTGAACGTCCAGTATCTGGTACCTGCAGTACGTTTCAAGGTGCAGTGAAACTTATTTCGTCACGACGCCCGTTGGTCGCAGGAAACTGGCTAGCCGTGACGAAAGAAGAAATGCTCTGAAGAAATCGAGAGGCTGTAGTGACACCTATTTCGTTATGACAAAAAAACCGTTGGTCGTGCGAAACTTGCTTGACAAAGATAAGCCAACATTTCTGCAGAATTCTGGGTTGAAATTTTTTAATCGCATATTGTGCTAAGAGCTCGATAAAAAATCATCCCGGGGTATTCTCCCTTACTGCAGTCCGAAATCCAGCATCTGATACCTGCAGTAAGTTTCAGGGTGCAGCGAGAATTATTTCATCACGACAGAGCATGTTGGTCGCGCGAAAACTGGCTCGACGAGACGAAAGAGGAAATGCTCTGCAGAAATCGAAAGGTTGCAGCGAGCTTCATTTTGTCACTACAAAATACCCGCTGGTCGTGCGAAACTTTCTTGTCATGACAAACACAAGCCAAGTGTTCTACAGAATCCCGGATTCACATTTTATATTGTATATTGTGCTACGAGTTCGATAAAAAATCATCCCAGGGTATTCCCCCTCACTGCGGTCTGAAAGTCCAGCATGTGATACCTGCAGTATGTTTCAAGGTGCAGTGAAACTTATTTCGTTACGGCAGAGGCCGTTGGGCGCGCGAAACTGGCTTGTCGTGACGAAAGAAGAATGCTCTGAAGAACAAGAGAGATTGTAGTGACACTTATTCGTCATGACAAAATACCCGTTGGTCGTGCAAGCTTGTTTGTCATGACAAAGATAAGCCAACTGTTCTGCAGAATTCCGGGATGAAATTTTTTAATCGTATATTGTGCTAAGAATTCGATAAAACAAAAATCATCCCGGGGTGTTACCCCCTTACTACGGTCTGACAATCCGGCATCTGATACCTGCAGTAAATCTGAGGGTGCAGTGAATCTTATTTCGTCACGAGAGCCCGTTGGTCGCTCGAAACCGGCTTGTCGTGACGAAATAAAAAATGCTCTGCAAAACTCGAGAGGTTGCAGCGGTACTTATTTTGTCATGACAAAACATCCGTTGGTCGTCAGAAACTTGCTTTTCATGACAAAGATCAGCTTCTTGTTTCAGGTTTGTTTCGTCATGACGTACCCCTTGGCAGCGCGAAGCTTCTTTGTCATGACAAAAGGAAACAGAATGTCAGAATGAACGTTTGAGTCGTCTACAGTGCTCAGACTATATGAGACAAAATTCATCCCAGAAATTTCCCCCTTTACTGTGGTCTAAAAATCCCTGCATTTGATCCACAGTACGTTTCAGGGTGCAACATATTTCGTCGCGCCAAAGACCGTTTGTTGCGCGAACTTGCTTCGCACGAAGAAAGCGAAAGCATCCCTGGAGTGGGGCTGAATATGTTAAAGATGAGACCAGAAGGCACCTTGTCGGCCTACTAGTCCACCACTAGCCCCATTACTGTGGTCGATTGATAGTAAAATGTATCCCGTGTTCTCAATGCTAGTCATGCCAGTCGTTGCCACAACAAAGCTTCACGTGACGTGTGACAAGCTAAACAGTACAAATCGAGGGCTGTTCCGAGAAGCAAGCAGCTCGCTAAACCCCATGAATTGTGCCGTGTGGGAGAGTTCGCGTAGTGACAGTTGGGGGGGGGGGGGTCTGTAGCCGTATTGCACCTCGACTTCAATGCTTTTTAGTGCACTGGCGTGTCGAGGAGAAGGCTGAGAGGCCTCTACCTTACCCCCTGCAGTACGAATAACGGAACAGCCGCCAAAGCCACGTTCTGTCAAAGAGATAAAAACGTCCCAAACGGCAAAATGACCGCAGTCTCAGTGTGCATCCTGTGGTGAGCAGCAAGGCCGGAATGTGCAGAACACAGTGCCAACTCAGGCTATCCATCGTTGGTGGGGGTGAGTGTGGAATTTGACGTCGTACGCACATTGCCAAGTTTTGGCGTGGCGAGTAATAAGTCAGCCAGGGTAAAAAACAAGTTTGTCCAAGGACAAAGTCCCAGCTTACGAAAAGCACTAAGACCAATACCAGCGTGCATGAGCAAGGGAATTTTTCTGAAAAATTGGGCTTCAAAAGATGAGACGGCAAAGAGCTAGCCCAATAATTAATTTAGCACCGGACCAGAACATAGACCGATAAATGCATACAAAGATTTCTTTCCCAGAAAAATGGGAAACAGATTTTTTGTATCTCTGGTAGACTGGATAGTCTGCCATAGATACCTTCAAACAACGCTCGCATTTCGGACCAGTGCGCATATTTATGTAACTTGCCTTGATGCGCGGTTCTTATTCAGACAAGTGCGCATTGTTTATTTAACTTGCGTTGATGTGCGGTTCGCATTTCGGACGAGCGACCAGTTTTTTTTTTACCTTGTGTGGATGTGCGGTTCTTATTTCGGATCAGTGCGCATGTTTATTTACCTTGTGTTGATGCGCGGTTCTTATTTCGGATCAGTGCGCATGTTTATTTACCTTGTGTTGATGTGCGGTTCTTATTCCATACCAATGCGCATGTTTATTTTACTTGCGTTGATGAGCGGTACTTATTTTGGACAGCCCATGTTTCCTTAGGTTGCCTTGATGCGCGGTTCGCATTTCGGACTAGTTTGCATGTTTATTTAACTTGCGTTGATGCACGGTGCTTATTTTGGACGTGTGCATATGTTTATTTAACTTGCGTTGGTGCGCGGTTTGTATTTTGGACCAGTGTGCATGTTTATTCAACTTGCGTTGATGAGCAGTTCGAATTTCGGACCATTACGCATGTTTATTTAACTTGCGTTAATGCGCGGTTCGAATTTCGGAGAAGTGCGCATGTTTATTTAACTTGCGTTGATGCGCAGTGCTTATTTCGGACCAGTGCAAATGTTTATTTAACTTACGTTGGCGCGTGGTTCGCATTTCAAACCACTTCATATGTTTATTAAACGTGCGTCGATGCGAGATTCTTATTTCAGGCCAATGCGCATATTTCTTCAACCTGAGTTGATGCGCGGTTCTTATTCTGAACCAGTGCGCATGTTTATTTAAGTTGCGTTGATGCGAAGTTCGCATTTCGAAATAGTGCGCATGTTTATTTAACTTGCGTTTAGGCACGGTTCTTATTTTGGTCCAGTGTGCTTGCTTATTTAGCATGTGTTCATGTGCGGTTCGCATTTTTTAACTTGTTTTTTTTTAACTTGTGTTGATGCGTGGTTCGCATTTTGGACCATTGAGCATATTTATTTAACTTGTGTTGATGATCGGTACTTATTTTGGACCAGTGCAAATATTTATTTAACTTGCGCTGATGTGCGGTTCGCAATTCGGACCACTGGGCAGGTTATTTAATTTGCGTTGATATCCGGTTCGCATTTCGGACCAGTATACCTGTTTTTTTAGGTTGCGTTGATGCGCGGTTCGCATTTTGGGACCAGTAGCAGGTTCATTTAACTTGCGTTGACGCGCGATTTGCATTTCGGACCAGAACGCATATTTATTTAAGTCCCGTCGATGCCCGACTCTTATGTCTATTCAACTTGCGTCGATTCATGGTTCTTTCTTCGGACCACTGCGCTTGTTTATTTAACTTGCGTTGATGCGTGGTTCTCATTTCAGACCATTGCGCATGTCTATTCAACTTGCGTCGATGCGTGGTTCTTTTTTCGGACAAGTGCGCATGTTTATTTAACTTGCGTTGATGCGTGGTTCTCATTTCAGACCATTGCGCATGTCTATTCAACTTGCGTCGATGCGTGGTTCTTTTTTCGGACAAGTGCGCATGTTTGTTTAACTTGCGTTGATGTTCAGTGCTTATTTTGGCCCGGATCGCATGTTTATTTAACTTCCGTCGATGCGCGGTTCGCATTTCAGGCCATTGCTCATGTTTATTTAACTTGTGTTGATGCGTGGTTCTCATTTCAGACCAGCGCGCATGTTTCTTTGGGTTGCGTCGATGCGTGGTTCTTTTTTCGGACCAGTGCGCATATTTATTTAACTTGCGTTGATGCGCGGTTCGCATTTCGGACCACTGCGGATGTTTATTTAACTTGCCTCGATGTGCGTTTCGCATTTCGGACCAGTGCGCATGTTTCTTTGGGCTGCGTTGATGCGCGGTTCGCATTTCGGACCACTGCGCATGTCTATTCAACTTACGTCGATGCGTAGTTCTTTTTTCGGACCAGTGCGCATGTTTATTTTTAACCTGCGTTGATGCGCGATGCTTATTTTGGATCAGTTCGCATCTTCATTTATCTTCCGTCGATGCGCAGTTCACATTTCGGACCAATGCGCATGTTTATTTAACTTGCATCGATGCGGAGTACTTAATTTGGACTACTGCGAATGTTTATTTAACTTGTGTCAATGTGGGGTTGTTAAATCTGACTACTGCGCAAGTTCATTTAACTTGCGTTTATGCGCTGTAGGAGAAGATTCATTTAATTTTTTTTTTCAAAAATTCCGAAAAAATTTAGAAGTTTTCCAATTCACTCAAAAAGCACAAGCCGCATGCATGTCCACCTAGAGACGGCTCATATCGAAAATTAATGAAATCTGAAAAAAACTGTAGGAGGAAATGCATTTTGAATTTTTTTCTTCAAAAATTCTCTGATCGACTGAAAAAGACCATATTCACGACACCCTAAGCATGCCTCAGCCCCAAAATAAATGATGTTTGATCAAAACTGCAGGAGAAAATTCACTTTGAGGTATTTTCATAAAAAATTCCCCCCGAAATCAAAAATTCCCAAGTCGAGTCAAACAGCACAAGCCGCATGCGAGACCTACCTAAGGATGCCTCATAGCAAAAATAAATGAAATCGGATAAAAACTGTAGGAGGAAATGCATTTTTAAGTTTTACTTCAAAAATTCTCAAAAAAATACAGAAATTGTCGGATCGACTAAAAAGCGCAAGTCGTATGCTCAACCCCTTAGGGATGCCTCAAACCAAAAAAAAAAAAAAAATCGGTTCAAAACTGTAAGAGGAAATGCATTTTGAAGTTTTTTTCTTCAAAAACTCTCCAAAAATACAAAAATCGCCCGATCGACTAAAAAGCACAAGCCGTATGCACTCACACCAAAATAAATGACATCGAATCAAAATCGTAGGGGTAGATGCATCTTGAATTATTTTCGAAATTTTTGCTTAAAAAATTCCCCAAAAATACAAACTAAAAAAGCACAAGCCGTATGCACGACCCTTTAGGGGTGCCTCATACCAAAAATAAATGACATCGGGTCAAAAATGTAAGAGGTGATACATTTCAAAATTTCTTTAAAAAATCCCCAAAAATTCAAAAATCACCCGATCGACTAAAAAAGCACAGGCCGTATGCACGACCGCTTAGGAATGCCTCACATCAAAAATAAATGACATCGAATCAAAATTGTAGGAGTAGATGCATTTTTTTCAAAATTTTTGCTTAAAAAAATCCCCACAAATACAAAAATTGTCCGATCGATTAAAAAAGCACAAGCTGTATGCACGACCCTTTGGGGGTGCCTCATACCAAAAATAAATGACATCGGGTCAAAAATGTAAGAGGTGATACATTTTAAAATTTCTTTAAAAAATCCCCAAAAATTCAAAAATCACCCGATCGACTAAAAAAGCACAGGCCGTATGCACGACCGCTTAGGAATGCCTCACATCAAAAATAAATGACATCGAATCAAAATTGTAGGAGGAGATGCATTTCTTTCAAAATTTTTGCTTAAAAAAATCCCCAAAAATACAAAAATTGTCCGATCGACTAAAAAAGCACAAGCCGTATGCACGACCCTTTAGGGGTGCCTCATACCAAAAATAAATGACATCGGGTCAAAAATGTAGGAGGAGATGCATTTTGAAACAAAGTTTACGGCGAACTAACTAACTAACTAACTAACTAACTAACTTACTAACGGACGCCATCCGCAGACCGATAGGAATACCCCAGCTTACGTGTAACGTAAGCTGGGCTAAAAAGCGCAAGTCGTATGCTCAACCCCTTAGAGATGCCTCAAACAAAATAAAAAAAAAAAAAAAGAAAGAATCGACTAAAAAGCACAAGCCGTATGCACTCACACCAAAGATAAATGAAATCGAATCAAAATTGTAGGGGTAGATGCATTTTGAATTATTTTCGAAATTTTTGCTCAAGCAATTCCCCCAAAATACAAATTAAAAAAGCACAAGCCGTATGCGCGACCCTTTAGGGGTGCCTCATACCAAAAATAAATGACATCGGGTCAAAAATGTAAGAGGAGATACATTTTAAAATTTCTTTAAAAAATCCCCAAAAATTCAAAAATCATCCGATCGACTAAAAAAGCACAAGCCGTATGCATGACCGCTTAGGAATGCCTCACACCAAAAATAAATGACATCGAATCAAAAGTGTAGGAGTAGATGCATTTTTTTTCAAAATTTTTGCTTAAAAATATCCCAAAAAATACAAAAATTGTCCGATCGATTAAAAAAGCACAAGCCGTACCCTTTAGGGGTGCCTCATACCAAAAATAAATGACATCGGGTCAAAAATGTAGGAGGAGATACATTTTTTTTTTTTAACAATTCCCCAAAAATTCAAAAATCACCCGATCGACTAGAAAAGCATAAGCCGTATGCACGACCCCTTTGGGATGCCTCACACCACAAATAAATGACATCGGATCAAAATTGTAGGAGGAGATGCATTTTGAAACAAAGTTTACAGCGAACTAACTAGCTAACTAACTAACTAATAACTAACTAACTAACTAACTAACGGACGCCATCCGCAAACCGATAGGAATACCCCAAGTTACGTGTAACGTAAGCTAGGCTAAAAAAAAAAACACTTCTAGACTCTCCCAGAACCCGGAGCACGGTGAGCCAATTTAGATCCAATGACAGAATATAGCTCCTAGCGAGACAATAGCACCGAATAAGCAAACACTTCGATCTAATCTATCGTCAGCATTAAGTACCGAACTGTGCAACAACCCCGGCAAGAAACCCAAGTTTCTGGCCATCAAACGAAGCAGAAAACTTACGTTTGTAGGGTGTGCTAACCAACCTGGGTAGAATATCCGAAATTCTCCCAAAAAGACGAAAATAGATATCCTAAACACAAAGTGCTGTCAAAGTTTGCGCGCAAAAATTGAATGTCACGTCACCTCTTTTGAAGTAGATTAACCTGACCTCGTTTGGTATGAAAAATAAACAGAAATACGTGGAAGTTGTTTCATTGTTTTTATTTTGTTTGCGCGCCGAAGTACATGTGTACATGTATCAACATTGGCAGCATTGCTGGGTTAAATTAGCATCAAAATACATTAACATCTGAGGGCTAGAAATCAGTGACTATACAAAGTCACTAAAATATTAGTGACTCTACAAAATGATTGGGAGAAACAGTGACTTTACAAAGTCACTAAAATTTCAGTTACATATTTGACGGATTCACTCACATATATATAAATCGTCCTTCTCTCTATTCTTAGCGAAATCCCTACAGGAAATCTGCAGATAGACGTAGGGATGGGGAGTAGGTTTATTGACAAACTCATTGATCGGGACTGGTGTTTTATTCGAGATATTTCAAGTCCAAGATTATCCAATGGAAAATAAGCAACAATGCGCTTAACAGTCAATTCAAAAATCGACTTAAAAACGTAGAAATTTCACTGAAAGTTCGGAAAAACAAAGTATGGGGCAGGAGCAGCCGGTTACAAACGTTTGCATGGCAACCTATGTAAGCCACTTCAACTGGTTAAAATTTTGGCCATTCTGCTTCTGAATACAGCGTTTGGCGGTTACCCAATCATATTTCAATACTTTACATTTCAATCAAATCATCGAAAAATATAATCAACATTAGCACACAGAAAATGATCACAGAACATTGCAAACTTACACCAACATAAACAAAAGTCAATTGGTCAAAATAAACATCAAGCTTCTAACTACACTGGCTTGTGAGTAAATACAGTAACTGTGCAATACTGAAAACAACTGGTAAGTCCATTGATTCAAAACACTTTAAGCAAGGGGTTCAGTATCACCACAGGTAACCGGACCCCTGTAATTTGCGAACAAATAGTTATACACTATTTTAGCAGCATTTTGATTTTTCGCTATGAAAATTGCCGAATTACTTAGTACCTGTATAGAGAGAATATCTGTACCATTTCTACACAAGATTCATGAACACCAACTTAATGAACTCTGTCTTAGGAACTTGCACGAAAAAGCCATCTGAAATGAAGTTCTTTAATTTCCTTCTGGGCTGGGAAAGACAGAGACAGTGGGAATAAAATTATACAGAACCTTCTGTTACAGAACACCTCTAAGCAGTAAATAACCTCCAGGGAGCAAACACGGTACCCGTCCCGATGGAGAGAATTTTACTGTATATCGCACAAAACGATATAACAAGAACAGATCCCACTATGTACAAATCTACACCCAGTCATAACATAACTATGCAATAAACGCGACAGTGAGAATGAGGTGCGAATCTCTTCGTTACATCTTCTGCAAAAATAACAGAACAGCGGCTGCTCGAAACCTGTCAAATTGACAACTAAAAAAACATAAATACACTATGTATGGTGCTTTGTTTCTTTAATACCCTCTTTCACTTTCCGTAATTTTCAAGAAATACCTGCATAAATCCGAATTCATGATTTGTAATCAAGAAACTAAAGCAACTGTTCATTTTTCAAACTAAATATTGCGTAGATATTACGAAACAATGCAGTCTAAATTGCCATCCGACGTGACCGGGAAATCTAAAGAGTCAATAGCCGCTTTGCACAGATATGACATTGTACCGAAGCGGCCAGAAGGGGCGCAGTCATAGAGCGTCTGGCATATGTTGGCCACGCCCCCGCATTTGACGCCATCCTTGCTGCCGCAGCAGAACGTCACATCACCATCCACGGCACTCTGTCCAGGAAAAAACAACAACAATGATCTCACTTGTTACATGAGTCCTAAAAATGCCGTAATATGATTGGGCAATGCCCAGATCAATGATTTTTCAATGTTGATCAGAACGCAAAAGTTGATGGATATTGTAGTTGATTCAAGTTGACAACTCATGTAACAAAGCATATATTGAGTTATTTCGAGTCAACATAACTACATTATTGACCGCCTGTGAAAATGTTGACATAATGGTCAACAGTTTTTCCTGATCAATAAAAAATATTGAGTCAAAATAGGTAAATCTTTGCTAAATAAACAAACACATATGCCTGTGCTTGCAGAAGTTTTTGATGCTTAAAAATAAAATATTCGCATGTTGTACGCATATATTAGTTTAACCGAACAGATGTAATCCCACATTTACGATGAGAATATTTTAACCAAATACAGCTTGTCTGTATTTGTCAAAAATGACAATGGTTTCCAAACACGGCTATCACACAGAACGTGCACAGACCTGCTCCTCAACGTAGATTCTATTGGCAGTGTGGACGAGTTTCTCCACGTGGATGACCTCGTTCCAGCGAGTGGTACCATTGTCGTGCTCCACAATGAGGCACAGTACCATCATGGCTTCCACGATCAGCTGTCTGTACTCAGGCTGGGGTATACGATTGAGCACCATTTCTACTTGCAAGGCAAACTTCAGCTCTCCTTCTGTCATCTGGAAGAAATAATATCACATTTTACTATCTATCATATAGCACAGTTTACTATTTTACCATACTGAACTGAAAATCAATATTTTGATATTTTACATCTTTTTTCTCTCTACTGAGTACTAACCTAAGAGAGAACGGAAATTCGGCTCTGAAAATGGATATGTGACGTAGTATTTGATAAATTAAAAAAAAAACAAACAAGCAAACAAACAAATTACAGGTCTTGTGTACTAATGAGAGAACGGCCGTAGGCAGGATGCGAATTCTTACCTCTCGAGTTAAATTGTGGGGCAGCAGATTCCCTTCAATTGATAAGCCATGGCACTGAAAAGCAAGACAAACTAACTCACCAAAGGCAACAACCAGTCAATATTTTTTTCGCATGACAAATATGATTTATTATTAAATTGCCCAACAGAATAGAATACAACAGAATTTAAAAAACGTATCCCTTGTCATAAAGCGGCATTTGTTTTCAATTCTTCAAAGTGTCAACACGTAGGCCACGCGGATGTTTGACGTACCCTGCGTAGAACCTGCCATATGGCCGAGTAGAAGCCGACGGGGACCCGATTCAGGGCTCCATCGAGCCGCCTCCTCCTCAGCCACTGGCCCTGTCTGTCCATCTCCTCCAGAACGCTGCTGCCATCTCGCGAGAAACTGCCCAACTCGTCCACCACCTAGAGGAGGGGGAAAACAATAGAAAGGTTTGCACTTCAGCATGCACACAGCCGGTAATAATGAGTGGAAAACAATTACCTTTTGTAAGAAATAGCACTAAAATTTTATTTACTAAATAAATCAATTAATAAATCTGAATAATACATATTGCACTTCGCATGTACTTTTTTCATATTTTTTTTAACTTTTACAGAATATAAAGCACTTTCTTTTTTTTTTTTTTTACATAAAAAGCGATACACATATAAAAATATTCCAATAAAGAGCACAACATGCGTAAAGCCCAGTGACCAGATGTGGAGCTAAGGCTATCCACTTAATAATGATTTTCGAAATTTTACAACAATGCAAACCACGTTGGACTATTTACAGGACTTGGTCATTAAATCTGGAGGCAAAATATTCCCACGTGCTGGCCCGACAACACTCTATATGCCCTGCGTTACATTCAATCTCATGTGGTAATCATATTAGACTTTTGAAACATGTGCACATCATCATAACGTGTAAAACTGAAAGTATGTTGGTGAACACATTCTCAGTAACTCGTCAAAGTTACGTGAAGGAAAACGTGATGAAAAATCTAAACAAGTTAGCAGGCCACTTTTTGTAAGAAAATGGTCGGTCGATGAAATCGCAAACAGGGTGGATAACTTCGGTATGTGCAGCATGGATAATTGACAAGTAATTATACTTGCTGTAAAATCCGAAAGCCCCAAACATTTGTCAGGACACGAGGAAAAGAAACTCCTGAAGGTATATTTACAACTGAAATTAAGTCCAGACGGATTGTACGGCAAATCGACTGCCGGGTAGATCACTTCGGTGTATGTAAAAATAACTCCGACTTCTCTAATCCCATTCCGTACAGTAACGTTTGGAAGGTGCCAAAACCTGTATGCTCTTTTCCGAAAAATTTAAAAAGTAAAATTTTATAAAGAAAATGACTCGATTCTATCAAGCGAATGGCGACCCGGGATCAGAAAAACCATGTTACAAATGCACGCTGCGTAACTGCAGAGTGGAACCGAGAATCCGGAACCGCTGGAACTTGAGACAATCGAGTTCAGGTTGAAGATATTCTAATATTCTAAAACACCTAACCGATCTTAAAATTCTAATGTTTTATCGAAGAAGATGAGGAAAATTTATTGATATGGGATGGAAACACACGAAGGGACAAAGCAATATTTTGTAGTTCTGCGACGGCACCAGAAATAGGGACACATATGACTAGAATATGACATATGACTAGGTGGTGACGTATTACGGTTGGAGTTCAGGCAACTAGATAGCAGGTAGTTTTACGCTGCTTAATCAATACGTTATTTTTTCGAACCCGGTATCGAAGAATCACATCACTACACTCGACGTGATGCCGACTGTAATTCTAAAAGCTAACACTTCAATTCAACAAATTTTACAATTACATGAAACGACTCAGCATTATGACCACGTGACTAGATACCATGTACAGCATTACATATAAACCATTCAACGCCAAGCAAAATGGAAAATGTGACTCTCCACATAACAAAGCTTACGAGTGATAACAAAATACATCTGGCATGCAACTTATTTTCACTACCGACCCGCTAGTGAGGATACGCATGCACAGCACCAGATTTATTTATGAACAATACTAACGTCTTTGAGAGTATCCATAAATTGTGAATCGCCAGTATACTGCTAATGAGACACAATATAATGTTTTAAGTACTTTCAGAACTGAACAATTGTTAATTTTAATTTTTATTCCAGGCCCACACGAATTACGTGCTAGTGTTTTAATTTTTGTGGAGGGCGGGGGGGGGGGGGGGCGACGGATATATGTAATTCTGTAAGATTTAACAAGTGCAACAAAACAACCTTAAGCCACAAAACAAAACAAATTAACATATGTACAACTAGAGCGGGTAGTTCATACAAACAACAGTGTACCCGAAGATGTCAAACACTTTTATTAGTCAGCCCTTGCCTTTTTGTTTTGTAAACAAAACCAAACGTCTCCCCCACGCCCTACTTTTTCAACTACCTGTCCAGCCTTCGTTTCATAAACTGTTATTTTTCACATTTTAGACTATTTTCAGAACAATAAGACTTTTTACCTAAAATAAATATATTTGATGTGGCCAGATGATGAATTACGTAATACCTTTATCCCATTTTGGAAATTGGGTGGGGGGGGGGGGGGGGAGTAACCTGACTTGTGGGTATCGCAATCCTCTTTTTCTACAGACGCCCAGGTACAGGAGTTTTATCCGGGTCTGGAAGGTGGGTCACTGCAGACAGGTTTACTGTACGCCTTTTCATCTGAGTCAGGAAGGTGGTCACTAAAGCAGTTTTTATTGTACGTCTTTTTGATCTGGGTCTGGATGGTGTCACTACGAACAGGTTGTACTGTAAGCGTGTTTTTCGGGTCTGGAAGTTTGTCACTAAAACAGGTTTTACTTGTTCATCTTTTAAATCCAGGTCTTGACGGTGGTTGTTACAAACAGATTTCAAAGTAGTCTTTTTAACCTGGGTCTGGTAGGAATGTCGAAACCTCACCAATTCCCTACTTCATTGGTGACTGTTTTACTGATAATTTTGGTGCAAAACTGGTGAGCTGCTTGTTCACCAGATATCAGATGACCCACTTAAAAAGTGAAAAATACTTCTGCAAACAGTGCTAACCGTTACATAATGATTCTCATATATGGAACAGCTTGCAACCAAATGAAAACAAGTATACGATGAGTAAAATCAACAGCTAGATGCACGACCATACCATCCCATGCTCAGTAGTTTTATTTCTGATCTTTGGGGAAGGGGACTCGAATCTTTCCCCTATGTCCCCAAATCCACACACGCCTCTGACTAAAACGTAAGTAGGACGGGTGGGGGGTTACGATCTCGATCATAAGGGGGTCTTTTAAAATAAAGCAGTAGAGAAGATTGTGGAATATAAAGTCTAGCGTAACACAGTTTGAAGCTAAAGACATTGCGACATCCTGTGACGTAACTAATGTCCGTTTCAGCTTAAAAAAATCAAAAGATTAGTTCAAGCTAGCTAGGATATTATCCTACCAGTCTGGGGGGGGGGATACAAGTTTCCGTTGAATTTCGACAATATCAGCTGTCGGACCTACCCAAAGCATTGTCCTGTCAAGTTGAAGCTAATCCAAGATTCGTTCGTTCTGAAGTTACAGTGATGATGCAATTTTTATGCTTTGGCGCCATGTGACGTCACGATTGTCTAATATATGTCAAAGGCAATCCCAACCGAGAACCCAACCGAGGCATAATCCCGTCAAGTTCCGACGTTTCGTTCTAGAGTTATCGTGTTAAGAAAATAAGTGTCTACAACAGACACACACACTCACACACATGCAGAACGTTAAAAAAACTAAGTGTTCCCCCTCTATGGGGGAAACATAATTCTAATCTACAGGTAAAACACCACCGTATTTAACGATAATCTATAGTTAAAATTCACTCTCACAGCAGATTCTGCAGTGGAATAATCTCGAATACACTTCTGCATGTACTTCAAATTTTTAACAAGCACCAAACACAAAACGCAAGCATTCCGCATGCAAAGCTAAATCTCTGTGTATAGCAACTTTTCGCCAAATCACTGGGCAACACCCCGAAATATGCATTAGTCAAGCCCCGAAAATAGATTTTTGCGCCCGGTGGACAAAAATAAATACAAACAATTTGATGTTTCCATTTTTTGGCTTTTCCACCTTATTTCTCATTGATTTACTTCTTTATTACATCAGAAGTACAGCAGCGAGCAAATGCGACATGTTTAGCGAAAAGACTCCTATAACGTTGACACATGTAAACCATTTAGCACCACATTTTTCACCACTAATTTTTCATCTGTCTAAAAGCTAATAAAAATGTAAACTAATTGTTAAAAAATTACTTCTGAGTGAATTCTTTTTTCACATGTCTTTACTATACGAGTTACTGCAGTCTTTCTTTGAATTATATTCATTCAGACACGGAATCTAACAGTGGAAACCACACTAAATTATTAACCAGACTGTCATGCCTTTCATCTTCATAAATGTAAGTGCGAGCCAGCCGAAAAAAAAACTTGCTGGTAAATTTGTTATTACATAAACGCTATTAAATAGAAAACAGTGCATGGTGCAACCATCGTAAAGTAAAAAAAAAAAAAAGTCATTTACACTTGGTAAAGAACAGCAAATACTCCAAACTCTCGTCGACACTAGACGTGTGCGTTGTTTATGCTTACCGATTTCTTTCTATACTGAGCACTGGTTATCAAATCTCCCACAGACTCAAAGCCGTCTTCTTCTGCAGAAATTAGCAAATGTCAAGGACCTTATGATAGATTTGGTCACGGGTGTAAGTCACCGACACAGCTATGATTACTGGCACATATTATCGCCCACTTCCGTTTTTGTTAGATGTGGTTAAGTAATGAAAGCAAAGGTCACCGAGGTTTCCACTTTGGCAAAGAATGCAGCAATTTTGGTGACATCACAGCAACCGAATGCTAAAAGTTCTAGCAGATTAGATTCCAAGGGATGTAAAGAGTCCGCGGTGAGCCTTGCTTTCTACACCGTTCTCCATACAACACTACACATCAGTTTCAATTTGCAAGAAGGCCTTAATGCAAGCTGCTCTTAATCATTTTTCCTTTAAAACTGCTTAAACACCTTTACACTGTCTAGAAATCTAGGAATTTGCAAAAAAAAGCTGAGTTTTTTTTTTTTTTTTTTTTTTTTTTGCAAAATGTAGACAGCAAAACATTTTGGCTTTACCTTGCAATTTGAAACCTCTTGTTTCACAGGTTATACAACATAAACATGTTTATACACGGTTCCAATACAACATAAACATGTTTATACACGGTTCCAATACAACATAAACATGTTTATACACGGTTCCATTAACCTTAATATCTCGATGGAAATTTTCCAAGTCGACACTGCTGGAGGATTTTAACACGGCACTACTTGTCCTTGGTCCCGCTTGTAAAGTTGACCTTGACATCGGCCTAGAACTTGGGCGGGATATGTTACTTGATTGGATGATGAGCTGGGGTGTTTCGGTGCGATTACTCTTATCTGTGGATTAAACATGTTTACCAAACAAAAAACTCTAAAACCAGTCAATTCTCTTTTCTTCAGCATGCAACAGAAAAAAGCAAGCTTAAGCACTTGAAAACATACTATTCTCACATTTATTTACTTCTACTTACAGACAACGGGGGACACTTTATGTATGAAGGGTTGAACCTTCCTAAAAAGTAACTACTCAGTAAGCATGTCTATTAATGCTAGGCTTGTAGGACAACGTAACACATCTGTTACAGAACAACATTTCTTAGAATCCCGCGGTTTTAGGACTTCAACATTTGTTTACAATATATACATGTTCAAATTATATCTGGCATCTGTTTCACATTTTAGTATCATTATATTACATAAGCCAATTTTTTTTACATTAGACGTTCTTGTCACTCATTTCATCACAAAACAAACAAACAAACAAAATAAATAAATAAATAAAAAATGCACAAAATATTAGTGATATATTGTGTATCACTTAAGTGGAAATCTATAACACATAAGTGAGATATTTTGTATCACTATGATGGAAATCTATGACATACGTAGAAAAATTGACACGAGCACTTGACATGAGAAGCCCTTCTAAAAGCAGAAAGCGCCTACCTGAGGAGACTTCAAACTCTTTGCCGCTGAGTATATGGTGGAGCAGAGTCTTCATTTCATATGGACTCAGATTCATTAACTGGTCCGAGGCCACATCACCTGTGAATACATACAACACACATAGCTTACACAAAATGTGGCTGATTTTAGATATCTCCCCTCCTCTACTCCGCTTTACGATTTTTTAAAACTAATGTGTATGACACATAAAAAATGTAAGTGTACAAATAATATTTAAAAATACTGGCACTGATAATCCAACAACTGAGTAAAACATCAATTTCGAGGCACTGACATGTGCAAAAACTAGAGCTTACCGGGGCAGCGGAGGGTCCGAGCTAACTCACTGGCCATCACTTGTATGATAAGGCCAACGCGTATTCTCAACATTTCGCTGAACAGTTTTGGCTCGGTCCTTATGAACATCGCTAGACAAACAAGCACCTCCTGCCAAATAGCAAAGTATAACAGTGTTCAAGGTCCATACTCAATGCACTCACAGTAACAACACCTGGCATCACCGCGGTCAATTTAGGGGACAGCAGGGGGGCGGGGAGGAGGGATACATAATTTACGTCATGTCAGTTGGAGAAATTACTTTTGTACGTCAACACTAAAGCAAACACGGTGACAATTCAGCCACTTAAACAAAGCAGAAATGCGCTTCTTCATGTACTCACGTAAAAATACACGAAGACAACCCCTGCAAGTAATCAGAATTAATTAAATTTTACAGTACAATTTACAAATAATTAAGTATATTCAAGCATTTGCCGTGCAAACTCACTCTGTTCCCTGTTCAGTTTCAAAGGCAATATCGACAGTATTTGAGTGATCGGAATAAGATCGAATGTTGAAGGCGAGGGAAGTGAATAAGACTAAGTTCGAATCTGATTCGGTGAATAAAATAAGCTCCACTACACTATACCCCGCTGTGGGGGAAGGTCGGATATCAGCTGGCCCATATGTCGACGGGGGGGGGGGGGGGGGGGGATGGACCAGGGGGAGGGGCCATCTCTACTGTTACACCGCGCGGTTATCCATACACCAGGGGACGCATGGCGGTTTTGATACGCCGGTACCGGGCGGATACCCACATACTGGGTAAGCATGACGGTACTGTTACGGTACCGTACGGGTATCCGCATACCTGGGTAAGCACGGCGGTACTCTTGCGCTACCGCACGAGTATCCGCTTACCTGGGTTAGCATGGCGGTACTCTTGCGCTACCGTACGAGTATCCGCTTACCTGGGTTAGCATGGCGGTACTGTTGCGCTACCGCACGAGTATCCGCATACCTGGGTAAGCATGGCGGTACTGTTGCGCTACCGCACGAGTATCCGCTTAACTGGGTAAGCACGGCGGTACTCTTGCGCTACCGCACGAGTATCCGCTTACCTGGGTAAGCATGGCGGTACTGTTGCGCTACCGCACGAGTATCCGCTTAACTGGGTAAGCACGGCGGTACTCTTGCGCTACCGCACGAGTATCCGCTTACCTGGGTTAGCATGGCGGTACTGTTGCGCTACCGCACGAGTATCCGCATACCTTGGTAAGCATGGCGGTACTGTTGCGCTACCGCACGAGTATCCGCATACCTGGGTAAGCATGGCGGTACTGTTGCGCTACCGCACGAGTATCCGCTTACCTGGGTAAGCATGGCGGTACTCGTGTCGTCGCCGCACGCCTCTTGGATCACTCTCACCAGCTCATCGGGAGGCAGCGGCCTGCAAGAAACGGTACATTATCTGCTCAGCCAGTCAGTAAATAGCCAGTACGGTCATTTCCCTAGAAAAACACAATGCCACACTTAAGACGGGAATCTACGATTATTACAAGTCTCAGTTCTGGAACCTGCTGGTATAAGTATAACTTTTGCTACCAGTCCAACTCGTCACAACAGAGGCAGATTTTTAACACTGCCTGCTGCGTAAGCTGCCGTTTCAGTTGTTATGCCTTAAGATATCTGGAAAATACCCTTACGTTATTTGGAGCAGTTTAATTCTTGCGTTTCGGGCGTTTAATTACAGCTTCAGCTTGAGCACAACCATACTCGGTCTCATAGCAATAAATTTTATGGCAGTAATTAGTACTGCTTTTGTTGTCAACAGACCCAAAGTGCTCTTATCGAATTGTTACAATTGATGTGTCTCATTCTGACGCATAACACAGCCCTGCAATAAGTACACAATAACCCCAGTAAATGCATGGGGCATTGTAGTTTATGACAGTGCAACTAAAACAGTCCTTTCTGGGGTCGCTAATGGGCGATGCTTCTTTTGACATGAAGTTTGTCAATTTGTCGGTCGCATTACCGAACGACAAGAATAAAGGGCTAATATGACAACTTGCATCATATATCTGTCGGTCTCTCGGGCGTTTATGTGAAAGACTTTGCATAAAACTATCGGATACTCCAAGATATTTCACAAGAGCTCTAGTGAATTGGTTTTAAACTAAGCATGCCAATGTTTACAAAGACGGGAACAGTGCCTTTTCTACAGCAAATGTTACGGCGTAATCGCATAACAACGACAGACAACAAGTCTCACACAGAAACTGTGGTAGAAAGCTTGAGCCTGAACTCAAAGTTAGTCAGCGATGACATGGATATCAAGCCGGAAGCGCGCATCTACATGGAGAGCTACGTCAGCACCGTGGATAAGCTCGCCGAGTACTTCGAGCAAATGTTCAATGAACACGTATCAAAACATGGGAAAACTCAATCGAAACTGAAACAGTGCTGTGTGCTCTGTACTCCATTTCATGCCGCATTGGTTCGTGCGGATCACGAACTGGTTAATGACGTAATGAACCGAATATCAGACGCAGACGTGCAGCATTTCGCCGTCAACGCTTTGATATCATACAACAGCGAATCAACTTTTAACTGCAGCGAGATATTTCAAGCACGGATAGCGCATCTACCTGAGAAACATAAAGAGACATTCCTCGCCCTTGAGGCAAAGGTGAAGGTGACAGAAGCCACATACAAGCACCCTTACCCGCGCCTGCACATGCAGCTTCCCGTTGCCCTGGCTGCACTGAGCGGGGATTTCAAGATGGTGGAGCTGGTGCTGGCGTATGGTGCGGACTTGTACGCCACAGACGCGGATGGAAACAACATCGTGCACAATCTTGTCTTCATGGCAACGGAACATCCTACCACCGCCGTGCGGATGTTCACAAACATTCAAAACAGCCTAGTCGGGGTAGAAAATAAGCAAAAACTAGGCATGGCCATAAACAACGAAGGTTTGAAACCACTCGACTTGGCAGCGAGAATTGGTGCAGTGCCTATTATCCTGCCACTGTTGCGTTGGGACGGAGTTTATCGGTTCTCCTTAAAGGAGTGCGGACCATTTCAGCATGTGATGTATGACGTCAGCGACTACGAGCTCGGCAAGACAATGCACGTCCTGCAGTACCTCGCAATGTGCCCCGAGTCCGATCTACAGAAAATTGATGACGTCAATATGCTCAACACTGAGCCGGTGAGGACGTGGGTAAGCGCCATTAATGAGATGCACAGACAACAGGCTCGGGTTTGGGCTTTCATCTGGGCGCTTTTTCTCCTCCTATTCCTCGCTAACGGAGGTTATTACTTCAACAGTGGTGGCAAGCACCCACCCCTATGGTTGTCCATCTGCCTCACGGCCTTCGCTAGCGGGGAGATTATTGCTGAAATATACACGATCATCAGAGACCGCAGCATTTACAAACTCATGCACATTTTGAGCAAACTGAAAGGCGGCCCGATCGCATTTACACCCCTTTACCGAATATTTCAGGGACTATTTTGCATAACTCTCATCACAACCGAAGTTTTGCTTTTCTTCGATTTCACTTGCACCAAACACCACACGATATTTTCCCTTCTAAATGTCTTCAACGTCATATGGGCATTTTGCTCAATGCTTATTTTCATCCAACTCAATAAAGCCACAGGCCATTTACTAATCGTCATGGAGAGTATGGTAGCACAAGCCGCACTATTTTTTACCGTGGGCGGAGTGATCTTTTGCATATTTCCACTCAGTCTTCACATTCTGCACACCGAGCCCGCTTGCCTACAGAACAACTCGACTATACCAAACGATGACGAGTTCCTATTCGATTCCGTCGCATCCAGTTTCTACGAGACCATTCTACTGGCCCTCGGAATCGCCGCACCGAACCCACTATATTTCGACAACGCACTAATACCCTTGTTTGCTCTGATCACGTACATTGTCTCGATTTTCATCGTTGGCATAGTGATGATGAATCTTCTCATAGCCATAATGACCGACAGAGTATCCGAATTGAACCGACATAAAGACACGATTCAGGCCATTCAAAGACTGTCGTTGTCGCTTTTGCTTAACAGGGGCATTAGTAGCTCAATCATACGCTTCCTCAGCCCCTTCTCTTTCATACACAACCGTGTCAAGAAGAAGTTTTATGTTGAAAATGCTGACAAAACCCAAGTATTTTTGCATGTGATTGAAATGGTACCTAGGAAAGAAAGCAAAATGCAAAAGTTAAATACTGCATTATTCAATGACTGAAGATGTATGGTATACATTCTTAAACTCTTAACTGATTAAAGTGTAAACAAAAGATGCGTTCCTTAAATCAGCAGATTTCGGTGCACTGACGGAGGTGATGTAAATGACTTTTTACAAGTAAATGTGATCATACTAAAACTCTTTACAAAGAACACCTGTTGAACCGGCTAAAATGGTCATACAACAGAGGTATTCACTGGCGAGAGGCGAATCTCACAATAAAAGACATGAATTCAAAGCAAGTTTTGTTGTTGTTGTTGTTGTTGTTTTTTTTTTTTTGTTTTTTTTTTTTTGTTTTTTTTTGTTTTTTTTTTGTTTTTGTTTTTTGAGGTTGTGCACTGAGTAGAGATGTTCCCTAACGGTTTTACTTACATTTCTGACAAGCAAAATTCATAGAGTACAGACGGAATCGGTTAATTGCCTACCGGCTCAACGGTTAATTCCATAGTAAACTGTAATTCTATAAAGTTGCTTTCGAGCGCTCCTTCGTAAAATAATAGCTTATTTTAATAGGTCCCGAGTCCAAAAAGAAATAGATTTTAATAGCTTTCTTGGCATTTAAAAAAAAGCTGACAATCAACGGAGTCTCTTTAATATTTGTCCCTGCATGGTCAAAAAACCCTACAAGGCAACAAAACAACAAAGGACAAACGAAACTGCATAAATATCAGAGAACATAACTAACTCTCTTTTCCATAACACATCAACTACAAAATGTCAGTCAGTCACAAGAAACGCTTAATTTTAAACCTAAAGAAATTAGAGGACACATTTTACTGTGGAAATTGACAACAGTTTCATTTATTTCGTGTGCGTTAAGTAAAGAATGCATCAAAATTAGGAAATACTGTATATATATTTTAAAATATAATTAATTAGCATTTCAAAAATTAGGTTTTAACATCTTTGATAGGTTCCGCTAGAAAGCCTGTACACAGTCGTTTCACTTTTGAAATATACCGGATAATCGCACAAACCGGATAAACGCATAACTTTCTTTGGAAAGGGGACTATGCAATTAGCCGGTTTCTGCTGTATTCCTCAACCATGGCTTGTACAATCTAAAGAAATCCTCATCATGAATTTCATAACAAGGGAAGGTAAATGAAGAATATTAAGCTCGAAAATCAACATCTGAAATGTATTCTTGTGAATTAATGCCAAAAGTGAAGTTTTTCGAAATGTTTAAAACTTGGAATACGGAAAAAACTACGTTACGGAAAAACTCGACTGAGGGAACTGCTTCTAATGTGTTAGAATGGGGTTTATCTCAGCTGCTCTAGTTTGTTAATCATATAAGAACATTTCTAGGTAAAATACACTTTTATTGATTTATTGAACGAGACTGCTGTTCTTCCTCGGGTACTGCTTTTGCAGAACTTCTTAATTAGACACGTTAAAATTTTTGCGGGCCCAGTAACATGAACGTAAAAACAAGAATGATCTACTTTTCGTTCAGCTGGAATGACTATAAAATCATCTGCCCATGCGGTGAATGTGAAGAGTTTTGCACTTGAGGGTGTTGTGAAGTATGGTGATTTGCGTTGTATGGAGTATTAGTATTGTTCATAAATTTTTTACGAACTTTTTTACGGATGAAACTTGACTACGTCTCGAGGAGTACGTCTATCCCCCGTGGGGGATATGGTTTGTGTAAGGCTGTTGCGTGTTGACTACGCAAAAAAAAATTTACAAGTGGAAGGATGTAAGTCGACGTAGTGTCTAACATTTAGACGGATCAATCCATTAACCAGTATTCGCGTGAGACTGTCGTAGGTACGCTAAGTACAGCGCCGATTTTGAAAAATTCGCCATTTTGTCAAGTCCCATCCGGAAAATGCTTGATCACTGCACTGCGGAAGGTGCCAGGGAGCCCGTGTGCAGAATTTGAAACGAATCCATTCATTAATGTGGCCTGTAGACGCGTGAGACTGCCGTATATACGCTAAGTCCAGTGCCAATTTTCAAATGTCCGCAATTTTATCAATTTTTGGCCGATCCAGAAAAATTCTTGGTCACTGCACTGCGGAAGGTTCCAGAGAAGCCGTGTACAAAATTTGAAACGAATCCGTCTATTAATGTGGCCTGAAGACGCGTGAGACTGCCGTATATACGCTAAGTCCAGTGCCAATTTTCAAATGTCCGCCATTTTATCAATTTTTGGCCGATCCAGAAAAATTCTTGGTCACTGCACTGCGGAAGGTTCCAGAGAAGCCGTGTACAAAATTTGAAACGAATCCGTCTATTAATGTGGCCTGTAGGCGCGTGAGACTGCCGTATATACGCTAAGTCCAGTGCCAATTTTCAAAAGTCCGCCATTTTGTCAATTTTTGGCCGATCCAGAAAAATTCTTGGTCACTGCACTGCGGAAGGTTCCAGAGAAGCCGTGTACAAAATTTGAAACGAATTTGTCTCTTAATGTGGCTTGTAGACGCGTGAGACTGCCGTATATATAAAGTCCAGTGCCAATTTTCAAATGTCCGCCATTTCGTCAATTTTTGGTCGATCCGGAAAATTCTTGGTCACTGCACTGCGGAAGGTTCCAGAGAAGCCGTGTACAAAATTTGAACCGAATCCATGTATTAATGTGGCCTGTAGGCGCGTGAGACTGAAGCGTGACAGACGGACAGACGGACAGACCGAAAAGTTCAAAACTATATCCCTCCGTTTCACGGGGGATAATGTCGGAGGCAGTGTCGGGATACCGACGTAACGTTAATGTTTATGACGTTATTATGACATATTTTGACGTTTTATCAACTTTACGTTGTAGTTGAATATTTGAGTCTAGATGGCAAAATTCCGGGTATAGCGAAAATTGGAGGGGGGGGGGGGGTCTGCACAATTCGTAGATTTTTCGAAATTTTTTCAACGTTGCATCAAAGACGTTAATTAACTGTTGGAGGAAGTTGGCTTTTCGGAACCGAAAGCGACGTCAAATTTAAACAGTTCTTTATGGATGCTAAACCTCGATCTATGGTCGGGATAAAACAAAACCAAATTACAGCCAGATTACTGCTGCGGACGTTTTCGAGAAAAATCAACGTCCACACCGCATTGGAAATGCAACGTCTCTTCAACGATGTGTCAAAGACATTGATCTATGCTCGCAGGGGGCACTGACGCAACTTCAAATCGACGTTTCATCGATGTCAGAATGTTTCCTGTGATATTTTTAGACTGCCAAAAGCTGTGTTACGCAAAGTTATGATGCAAGTTACAATTTGGCCTGACTTTTAACAAAAATTTTAACACAACTTTGAAATTTTAAATATTCAGAATCGAATTTTTTGTGGCTTAGTTTTTGTTACTCGGTAGCGAAAACAGTCTAGTATAATTCTTTGCACTGAAAGGAAAATTTGAAGTCTTTTTACATTTCAGCTGAGGCTCAAGCTTAAATTATTACTTTTCTACTAGGAAATCCACTAAATTAAGTACATGAGGTAATTCTGATAACTGGAAATTCCAGTCTTTGGAGAAAATGCCAAAGAAAAGCATTTGAATAACATGTATCCTTGCCCCGGAAAACATATTTTCTGATGTCCGCCATTACGTTTTTTTAAGTAAAACACACAAGCCTTTTCAATGTTACTGTTGTACTTTGATCTAATTTCAATGTTAATACCCTCAATACATTAACCCTCCAGCTGTTCAATCACTTGTACATTGTACTGAAAGTTCAGTTGAAGAAATAAAGATTCTCAATTTTAACTTGGTCACACAAGGATGAACTCACTTATAGGGAAGGACCGGTAATTCTTATTACAAAAAAAATGGAAGATCTGAAATACGCTGCATCGCACCAAGAATGGAGGAGCGCCATCAAATAAAGTTAATACAGCATTTAATGCATCCAAGGTCTTTCCTTTGACAAGCATATGGTTCAATTAATCTATGGCCTTCTTACGATAGTTCGTTTTCGAAAGAAATAAAACAGATAAACAGTGAGAAGAAGATCACTCAAGAACACAAACACACACACAAAAGAACAGACCAGAAAAGAACACGAGAAAAACTGGTTTCAAAAAGACACACAAAAATAACTATCAACGTGATAATGGGTTCCATGTTCAAGTTCTAATCCACCCAACAGCAAAATAAACAAAAGCATATGGCTGCTAGAGTAAAATGACGAGCTTTTTACTCACGCTCTTCTCAATGACGCAGCAATTTTGGAGTGTTGCAGAAGTAAATGGAAGCTGCTTATTGCTCGTGTCCGATCTCTTCATATTGCCAAACCCAAGGTCATTGGTGATACTTGGGTAAGCGGAGGCGTTGGGGTGGAGGGAGGGGCGAGAAGAAGGGGGCGTAGGAGAGGAAACAGGTCATGTATTTAGGATAAATGGTATTAGAACGTTCCATCTCTGCCTGTAAATGGTGTTATCAACATTTTAACATGCCATTATAAGAAATGGAACAGTTTCCTGTGACAAACGTTCACTTTTAGGAAACAATCCAGGTAGGCTGGTTGAGTATTGTTTTGTAATATTTCGCACTTCATTCTCTTTTATGTTTCAGGTGTGTTTATTTGGTGCTTAATCAAAAAAGCACAGACTTAGACATTTTTAACGGTTATCTCCTTGAAATGCATGAGGCTCTCATATAATTTTTTTCATCCTCTTTGAATGTAACATATTAATGGCAGAAAAATGTCAGAATTAGGTCAGCATGCCTTCTCTCTTCCCAGAAGAAGGAGTCATAAAAGCGATTGATAACATGTATTTCAGTAGAGAATCTGCAGTTTTCCATAATTTGCGCCTGCAGTGTGTGTCTTTGTTATGGGGCTTTCAAAACGCAGAATGAGCGACAGGGTGACGGTATGATATCTTTCAGGATACGACACGGTGCCAGGACAGCATGGGGGTCACGTAAGCACACGACCAGCTCATCGAGTGAGTCGCCAGTCGCAACACCGAAGAAAACCAGTCTAAGTAAGCGGAAAATCATGGAGATGAAAGTGCTAGAAACTGTGGCGTACTTCAGGAGAATGTACAACTCTTACCTGAACAGTGATGCTAAGTGTCAACTTGGATATGAGAAGTCGTGTGATTTCACGCTAATGTGCACACCATTTCACACGGCCCTAGCCCAAAATGATATGGAATTTGTGAGAACTTTTTTCAAATTCCTCGACGATGACGATTTGCGTACTTTCGCATGCACGTCACTGATACAATATGAGGAGGACGAAAAGGAACTCCGGTCCGCCATTGAAAACCTGTACAAAGAAAACTGGCCGGAAAGTCACAAAACCGCCGGCGTCCCCGAGTTCGCCTGCCACGCCAAAACTACACCGAACACCAAGGCGTTAAAGCCGAGCATGCCGATCGCCATCGCTGCACTAAGCGGCAATTTCAACATGGTGAAGCTACTGCTAGAGCACGGGGCGGACGTACATCAGACGGACAAGTTTGGGAACAACATCCTCCACTGTGTCATTCTCATGTCAAAGCACCAACTGCGGCTTACTTACAGCATGTTTACCAAAGTCTTAAACAGCATCGAAGACGTCACTGAAAAGAGAATGCTTAGTCTCAAACAGAACAAGCGCGGACAGCGACCGCTTGATCTCGCTGCCCAAGAAATAGCCCCCAGCATCATGCTTGCTCTGCTCAGATGCGACGGAGTGTACAGGTTTCCACTAAAGAAATGTGGACCGTTCCAGCATGTTCTCTACGATCTTTCGGACTACGAAAAAGACACCTGTAACAAGGTAAGAATTCACCGCATGAAAACCCTATGGTACTGCATTGACTGTTTAAGAATTTTATAGCTTGCTAAGTGCCTGTTAATGCGCAGTCGATGGAGAGTTAGTGAACCGTACAAGTTGTAGGAGCATTTGCAGATATGAAACAGCTCAAAAGCAACATTTCAACAGCTTACAACCCCTACCCAAAGTTTCCTTCACTGGACTACAATCTTTCACAGTAAAACATATTTTCAAGTCAGTACAATACTGATATACAAAACTTTGGGCTGTGCTGACAGAAAGTGATCAGAGTGGCCTCTGCTCCCATGGTGCCTTTAGGCAGCCCTCCCTTAACTGTAGAATTAATTAAATGGAACACTTGTGATTTTTAATAACGTTAATAAACGGTTCAATGTAATCACAAAATGATAACCTAGCCCCCTTCGTGCAGACCACATATTTTGCATTTATTTTTCATATTTCAGATACATCTGCTTCAGTATACAACCACCGCGTGTGAAGCTGAGCTCCACTGCTTGAGCACGGCTAAGTTCTTCGACACAGAACCGATTAAAACTTGGATCCAAGCCATCACGGAGACCCATCGAGTGCGCGTCATTCTGTGGTACATCTACTGGACAACGTTCCTCGTCTTATTCTTCTTAAGCCTCACATATTACCTAGAAAACGACGGAGCTCCGACACCTTTCGAGCTGTCCGTGAGTCTGTTCGCCCTCGGTGTCTACGAGCTTATCGGCCAGGTGGTCATAACATACGCGAACAAGCAAGTAAACGACATGACGTGGAAGATGCTCACGCGCAAGGGCATTCCGGTCGCCTTCACGGCAATGTACCGCTTCTTTCAGGCGACGTTCGCACTCACCGTGGTAGCTGTGGAGGCAGGCCACCTGCTCGGCTTCACCTGCACCGTCAACGAGCGCTGGTACGCCTACGGCTACATCAGCTGCACCTGGTGGGCCTTCATGTCGCTCTTTGTATTTCTACTACAGAGCAGCTCTATTGGTCACCTCGTTATTATTTTGGAGAAGATGCTTTTCGAGTCCTTCCTCTTTATGATTATCGGCAGTGTTTATTTTTTCATGTTTCCCTTTGCCTTTTTACTGCTGCATACGTCGCCCAGGTGCGCGGACCAGGACACCCAGGTGCCCAAGAACAACATGACCAGCGAAGGAACGTACACAAAATCCCACCTGGCAACATACGACACCATTCTACTATCCCTTGGAATCACCGTACCAGATCCCCTTTATTTCGACAACGCAGAACTCCCGGTTGTGAGTGTTCTGCTTTACATGGCCATGTTGTTTTGGATAGGCATAGCCATGCTGAATCAGCTGATCGCTGTGATGACCGATCGCGTTGGACAGATCAATCAGAACAAGCACACGATCATGGAAATTCAGCGGATGTCCACCGCCTTGTTTCTAAGTGGTAATTCTAAACTTGGTGGTCGACTAATATCTTGCCTCCAGCCGATTTTCTGCATGCGCAGGAAAAAGCATGACTGCCATTACACCACCAATAACGAGAAAAGTCAAGTATTCCTTCACGTTGTTGAGCTGGTGCCGTCTGTCGAAGGTTGTAATGATGCACAAACAAATAAAATCTGACAGTGAACTGAGAAAAATATGGTGCGAACAATGCTAGAAGTTCTTTTTTTTTTCCTGGGGGGGGGGGGGGGTATATTTGTACACTTAAAGTAAGCAATAGTGTGTAGTCTGTGTGGAGTCTGTTAACTGCAGTTAGCTTTTGTGGCTATGGCGGTCGGTGCCACGATATTACAACAACAATAGCAGTTAATACCCTATGTTTTAAACCCAGAGCCCCAGAGAGGCACGATCCTCAACTACAGTGCGGATGACCTATGAAATCAGTGCTAAGGTCGGTTTGCAAAGTATCATACTTCTGTCACTTTCATCATGTTTTTCAAAATTCTAACAGTTTTACATTTTTAAATTTCAACAAAAGCAAAGTTTTATATCTAAAACAAATATTTTGATAAGTTTTAATACCTGTTTTATCCTTTGGAGACAAAGCTTCAACTACACGTTCCATTATTCGGACAAAATTATATCAAAACGTGAAGTTTTACCACATTTCAAAATACCGTCATTATTTTTTCTTTAATTCTTATTTACTTCTTATGTTAAATAATGGAGTGTTTAATGTAGATTACGGACAATTCAATCTCCATGATACAATTATACATTTCCATCAGACTGAGCCTCATGTGTATTCCGAGAGTACTCTAACTTTGTCTACGGTACCTTATTTAGCCAGTAAACATACGGATTTTTATTTTGCTTAATATCTTCTTATTTTAAATAATAGATAGTTATTTCGCGGTTTGACTGAAAACAGAGAAGTAAAATATAATTGCATGCAAGTGAAAAAAAAAAAACGGAACAAAAATTCGTTTTACTCAAAACGCGTTTCTTTTCTTGTAAGGAAACTTGCAGAATTGCATTTTTTAATATGTGAACAATGTGAATAAAGTTACTCAGAACATAAAGCGATATGCAGCGATAAACACGATTTAGCGAAGAAGCCTATCATTTCTTTGTAATTTAACCCCATGGGCTTTGCAGTGGAAACACATCCAAGGAGAATAACAGCCAGCTAAAAATATGTCCTAGACCAACATAACAATCGAGCAGATAAAACAGTGGAGTTTTTACAACGGAACAAATCGATGTATTATGACCATTTCCCATTTTTGACCTCTGGCAACTAATAAGTGGTAAATGTTCAAAAAGCCTATGGCTATATTTAATAAATATTGTTTACTATAACAAAAATAACTGAATAAAGTACAAACATCCTTCAAATTTCTGTTTAAGTATCGATTTGTTGTAAGAAAATGTCGCAGCAAATTCATGAAAAGACTTTATGTCGGAAATAACCGATAACAGATTACCAGTTCTGAAATCTTCCAAAAAGGGTGACTTTCAACTGCATCATATTAAAATTACAATATTCCATTTTAAGCAACGGTTGACAACAAAAATACAGTATTTCCACCTTGACAAACTGATATTTTAATACTGCAAGGTATTACTGTCATTAAATGGGCGAATCACACTTTCAGCACCCGGGAAGGGTAACTGGGATAAACAACGAAATATCCTGCTGTTGTACAACTCCGCGTGCTCTTGTCAGAACTGTGCCAAAATACGATTTAAAAGTATTGCTTACTTTTATTTGGGACATTCATTCGGCAATCATTTGCCAATGATAATTGTATATTTCACTGCAGTGTAAGTTTATTCACTGTGGAACTGATTACGGTCAATTTAAGTTAATTATCAGTTAGTCGACGTTATCCGCCTTGTATCCATCGTTTAAAAGGTCGGCGTTTTATCCGGCATTCCGACAATGGATGTTGGCCCCTTCTCCTATATCAAGTACGCAGTTATCCCAGTCCACCCAGGTTACTAAAATTATCTGAGAAAATTGAATAGGCCCAGATCAATTCGTGCTTACTTTGGTGGACACACACCAGATTATCGAGAGGCACTTGTGCTCCACCCTAACAACTTCTCACTTATTGCATTCACTGCATATCACCGTTTCATTGTAATTATGCTTTTGGATTTTTTGTTCATGAATTGGAAACAACATTTTAAAACCATGTGATTAAGCAACAAAGCAATATGTGTATTTTTTTATTTATTTTTCCTGATTTTTGGAGTATTATATTCATGGATACTACCGGGAGTTTCCGAAAAGAAGCTCCCCCCATATAAAAGCCCCGGGGCTCTTATTAGGAAACTGTTTCCCAATAGAAGCCCCGGGGCTTCTATTTGGAGTTAAAATAAAGACCTGAAAAAATCGTTTCCTAATAAAAGCCCCCTCCTTCCCTGCAAGTCTTTTTAGAACTCGTGTTTACTCGCAATGCAGACACGATGCACTTAATCCTTTGATATGAGGCAGTCCCTGGACATGTTCTGCATCGTTGCTTAATCCTGTGCTTTGCACAAGGCGAACAGGCACCCCCCTCCCCACTGCCGCCTTTCCTCCGGAGTATTACTGGAAATATAACGGGCCGAGTACTGAAACAGGCGGCGTGATGTTGCCCCTCCTTCTGCAAGTTTTTTTAGAACTCGTATTTACTCGCAATGCAGACACGGTGCACTTAATCCTTTGATGCGAGGCAAACCCCTAGACATGTTCTGTGTCGTTGCTTAATCCTGTGCTTCACACAAGGCAACCCCCCCCCCCCCCCCACTTTACCAGACTTTTTTAGTTACTGTTGCTTTTGTATGTTTTGTTATTTTTTGTGCGGATATCCGCAGCATGTAGCGCTTTAATAAGAGATCGATGGTAAATTTTCTTTTTTTCCAATAAAAACTGATCGACACCTCCCCCCCCCCCCCCCCAACCTGGAAAATAGAAGCCCCGGGGCTCTAAATAGGAAACTGTTTCCTAATAGAAGCCCCGGGGCTTCTATTTGGTTTCTAAATGAGCGCCTGAAATTGGCCAGTTTCCAAATAGAAGCCCTGGGCTTTTTTTCGGAAACCCCCGGTACCAGGAACACACCGTGCCGAAATACAAACAGCTGCCCTGCATATTTCAATTATATATAAAAGTTACCCACAACTTGCATCAATGAATCGATGAAAAATAAAATGACATTACGGATAAAACTTTTCTGCAAAGATTCTTCACAAATTATTCTGATTGAAAAATGGTGTTTCATAACAAATATAACGGCGAGAACCTTTTTCGAAATATTAAACATTTGAAAACAAAAATTTAAAATCACTTTCTCCCTTCCAGTAGAATTCTGAAATCTTTTCAGCCTGATTTTGGTTTGCTTTTCCTTTGCAGACTAGACAATCTTTTCAGATATCGAAACCTTTCTAGGAAACTTTTTGCCAGCTCGAAAAAAAATACAGATACAGCTTTGCCACTTACTCTATGAAAACGGCAACCCCTGCCCCAACCCCCACACCCCCCCTCCCGCTACCCTCACCAAGAATAGTGCACAACTGAAGCTGATAATTTATATGAACATTCTTTGCATTTAAAATGACTAGATAAGATTGTATCCACGCGTCGTTATTGTAAAATCAACACAAGCATTTCTCTATGCTAAGCGTTTTTGGCTTATGCAAATAAAGCACACACCACTTATGCGATGCACAGTGTGGTTGTTGGTGGATGGGAGAGGCTTGTGCAAATGTGGCTGCAGCCCTTACGCGTTGCATTTCTTGATAAACAAGAAAATATGTAGGAAATACACATGGCCCCAACCCTTACAAGATATAATTCGGAGACAGAATCGCCTAGAAAACATTAAAAAGTCCTAATTTGGTCAATTTTTGGCCGATTTCAACAATAATACGAAAAGGCACATCTGCAATATATATATATTTCAACTGTATAGGGTTTCAGAAGAATGTCCTTTGTAGATTTAGAGAACTGACAAAACTCAACTTCTATGCTAAGTGAATGCATATATTTTATCAATTTCTAACAACTCATATTTTGTTCCATTTTTGGCCGATTTCAACATAATACGAAAAGGCACATCTGAAATATATACATTTCCACTATGCAAGGTAACAAAAGCATGTGCCTAATAGCTTTCGAGAATTGTCGCGGACAAAACTCTATCTCTACACTAAGTGAACGCATAAATTTAACAAGTCCTAATTTGGTCAATTTTTGGCCGATTTCAACAATGATATGAAAAGGCACATCTGTAATATATATATTTTCACTGTGCAGGGTAACAAAATCATACACCATATTGTTGCGGAGAACTGGCGCGGACAAACTCTACAAAAAAAAATGTTGACGGACAGAAGGTAACTTATTAGGCCCCTCCCCTTTCAGGGGTTGGGGCCTAAAAATCCCGGTTTTTGCTTCACGTTTTGACCACGAAAATGAGAATAAAGACGAAAACAAAAAGCCATGTGTGCAACTTCAGATCAAGTGCTACATATGTGTGAAATTTGGGAGTTCCAGGGCAGTATGGTCAGAGGAGTAGTAAGGACAAAACGATTCATGCATCCTCTCCAGCATAACTTACTTCTTTCGAATGCCTGATAATAAAATATGAACCGAGCTGTTCTTCACTAAAAGGCCACAAGCATGGCACACGCATGACACTTTTCACCCATGTTCAAATGAGTACTTTCTTAAACCGACAATGAAAAAAACTTTGCATCGGATGGCGCGTCATGGAAAAAATGAGTTCTGTCACTGTTTACACTAATTAGGTAACAATTATACTCAGATTTTCTTTAAAACACACTACATGACCGAATGAAGCAATATATCTTTGCTGAATGATATAAATCACTGTAGAAGTCATGACCTAGTCAAGTCTGAGCAATTGAAAATTCACTGGAATAAACCGCTGTCTATACACTGATCGTCGGCGAAAGATACCAATTAGCACATGAACCGCACCAATACAGGGATGTACGTATGAGTCAGAAGAGAAATGTTAACAGTGGAAGATTTCTATTGCTCTGATAAAAGTGTACGGAAACAAATCGAGTAATACGAAGGATTTTTTCTGGAATAATCCCTACGCTACAGAGAGGAAACGAACGCCCCGGAAAGGATCCCCCCAAACTGGAAAGGTAGGAAAAGATCCCCCCCCCCCCTCCGCCGGGAAAGGATCGCCCCGTCCACCAGCTTTTTGTGATTTCCTAATAATGTGTTGTTGTTGTTGTTGTGTGTTTTTTTTTTTTTTTTGCTTTTTATTTCATTTCACCTTTCTTAGTTAAATTTTCAGTGATCACGTGATTTTGTAATATATTTTAAGTGTGTTATTTTTGTTGATATGTTTTTGTTTGCCTTTTTCATTTGACCCATTGATGTGAAAAACTTCATGGGTAATTTGAATTTTGGTCGTTATCCATTACTATGTAAAACTGCCTTCGAGTAGTGGCATCACGATTAAGTGCTACGACGGTGTCTAATCCATCATTCATTGTTGTTTCGACATCACAAGTAATTTGAATTTTTATGTCAAGTTCCCTTCAAGATCTGGTTCGCAAAGAAATAAATATAAGAAATAAAAGTACAAAATATTAAGACCTTATAACGAGGTAAAAACAGTTTAGCCTTTACTCTCCTCCCATCCACCCCCCCCGCTCCCATCATCAAAACCAACACGCAGATGACCAGGGACAGATAACCTAGCATCTGTTTAAACAACTAAATACATTACAAAATAATATATAACGCTTTGTGAGGGTGGGGGTGGGGGGCTTTGATCATTCTGGGGGGGGGGGGATCTTTTCCAGGGGGTCTTTTCCTATCTTGCCATTTCGGGGATCCTTTCCGGGGGGGGGGATCTTTTCCGAATACCCTCTGGTAACGGCATAACTTAATGGTCCCAGTTAAGCTCCTCTTTGTTTAAAAGTATCTGATATAATGACATGGCGAAAATATTCTCGATCCCAGCTTTGTCGTTACAACAAGGTTACACTGCCCCACGACGGAAAGCGTTGGGTGAAGGATGTGCAAATGTACGCCACATGTTTTCCATCTATAGCATCCACACAACCTTCACTGAGCAGTTATGGGGAAGTCGTTTGAAGAATATATTTTAGGGAAAATGCAGAGATGAAAAATGGCGTTTAATGCATTTAAACAATGATTACCAAGCAAGTAAAGGAATAAAGAGCTTCGTCGAGAGCTGTTATACTTTCATTCGACGTTCTATTAAAAGCATTCACTTGCTGAAGCCCACAGGCAATCTGTCACCATGTTTAGCAAAAAGTCCTCAGTAAACACTCAGAGTTTTCATGGCCTTTATGGCAAAGAAGAATAAATAAATACTTGTGAGAAATTTGCTAAGGGCTTTTTTTGCTATACCTATTCTTCAGATTTCGAAAGCGCTAATGGAAGCTGCAAGTTTTACCGACAAAACCTTTCAAAGTTCTGGCAGCCTACTTACCTCTGGACTGCCTCACTTTTCTGCTAAAGGATTATTACATAAAATAGCTTTTACTTGGACAATAATCGAAGAAATGATACGAGATAACATCAGCATATGAACTGATTAGGTTACTGATAAATCCCTTAAGGTCCCTTTACATAGTTGTGGCAAATTGTTCCAGGTATTTCTCAAAGCATTGTGGATATTTAACCACCTAATTACTCAGATGTTTCAAATCATAATACTTGTCTGAAACACAGTGCGGAAAATTGAAGTGGATACGGCAAATAAATTGAATGCTTGCAAACTCATCTTACAGTCACAACTTTTTGCTATGGTGATTTCTGTGAATAGATTCGCACGAAAAGTTGAAACGAGAAAGATGGAGGACAGGATACTGGAACTTACAAGAGAATATTTCCTGAAAGCTTATGAACAAAGGGAAGAAGTGGTAGAGGTCACCTCCACTACTTGCGATACACCAGACAGCGACATCACAGACAGAGGTCGTACAAGAAGAGTTAGTCCTGAGAAACTCAGCGTAGGGCAAATCGATCTGAGTTCATTCTCGAGCGGCGAAGTTGATTCCAATCAAAGCCAAGTTGAAGCGGACAATTCAGGCCAGGGCAAGCTTATCCAGTGTAGTCGTCCTGTAAAGTCTGGATACGTAGCATGCACTGCTTTCCACAGCGCTCTCGCTTCAGGTAACATCACATTTGCATCACAGCTACTTTGCAGCCTGGATGACGCGGACATTCGACAATTTGTTGTGACGACACCCGTCGATTACGGCAGCGAGAAGAATGCATTATCATTGGCTATGATCGGCGAGACGATACAAAACTGGCCAAAGCACCAAAAAGACACCGTTTTGGAGTTCTTACCCAGACGCTGCACCAAAAAGCACCCGGTGCAGGTGCTGGAAGCCGAGCTGCCTACCGCCATAGCTGCAATAAGCGGCAAATACGAAATGCTTGAACTGTTGCTGGAAAACGGCGCCGATCTGTTTCAACAAGACAGTAACGGTAACACACTGCTTCATGCACTCGGCTTTCTCGCCCACACCCACGCCCAAACCGCCCTGAAGCTGTTTCATCAGATAGATGCCAGTATAACAGACGATGGGGACAAAAGGAGGCTTGCCTCTGTAGAAAATAAGGACAAAGAAAACGCGCTTGACTTGGCAGCCCGACTTGGGTCAATTGAATATGTTACAGCACTGCTTAATTGGGACAATGTTTACAAGTTTTTGATCAACGAGCAAGGTCCTTTTCGCCAGTATCTCTACGACGTCACTGACTACCAACAAGAAAACGCTATGAAGATGCATGTTCTACAGCACGTCGTCTTTGCAACAGAAAAACACCTCGATAGACTCCATGAGAGTAGATTCCTCAGTTCCGAACCTGTTAAAACATGGACAAAAGCCCTAGAAGATATTTACGCACCCTCAGTTACAGTCTGGCTGCTTGAGTGGTGCCTCTACCTATTTATCTATTATATAAGCGTTATTTTATTTCTTTACAGCAACGGAGGGCATTCTTCATACGCCCTGGCAATTATATTGGGACTATTCAGTGCAAAAATTATTGCCATTCAAGTGATGTACTTCGTGAACGATCGCAAGACGTGGGCTCTGTTTCTGCGAAATTTCTGGCGCGATGGTGCCCCGATCGCTTTTACGCCATTCTATGCCGTTCTACAAGCCGCCTTTGCTATTTGCGTCCTGCTTATACAGATTCTACATTTGTCCGGTTTGCCATGCCACGATTACGACGAGCTGTTTCTTGGCCTACATGTCTTAAGTGTCTGCTACGGATTCATGTCTATGTCGGTTTTCGTTCAACTTAATAAGCAGACTGGGCACACACTGATAATCATGGACAGAATGGTGCGCCAGGCTCTGGTATTTTTAGGTCTTGCTGTGGTCATCTTCATGCCATTTCCTATTTCCTTCTATATTCTTCATTCGCCACCTGACTGCACCGGGCCTGGAAATGCTACAACGCAGCCCCCCATCCCTCCCCCTTACAGTGACATACCAACAAATGTTACTTTACTAAATGGAAACGAAGACACTTCATTTATTCTCTCAGCCATTGAATATTTCAATGACACTGAATTAACCACGGAATTTACACCGCCTTTCGAAATCGGTATTGACCAAATACAGCACTTATTTAGTGGGTTTTCGAGAAGTTGCTACGAGACTTTGCTTCTCTCACAAGGCATCCTAATCCCCGATCCGGTTTACTTTGACTACTCCATGTCGCCTGGCATGTCCCGATTCACCTACATTTTACTCCTTTTTCTAGTAGGAATAGTTCTTTTCAATCTCCTGATAGCCCTTATGACCGACCAGGTTGCCTTTCTGAATCACCACAAGGCCACTATTCAGAGTTTGCAAAGGCTTTCCATGTCCAAATTTCTCAAATTCAATTCTAAAGTTGGTGCGAAGTTTTTCAATAAAATTGGCTTCTTTCGAGATCACGTTTGGAAGATGACGCGGAGATACTTCAGCAAGAATGCTGATGAGTCACGCGTCTTTTTACATGTTGTAGTAACCGTGCCACATCTCCGAGAAATGACTGGATATCGGTCGAAAAAGACTTAAAATAAGAAAATAAAGATGGATGCATTTTCACTATGGAAGAGACCAATGACACTGCACATTTAGGTTGTACATGATGTTGCAGTTTCTATGTACTATATTTTATTATGGAAAAAAATACGTTAAGTGCATGCAATATTCAAAAGTTCCCCCCTTTAACGGGTATAAATCACTAAACTTTCACTCTTGTTCATCTTGGTAAACTTCACGAATGCAAATACGGACCAAGCGTATGGAGTTATACACCTTGCAATTTAATGGAGCGCCTTTAACTTGTGTATCTGTGTAACTTTTAACTTGTGTACCTGCGTCTCCAATAGCAACAAAATAGCTGATCGAGTAATATTTTCACAAAATTTTCATGAAGTTATTCAAACGGGCGAAGAAATAAAATTGAAAGCTGTGCAAAACTTCCCATGTCTTATTGTTTATATTTATATTTTATACACCATGTAAGCATATTATTATCTGCCTTGATTTTCAGGATATCCCAATTTCAAAAATGTTGTTGTGATAAAAAAAAATGACAAAAAAAAAAAAACACCTCTGTCTGCGGACATCATCACTTCGGCTGATATAGCAAAAGAAGGAGATTTCGAACCGCCCAAACAAACCTTGTGATGATTTTCTCCCTAGGTTCGGGAGGGAGCCCAACAGCCAGTTGCTTCTGCCGGACAATGATGTCTGTGGCAGCCTTCGCTAAATCTTCCACTTTCTTATCGAGCATGCCGGCAGTGTGACGCACTAGCCACCACTGCTTCATATGACCTGAAACATAAGCAACAATAACACTACATCAACGAACTCTCTCAATCTTCTTAAGGGACAGATTTTATTATACACAGCGTTAAATCACTCTGGCTAGTCGTGGAATCTGTATACCATTAAGTTTTCAGACGAAAAATTACCAGCTTTGTCATAGAGTTCTGCAAGGAGATCTTTCACTTTACAACCTCGCCTGCCCTCCATCTGTGTGTCCCATTCAGGTCCCCTGAAAAATTTGGTATCATACAAGTATTGTTATTAATGCAAATACTGAAGAAAAAATTGGATCACCTATTTAAAAATTGGCATAGCATTTCACTTTTTTCCACATTTATACTGTAGAAATCTTGATGTCAATGAGTAACATAACCAGCAGACTACACAGCAGTACACTGAGCTGACAGTGGCTCGTTCATGGAAATTGAAAGCATTTAAACTGATCTTTTTCACGTTATTCAATGACAGGTGAAATTTTTGAGACATATTCTTTATATGTACTGAAATCACAGCTTGTAAACACTCACTTTTTCACAAACAGATAATGAATAATATCAGCTTGTTCGTGAAGTGATTCGGTATCCATCAGCTGTTCAATCAGCTCCAAGCAATCGACGCCTTCAAATTGAGTATCATTGTACGACCCGTAGCTCTCTTCCCCGGTCATTTCACCCTTGAGGTGTGGGTGCGAGAACGAAGTGCGGCTGGGCGACATGGCTAATGGCGGTGTTATCATCTGACCGGGGCTCAAAGCAAAACTATCCACACCAGTAGGTGAAGTACTACCTGATGACACCTCTGTTAGGCAACAAAAAAAAAAAAAAACAATAAAATGCAGTTAATTTAACGTATTTGAGCCTACAAATATCTGTGAAACAAATTAAAAATGTGGAAAATGTACCACATAATTTACACCGTAATTTATCTGATTACATTAAATAGTCCCACAGACTTCTTATTGTAGGTTTATTATGAGTCTATCAATGTGCAGCTTATTTTCTAAGTTTAAGCGTATGTACGCACACAAAAACCCGATGAGGTGTGAACCCCGAACATGCACATTGCAGTACCCCAGTATACATTTCTTCGTGTGCGAAAGTTCTTTTTTATGAGACACTTCCCGCGTGTAAATGTTTAGTCTCTCGACAAAGGTCGAAATGTAATAAAGTCAAACTGTTCAAAATATTTACAAAGTTAATCCGTTGAAACAAGAAATCGAGTATTTTTCTAGCTTTATTTAACTAACAAGCAAGATAACTACGGATAGTGAGTATTGTGATTTGGCAGTCTTAAAACTTTATTTGCTATTGCTTTTGCTATACACTTAAATTGCGTTTGTGCTTGCTTTGTGTGGGTTAATGTACGTTAGTGTAATTATTTTACACAAGGTTTAACAACGTGTTCATTAACAGCTGCCTATGATTTAAAACAAGAATTCTACAGTAAATCAGGAAAAAAAACAAAATATTTATAGAAGGTAGTTCCGTGATAGACTACCCATAATTTCAAAGTCGCAGAAAATGAGGAAGTTTTATTTTGCTTATAACAAAGAGTGGCACTGCAATCACCCACATGACGTCACGTTATTTGTCAGTCAAAAGAAACCTGCGTGCCTGTAGCGAAGAAACCAGTCGCGTAAAATACTTCAGTGTTACGAGTTCATTTCCTTAAACATTCAAAGTTAAACGAAAAAATATCTATATCGAGAAGATATTTGCTACCTGAAACGTAACAAAACTTAGCTATGGTATATGAAACAACATTATACATTATATCACGTATCTTATTTGGCTGGTAAAAACTGATGTTCTAACAACAATGACAAGAAGACAGTGCTATATGGGGACTTAGGGGAATAAATAGCATGAAGAATTGTCTCACCTTTAGAATAGAAATAAATATGATCAAAATCTCGCTAAGAGTCTAGCTTGACAAGATTTTTTTTAATATCCACAGTGACACAACATATGTGCTCTGTCATTCATTCAACGAAGCGAAGTGACTACTTCGCTTTCATATTTTGAACTTGATGGAGAACTGTAGTTCATAATACTCAGAAATTCCAAGACAACATACAACGGAAGACAACTTCCATAGTTTCCGAACTGTACACACAAAACACGTTACAATGTGTACAAGATTAACTATTCACTGAAGCAGTAGGACAAAAACGACTTCCATAAAGGGCAAATATCAGCTGTTTCTCTGTAATGCAGAAGCCGCGCTGGGTTTTGTTCGGATACCTTCGTGCTGGAGTAACAATTAGGTATTTATCCACACAGGTTGGGGCAACGTTTTGAATTACTTCATCTAAAGAGAGAACTGAACGAGACATCGGAGTAAGAAAATTTAACACTGCTTCATAACAACTGTAGAAGGCGGTTCAGAACGAAACGTGAGGTCGTTCGGGTGTGAACAATTTTCAGTGAAGTGATAATTATTCACAAGGTTTTCAGATACTGAAAGTATCTCCCTTTCTTCCAAATAAACAACATTTACGATAAACTTTCCAGGGCAGGCAACTAAGTGTTGCATTTAATATATTAACTGTTAAAAGTCAAATGTGTAAAAATGTAGAGGCCATCGGATGGACCACAACGTTGTACCAAACGCGAAAGATTGAACCGAGCTAAAACAATGAGAAAGATAAATTAGTGAAGGTATGATTAAAGGAGCACTGGAAAGGAAAAAAAAACACACACACACACACACACACGACACGCCTTTACACAGCAAAACAACAAAAGGGTAGCTTCTGGTTTCGTTGAAACACACGGTTTTTCTGTCGGCAGCTTCTGGTCCAAGCAAACATGAAACGCTCAGACAAACTTTGCATCTTGTCAAATGAATTTCAACATCTCTTAACGTGCAAATGTTAAATTCATGTGAATATTATACTGCTTTGTGTATCAAAAATTAAGGGGTGATCATACAGTTGATATATTGTAGAATTCCTAGTATATTCACCGAAAGTCTAAATCAAAAAGTTACTTGTTATGCTTCCTAAGTATGCAATATTTTTGCTTACATACTGTTCTGTTTCCATAATGGTATGGAACTGCTTTGGTTGACACTTGAGCAACGTTAGACGAACGTTGAGCTGTTTGCTAGGACCTTGCCCCGCCTACCTTTAATCGAACCTATCCGCGGATTTTTGAGAAATGACGTCTGTGGTCGACGAAACACCGAACTCGGTGACAGCGCATGATGGTGTTCTAACAACACACAATTTTAAATTTACACCTTTTTTTCGATAAAGCACACACTTTTTACAAAAAAAAAAAAAAAAAAAAAAAAAAAAAAAAACACTAACATGCCCGATAAAACAGCAGAAAGAAATAATCATGCCACAAGAAACACTTATTAAATCTTCAAGCTTTGTATTATCTTTCACTACGGTCTCTGCCATGTACTGAGCTTAATTCTGGTGTACAGCAGGTGTCCAGCAGACAAATCAATGTTGTTGTCATTGCTATTTCGGAATTTTTGTCTACGTACTACAGGAAACAGAATGCAACAACGTCGTGTCACCTCGGTGCAGTTCACTAATGGCACACATGACACTGACAATCCCATCCTCTACCCCCCGTCCCGCCCCCCCCCCCCCGATCATCATCGTGAATATCACGAAACCATGGTTATCTTAAGGATTTTAAGCCTCAAGTTCATACCTCAAGCTCAATCACATATGTCTTGAGAACTCCAGAGACCTCACAATCGATGGGGGCAAAATAATCACAACTGCGAAGGGCACAGCGCATGTTTGCAGTTCAATGAAGACTGTAAAAGTTACCGTGTTACTTGACCACAGTGACTTATGAACTATAACAGAAGTTATTAGTAACTATACAACGAGCGGGTTCCAGAATCCTTTTGATTATTTGAACAATCAACAAGGGGTAGGGGAACCAGCCAACAAATGACATGTGCATTCATGAAAATCCGCCTTCAAGAGGTGCATCATAGGACAACCGAAGGACCGAAATTAGATAGCTTTGTTTTTAAAATCTAGTAATACGTTACAGCTTACATCGCATGATTGGAAGTGATCTACTTGTAATTGTGCAGAGGCGTATTACGTGAGTAATAGCATCTTTCATGTTGACTATGAGTGCGTTAACTTTCATAAATGCATATGGGGGAAACGAGGGGAACGGGTTAATATCGAGAGAACACATGTGAAACCTCTGTACGGTGGTACTGGGACTTGCAAAGTTGTATGAGTATCTGCAACCAAGTCTGACACTGAAATGTAGAAGAAAATTGAAATAATAAAAAGTAAAACTAATTTTCTTCCCAGGCTATTAGAAGAGAGAAACTGAACGCATAAAAATCACTTATATCCACATGACAAATAAACGCCACAGTACAAAAAATTTTCTTTGATATAACGTCTTTCGAATATTTATTTTTAGATTTGGCATCGAGCTTTGACATAAACTAGATTTGTAGCATTGCTTAAATTTAAATTTAACGATTAACTAGTAATTATACAACAGTTTCCATTTCAGACACTATTTTCAGTTTTACAATATAATATACAGTTAAATTCCTAAAAAAAAAACAAAAAAAAAAAACAGTGAAATGCTTGAACTTAAACTTTGAAAGATAAAGTACAGGTTTCATTTTTATGGTTGCAAAAGATATTGGGTGCTGCGTTTTGAACTTTTTTACTGTTCAAAATTTAAAAATTACACTTACTACAAAAATAAAAAAATTCAATTAAATTTCTATGTTCTTTTTTTACAATCCACTTTTCATAATATGCAAAAAAAAAAAAAAAAAAGAAGAACATATAAAACAGATTTTTGGAAAACAGAATGACACCCAATGGAATTTTGAAATAGAAAACAAAAAGAATTGGAAAATACGAATAATCTTTAGAGTAACAGAAAATTTATAAACAGATCTCAAATTAGTTAACTACCTAAACAACACAACATTTACAACACAATATAAAATTTATGTCCACTTCAATGGGAAAATAACACGAACTGTTTCAAACTTTGCCGCGGAAGTTCATTCTAGGAGGTATAAAATGTATACGGAGCTTGAATTTCTGCTAAAGGGAAGCTAGACAAAACAAAAGCTAAACAAGCTTTCTTTAAATATTTGTCATTTATTAAATATCAATATTGGAGGGGGGTTCGCTGCATATCATTTCGCAACACAATTAACACTTTCATAGAAATTATACGGGATGCACGAGAAACATAATATATACTAGACAGGCCGATGTACACCAGCAATAGTGTATCGAACTAGAGCGGCCGATGTACACCAGCAATAGTGTACCGAACATGTCCAACACTTTTATTAGCCAGCCGTTTCCTTTTTGTTATTTGTGAACTTAACACCTCCTCCAATCCACCTTCCAAAGCTTGTGCATCCTTCGACAAAGTTTGTATTATTTTCAGAAATATAAGGTTTTTTAACCTGATATAAATGTATCTGAAAAAGATATCTCATCTGCAGAGAAGTCGGGTTACGTATCACCTTCAGACAATTTCTGAAGAAGGAGAGGGGGGAGGGGGGGGGAGCTGGCCTTAATTGTGAGCTTCTCAACCCTCTTTTAGTTTTTCGAGCCCAGTAACACGTGTTTCTCTTCGTCCGAAAGGTGGTCGCTAAAAACAGATTTAACTCTTCGTCTTTTATCCGAATCGTGCAGGTGATCACTACAAACAGGTTTTACCGCAGTCTATTTATCCGGGTCTCGAAGGTAGTTGCACAGCGCCACTTTCTTATTTCCTTGGCGATATTTTTCGCTTACAGTAACCCGCTGTAACTTCTAATGTAGGTACGGCTCTGAACGCAACCCTTTTACGACTTTCAAGGTATGGGCCTGTGCCAAACGTGTACTTTCATCCGTGATATACAGCTGTACATGCTTTGTTTTCGTACATCGTCATAGACCAAAAAAGCACAAGACAGACCTCCTTCATAACTGTACAGTGGTTGATTCACCTCGGCGGGGAAAGGGGGTAGAACATTTTTATGCCAAAATGGTCAGTTGGTTGTCATAACACTAGACAGCAAATGACCCACTGAAAAAGTGACACCAACTTTGCTGTCAGTTGAGTAAATTCAATAGCTAGTCCCGCACAGGCACACAAAATGCTGCATCGTGCTATGTCCAGCCAGCCGCGTAACTTGTGCACTGGTTAACTAAGGTTTCACATACCTTCTTCCTCCCTCCCCTCACCACCGCTCATCACACCCGATCTCACCCGCTCACATCATAGCGGCTCTGCATCTCTACTGCCCTCCCCTTCCTCCCACCCCTCAACCCCCCACCCCCGATCTGGGGGCTACCGAAGCCCCTTTCCCAAAAAATTCACAAGAGAAGCGGATGAGCCGCGACTTTACAATCACGTACTGATGTCATATGGCATCACGCGCTGTTGAATATGCGTTGTCCAATAGCAACTGGCAATATCTCACCAAGTCTGAAGCTGATCCAACTTGTCCTTCAAGAAGTATTGTGTGAACAAAGTCAAGTTTCCACATGTTTTGATAATCCTATCAAGTTTGAAGCTGATTTGACTTGTCGGTCGACAGTTATTGCGTTAAGAAAGTTTAGTGTCCACACTAGATAATGACGCCATACGTTGCGCTATATACATCACATACAATATGAACCGTCGGACCTACTAATATTGAAACTGACCCGACGTTTCATTCCGAAGTTATATGGGTGACGCTTTTTCAATGTTCTAAAGTCACACGGCGTCACCCGTTGTCCAATATGCATCGAATATAATAAAAACCAACGGACCCACCCAAGGCGTAATCCCAACAATTTTGAAGCTGGTCGGACTTGTTGTTCCACAGTTATCCTGTCAACAAAGTCTAGTGTCCAAACCACGCAATGACTCCATATGGCGTCACATGTTGCGCTATATACACTAAATACAATGTGAACATCGGGCCCAGCAAGGCATTCTCCTATGGAAGCTAAGCCCACGCTTCGTTCTAAAGTTACATTGAAGACGTAATTGTCAAGTTTTGATGTACTATAACGTCATCTGTTGTCCAATTTAAGTCTAATATAATACCAACCGGTGGACCAACCGAAGGTATAATCCACAAAGTTTGAAGACATTCCGACATCTGGTTCAAGAGTTATCGTGTTAACAAAATCAAGCGTCCATAACAGACGAACACACTAAATACACATACTCATATTCACAATACAGACACACAAAGTACAAAAACAAAATGATTCCCTTCCACAGGCAACACTTAATTATTGGCTGACTATTAAGTAACGTTCTACGGAGCAACAACTGCAGTGCTGGCACATTTTATAGAACGTTTTCAAGATATATGCCCCACCTAATTAATATCTACCACTGCTGACCACACTATTATTCAAAACACGAATGCATCAAGCCAATCAGATTTTACATATTTGTTATCATCTTTACGAAACAACGTACTAGAGACACAGAACCGGAATAAACCAGAGACATTTCAACTTCTGTGACACTCTAAGTATTTCAATGAGATTAAGCATCGTTAGGTCTATTCCAGAATAGGCTAACGTTGTCTACAGTACCTTGTTTTGTACCTGACAAAAATATAAAGAGTTTTACTTATTTGATAAGTCTTGTTTTAATTGATAGGGGACTCACGCAATTGTCATGTGGCATGTCCGTCATCGTGACATGTTTTCAACTAAATTTAAGATTTTATGTCAGCAACCTGCTGAAGTAAGCTGCACATTTGACGAAAAAATAAACGAACTGAATCTATTGTGTGCATAATTTTTTTAAACAAAAGCTTTGAAAAAAGGTAAAACATTTTTAAGAGATTGGACAGCCACATGTGCGTTTGTCAGAAACTTGATCACATCTTTAAAATACGCTTACTGCCCCCTACCCCTGATGCTCAAACAATTAAAAAAATCACAACGCTGATATAACATTTACAAAAAAAGAAATCCTTGCTCTTACAATCTCCGCTAATTGCGCAGTTATGACAGTATAAAGTATACAAGTCATAAAGTATTGGGTAATGTGACGTTTACGATAATTGGGGTGTAGCATTCTGCATAACATCAATATATGCACAAGAAAAATACAATTCTTTCGTTTGTATGCGCACTCGCAATCATGAACTAAATGCAAATACGTAACGCCTTTACGAGAAGTAACTAATCCTGAACTAAATGTGTTAATAGTTTTTACTAGAAATTTGACTATAATTGCCAGGTTCTTGGGGTGAAATATTGAATATTTGAAAGCATATTTGATTTTATATGGCTATTTTATTACTGGAATACCTCGAAAACCAGCGACTGTTGCCGCAGTACACATTCCCAAATGCTATATAAAATTGTATTGCGCAAGAAATATTTAATTCGCAGTACCTATTTCTTACATCATTAAATGAGGATCTTATGCCGAAACACTTATTTTTAATCAACATGAACAGTAGCTGACTTAGCTGAAAAAAACCAAGAGATTAACATTTGCCAGACGGTCAACACTCATTCTAAATGACTGACAAAAGTCAAAGACTTCTTAAGTGTTTAACGTGTGTCGGAAACGATAAATAATTGTGATATGCTATAGTGACCAAACGTATATTCAAAGGTATGCATATGGCGGGGAATGAGTAATATCGGGAAATTCATGGAATCCTCAGGGTCCATAAATTACAAGACATTGAGAACGCTAGCAACCCCACTACTCAATGGAATTTCAATGGCACTAAAACTACCGTACTCAGCCAGCTGTGCTTTATAAATCAGGCCCCAGAGATTTATTGGAAGAGTGAAGGACTCAAAATTTAAGTTCCCGTAACTGCCCTAAATAGCACTGTACTGGTAAACAAAACCACTCGGTACAAAGAAACAATTCCTCAAACTAGAAAGTCTATGTTTTTGCTGAAGCTCAAAAAACGGATATGTCTCGCCCAGCACCACAGTCTATCAAAGGCGAAGATACATAGGGAAATGTCGAAGTTAAAAATTAAAAAAAAAATCGAAAAATAGAAAAATACTCGGATGTGAAAAATAAATATATGGGCATTATCTGTAGGTTATAGGCAACATGTGTGTAAAATTTGGTTGCAATCAGCTGCCTCATCACTGAGAAATCGCTGCTGACGGACGGACGTACGGCTCGACGGACCAAAAATAATATATGCCTCCTCGAGGGGGAGACATATAATTAATCTCAGTTAAATGCAGAAGGAACAACGTAAAATGGGGAAAAGGGGGGAGGGTCACTCCTTCGCCACCATCTTTTGCCCCGGATACTCTTACCAAAGCCCACTCTAAATCTTATTCAAAGGTAAGTGTATGACATTTTGTACACTAAACATTCCTTTAATCAACAGCGAATTTTTACACGAATTCCGTGGTGGTTTCATAAAATTCCTGATTACAGAGATACTCTGCAACATAACTATATTTTGGAATACCTAAAAGCTCATATAACACATCGTTATCTTCATGCAAGATAAGATCTACAGTACTACTTTCGATATCACCTAAACCTGCTAATTCTCATTACCAAAACTGAACCAGAATAGGCACAGTGTACAACATACAATAAATGTCCGCAACCAAGAAACGAAAAAAATATTATTCTATACATATAGAACTAACAGCAGTGCTTATTTTGCACTGTCATATCACGATATATATGCAGTTCATGACATCTAAAAAACAAGTAAAATCACCTGACAGTGTGGATGATGTTCGGGATGAGGAGTATGAGCCGAAGTCTGGAAACGAAGGCGGTTTGTTTGTATACACATCGGCACGCGGCGACGTCGGTCCATAATCTAATATGTACAACATACAATAAATGCAGATTATTTCAATGAACCGAGAAAATCTTTCTACGTCGATTGAAAAACAGCTAAGTTACAGTCACCGTTGAGTTATTTCTTTACACAGAAATACAGCTACTGCAGGCGCAGAGATTCAGAATTCCAATGAGATTACCAATTATTTCAAAATGATTTGTAAATGTCGAGACTTTCTTAAAAATCAAGGACAGATCCTGTGAACTGAAATTTTACATTTAGCACAAAAACGCATTACTCATAAATAAAAACGCTGACTTTGTCACGGATGTCTTAAAAAAAGGAAAAGATAATAGGCATGACGTGGCTGCACTGCTCTTCTATACAAATGTCTTATCACCAGTTTACGCCGTGAGGTATTAAGTGACAGCACAACTCTGGCGATCTGATATGTTTTAGATATCGGCACAGAAATCATTGGCAACTATCAGTTATGTAAGCAATATTTTCTAAATTCCATAAACCATCTGTCAAAACATAGTTGTACCATAACCTTATAAACTACAGATACCGCCAAACTAAGAAGTATTTTGAATGAAAACCCAAATTATCCGCTGCCAAAACAAAAGGAATCACGGGACGAAACATAACATAACTCAGCCACTCAGTCATCCACACCTCACCTCAGTACCCTGTTTCTAGTATAGTGTGACTTACCACTCGGACTATCTATACAAGGTTCAAGAAATAAAAAAAAAATATTATATGATGGAAAATTCATGTTGCAAGGATTAAAGCCGCGTTGTTATCAAAATGTGAAGCACAAGGTTCAATAACATTTTCACTGCAAAGACTTTTTATCTCTATAAGATGAAAGCCAGGCTGGTTCTTCAATTCTGTATTTAGTTACATCATAAAAAGTTACGATTATATTTACACAACTGCATAATTTATCAAAGCACTGATCTAGATGCTTGGTTACGTATGCACTATATTTTTAATTTCCACATTCTTAAAAAAATCAATAAAATAGACCATTTTTCGCGTTTTTTTCGCGGTACCACATTATCTTTTGACACAGGCAACTTTTCACAACGTCATATAATTATGTACATTTTTTCAAAAATTTAATGAAATCTTAAATTCTTTATCAAATGCCAAAAAACAACAAAAAATACTCCTTTTGCTACACCGATAGAGACAGTTAACTGGAAGACAGAAGCTTAAGGCACTCGGATAAATTCCACCGGCTTTAAAACCACAATCACTCCAATCGCAGGGATTAAGGACGTCACGATTAATCGTAAGGACCGAAATCGCTGTTCAGCGCCTCAGATCGAATCGAATCCATCTGTGAAAATTGTTCATCAAGATTTTTTATATTTTGCGTTTTAATGTGCAGCAAAAGTAACAGTCAGTCTATGTTCGAACAGTATGTCAGTATTTTCTTTATAGTATCGGTGGTCGAAAGTTTGCAACTTTGTCAAGAAACTTAACTAGTTGGTTGAGAATTTCCTGTCTTGTTGTTATACGCACATCATCTAAGCGAAAGGTGGGTGGCAGAAGGTCTAAGGATATAACACATTGTTATTTGGATTCGAGCACTTTTTTATCTTATACCAAGATTGTCAATGGACGATGCCCCAACTCCCGAATGCTCATCTCAAGATTTTTGACGTACTAGTATACCCTGTTACCAAAATTTCAAGACAGTGAGGCTATGTACCTGGCGTAAATCAAGATTTTAATACAAAAATGGGTTATCGCCTATACATCCACCAATTTTTGGCGAATCGCCAAAAAAGTAACAGCCACGTGTTTCGGTAACAAAAAAGTAACAGTCAGGCGGACATATATACCACTACCTGCCATCAAAATTTTGGGACATTTCCATTTAAATCCTAGAAGGAGGTACGTTTCATGAAAACTGGTTTTAGGCTAACATTTCTACAAATTTTGTAGAAGTGTGTATCATAAGAAAACACATAAGAGCCAGGTGGGTAAAAAAAGACAATAAGGACATTTACTGATTTTTTCCTGTATTTTGCTAACATTTCCGCCAAATTTTGGTCAATCACGAAAAAAAAAAATTCCGGGTGAGCAGTATTGACTGTGTGCTGCTGGTCGTTAAAATTACAAGCAACAAGGTTATTTTCCTGGAGTTCATCAAGACTTTACTGATTTTATTTGGCCAAAATGCCTGTTACCTTCGCCTAAAATTTTCTAGATGTTAAGACTTTTTTTGGCCAATCAACACATCAATTAAAAGGCAGTGGATAACAATACTTGCTAACTTTACCTAAAATTTCAAGATGCTAAGACTTTCCTAGAGTTTGTTAAAATTTTCATGAAATTTTTTTTGGTTTTCGCCAAAATTTTCCCCAATTTTTTGGCCAATCACCAAAAACACTGATAACGAGGTAGGTACTAATGGTTCCTACCTTCACCAAAACTTTCAAGATAGTAGGCAGTTAGAAGTTCACTGAAAATTTTCGGGTTTAAAAATTTTTTTTTTTTTGGCCAATGGTTGCGCCAATTTTTGGCGTATGACCAAAAAAAAAAAGTAACAGTCTTGTAGCTAATAACGCTTGCTACCTTCACTTAAAATATCAAGACAGTTTGACTATTTTCCTGGAGATAAAAAAAAAGATTTTTGGCCAATATCTCCTCCAATTTTTGGCAATGACCAAAAAGAGTAACAGGCACGTAGGTACAGTGAAACCCCGGTATTAGGGACAAAAAGTGACTGAATAATTTTGTCCTTAATGGCGGGGTGTCCCTAATTTCGAGGTTCTGTTTTGTCTGACAACTACAACTAAAATCTTTGGCTATTTTTCTTACACTTTTTCCATCACTAGCTTTGATTATTTTAATTTTATCAGATAGTGAAACTTCGTTCCATTTTCCTTTCACACCACCGATATTCAGACTTAACACCTTGTATAACATCTTAACTGAGTATAAAGACAATGAATTACTTGTTCCTTTATACGCATTTTAAAAGACGGAGCACATGTCAATAGGGTTTAGTAGTATACAGCTTATCTCTTAAGTCTTTTGTAATAAGCCCTATTATCTTTACATGCACTGTGTTCAATATAATGTACTCAATACTCACAGATAACAATAGCGAAAAAACAAACACTACCGAGTAACAAGCTGATAGGGGTTGTTTACATAACGTACAAAATATGGGCAGCAATTTGACTGTACACAATAGAGGGGTTGTTTTAAATGTGTAACCGTACTTACGGGATAAAAAGAGTGTCTCTAATTCTGAATAGAGGGGTGTCCACAATAGAGGGGTCTAAATATAACAGAACTCTATGGCCTTTTAAAACAGATTGAAATATGCTGTCCATAATTCAGGGGTGTCCATAATAGAGGGGTGTCCATATCCGGGGTTTTACTGTACTTATGTCTGCTACCATCAAGCAAACTTTCAAGATAGTCAGGCTAACAACCTAGGAGCAGATACGATATTTCAACTTAAAAGCGTATGTACGCACACTTTCAACGACTGCTATAGCTCCTGCTTCTGCAAGAGGTTGGGGCTAAAAACTACATAAAAGTAACAAATATAGATGTGTTAACTTAAAAGCATTACGGCAACGTGTAGCGGTTAAACAGACAGACTAAAACATGATAGCCAGAGACGCAATCTAAACTCTCTCGAGGTAAAAATTAAAACATACGCACTTCAAAGCATTATTTGTTTCTGAATTAAAAGTAACACAGGACCAAGGTTTGAGCTATTTAGCGTCAAAAGTTGATGAGTTACCGTAACCCCAATGAGATGGCCTCCGTATATCAGGATACAATCTTACTAGCTCTGCCAAGTAATCATATAAGAAAATATGCAATTTTTAACTGGAGCAGAACCATACATATTCACACAATATCTACTGAATTCTCTCATGTTCAACCACACTACAGTATGTTTAGTATCACAGCACACAAAATATGTGTAAGTTGATATTGTTTTAATTGTGAGGAATTTTTGAGACCCACTTCACCAGACATTGTTGCACAACGCCGACATAACATACATGCACAGGACTGACTGTTCAGGATTGGTTGACTGAATGCAGACATACACTGCACAAGAATCGATTGAATTGCATATGCACAAATAATTTTTGTTGCAAAGTATAATTTTTTTCTTACTTTTTCAGGTTTATTTTTTCCTTTAAACATTAACACATTTACATATTTATGTACCATAAAACGGTATAATATTTTACAGGTAAAAATTTCTTTTCCTTGTTCTGGCAATCATTACATATCGTATTTAATCAGAAAACGACATCAAGAAAAATGCTGTCTTATAACTTTGCGCTTCTAAAAAACTGTGTTATTACTTCAATTCCCGATTATTTTATTCAAAAATGTGAGATTTCATTTTATTTTTATGGCAACAGGTCAAGAGCTAAAATATTATGTCGTGTACCCATATTACAACTTGAATTGCAAGACTATACATATAACAAAATCATGTTGTGGTTTTCTCTCATTTTTTTACAGAAAAAAATGGATGATAAACCATATGCCCTCAACTGACGATTTTCAAGACTCGGTCCCAGAAAGCACATTAGGATAATCTACTTAAAACGAAAAAAAGCACAAGTAAAGAGGTGAAGAATTTCAGTAAAGCTACTTAAATAACCAACAGAGGCAAGTATTTTTCAACGTATTTTGTACAGTTTGGAAACACGGTAAACAAACCTGGCAGAAATGACAACAACCCAATAATTGAGCAGTGATTCCGGTGTAGTTTTACCGCTTGTTCTAACGTGCTAAACAAATTCATTTGTGTTCGAAATCAACCTCTATAGAACAACAAAAGTTCGTGTAACTCAGTGGCAAACAAGAAACGTAAATTAAATGAAGTTTAGTAATCTTAGAAATAATTACATGGAATCTGCATCCATATCTAACGATAAGAACTGTTTCAATAACGTAGGAGGCTAAGTGACATATATGTTAAGTAATAATAAACTTCAGGGGTTGCGGAATTTAGCGAGCGTTTCCACCTAAGAACAAAGAGGTGAGTCCCTAAAACAAGACCTGCAGAGCTGAAGTGCGAAGGCACATGTGAGACGAGCAAAAATAAACAACGTCATGTAGCCAGTTCTTACTATTGTGTGTATAACAGTTGTATTCAGATTAAAATAGCTTCTGCCAGTACATTAAGCAGGAAGGCTCTTCAATCCAGATCGCCGAATCAGATTGATCTTTTCAACGAACTATGGTCTTTACCTGCTAAAACGCAATCAATCTGAATAGAGCAAGGAGAGTGACAGAAACTAGTCGTCTAGTTCCCGGTGTTAGAGTCTAACTTTGACCTTACTAACAGAACACAAGAAGACAATAACCTGTCGATACCGCTGCGCATTTTAATAACTTTCCACATACTAACAGAACTAAAGGAATTAAAGGTCAAATGAATTAGAAGTCGTTATCCTCTCGGAATAAGATATTGTTGTAGAAAGACAAAAATGGCGAGTGTTAACGTTAGGCCGGAGAAGTACACAGACTAAAAGACTGTAGTGAACACAATATCTGTACCAGCTGCTACATTTCGCGTGTTAAATATCCTACGAAGACAAACACTATCCTATTTTACCTGGTATGTCCCCAGACTCGACTTGAATGGAACAGGATCTGCGCACAATGCCACGGACTGAGCTCTTTCGACGCGCTTTTCCACTGTTCGAGCGTCTACGGAAAGTGCCGGACTCGAGGTACCGGGTAGATTTGGACTTCGATGACTGCGACACTTGGTCAATGAAATTTAGAAGACCAGTCACTAAAACAGACATCGGCGTAATACGCTCTTTATTATTATTATTATTATTATTATTATTATTATTATCGTTTTTATTATTACAGTTGACTGCAATGTCCTTGGATATTTAACATCTGAATTACATCAAAGCTATTCTTTGCTTCCTTTTTCTCAACATGTTTTTTTTTTTTTTTGTAATATTATAAACAAGATGTAAATGGTCCTCCACTACAGCAGTGTACAATTTAAGGATCTCGGTGCTAACCGAAAAAAAAAAGCAAAGACAAACATCAACTTCACCAACCATTTCTGGTCAATATCAGACAGATGTGAAAAACTCACAGTCGGGGGAGTCTTCAGCCTCGGTGAGAAAAGTGAGATCAGTGACGCACGAGGTGCTGATGAAGTCATTCAAATTACCCAAGTGCACCCTGCAAGTGAACACCAAAACAGCCATGCCCTTAAATAACGCCCTCCTGAAACTTACAATCGCTCGAAATGTTATTTCTGTGCTTTTAGAAAATTGTCACTGTGCGTACAGTTTTTTTTCCTGAACACCTAGCCTTATTAAAAGCGACTCACAACTTAGGTTACACACGTTTTGAGTAAATATTTCTGCACTAAAACATGGCCATAAACATACTACAAAGCACACCAACAGAGATTACAAAGACCTTGATGTGTAAAGTTCATTTTGCTAGAAAAAAAAATCGCTTCCGCAACATTAAATCTAGTTGTGATCACATGTGCTCGCATAAATCAACACCTGCCCAACCCTCTAACATACACTGGACATGCGTTAGATAAAAACGCTCTTTAGACGTGACGTAGCTTTACGTTGCCGAAACCCTATTTTTCCGACGCTCAATTAATGTCTCGGATGCAACGTTGAATATATTTCGTAAAATCGACGATTTATGTAATCGTGAAAAAAAACAGACGTCGCATGTCCCATGTTACCGGCTGACTCAAAGGGAACTTGGCTGATGACACACGTACCTAGCACCGTGCAGGTACCCGCTCTGTAACTTCTTTATGGTAGCTATAAGTGTTGGGTGAATAGCCTCAGACAAGTCTGAAAAAGAAAAAAAATATACGATAAGGAATAATTCTACACATATAAAGACAAGTAGAGGAATGTCAACTATCTGAGTATCGGTATTATTCCCTGTCTCAATCTCAACAATCGGGGCATGAATTTAGTTAACAAAACCAACGGAAGGGTTATTAGGCTGAGAATGATAATTATTTGTTATCAACGAAAAAGTTTCATCTTATTAAACGAAACATACACTATAAAGGTCTGAAAAACTCCACCGTATTTCGAAGTTTCTTTACTTTGGTAATCTGAAGTTTTAACACATATTTTTACTCGACAGTTTCATTACTGTCTCTTCACTCTGCATTAGATACAGATTGCTCATCAACAAAGTAATATATAATATTAGTAGTAATACCTAGCAGGCGTGAGGTTTTAAAGTTGTTTAAAAAAGTCCATTCGGATTAATAATCCAAAACGGATATAGAACAGAAACATATATATTTAGTACGCATTTGAGAAGAGGCAATACAATATGTTACTGAAGCAAAGAGACGAAACTACAGGAAAATGGATTTACCGATCAGCCATCTGTATAGCGGTAAAACGAATATAGGTCTACCCACGCTGTGCCAGTTATTAGCCAAGTAAGCGACATCCGTACCAAACATGCTGTTCATAAATAACGGGTCTTTGATGAGGTAAAAAGAATCCAGGTCCAACACCTATCATTACACAAGGTTAACTATTAATGGTCTGGTATTTATGACTTGACGCAGATCTAGTTTCATATAGCGACGAGTCAGGTGTCATCCATAAATTTTATATTTTTGTACTCTTCACCCCTTATAACTACTGCACTGTCGTTTTGCGCAGAGCTTAAACATTTACATAACTGCAAGTGTCACTGAAAAAAAAAAACATGAAAAGGAAGCACTTAGTAAGTGATTACAGTTTTTCAAGTACAGACAGTTTTGACACACATTAGTTACATAATTATAAGGCACTATGCAAGAAAAAAGGTGGAGGTCACTCGATAAATTAACAAGGAAACATCTGTAAGGCATTTATTATGGCCAGATCTCAAAGCAGGAACGGGTCACACCAGCCACCACCACCTTTTTCCTTGAAGCAAAATGCAGTTACTTTACAAAAATAACGTATTATTTAAAACGCAAAAGCACATCAAGCAAAGAAAAATTCATACATTTTCTTTAGTACTACGTTTACACGTTTAACTGGCCTCCATTCCTTTAGGTTTATAAAGCATGAAAATAGTTTTCATTCGTTCGTTTCTAGTAATGATAAGACATGAGAAACTAGAGCCTCAGAGAGACAAGATCCCCCGTGCAGGGTGGATGACCCGTGAAATCGATGCTACGGCCGGTTTGCAAAGTGTCATAGTAATGTCACTTTCATCACGTTTTTTTTTTCTCAAAATCTAACAGCTTTACCTTTTTTAGCACTTGTAAAGCCTTTGGCTTGCAAGGGGTTATTGAATATGTGCAAGCAGCCGTTGGTGTCTTTTTTTTCTTGACAGTGATCGGATTTCTTGTGTCATCTCCTCCACTGGCACTACGGGCTCTAGGGCCACGAAACTTTGGACTTCAGTAGAACTTGATATGAACGTGTGCATGACACTTTTTATTTTCGCCTTCGATTTCGTTTTCTTCTTTAAAACGCCACGTAAAGAGTGTGTTTTTTGCAAGTAAATGCGAAGCATTTAAGACGCAGCACATAACACACAGTTGCTGAGCTTTGTGCGAGCTCTCACTGCGTAAATAGATAACACGGCGTATGCCTGATCAGTCAATAAAACCTTAAGTCAACAAAAACCAAACACTACTCGGCTTATAAGACGTATTCAAACTGTGTTGTTTGCAATATATTATTCAAGAAAAAACCCATTGAAGGAAGTATTTTTGCGTTTTAATTTTTGCCAAGTGTTTAACTTTTCGCTAGCGAAATGAGGTTCTAGTTAAATTTCCACAAAAGCTAAGTTTTGTATTTCAACAAATTATTTAGGCAATTTCCAACAGCTGTTTTATCCCTGTGTGAAATATTTAAAGTTCCGCTGAATAGTTTAGGAGATACAGCCTCGCAACACATTGCAATACGCAGACAAAATTTATTAAAACGTGAAGTATTACCAAATTAGAAAATACTCTCATTTTGACCATTTTTCGTGGATCCGAACAAAATACAACGCTGCAGACCTTCAATGTGCTCTATCCGTGTGTGAAATTTCATAACGATCCAACCTATAGTTTCGCAAAATATTTTTAGTCGCTTGATATTTGCTTATTGCACATAAAGCGGTCTTATTTCATTAGTGGTTCATTTCACGCACGGATTTTTGAAGCGTGAAATATTTTCCGGTCTCAAGGTCGAACTCGCCAAGTGTAGTCTCTGTTAAACTTCATCCCAACCAATCAGTTTCCCTGTGAGCAAAGCTCAAGTGCTTGAAACGATCTTAAATTCTTGAAATTCAGAAATAAGACTGTGCTTGAATAAAAGCTTCTGACAGTGTGCAAAGAAGAAATTAGCGTTATTTTATTTATTTATTATTATTTTTTTAAACTCTTGCCAAGGAATCTGCAGTAAACGGTTAGTAGTGATTTATTTCGTCAACAATTCCAAACAATATTTTCAAGTTTGTGAATACTTTAAGTTAATTCAAAAGTTGATACAGACCATGAAAATTGTGAGGAAATAAGTCCTTTGGGTTGAGCTTTCAGAGAGCAAATACAGTACTGTGAAAAACTGTGGACTGTTTTGTTTTAGTACCCTGGTATGCCACGACTGTTACCACACGCTTCAAGATCTGCGGCGCATTCTTATTCAAGAATGAAATGCCTTACCACAAAGGGGAATCAACAACTGCATTGCATTCTTTCATAGATCAGATAACTCGTGCATCACACAGCAAGAATGTTACACCAGATATTGACAGTTTTTGAATTTTGAAAATGTCCCCACGTGTGTTTGTGAATAAAATAAACGTAATTTGGTGAAAATTTGTGAAGTTTGTTCTACTGTGTTGCCAAATGAACATTATTTTCTTACATGTAATTTCGTTTAGATCAAAGTGACTGCACAGTACGAAAAATTATCCCAAACTTAATATTCCACACTTTTTCACAGCACTCTATTTACTGCGGTTCACAGGCATGTACATCTAACAAAACAACAATAGTGCTTTACTAAGGCGAAACTGTCAGTGTCAAAGCAAGATTCTAAGCAAGATCGGTTTACAAGAAAGTATGGAAATACGTCTTCAAATGGGGGCCCAATCAAAAATAAGTTGTTACCTCCTTAACTGACCATGGAGCTTCAGACTGAACACAACTGACAGTTTGCTTGAAACAAAAAAAAAAAAAAAAAAAAAAAAAAAAAAAAAAAAACACCGACACATGCAAATCTCGAATCAACAAAATGCCACACCACAGCAGATTCCACAGACCTAATAAAGTTCTTCCAACGGGGAAAATGATGGTTGGTCGTCCAACCATCTTCCAGTTGTTGCTGACATACTGCAATTCAGCCTTAAAACTGTCGATAAACAATTGCGGGTCCAAGGACAAATAAAACTGCGTCTGGTCCATCATCTGGAAAACATTAAATAAATGCTTTCTTGTAACTAAGATTATTAGTTTCAAACAATATTTCTGAACACCACACTGTTCATATTTATGGCGTTAGACTTGAGCAACATTCCAACAGCAAACGCGGCCACCCCGATCCAATGTGAAGATAAAGGAACTGTCTGCAAGATTCAAAACTGTGTTAGTGGTGAGACTGCGAAAAGTGAGACTTCTGAGAGCGACAAACACGTAAAAATTTTTCCGCACATTTGGATTAACTGACATTAGCATCTACAAAGATGTAAATTCGGCTCTTGTTAAAATGGCTTCTACATATGTTACGTAACAAAACGCTGACGCTTTTAAGAGCAGTTGATCCAACTTGGAAACATTTAGCTCGTTCCCACGACTGCTCGCCAACCTTGTTAAAGATACTGTATACATTTATTTTAGGATGTCGTTCTCTTTGCCGTAATATTCAATACTATATTCAAGTCAACAAGCTTTTTATCGCTTCCCAAATTAAGAGCCTTTTTCTTACCAAGAAATGAATGCAGAAAGCATACTTCTTAAAAAAAAATTGAAAAATTAAATGAATGCGGCGGGGGGGGGGGGGGGGGGGGGGATGTTTACCTGTGGGAAGAAAGCCAGCGTTTGGTCACCCAGGGTGTACAGCTTGCTAGTCGTTAAGACACCAACAAAATCTGACGGCCTCCCAGATAAACCTAATTTGGTATTTTTGCCTGAAACCGAGAAATACAATACATTTTCAACAGAGGGTGCACTCCAAAAACGTATAATTAATCCTCTGTGTTTTCCCATAGCCAACAGTAGTTCTCTGTCTCCATATCGGATAATCAGTGTGGCAGCGTATTATTTAAAGTAAGAATTCAGAAACAAAATAAGAAACCAGATATTTTTGGTAGGCTATTCCGGAATAGACTACCGATAAATCGAATGTCAGAAATCGAAACTTTTCCATTATTTCACCATTTTATGTAGCAGACTATTTAAACAACTAATTTTCATGTCTTACAAAAGAAAAATATGTACAAATTGAAAGTATCACTACATTAAAAAAAATTTAAAATTTCAATAGGTTATTTAATACTGAACTACCGACATTTTAATAAGTAGTCAAATGTAAATCCAAGGTTTCAATATTTTTATTTTCCTTTTGCCAAAAGATAAGAATTTACATTGTTCAACTTCTTTTCAGCCCCTGTAGCAAGAAAAATGAAGCATTATTGATTTCTGTGACATTCGAATTATCGGTAATCTATTCCGGAATAGCCTACCAAAAATATCTGGTTTCATATTCACTTCAGAATTCTTATTTTAAATAATACGGTGTTGTGTGTAAAATCACATAAAATATCATTTCATGCATATGAGACAAACTATGATTTACGGGAATGATTTACGGTGTATTTTGACAGTTTTACTGACATAACCAATTAACCAATGATATATATTCCAAAGCTTCAACGTGGCAAACTGTTCCAAAGATTTCATATCACCCCCATTTTATAAATTCTAATTTACAGCACTCACAAGTAGAAGGAAATGATGCTTAAGCGCCGTGACACAGGATAAAAATAACAGATGCAAGCAATCCATTTAAATCACTTCTCTTACAATTTTAGACATCGGTCAACACCCGAAATAGCAAGTCGATTTGAACCTTCTTTTAAAAAAAAATGCAGAAATAGCACAATTAATTTAATCTTCATTACACAGCAGTCTTGTCGCGATTCAATTTGAAAACCAGTTTATTTATCTTGTACAAAGAGGAGTTATGCTTGATAGGCATATCGTTCTTTTATCTCACAACAATATTCCCAGAAATAGACGCGAACACTGAAGAAAAAGGGTAACATAAAAGGGCCACGCCTTATGGGTGTGTGACGCGGGTGCGGTCCAAGAGCTTGATAAAAACTAAAGTTTCCAACGTTCCAGTCCAAATTCTGTCCTAAAATACGTAACAGAGGCTGTTAAATGGTAGGTCTTTTCACAATGCTATACTCACAGAGAAAGTTAGACCCTTTAGTAGCAAGTGAATTTCACACACAAACGACAGCGTACACTCAGTGGTTTGTACTGACGATTGCACAAATGCGAAGTGAAGCCCGACATTTGTGATATTCTTCAAAACAATATACAACACTACTGAGTTACAAATTGTGTGGAAAAAAATTTCATCTCGGTATCAACCTTAAAATTCAACTAACGCAATTAATTCGAGAGACAGATGTATAGACAAACAACATTTCTGATAAAAATTCGGTCATGGGCACAAGCACATTACAGACCACTAAACGAACTCAGGTCAGAAATTTGCGAGAAGCCCCCCCCCCCCCTCCCCCTCCTAATTCCGGGAGGAAGGGAAAAGAGAGAAGATACATTTCCCTTCCTCATCTACTGATGACCTCCTAAACTTTCAATTTAAAACAGTTGAAACTTCAACAAAGGACCAAACACTTAAAACAACCCAAGCGAAACTGTTTTCAGAAAACAGGGCAATCTTTTTGCTTCCACTAATAACGTGTCCAGTTTATTACATGAACATCACATCGGGACCAGCTGCAATTCAATTAAAATACCTTCATAACGCGGTGAATGAGGTAATTGCCTGACGGGATTTTTCTTTCAAAGTTAACCGTAATTTTGTCAACCTCTTTTATTACACAGTGTTTATAAGGGACTGAAGCTATATAGCTAACACATGAACCATAAGCTACCCTAAGCCAGCGAAAACCCAACGTGACATTGTGGTGCACTTATTTGGGTAACAAACATGAGAGACATTTCACGATCAGCTTGGCTGATTATATATAACCGAATCGGTAAACCTAAAAAGGATTTATTCTCGCAATGTAAACCTTGCATATATGCACCGTGAATGTTTTTGCTTTTAGGCTTGAAGAAGGAAATATATTGACGGAAAATTGTATTTTAACACAGATAAAACTCGAAATTATGTTGGGAATAAACCTTGGTGTTAAGACATGTGTTTAACTGATGACAAGGTCCGATAAACGGGAGAAATTTTAATATAAGTGAAATATAATACGGATTAATTTTCAAGAGACAGTTTTGCGTTAAGAATTGAGACACACCCAGGACTAATGACGTTAAACTGTGGTAGAAAGACATGACACGGTATCTTGCTGTAGTTATATATCCTCTTCTAAATTCCTAAAGAACGAAAGGGGTTAAAATAATAATAATCGCTTTGTCCTAAGCAAAGAGAGAACAACGCCCAAGCTCATAACAGGGAAAACAGCATCGAATACCATCTTGAAATGTGAAGTATGACGCGGGGATAAAATACCAAAAATGTTGATAAACACCATGCACAACAACGTGTTGTTATTAGTGTACTTGGCGTTACCAGCCGCTGATCACGTGAGCGGTGTTTGTATTTTTGGCCCCGAGTGTTTTTTACCCTGCCGGTGTCAGGACGAGCAGTGTCATCCGGAGACAGGGATCTGTGCGTCGAGCTGCAGTGACAACTCGCCGCTTTCGGTGTGGTCAGGACCTGGCTGCCAAATTGGTAATATCGCCTATGGTAAAACCAGGCTACACACGAACAGTGGGATAAGCGGCGATACTTCTGTGACCGTCGACGGGGATCATACCAACACGTGTTTATTTATCAATACTATGGACATCTGGAATAATCCATCATGGACAGTTGATTTTGAGAGAATATACGCCGTTCAAAGCGTGTCTATTTATAGTGAACTGCTAACAGGATATGACGACCAGTTCATAGCTAAATATAAAGTTGAAGTAAGTAATGTACCAGATTTTTCCTCCTCCATTCGTTGCGGAATCTACGAAGGTCCTCTACCAACTGGTGAAAACGTGACTATACAGTGCCAAGGCAAATTGCTTGCCAAGTACTTGAAAGTCGTGAGATTAGCGGTAGGTTCTGATGTAGACCCGCGACCAGCGGAATTTCATTTATGTGAGGTGGTAGTCATTGGTCATGAATACATAGACGTCGATTGTGACAGATGCGCCATCCAGAGCAATGACAGTAGTGACTTCTGTGGGAATGGAATATGGTGTGAAGAATGTCAACCCGGATTCCAGTCCCCAGACTGTAGAGAAGCAGCAAGAACTGAAACATCAACACGCGCTGTAACGACGCGCCATACAACATCGCACAGCTCTGAAACAACGTTCGAAGCAGCCCAGCCGTCATCACCCACTACGCGACCGCCCCCGCAGTCAACTGCTACGTCATCAATGGCGTCACAGACAAGTCACGTGGTTTATACCAGTGATGCACCAAGCACCATCAATTCTGCCATCCTGCCGCACGCCACAAGCTCTGCCACAGACACAGAGCCAGGCACCAACAGCACAGAGCCAACCGCGAAAAATGACCAAAGCAACAGTGACACAAGCACACAGCTAATAATATATACAGTTGTTGCAATTGTTGCTATAGTTCTAGTCACAGTGATAATACTCGGCATCTGCCTGTGGATTCGCAGACGCCACCATCCAAACGGTGCGGGTGAAACGCCGAATGGCACACTTTCTCGCCGACAAAGAAACATTAAATACCATGGATATAACAACCACACTGGAAAGGGATATCCATATGATGAGGAATACGCTGTGAACTTATCGCGACACGGAAGTCTGCGTTCAGTGAATATCATGGATACTATACACGAAGAAAAAGAGAAAGACTCCAGTAAGCACTCGTCCTGTTCTTCCCTGCACGAGAATTCCGTGAAAACTGAGAGTACAAACAACTTGAATGGCAGCATCAAGCGATACAGCAACAGGAGCCTGTAACGTGCAAAATGTCACTCAAACGAGTTATGCCAACTGTGCGATGCACCACTGCACAGAGGCACTGAAACACTCGCACAATAAAGTAAAACAGAATGCGATTGGGCATTTAGTTTTGTTAGGCGTGCCGAAGGTCCGAAAACCGAAAAAATCACACAACTGCGGAACAAAAACTGAAAAAAGAAACTGAAAATCATACTCATTGAATAAATTATACTGAAGTGCGATACATCGGTTATGAAATATCAATGTAGGTAGCCAATACCAAAATAACTGAGAAAGCTAAGCATAACCTTGGCGCCGTCCATACCCATGTATTACGCCTAAGCTGTCCGACATGACTTTATCCAGGTAATGCGATAAAATTGGCATATCACTCTCCGCAATTATTTGTTTTTTTTTTTTAATTTTTTGTTATTTTTATTTTTTGCACTTGTTAAAAAAGCTCATTTTGGGACCGAGGCAAAATGTTAATTATATTATCCTGAGGTGTTCACCAAAAACGAGTTCACAATAAACAGAACAAATGAATCAAAGGGTGCTCGGTTAATTAGTAATTAAGTGTTCACTAACGAAGGACTTGACCTGCTTTTGCTTTACGTTTTGCGGCACGACATGGATACTTTTACCATGGCTTTATTTTGACGAATTACTGTTTTAATATTTTTGGCATAGATCGCAAGAGTTTTTGTCCCAATTAAAAATAATGCTCCGGTATGCAATGTGAAAACAATGAAAATTCTTATGTGTTGATTCACACTTCTCCATTTTGAACATTTTTTCAAACTTAGCAGCTAACTTTGATTCATAATTTTAAAAAGTGCTGATAATTTGCATAGGGAAATTTGTTCTCATGCCGTGCAAAAGGCAGTTGGATTCAAACCACTTCACTCGTTAACCACTACATAACTGCTTGAGGTGGCCGACGGATGGCTTTTCGAAATAGAAGTGGACTAACATAAACTAAGAATGAACAACTTTGCGCAACATTCCTAGCAACCTGGCCACTGATCTTGTCGTTGCTGTATTATAACTACATACATGCGCCTTTAGATAAAAAAAGAGCTCAACAATCGGTGCTAAATAGTCTTTTATTTTCAAACAGTATATTATGAGCAGTTTAGAATATTCTTATCCATAATGAACAACCTGCAGTTAACAATTTAATGACATGGCCACGAACATTGCCTTGAGAAACTGAGGTAACCACTGCTGTGATCGTTTTCTCACAGAAGAATGCACTTTTTTTTTATATTTACCTACAACATGAAGTGCGCATTTCCAGAAGAGCAGTGCTCTTGAACTACCTTCACTAAGGTGAAGTCCTGCTTGTCATCTTGGAAACTGGACTCTGGGACCGGAGGGGTGGGGGACTGAATTACGAGTAGTATATTTGTGTTGATCAGTAACCTCAATTGTCAAAACTTTCAAGCTGAGCGACCATTTTCTTACAATTGGGGACCGCATGGTTCACCTAAAAGCCCCGTTAACCCTTTCAATTTGTCCTAAACAAACTAAGGACAGCGTATTTTATCAATGGGTGCAACGTGCTAGCGCAAGTCTCACAACACCAATATGATGCCACTCTCTCTGTCTCTGTTGCCGTCAAACTCCGTCTGGCAGTGGAGACAAGGGAACACGAGGCAAACCTGTCTTCTACTTGTTTGTTTGTTTTTATGCACAAACAGTTTTCTTTCAGCTCTATGGTTCTATATTTCATTACGAGATAGATAACAGATTTAATTTAGAAGTCTTTCGCTTTTGGCTGATTTCTGCTGATAAAAATTATGCAAATCTTTATTTTTCAGCAAATCGAGTACAACAATTCCCCACACGAGTGTCACAAATTTTTGCAGACGAATCTTTCTAAAATGCACGTTTTATCAACATGAAGTATTTTTTCGTCTGACTCAAAATTTCAATGCAACACCAAAGATGTACAAGAAACGGACCCAGCTGTTGTGCTTTGTTTGTCTGTTTGTTTTTTACTGTAGATAATACATTTGTTGTCATGTGATGTTAATTTGTCTTGGGTAGACTCTATATATTGTGCATACACTCTATATCATGTTACAGTTACTTAAATTATTTCGTTGCTTTCTTCAGATGCTTTTAAATAACGAATCCTTTTGAACAAATAAAGTGCCATTTGAAGAACTGCCTTCTTTACTGTGCTCCGACTTTAGCACAATGTTAGTGAATTTGCCCCCACTGTAAAGAAGACGGATCATAAAAGGTTTACATATGTCACTGTAAAATGTAAGCCATTTCTTAAAACCCTTCGCAGGTTTATATAACGTATACAAAGGCAAGTGTTACGCCGTCTCAAATCTCGACATAAATAAGTGCCCTCTCAAGTTTAAATATCCGCCTTGTTTAACGGCCATTGGATTGAAAAGGAAGCGATGTCAATGGCTTTATTACCAGTGATTATAAGGATTCCGCAATGCAGAATTCTTCAAACATTACTTGATGATATTTATTTATTGTTATATTGTACAATTTGTTACTATTTTCCAGTTGACAGACAAAACCACTCTCTGAAATTAACGTAGAAAACTATTCAAACAGGCGTTCCGAACCACACGGAAACTTTTTTCTTCCAGAAAAGGGTTTTACTTGGACGTCTATTAAAGGCATAACTGCACTAATACAGTAATCAACAAGACAAAAAGAACTCTATTCCCGAGACTCTCGATTGCTTAAAAAAGCAGGGTCATTAAAATGGCAAATGCAAAAGAGGTGACCCGGTCGGTCTAACAATTCGCATTGCCAAGAGGTACATTATACTTTATTAAGTTTCCAGTTCATTCTAATTGCTGGCTCTTTCACCAGAGTGTCATAAAAATGGCATGAATTTCTCTCACCTAAGTGCGAAAAAAGATGGCTCAGGACTTTGGCGGGATACACTTGTATGGGGGCGACATCGGCGATGGTCTGTACCTTCAGATCAAAATACGACAGCTTGTCTTGAATAATCTCGTCTTCGGCAAGAATGACAACTGAAAGAAAGAAACAACCACTTGTCTTCAATCAATCAACCAATCAGTCAGTTTATTTTCTGAAAAATTTACAACCAAAAGCTGTGCAAGGTACAAATTATCAGGATCTTACAAACGATCAACAAAGGGAGCAAGCAAAAGCAAACGCTTGTAAAGGTGCTCGTCCTTTGCTGAAGGTAACGGTTATTTACACTGAGACCACTTCATTTGTGAAAACTAGAGCCTTGGTGAGGCAGGATCCCCCGTGTAACAGGACATCTTAGTGAAAAGTATAAGACTACATTGGGAAAAATTAAAAAAAACCTGCTATATTTTGCCTAAAGAAAAGTTCATAACAGCACATTTTTCAACCTTGCACCAATTCTTCCTTTTTTAATATTTTTCAAAAATAACCTGACGTTGCACATGCACAATTGCTGGTTTTTTATGTCTAAAATATAAAATCAAAAATAACCTGCCACTGCACAACTTCACTATATATACTTTCTTCCTGTAACATTTGGTTTGCTTCCGATAAATAGTAACAGAGATATCGCGCGAACAAAAAAGTGCGGACAGACAGACAGACGGCTCGACAGACAGACGGACAAGTTCATAACTATATCCCTCCGTTACACGGGTGATAAATACACCTTTTATTAGGCCACAATTTTTACATTGCCATATGGATTACTTGTATAAGCTGAGAGAAATATCATAGTGAACCATTCACACTAACGGATAATTAAATACTTTAACACAAAATTTCATTCCCCCTTAATGACAACTGATACCAGAAATTACAACAACATTAATACTATTTATATAAATACCACTAGTCCGAATTTGAGAGTTATTCATTTTTACCATAGGAGGAAATGAGATAATTCTTAAGTTTATTTTTAAATGAATTAATGTTATGTAAAGACTTGAGTTCAGCCGGTAATACATTCCACAACTGTATACCCTTCAATCTTAGACAATGTGATTTTAAGGTAGTTCGCGAATTAACATATTTAAAATTTCCGTGTTGTGTTATTCTTTCATTATCTGTAAAGAGTAAACAACGCTGCGGTTATTACAAGGCAGGGAGTACACTTGCGCCTTAATTATTACTAAAGTTTTCAATTTTATAATATTATGCATTTTCAGAATGCGGGAATCAATAAAGAAAATTATTGTTAGTATGTTCATACCTTCCAATACCATAAGCGATTCGAATTGATCTTTTTTTGCAAAGTGTATATTTTCATTATATTTGAGACATAAGTGATACCCAATGTTTCTACACAGTCTTGATACTGGATGTAAAGCCATATGTTGAAAACAACATGGTCTGAAAACATTAGTGGTCACAATTTCTGCTCTTCTTCACCCCCCGCCACCCCCACCCCTCCCCACCCCGTTCTCTCTCATTCAAAAAGAATTTTGTAGGTCAACAGACGACATCCGAATATCTAACTCAAGACTAGACAATTTTACTCTGCTTCAATGGCAATATTATCAGATTTTTAGGTCGGATTTCAGCGACACATTTTCCTCATTCTAGCTCTGTAAATCAGAGACGTCTCGCAAATAAAACTGTCCGTGTACTTGTATTTCATACATGTCTAATCTCATGCCATTGGGCCTATATCAACGAATATTTCAGGCTTAATGAAATCAGTCCCATTAAAAACCATGCAAGCTACTGGCCTACTTGGAAAGTTAAATGTTTAAGACTGCTATAGCATTGCACCGACCTTGTACAACAATATCTGGTCTCGGTTCTGCAGTAAGTCTCCTGTTGAGTGGGTCTAGTTCCCCAGGGAACAGGAAACCCTCCTTGACTAGTCTGCCTATTATAAACAGCGACTGGCCCCACATCTGCGGTATTTTACCGTCAGCTTTTCGTTTTTGACTCTTAGGATTCTTATACTCTTCGTCGACCTATAAATGGGAAAAAAGTCAGATGCCTTGCTAAATAAATATACGCTACAGGGGATTCGTGTAATCAGTGAATACGCGTATTCCCTGAAATGTCCAGTGGTAATACTGGAACATTGGCCCTTGTTACCAGACTCGCGTATTCCCTGGCCCCTTATTCAAGGGATACACGAATTCCCTGGAATTTTTAGGTAATACGTGTATTTCCTGGTAGTTGCACCGAATATTTGAATTCCCTGAACATTTTACGAATTCCCTGTGAAAATACATCTCTATAATGAATACAAATTCACCTGTGAATATTATTGTGAGTACATGAAAAGTATGTGAATAACAGCTTTTATAAACTAGAATAACACCCAAATGCAAATAAAGAAGTAATATTATTACTAATAAAGACTATCAAATTTATAAGTCTTATATGTCTTATACTTGTATCGTAATTTTACGTTTTAAAGCCTTTCGAGGAAATATTTATAAAAGTGGTATACAAAAAACATTAATTTTTATTTATTTCAAGAGATTTGCACCTTATCGCTGGGAACCGTGTATAATTCAGGCATGACCCGTATTCCGTCGTCTCGTTTAACCATTATATCATCCAACACGCTCGCGCAGTCCTCTGTCTGTAACAGAAAAAAGTGGACGTTTCTAATCCTGTCAATTACACATGCATCCAGTATCTGACGTCACAGTTTCAGTTCGCGCATCGCCCACAATATATTGACTACAAAAATTTCCATGAAACCAGTAATCAGTCCATAACCCGCTGAATACAGTGATTTCAATTAATCCCAATAAAAATATAAATAATCTCTAGGGTATCCAAGAAACTCAGGAATTTTCCCAGAGGTGAATTTTACTGCCTTCTGTATTTAATGCCACTGTTTTTTTTTCTATTTATTTATTTTAGTAATTTATTAGAAACAAAAGAAAATGTAATTAGTGAACACACAACAAATAAAATACCAGATACCTGTTCGTCGTTACTGCTGAATAAACCGTCCAATATAAGGTAAGCATAAAACATCGGCCATTCACATTCGATATTTTCAAAGTTGGCCAATTCTGCAGGCTCATAATGCAGTCTATGAGGGTCCTATAAAACGTGAAAAGGTACGTTATGATCAGTATAAAATCCCCACTGAAATGTGCCTTTATTGTGTATTACTGTGTATTGTGTCTACCAAAATAAAACCTGTAGCAGCACTATTTGAGAAACGACTCCTATACTTTAAGGTATCTTCTAAATTTAAGTGCTTGTTTTTTTTTTTTCGATCATTTTTGTCAAGATATCAAGATCCCTCACATTATTTAAAATGCCCATCAACTTATAAGACCAAAATACAAGACATATCAAATAACTGAAACGTACTTCTTTGGGTGTTTTATAACCGTCCCTTAGGAAGCGACATAAGCCATAGCGGCCCTGCAAGATGAACAAAACAGATTAGCTGAACTGTTGCCACGCTTGATGCAACTCGTTGCAACTCCTTCGATAGCATTCTTTCAGAAGGATTCTTTCAGAGCTGAGGCGAAAGCATTTTATCGGATATAGTTCCAGACATACACAAGCATGGAAAATGGTTTAGATCCAATAACGTGAGTGTGAAGACTGAAAAACCATGATAACAATTTAGCTTTGCCACAGAAGACAAAGAAAATGCTATACATTGTATCAAAATCCCCACTGTTGACGGGGTGTGTTATTTGCAGAAGAATCGTTACTTGTAGTTTGTCAATGATGTATTCCCTTGTGGTATCAACCAGTTCCTGATCATCTACAGCAAAAGCGGGGTAACTTATGACCGCTAACAGCCCGGCATCCGTCTCCTTGTAAAGTCAAATATTCAAGTTTGTATTTCAGCATAAACCTATACTTGAAAATAAACCGATTTGCAAGACCTTTCCCATTTCATTTGGACAAAACCGTCACTTTGGTAGTGTTTAGTCACCTAAACTATCGTCAACATCAAAAGAAAATAAGTTGTTTCCCAAACCATTAAATAAGGCAATTTTACCAGTGCTTGATACAATTCTCTCGCATGTCATACTGATATTTATTTATACGACATATAGCTTTGTGTATCGAACAGTGGCAAGTTATGTGTGGCATTCCGCACCTTTGAATTCGACTCTCGTGGGAGAATAGAATGTAGGATAGCCTGGCATTGCTGCGCCTCGTCCGGTATACAGTGAATCACCGACGACGGACCACCTCTGGCACCAAACAAGTCAAGCTCACTCAGCGATTCCAAGGCAGCCTGTCAAACGCACAATGTGTTATTCACATATACACTTCAAAAACACCAAAATATCTGAAAATTATTATAAAACTTACAGGCTAACCTAAAGAAGACCTTAATTTTTTCTCCTTAAACTTTCCTTTCATTTACGGTAAGTACACTGCAAACCGGAAAAAAATTGAGAAATCGTGATCTGTTTTTTTTTTTTGTTTTTGTTTTTCGAGCATCGTTTCTGATATCGACGCAAGCGCAGCCAACTATCAATGAAAAACCTTACCTTGGCTATTCCTATAGATGTTGCATTCAATTCAGGTACGCCATGATTAGTTTTGTCACCACGTTCCCATATACCATAATCCTAAGCAATAGCGTAGTATATTCTTAATCATGAATAATTTCTTCTGACGCAATACGGCGCTACTTAAGCAAATAAAGAAAACGAGTAGCCAGATATAGTTAAGTTCATAGAAAATCTAGTTTATGGCACCAAAAGAGGTATGTTTTTTTCTTTTCTGCTTTGTTTACATATCACTTTTTGTTTGGTATTTCTTAATTAAGAAAAAAGCCACGGAACAGGTCTCTTTCTTAAGCCAACGCCCCTCCCCCGATTCGTAGGTCAGATCAATAGTGCTTGTTCTTTCATTTTGAAACACTGCAGATATCTACATTACAGCAACAAATAAATTCATACAGAAACTCACTGGTATTCTGTAGGCACTCTGTATGTAGAAGACCAGGTTCTGTATAAAAGCTACTTCATCTAAGGTGTAGATAATCTGCAAACCTGTCAAGGAGAAGATCGCTCTGCAATGCGTTGCACGGTTACACAATGGGTTAAAGTAATTTATAGTAGACCTTTTTTTTGTTTTTTGGTAGACGGAAGCGTTTCCTTTCTTTGTTTTTTATTGCAAGTTGCTCGATTTTCGTCTATATCATAACAAATTCCAGGTATCTTTATTGCAATCGATCTATTTTTATCATTTATTGGTTACGGATCTTTCAATATCTGAGCTTTTTAATCTGCGGCAAAAAATATAAAATAACAGCTAGACTGGCCCTGAAAGTGCAGTTATACTTTAGACAACACAAACTGACTGCAATTTAATACATACCTGAAGCAGTCATCTCGGCAAGAATGAGTAGATAAAGAGACGTGGCATCAATCTGCAGATGGCCCCACTCATGGTCACCCACAACGGTTCTGCCAGTGTTCACACAATACTTGGCATGCAGGGCATCTTTTGGGCTCTGTGTGTATTTAAAGCGTTCCACCTTGTCCAGTTGTTTCATCATACTGAACAGCAAGCCCCTCATCAGCTTCACAACACTCTGTAAGTACACAACATCACAAGCATAATGCCTCTGTTACATCACTAATATAAAGACAATTAAGACCTGCGTCAGACAAAATTTCACTTAAACAGCATTAGATTCCAGTGAATGAGAGTGGCTAAACAAAAGACTTAACATTGTAATTCGCTATTTGACCCTGGAACAGACTCGTCCTTTAACAAGCAACTCTAGTTCTATGCTTGATACTGTTTATTGAAATTAACATTGCAATCACGTGCATAAACGCAATATTTCATTCTCCCTTTTCTTTTCCTTTTTTTTTTTTTTTGGCTCAACAGTGACAATGATAATAATTTCTTACTTACAAAAGACTTAACTTAAATTAGAAACCATTACGTATTAATGTTACAATAATAGTAAGCATTACATATACACGAAAACTGAGAGAGATTGGTTTTGGTGAATGTTGATAAAATAACATTACCTGTTCCAGTTCGTAAGCTTTAGCTCTGTCCTCATCTAAATCGGCGGTTTTCTTGTAGGCGAGGGCCAAACCCCACACAGCAAGGATAGAATAGACATTGTCACGCACCCACGCATGAGGGTGATTCGGTGATGCCGGGAGTAAGCCTGTGACTGGATTCTGTTCACAAAAGCATAAACAGTCAAAATCGGTTAATTGCATGGCCCATTTTTTCTGGTATATTTAAAACGCAACAGAAGGAATATGATCTTAATATAGTACCCAATGAACCGGTTCATGGGGTCAATCGCTATGCAATTGGTTGATTTCAGCTATAATTGCATTACATATTGGCCCTCCAAAATGTTGCCATGAAACGAACACGTATTTTTTCTTCTAAACAGAAACTCGGCATTTTGAGACTCTCATATTGAAACCAAATACAAGCCCGGGAGCTTTTTTTTTTTTTATTTGTTTATTTTATTTATTTTTTGTTGCTTAGTAAAAACAAGGATAACAGAACCAAACAATGATGACAACAGCAAAAAATCCCAACCTAATTAAACGCATATTGTAATTCGAAAGTTGGCGGTTAAGTAAACAAAAATAATTGCATTACCTCACTTTTGAACATGTTATTCGCAACACCGTGGAGCCAACCAAGGAATGGAGGAGGACGGGGGTGTTTTGGAAACGATTTTTTAACTGTGACCATTTTAAAGCCAAATAGAAGCCCCGGGGATTCTATTCGGAAAAATTGTCCGATACAAGCCACAGCGCTTCGATATTGGAGAGCGGGGGGAGGGGTTCTTTTCGGAAACTCCCGGTAGCTTCAAACTCTTTTTTCCCTATAAACCAGGGCATTAAGTTCACGGGGTCCCGTTGATCCCTGATAATGGGCTCGGGACCCCTGGAATTTGACCCTGCGGCCCCGCCGGACCCCAGAAAAGACGGTGTTCTCTTGCAAGTTTCCTGTGACACAGTGCAGACTAACTTATAAGAGAGCGTAATGGCCTGCACACTCGGCAGCATCAATTCAAGGATACAGACGTTCATTTCCATAGTAACTGTTCAGTATCACCGCTAAGATCGAAAATGATTGATTTTTTTCATTGTTTAATGTAGCATCATTCAGTGTATCTTTCTTTGTTGTTTTGTGATTTGCATGATATCACTAATGGAGTTTACTTTTATTGCAATAAAATTGATCTTATAGAATTTAACTTTTTTTATTGTCCGAAAATGTCGGGACCCCACCACTTTACCTCGGGACCCGTGGTTTCAGAGGTCGGGATCCCGCGGGACCCCGAGCTGAAAAGTAAACTTTTTGCCCCGTAAACTTTAAATTACTCGTACCAAAATTGGAAACTTCTGGAACAAAACAAGAATTACCGTGGATTTTGTGCCTAGCCGTCAAAGCGAATGCATTAAAAAGGTGAGTGGAATAAAGCTACCAAGTTTGACTAAATTTAGATTTGGTAGATCTCATCGGTGAAAATTCGATGAGGAGCAATCGGACCGGATCTGTGGCACGAATAGCACTGTTTGTGTTTTTCTTAAAACTATCGGTTTTAGCCAAGGTTTGGCCAGCTTTTGCTGAACCGATAACAAAACTAGACCGTTTTCGCTAACAAGTAGCGAAAATTACACAAAAAATTACGATTCTGATAACAATGAGAACAACAACAACAACAAGACAATCGTAGATTGCACATCCCCGGCCGCGCCGTATGGTCACAGAGAAGAACAAGGTACCCTAAGAAAACGAAGAAGTCCAAACATTTCAAAAGTCCATAACCTTGACATTTTACGATGGAATCAAAAATTAACCTGACGTTGCAAAACTACATTATATATTCTTTCATTCCCCAAGGTATGGTATGCCTGTGATCAACCGTTACGGAGATATGGCCTGGCCAAGGTACCCTAAGAAAACGATTAAGTCCAAACATACGAAAAGTCCACAACTTCGACATTTGTCGATGAAATCAAAAATTAACCTGACGTTGCAAAACCACATTATATGTTATTTCATTTCCCGAGGTATGGTATGCCTGCGATCAATGGTTACGGAGATATGGCCTGGACAAGGTACCCAAAGAAACCGACTAAGTCCAAACACTTCAAATAATTTTGATAATTTTCGCTGAAATCAAAAACTAACCTGACGTTGCAAAACTACGTTATATATTCTTCCATTGCCAAAGGTATGGTATGCCTGCAATCAACCGTTACGGAGATATGGCATCGACAAAAGGGATAACGGACAGACTGACGGACATGAGGCGTTTCTATATCCCCAGCCTCCGCTAGGACGAAGAAGAAGAAGAAAAAAAACGAGAACATCATTACGTGTAATAGCTAACTTTTCACGCATTAAGCTTAATGCCTGTGACCTTCAGGCATTTCACCAATGCCTAAAATTTTAGCCGTTACGCGAAATGACTGAAATTTGAGGCCTCAAATTGTCAAGATATCCAAATAAGAATTTACTCCACAAGCGTTAAGTTTATAGATGACATTGGAAAGATTTTTTTTTCATTGTAAGATGTATATTGTACATGTGCTTATTTAATTATTTATTATATTTAAAACTAAAAATGATATGTCAACGGTAAACAGTAATCTGCCTTCCCCCATCTGGCCCACCAAGTGCGCATACCCGGTAAACTGCCCCAACCCCCTCAATTTGTTCATACCCGGTAATCCGCACACCCGACCTCCCCACTTCATTTATTACTTGTCTGTATGTAAAATATATGCATCTTCAAAGATTTTTGGGGGGGGCGGGGTGGGTTTGAGGTGGGTGGAGAATCTATGCAGATTACATGTGCAACCCTGTTTTGAGATTTTAAACAATGCGAGTAGTAATTTACTCATTTTGTTGCTTAACATGTTATTAGGGCCGCACGACTCTGTATGTGAACTGTTAACACTTAGTAACTGCTGTGCGGTGCTTAACCATTTCCGCGATACATGACCTACATTTGAAATCAACAATAAAATTCTTACTGAACATACATTGGTAATTATACACCATTATTTGTTGCGCGGGCCGTGACCGCTCCCGGAATTGGAGCAAAGTTCTGGAGCAGATGAAAAAAATTCCATTTTTTTTTAAATTTCTGAGGACTTATTCGTGACATCGTGGATTCCACCAAGCAAAAAGCTGGCTACATCGCGAGTACCTTCTACTTCGCAGTATCGGCGGAGTCGGGGGTTGTATTGTGTTGATAAAAGGGGGAGGATTAGGGGTTGTTTGTGCATTCAACTGGATTGATCGTGGCAGTAGCACAAGTAAATATTCAGTAGCACTGAGCATGTCAGGGGGGGGGGGGGGCTTTAATTTGGAAACGATTTTTTTTACTGGGGCCACTTTCAAACAAAATAGAAGCCCCGAGGGCTTCTATTCGGAAACAGTTTCCAAACAGAAGCCCCAAGGCTTCTACATGAGGTGGGGGGAAGCTTCTTTTCGGAAACTCCCGGTAATAAAATTTCTGGATTCATCTCTATTTTCAGATTTTTTATATTTGAAATAATAACATTCAAACCACAATGTTTGGGAGTGGGGGGGGGGGCAAACTTTTGCACTGATATTTCAAAAAGCATGGAAGAAGTTACAAGTTAAATATTGTGGTTGTGCCAAATAAATTTATACCTTATTCTGCATCCATTAAACATCGGAGTGTTTATTTTAGAAATAATCCATAACCCCTTCATTTGATTTTTGCTCACTTGACTTTGGTCACAGGATACTTAAAGTCCAGAACGTAACCAAACATTTGACAGACCATACTCGGAACATAATTTTTAAAATAGCATACGGGTTGTTAAAAACCCGATTGCTCTTTGGTGCGAGAGAAATTTGGCATTCAAGCGAAATCTCTCTATCATTTCTTTCATTTTTTACCCGGTTATTTTTATTCGAAACGTAAAATCTTTGGCTTGATTTGGCTTGTATACCAAGAATTTGCAGCTTCGTGTTAGCAGTGTTTGGCTCGGCCTCCTTTGTCAGTGGTATGTATTTGTTCCGTGTAACTTAAGGGAGATTTACTTAAAATTATTTACAACCCATAATTTGATCCTAGCTCCAAAAAGCGGGCGCTACCGCGGTTCGGTGTATCTTTGACAGACGGATGCACGAAGTTATAAGCCCATTCGCACGTTCTGGTTTTTCCGGTGGAGGTGTTGTTTCGACTGCAATTTTTGGGGGGTAAATTATAAAGAAATGATAAGGGAAAAACATCAAAATTCTAATTTTCTTTCAACATGCACTTTCAAATTTATAAAGTCATCATATGAGCTTAAAAAACTACTTTACATACTATTCAGTCTCTTTAATAACCAACATGTGAATTTTGTTAATTTTTGCCGTTTTTTCTATCATTTCTTTAGATCCTTATCCCGGGGTACGGACAAAATGGCAACGGACATAATGGCAAGCGGACATAATGACAACGGACATAATGGCAAGCGGACATAATGGCGATGTGGCAAAGCGGACAAAATGGCAATTTAAGAAAAAATGAAATAAAAATGAATCAAAAAATGTTTAAATGATTAACCGCATTATAAAAAAACTAGTTTACAGTGCATCCACCTCATGTCTAGGCGGGGGGCGGCTCGAATCTTGCCTACCTTCTAACCGTGTGGTTACTTGGAATAAAACAAGCAAAGGGGGCCCAAAATTTATGAACGGATGACTGCCCCACCAATAGCCTTCCTAATAATTTTTCATCTGTCTGGATAGCCTTACTTTTCTTGGCTAAATCTTCCCTTTCGAACCCCCATGCTTTTTACCCCACCCCGTCCCATTTTTGTATTCACTCGACAAGTTGATTGATCAGAGGACTGATTGATAAGTTAATGGGTTTGTTTCAAGTCTCATAAAAGTAAAACTATCCAGATAGATGAAAAAAAATAATGAAGGTTCCCGGTGGGTCAGTCATCCTAGGCTGCACAAATAATGGGGCAGTCATCCTGCTGGGCAGTCATCCTGCGTTCCCTACGTTTCTACTTGAGCAGGCCACAACATTCGGGGAAATGTTCCACAGCAGTAAATGAGAACTGTGAACTGATTGGTTAAGTGACTATCTAAATAGATGCATTACACATGAATTCAATTATGTTTATTTATGAAGTCATTAAATGCCATTGCGTTGAATAAAAGTTCAGTTGAAATATCGTCTTTTTTATTTCAGTTGTCATTTTGTCCGGCCTGGCACTTTGCCATTATGTCCGTTTGCTATTATGTCCGTTGCCATTATGTCCTTGCCTAGCTCCAAGAAGCGGTGCGCTAAAAGGTTTCCAGGCACCGCTTCAAAGCCTCGCTATATAACGATAAGCAAGTCAACTGCGCTCGCTTTGAGGCACCCCTGTGGCTACTTTGTGCGAGATTCAACGACCCATAAGTTTTTATTGGCAGTTGCTAAAGGCCCTCAAAGTACAACGGTAATCATATACAACTTCTGTGTTACGCTTCCTTTAAAAGAAAATAATACGGAAATAACCCCAAATCTCCCGCAATAAATGACATTTGTTTGTATACAGGGAGCATACTTTATTACGTGAAATAGTAACAATAATTTTTTGCAATTATCCACCACGGTTTGGTTTCTCCCAGGACGAAAGGTATTTCTCCCCTCCCCATGTGAGAAATAGGGGAAAAACTCGGGATTTAGGGTTTCTCCCGGGGAGAAATGTTTCTCCCGGGGATAAATGGGGGAGAAACAGGGAAGAAACATCGGGCATAAAAATTCTTTCAACGTTTATTTGCATTTTGTAATGATAATGCCGTAAATTTTTACAACCCTTCTGTAGCTGTTGAGGATTACTCACACCCTTAATCTCTACATTTCCTGAGATATAAGGATTAAGACGTTTTGTTAAGGCGTAGCTCGGACAGTAACTGAAAGATAAGCAGGTCAGTACTTTGACACAGGCTGACAGAGAACGGATTTTTCTTTGCTCATGAGTAGAATAGTAAGGCATCTGCGTTGTAGCAAAAGAAAGAGAGTGGAAGCCTGAATAACAAATGTCGATCATACATTTGTGTATTCTAACGCAGGGTTGAGATTTCGCGGTCGCCCGTGGCGACCAACTTTTGGCTAGGGCGACCAACTCAAAAAAGTTGGTCGTCCGAGTGGCGACTAACTTTTTTCTGAGTATTTTCAGGTACATACTGTTGTTTATTTTAAACACCATTTTTGTTGTTGTTTTTTCATGTGAGGCGGGCTAGACAAATTTTGCCAAAATTGCGCCGGGCGACTAACTAATGTGCCGGGCGACTAACTTTTGTGACGGGCGACTAACTTTTTACGAAGTCTCAACCCTGCTAACGTGTACGTTAGGCAAGACAAAACAAAAGAATAAAAAAGAGGGGAGAAACTGCGGGAGAAACGTATTTCTCCCCTGGGGTAAAAACCCGGTTTAAACCCAGGGTAAAAACCCTAATGGGAGAAACCTGCCAACCCTGTTATCCACCAAACAACTTTTAAATTGATATTTCAAAAAGAACGTAAACATAACAAGTCAAATATGGTGGGTGTACCAAATAAATTTATACGTAATTCTGCATCTATCAACTATTTAATATATATTGTTCAAATATACTATAACCCCTTTATTTAAATTTTCGGTCCCTTGGCTTTGGTCACGTGACATTCAAAGGCCAGAATGTAAACAAACATTTGACAGGTGGATGCGGAAGCTAACTTTTCTGCACTTTTATGAACAAATAAACGATATACCGCTCACTAAAACCTTTGCCTGTTTTACAAGAAGGGCGTATTGGGCATGAACTTTCTGTAGATGTTGGAATAATAGGGGCTGGTATGCAGGATTCGTGCCTCAGAACATATGAAATTGACCCCTATTAGTGGAACAATGGAAGGCTTCGTAGCTCTGACACAGACATATACGATGTTATACAAGTCAGAGCTGCTCGGAGCTAGTCCTTGCCATTTTGCCCGTTGCCATTTTCTCCTATAACCCCTTATCCCAACTGAATTCAGTCGAAACGCAAATTTTTTCGGCGAAATTTATAAGGTTTTTATAAGGAAGAGCTGACTCGGAGCTACAAGTAGAGCAGCTCCAAATGCGGTACGTTACAAAGTTTTCTGACAGGGATATATACGATGTTATACAAGTCAGAGTTAACTCGGAGCTACCAGTAGAGCTACACACACACAGATGTTATTTTACCTGGTATTGCAATATTGTTTTTTGCACCATGCGCTGGTAGAAATCCAGTCTCACACCAGAATTGCTTCTGCTTCTCATGTTGACTTTCTTATGTTGCTCCTGTCATGATTCCCCAGAACGTTTGTTTTGGTTGAATAGCTCTGTATATAGATTCGTATATTTTGAACAAAATGTTGTTAGGAAATTATATAACTCTGTGATAAACAGGTAAAAATATTTAATGGAAAGACTACAGCTGTCTTTATATATTGAGAGCAGTGAGATATATTATACGAAACAAACGTGAAATAACGGCACATTTTAGTTTCCAGTGTATTAAATTTAGACCGGCAAGCGTCGTTACTCTAGAGTTGCTTTGGGAACCAATTTATATTAAATTCTCGTTGTTATTAGTAGTAGGAAAACGACAGTTCTACCACAGCCCCCCCCCTAGGGTCGACTGTCAAGGACCCCCCCCCCCCAGGGGTCGACTGTCATCGGAAAAAAATCTAAGGACCCCCCCCCCCCCCCCTAGGGGTCGACTATCATCGGTAAAAAAATCTAAGGACCCCCCCCCCTAGGGTCAACTGCCAAGGACCCCCCCCTAGGGGTCGACTGTCATCGGTAAAAAAATCTAAGGACCCCCCCCCCTAGGGTCAACTGCTAAGGACCCCCCCCCCTAGGGGTCGACTGTCATCTGTAAAAAAATCTAAGGACCCCCCCTAGGGTCAACTGCCAAGGACCCCCCCCCCCCCCCTAGGGGTAAGACAATTTGGCGATTCAGCATAGTTATATGTTTCAGGCCATTCTGAACAACTTTGGTTTGTAGACATTTCACAATTTGACGAAGTCTGAGTGGTATAAAAGGGGTTGTATGAGAACCTATTTCAAGCATTTCAGTTCAAGCTATTGATGTGACAGCAACAATGGCTGATAGTTCAGACTCACGAGTCTTTTGCCATGAGTGTTATGCAACATTTCCATCAGTGGAATTGTTGGAGTCGCATACATGCGCTGAAAATGAGATGACAACTGTTGTGAAACGTGCTATTGAAGAGCTTGATCGACAGAATGAAGCAAAGAGACGAAAGATGGAGCAAGATGGCATTTTCATACCGAGTTCAGTTCTCTGCCATGGATGCAATGTAATACTTCCCTCAATGGATGTGTTTGATGCGCATACATGCACTCCACCTCAGGAAGAACAAACTGTAAAGAGGCGAAAGACGGGGCAAGTAGGGAAAGGCAGAAGAATTAGTCTTGGTGAAAACGCACAGGAGAAACGGTTTGAGCCCGACAATGGAACGGATTTACTGCTTGAAATGCGACAGCAAGAGAACCGTATCAAGACACATTTGCTGGAAACTTTAGAACATGGAATGAAATGGTACATTGTAGTGCATGCTCGCTTCAAGAAAATGACACCAAATGCAGAAGGTATCATGATAGAACAATTGGATAATGCATTTATCAGCAGTCCAACGTATGCAGCGTACAATCCAGCGGATATTGATCAGGACTTACCAACAGCCTATAAAGAATTGTTTACCCAGTTTGACGAACATGAGCGACAAGGCTCTGGCTGGTTTCTGGATAATATACTGTACATTGAAGTACATACAGCTACGTTAGCGCCTCTGGAAGCGAACAGTTTTATCCCGCTGCCGAAGAAAGTGAAGAATACGAAGGGTGTATTAAACATTAAGAATGATGACAACAAGTGTTTTATTTGGTCCGTTTTGGCTCACCTTCACCCTTCAACAACAAAAAATGCACATCGTGTAAATCAATACAGACAGTTTGAGAATGAATTAAAGGTAGAGGGCATGACATTTCCGACACCTATTACGGACATTCTAAAATTTGAAAAGGAGAATGAAGTGTCTATCAACGTGTTTGGATATGAACATGATGTAGTTGTTCCAATACAACTGAGCCGAAACGTCAGTGCAAGAGAAATCAACTTACTTATGATTAGCAATGGTAAGAAAAGGCATTACTGCTTGATCAAGAATTTCAGCAGACTTATGGCCTACCGATCAAAGCATGATGGTGCAGCTTTTTATTGTTTCAACTGTCTTCACGGGTTTATGCGACAAGAGCTTTTAGATGAGCATCATGAAGTGTGTGGCAAGCATGGGGCGCAACGTTTATCATTTCCCAAGGAACCTTTTATCAAGTTTAAGAATGTGGCTAAACAACAGCGAGCACCGTTTGTAATTTATGCCGACTTTGAATGTTTCACGAAAAAGCATGAAGGAGACAAGTATCAACATCATCGTCCAAACAGCTTTGCCTATGTGGTTGTAAGCCAGTACGACACACCTGCACCAGTTGTGTATCGAGGAGACAATGCTGTAAAAGTGTTTTTAGACCATATGGTCAACGAGCGTGACCGTATTGTGCATGGTTTAGAGCTGCCGGTAGATATGGTGATGACTCATGAGGATCAAGAGAATTTTAAGAATGCCATCGATTGCTACATTTGTCATGAGCCTCTAGGAGCAGATCGTGTGAGAGATCATGATCATATCAATGGCAAATATCGCGGAACAGCGCACAATGAATGCAACTTACAATTTCGACTTAGAAAGGATAAGCAGGGGGATAAAGATTCTTTTATCATTCCTGTATTTTTCCACAATTTGCGAGGCTATGACAGTCACCTGATCATGGGTGAAATTGGGAAATTCAAAAATGAAACGATTACGGTCATTCCCAACACCATTGAGAAATATATTGCATTCACCATGAGCAATCTGAAATTTACTGACAGCTTTCAGTTTATGAGTACCTCTCTACAGAAGTTAGTATCCAACCTTGCGGCAGAAGGGAAAGATAATTTCTACAACATGACGTCTCACATTCACGATAGTGACCAACAAGATTTACTGCTCAGAAAGGGGGTGTACCCCTATGATTACGTGGATGAGTCATCCAAGTTTGCTGAAACACAACTGCCGTCCAAGGACAAGTTTTACAGTCTGCTCAGTGAAGAAGACATCAGCGACGAGGATTATGCGCATGCGCAGAAGGTGTGGAATACATTCAACTGTACCACATTCGGTGAATACCATGACCTGTACCTGAAATCGGATGTGCTGCTGCTGGCTGACGTGTTTGAAAACTTTCGTCAAGTATGCCTTAACACATATGAATTGGATCCTGCCCATTATTATACAGCGCCAGGACTGTCGTGGGATGCTATGCTAAAAGCGACGAAGGTGAAGTTGGAATTGATCACTGACATTGATATGTACCAAATGGTTGAACAAGGCCTACGTGGAGGAATATCTGTGATCACGCACAAGTACGCGAAAGCAAATAATCCCTACGTGTCAAATTACAATTCTGAGATGCCAAACAACTACCTGATGTACCTGGACGCAAACAACCTGTATGGCTGGGCCATGTCGCAAAGCATGCCGCGACGTGGATTTATGTGGGTGAGCGAGCCTGAATCCCTCGACTTCATGGATGTGACTGAAGATGACGACATTGGATACATTTTAGAAGTGGATTTAGAATACCCACATACAATCCATGATCGTCATAATCACTACCCAGTGGCTCCAGAACGGAAATGCGTCAAAGTAGAAGAATTGTCCGAGTACAGTCAGAAGTTGCGGAAAGATCTAAACATGAAAGGTAAACCTGGTGAAAAACTCATACCTAACCTATACAACAAGAAGAAATATGTGCTTCATTATAGGAATTTGCAGCAGTACGTCGCACTGGGGTTGAAAGTTACCAAAGTGCACCGTGCTATTATGTTTGAACAGAACAAATGGTTGGAGAAATACATTACCTTGAACACGGAAAAGAGAAAATTGGCTCAGAACCCATTTGAGAAAGACTTCTTCAAACTCATGAATAATTCTGTGTTTGGCAAAACCATGGAAAATGTGAGAAAGCGAATCAATGTCGAACTTGTTCACAAAGAAAAGCGGTTCAAGAAACTCGTGGCTAAACCTTCTTTCCACAAATTTAAAATTTTCAACGAAGATTTGACCGCCGTACATTTACGCAAAGTGGATTTGCTTCTTGATAAGCCCATTCAAGTTGGCTGCACCATTCTCGATCTCAGCAAAGTGCTTATGTTTGACTTTCATTACAATTACATCATGGCCAAGTATCCCAATGCCAAGTTGTTGTTCAGCGACACCGACAGTCTATGTTATGACATAGAAACGGAAGATATCTACAAAGATATGCAGCAAGATGCTGACCTGTTTGACACAAGTGACTATCCGTCAGATCATTTCCTACATTCCAACGTGAACAAAAAAGTGCTTGGAAAAATGAAGGATGAGACGGCGGGCATCCCCATTGAAGAATTTGTTGGACTCAGACCGAAAATGTACAGTTTAATGTATGGCGGGAAAGAAAAACATACGGCCAAAGGCATCACTCGAGCTTGTCAAAGACGTATGCAACATGTACAGTATAGAGACAGTTTGCTCAATCAAACTCAAACGATGGCTACAGGACACATTATTCGAAGTCATGGCCACCAGCTTTTTTCGGAGAAGTTGAAGAAAGTAGCCCTCTCTCCATATGACGATAAGCGGTACGTGCTGAATGATGGCTATTCCACCTTGGCGCATGGACATTACAAAGCAACGTTATAAAAGGGGGAGGTCCTCCAACGTAAGAGTTATTTGAGGTGTGAACATTGAAGCGTGAACATGGAACGTGAAAGTCGTAAAAGATCTGCAACTGATATGGATACTCTTGCAGATACAGTGAAAGATTTAAAAGTGAAAAATCCTGCCACCACCATCAAGAAATTGAAAGTGGAGACGACGGCGACGACGGCGCCAACACCACAGTCGTGGGAAGGAATGCTTTCTCTAGGAAATGGAAAGTATATCAGGATTATGAAACAAAGCAATGAAGGAGTGGTAAACATTCGCAAGTACCTGAGAGATGAGGGGACTGGAAGAAACCGTCCTACGAAAAAGGGTATTTTGCTGACAATACCTGAATGGAAAATGCTGAAGAAGCAAGTGAAAGAAGTGGATAAAAGGCTTCGCAGACAAGAAGACAGCGCATAACAAGGTGAAAAATCATGAATGCATACATGTTTAAGAATGGTGCTTACCTTACTGTAAATGAGAGGAATGAAGTCATAATAGGTTCTCGAACAAGTTATCATCGGTTTAAACCTGAAGTGTGGAAAGACTTTAAAAACATACCGCTTGAACCTGGGTTTAAACGTAGACTTGAAAATAAAGTGGAAGTGACGGTAGCTGAATATGATTCTAACATACGTGTAGAAATCTATAGAAATCTTTTACAGGATTATCCAGCAGATTATAAGGGAGTTGTGCCAGATACACCATATACAGATTTGATCCTCTTTGATATCAAGAAGTGGCGCGCAGTCTTACGATTCCTAGAAGTTATACAACATCCACTGTTTGACATCATCCGAGCATAAAAAGATCTTTGCGGAGAAGACAGCTCATAGTTGATCTGACTGTTGAACGAGATGGAAGACTTTTTATCGGAATATGAACCAATTACACGCGGATTCTCATATCTGAGAAACGAATATGATGACATTGTGTTAAGACATTTTGGAAAGTATATCATTCTATCACTTGACGAACAATCCGTGTTGAAAGACCATCTAGAGAAGTTGAGGATACCTGACTTTCTTCTAAAACTCTCAGAGGATTTAGAAGTGCGTGTGACTGACAACTCTCTAGACGTGTTTGTACGATTTCGTCAGTATGACGAGCTTACAGGAGACTACGACTACATCACCCTCAACACAGTGGAATGGTACGCTCTCTTACAAGCATTGGATTGGAAAGAATCTGACGCTTGAATTCAAAGAGGAAGGAGTGCAACTCATGCGGGGCACCAAGTCCATTGAGCTGACACATCCCATGTGTGTTATGGTGATGGACATTGATATAAATGATCATGAATATGAACTAAAACTGTCTGAACACGAAGATGTTAAAATGATAAAGTTTGGTAATGGACAGTGCTATGCTAGTTTTCATAGCATTTACAAACGTGGATGTAATGTCTATGATACATATATTAATTTAGATTGGTATGAATGGCATTTGTTTATCGATGTATTGAATGGGTTTGTAAAATAAGTGTTTTGAAATGTAACTAATTCTCATGCTATGTTTTGAATAAAGAAGAATGTAAAATAATGTATAACACAATAAAAAGAAAACTTGTATAGAACTGCCTTGTTTTTATTCATAATAAATGAACATTGACAATTACCACAACGAATACATCATGATTAAAATAAGGTCTATATACAAAATCCTTTACCTATTATGAATGACATTTACCACACCTTAACTAATACAACATAGTGATCTATATACATCAATAAAATAATGGTTTATAATGTCTATATACAAAATCTTTGACTACAAAATCACCATCACTTCTTCTTAATACATTAATAATTTCAAAAGGACTATGCCCTCGAGCTCTTTGAATTATATAATACACACAATAAAATCCACATGTAGATGATATCGGTGTTTGTAATGGAACTGAATTATACATAAAATTAAACTTTAAAAACTTATTCAAACGACTGTCTATAGGTAAAAGTCCATAAGAGTCAAAATATTCTACAGGGTCTTTGTCATAATATACTGCCACCCAATGCTCTCCTGGCTCATCATGATCGTCTGTGTTGATGACATAGGCACCGCGTTGTAAAGATGGTAACTGATCCATGGCAAACACACCTTGAAACAAGTCTTTTGTCGCAGCATCATGGGATAGGATGGCTTCTATCTGCTTCGTGTTCATGACTGGTAGTCGAATTGTATGCTACGATTTGCACTTATTTCAACAATGTTATCAAATTCAGCATACACTATAACATTGACTGTATTTTGCAAGGCACCAGCAAAATTCATTTCTAGTCGCAAATTCCCATGCTTGATAAGGGCATAATGATCATCACCATCATAATCAGGTGTTAAGTCAAACGAAAATAAAGCATAACCTCTAGACCAATCTTCCCGTTTTATAATGGAACTTTTCTCACCATTCAATTTATCAAACGATTTGTAAAGCGTTTCAAAAGCATCAAGATATTTGCCTCGATTTATTTCAAGTTTTAGAGGTTTGGATAGGACTGGTTCACCATCCGTGTAAAGTTGCATATAGTTCAGAAAAAAATGATCAAAATTGTATGGATTTCTCAATACTGTTCCAGCAAAGGCTTCATTATGAACCAGTCCAATGACAATACGCTTGGGTAATTGGCCTAAAAATATGTTATCTTTCACAAAAGATTGAAATCCAGCTGGAATAGCTAACACTTTACACTCTTTTCTAGTAATAATAAACTTAGCAGGACTTTTCATCAATGCATCCGCATGTCCTAACTGAATACCTGGACTAACCCTCACTTTGCGAATGGTTAAAAAACGCATCTCTCACTTCTACTTTATAACCATTATTTGCAGCCATTAATACATATTCATCTTGTTGTCTATGTAAACGTAATTTCATACTAATACCATTGGGAAGATAGCGATCTTGCTCAAACAAATCTACCCTTAAACCGCCTGTGATCGTAAACTCACGGCTTTGACGTGTATACAAATAACGATTATGTAAACCATTATTTGCCTGCAGAGCTACCTCACCACCATCAACATTTACATGAAAACCTGATACATATCTTTCATGATTAGCTCTTTTCACCTCATGACTATTCATTGACCCGGCAGTATCTTTATAGATGAGACGCAGAGAGCGCTCAGAATTGAGACTTTCTTCCGAGTCATGAATGAGATGAGATATGATGCTGGTATAACCATGGGTATTGTTACTATGTGATACCAAACGATCGTTTAGAAACAATTCAATATTGGACCATAACCCATTAAACAAATCATTGATACATGATACATTATCATCTACATCACATGGTGTTCCATCGGCCTTTACAATAGCGCATACAACATGAAGTCTGCTGTTCTTTAAATCTAGATATTCTTCTGTACTCGCAGGAATGTAGAATTCTATAGGAGCACCCTCTCTAATGGTAGTGAGTGGTTGATAGTCGACATTATAACTTTTTTCTACAGCAGTTTGCGTTGGTGGTACGTGAAACCATTCTAATGGAGAAAGGCTACATTCACAAGAATTATTATGAATTAAAGACATGTTTAAAAAATATCTTTCTTATATTTTGTTGATGTTATCCGTTTGGCTGCCTTTCGCCTTCTGACAGGTTTTGCAGGTTGTGCTCTCTTTTGTCCTCCTAACACATCACCAATCACACGTTGTGCTACTCGGCCTGTAACATCTTTCGCGACATCTTTCGCAGCCTTTTTAAGATGTGGTGCAACGATTTTAGCCCCTGCCTTAAGCAGTGGAATAGCTTTGCGAGCCAATGATCCTAATATTGAACCAATACCATCTCCATATTGTATTCGTGCTCCTTTAAATCCTGGTAATTCTCCGCCCACTTGACGAAGAAAATGGTTGCGATATGCTGACGGATCGTGTCTATATGCTTTCATAATGCTTTTGGTCGAAAATGAAGTTTGCATATCACTTTCCCAGTTTGAAATGACACATTATAACCTGTGTCATCCTTAATATTCATTTCTATTGTGTCAAATTTGGATGTGTTTACAGTGACGTAATGAGGTTCTTCATAAGTTTTCATAATAATATCACCATCATACCCTTCAATGGGAACAGAACGTAGCAAAGGAACATAATAATCTCCAACTACTTGTGGCTCACAAATACTACAATACACATAAAGTGTATAAAATCCACATAAAGTGTATAAAATCCATGTTTCACATCAGCTAATCCAGTAGAAAAGACAATATCATATTCCTCTTTTAAAATAAGAGAAACTTTTCGACTAATTTTATCATACTTTAACCTAATAGGGTTTGCATTAATAGATTTTTGTAATTCTGCATTTATTGCAGTACATATTTCAGGTATGGTTCTGTAGTCACCATATGGAATATAAACTGGATAAAATACATCTGATGATGATGATCGATAATGCAGAGTATAGTCTATTCCTGGCCTCATTGTCGTCCATGTGTGTGGGTATTGAATTTCAGCTAAGGCTACTTCATATTTTCCGTTCAAATATATTGTACGAGGTAAACGAATTTGATAATTAGACGCCTTATTAGTAGAATAATAGTTCAAACTAGCATTGCTGGGCAAAGTGACGTAAAAACTTGTTGACTCCATGATGTCTAAATCGTTTATGTGATGTAGATAGACTGAATGTGTATATACATTATGTCTAGCTCACGTCGTCTTCACTGTCTCCATGATCTATATTACTGTCTCCATGATCTATATTACTGTCTACTACTTCTCCTTGACAACAAGCGCTTACACACCTAATTTTTACAGGAATAGTATTTTTATTTTCATTGTCTTTACAGCAACACCATAACTGTTTAAACCATGTTAAAAAGTTTCCCATCCTTCTGGAAACAACCTTTCTTGACGCTGTTTTATCTCTTTTGCAATATCTTCACGAGTTGTCTTTTTTCCAAAAACAGCTTTTGGGATATTAGCGTCTACAATTTCCTCAATAAACTGCTTCCACCCCTGCGGCGGTTGTCGTCGTTCTTTTCTTCTTGTAGCAACCAATGCTTCTTTCAACAAATCAATACTGTTGGAATTCTCAATGACATCTCCAGTTTTCAATACAAGTTCATTTTTATCTGTCCATCTCGTACCATGTTTCTTCAGTTCTACCAAAAGTTGTGTTAGTTTTCCATGATATATAGGTTGAAAATAGCTTAGAAACTGTTGTGACTTTTCTGATTTTGCTGTACCAAATGATGTGACAGACTTTTGTCGTTGTTGTTGTGATTGAATTGTTCGTAAATGACGACCAAGAAGTTGAGACATTTCAATTGCCTTCTCACGAGTTCGTTTCCCACGTAAAAGTTTATTCACTTTCGATTTGATTTCACCATCTTTTCCCTTCTTTTCCAACAACATTTCATATTCATATTCAGGAATGAGGACCATTTTCAAAGTATGTTTCATTTTAGCAGCAACTGAGCTAACAAAGGTAATGCAAATTTAGCAATAGCTCCAAGGAATCCTCCTTTCTGATTAACCAACTTCTTTTTTCTTTGAAGTGATATCTTCTTATCTGCTAGAGTGCGAAGGGTACGACGCTCACGCTTGAATTGCTTATACCTTTTTGAGCTTAAGGGTAAATGTCCTCGCAATATATTCAAACAAATTTCAAACAAGCTAGTTAATTCCTCCTTAGTAGCTTGCTCTAACAAGTATTTACGTCGTTTAGGCCCACTGCGTGCGAGCAAATGAAGAAAAGGTTGATTCGCTTGAATACGTTTAGACATCTTGACTGTGAATCGTTAAGTGACTTGGTTCTTGCTCATACACTACTTTATCAATATATACGTAATGTGTATCTTTTGGTAAAATGCCTGTACGAATACGTAGTTGATCATTTGTCTTCGGCTTCAAGTCAATGAATAAATAACCATGAGGTTTGCTCGTAGCATCTTGATAGGCTTCTATGAGAAAATGAGATTTTCCAGGATACATTTGTCGCGCTAATGTACTTATTTGTTGACTATCTCTAGGATTTTTAAACAGAATGATGTAATGTGTATTCAAACTAATATTTCGCATTTCTCTACCATGATGAAATAAATTATGCACAATAAAAATAATGCTGAGATTTTGATGGCTGCTGCCTACACTAAAGAGGCGTGTCATACGCTCATCACTATGACATTTAGTCATTAAGTCATCTATGATGAGTAAGTTTGGTTTTTTCGGGTTAAAGCGCTCTTCAATGTCGTCTGGAATGCCTTGGTAAAATTCTACACCTTTCATTCCCTTGTACAAAGGTTGATCTGCTGCATAGAGCCATAAAATGGTTTTTGGAGAGGGTTTAATTAAATTTTGCTCTAGAATTTCCTTCACCAGAGAAGTTTTACCACTGCCTGTAGGTCCAGAGACCAAACATGTGAATGGGTGCTTCATTTTTGAATGTCTGTTTCTTTTACCCAACTGTTAAATTTCTTTGGCCAGCCTAACCACTTGACAAATAATTCTTTTACACCTCGTCTTTTTCGTGTTTTCAAGACCTGTTCAATTCTGTAGATGGATTCAATATCTTTTGTAACAGCTTGCAATTCTTCTTCATAGAAATGACCATCAATATCTTCGTCTAAAAAGTCTTTCACACGATACAAGTGTATTCCTTGCTTCTTATAACGATGTGTGATAATGAACACTTCTTGTGTCCATTTTATATGATAATCTCGTTGAAACGTATATTTCAAGTGAGAAATGCGAACATGTTGACCAATTTTAAATTTGTAAGGTTTTTTCTTCTTCTTCGGTTTCAATTTCAATTTGTCTACATACATATACTTCCACACTTTAGATTCATTTTCCTTTCGAATATCCGCAGGAGCATACTTATTAGGGAGAGAGCCATGTGGTCTATGGTTGTAATTGTATACCAATTCGTGAAGGATGTCTGCATACCGATAAGTTTGATTATGTAGAAAATATCGATACATCATTCCCTTTAGAGTACGAATGACTCTCTCAGCAAAGTTGGCTTTAGTTTCATTCTTTGTCGTATAAGCATGAATTCCCTCATTCTTCAAAAATGCTTTTACCCATCTGTTTTTAAATTCAGTTCCTTTATCTGACCTTAGAGTTCGTGATCTTCGACGTGTTTCATGAAAAATATTCTGGAAAGCTTGTATGACGCTGGTATATGTGATTTGTTAGGTATTGGCTGCACCCACAAATATTTTGAAAACACATCAATGACAACTAATAAAAAGCGGGTGTCATCGTTATAAGAGGCTATGTTTCCCATGTCAGCCAAATCAATATCCCACATGTCATCAATACCGCGTGTAATGACATGCTGCCTTTTAAACCTATATTTTACAGGTTGTAGTAAACTGAATGCATCTTGATTCTGTAACCATGTCTTCACTTTGGAATGAGTAATTGGTTGATCATGTTTTTTTAATATGTGATAAAGTTTGTAAGGACCAGCAAATGCACCGGGTTGACCAGGTTTAAAGTAAATATTGGTTAAGTATTCCTTCCACGTTGACATGTTAACACTAAATGAAAAGCACTTGTACACATACACTACATTTTATTTCACCTCATACCTCAATCAACATATATTACATTTTATTTCGTTGTCCAATAAACACATGTTACAGGTTTTTATAAATCAAGTATAGACACAATTGTGTGAATAATTGGCGTCCATTCATCTTCAATGCATACTAACCAACTACTTAATTCATCAAATGTTATAGCATTTAACCCATACTTCTCACAACGTTTGTTGGCATTGTCTAACACTTTATCTAAATGAATATAATATTTAGCTTCATTCCAATATGCATAGACACTTGCGAAATGGCAAGTATGTTCTTCACACTCTTCATTTTGACAAGCAGGACATAACAAACATGCAATTTTTTTTACAGCTAATAACATTTCTTCACAATATGTTTTTTGCACAATATACTGTTTCAATGTAATGTCCGCCATTATACTGCAATATACATTAACCACTCTCTCACTTCATCAAACAGTCTTGGATCAAATCGAGCAAAGTGAAATGCTGCTTCCACATCAAAAATTCTCAGCTCCGTCAATGTCGCCACACTCTTTGATGAAATCCTCGCGTAAGTTTGACAAGTTCAGCGCTAAATGAGCAAGTTCCCAATAGATGGTAAAGTGTTGTAGTTGTTGTTGAACAGACCCAAAACGTTCCAGTTCAGTTAACATGTAGTCCACATACTTCTCCTTAAAACATGTTTCTACATGCATCCTACATGTTCATATGACACGTCTGCACACTATGACGGCTGGCGAGTAAATGATTTTCAACAAGGTGATGCCGTTAGCGAACCACACTCGATACAGAAGTTGTCTGGTTCACACATTTTACAATTGTACTTGTGACAGTGACAATCATAATCACTGGCATATCCACAAGCGCCGCAATATTCACACGTAAGTTCAAGCTGATTTTCCACGTTCATATTCTCCAATCGCACTTCAGCCAGTCTGTCCTTGGATAGTTTCGATACCTTCATCCGATTATCCTTTAGCAGTTTGACAGGAGTTTTCTTCCCATGGCATTCCGTACATGGCAATAAGGTTGAGGTTATGCTATGGATTTCCTGAAGCAATGTCTCCCATTCACCGTCATTCATGTTGATATAACGCGTATATTCTTTCCCTTCAAACAGCGATGTGCGCACAAAACTCACATAGCGCATATCTTGGTATGAAATGACTTCAAGCCACTTCGTTTCTGTTAAGTACAGTTTGAAGCCAATGTTGCGTAATCTTGCCAAGTTCTGCAACACAATCTTCCACAAGGATGGTGATAAAGCAAGCCATCTCTCTCCACGTGTGATTCGAAGAAATGGTCCAAATTCTCCATGCTCCACAGTAATGGTTAAGTTAGCACTAATTTTAAAGCTACTTGTCTTCTCCATGGCTGCACAATGTAATGATGACTTTGAGTCCACTCCTTTTATACCCAACTATCTGATGAGTCAGCTCCCTTTTCAAACATCTTGCAAAGCTTTGAATTCACTTCAACTCGTCCATGGTTGAATCGAACAAGGTCTGATACATTCGTCGCCAATGGAAGGTCATCATCATAATGTAAAATAATTCTATAAGCTACATCTAACATGAGTTCAACTGCCCAAATTGTATTGGCGTTGATAAATGCCGATTCAATGTCATAGGTGTTTCCTGGTAAATTCAGGTCTTCACATTCCCTCAGAAATGAGTTGATGAAACGATCTCTTGGAATGACCTTTCCAGTCGCTTCCCAATGTAGATGCAAATTCTTCACTTGTAAAATGCAATCCCGTTCAAATTTAGGAAGTAATGAAAACACATAGTCAGTATAGTTCACTTGGAAGACCTCATGCAATGTCTCTATACGTCTGTGAAGAAGGGATGTCGACATTGTTTACTCACACAATCAAGCACGTGAAATGACAATATATGTTGTCGCTAATCCCATTTATACCTTCCAGGTTTTCCCCTCTTCCAAGTTCCTTGTCAGAAAAAAAAAATTTCTAAACATTCGTGAAGATGGTTTTATGGGGGGGGGGTCCTCAAAACCAAAGTTGCTTAAAATTGTCTGAAACGGATAACTATGCTAAAATCACAACATTTTCTCAGCCGGAGTGGGGGGGGGGGTCCTCAAAACCAAAGTTGCTTAAAATTGTCTGAAACGGATAACTATGCTAAAATCACAACATTTTCTCAGCCGGAGTGGGGGGGGTCCTCAAAACCAAAGTTGCTTAAAATTGTCTGAAACGGATAACTATGCTAAAATCACAAAATTTTCTCAGCCCGAGGGGGGGGGGGGGTCCTCAAAACCAAAGTTGCTTAAAATTGTCTGAAACGGATAACTATGCTAAAATCACAAAATTTTCTCAGCCCGAGGGGGGGGGGGGGTCCTCAAAACCAAAGTTGCTTAAAATTGTCTGAAACGGATAACTATGCTAAAATCACAAAATTTTCTCAGCCCGGGGGGGGGGGGGTCCTCACCTCTGACAGTCGACACCTAGGGGGGGGGGTCCTTGACAGTCGACCCTAGGGGGGTCCTTGACAGTCGACCCTAGGGGGGGGTCCTTGACAGTCGACCCTAGGGGGGGGGCTGTGGTAGAACTGTCGTTTTCCTACTACTGTTATTCAACAGCCAACCTCTAGGGCGGTTCGATCTGTTGTGTATGTAGACCGGCAAGTGTCGTTAATAAACGACCGGTTTTAAGTAATACATGCGTCCTTCACCTTTCGACCATACCCCTCAAAAACTGTGTGTTCCGTAACTTGTCAGCTTCAGTGCCGACTGTCAACAGTTGAAAAGTGAATATAAAAATAATGTTTTATTTTTCAATCAACAAGAATTTAATTGTAACCTTGAAAAAGTGTATCAAGACCCGTTTCAAGAAGGCGAGGTCTTTGTTTTATATGCAAGCGATATAAACAGATGACCTCTCAGAGATGTCGGCGATAACGCAGTATTTGTGCAATATTACACTATTTCGAAAATGTCAAATAGACAATATAATGTCAAATAAACAATATGATGACGTCATTAATGAAATCATATACTCAAAATTTTGAACGTGTATATCCTAAAATATACTCGGTTGATTTCAACCATCTTTCCACCATCGCATCCAGCAAGACCTCAAGTGTTTATGGATGACGTCACTGATGACGTCAACGTTATATACTCAAAATTTTAAACGTATATATCTTTGAAACTATTCGGTCAATTTCGGCCATCTTTTCACTGTAGCATTGAGGAAGACTTTAAAATTTTAAGCACGTTTGAACGTGCTCGGATGGGATGATGAAGGTACATGCGAACTTTGACGAAAGTATCCTTGACGAAATTAGGTCGAGGTTACAGTGTCCTTGACGAAATGAGATCAAGTTAAAAAGTACATGTGTACTTTGACGAAAGTGTCCTTGACGAAATAAGGTCAAGTTTACTCTGGGTGGGTTTTTTACTGCTTTATTTTTCATCCTTCATTCTTCATTCACATCCCGCGCGGTTTTTTACCACTTCCAGGAAACTGTGCTCATACTCGCGCGGGTTTGAAAACACCTGAAAATGCGGATATGAGCAACAGACCAAAATTTAGCAATTCAACAAAAAAGATCAGTTTTCAGCCCGTTCAAAAACGGCAGCCAGTTCGTTAAACTGTCATAGGCTATTTACATTGATAACTTTCAACACGTTCAAACGATTTGACTGAAAGTTTTACCGTTTTATCCAGTTTAATTTCTAGTTTGAGCATAAAGTAGTCACTGGCTATTAGCACATGTGGCTGTAAGAATAATGTATATTTTAGTAATTTTTGAAGAAAAAAAGGAGTTAACTTTCACCATGTTCAAACGATTTGACTGAAAATTTTGCCGTTTAATCCAGTTTAATTTCTAGTTTTAACATAAAGTATTCACAGGCTATTTGCACATGTGGCTGTAAGAATAATGTATATGTTTGTAATTTTTGAAGAAAATAAAGTGGATAACTTTCACCATGTTGAACCGATTTGCACAGGTGAGAAGAGCACACCATTCAAACATGTGTTCGAATGGCAAGCCCATTCCAAAGGCGTGTTCGAATTACTTTTTGTTCAACATGTTCAACATGCTGTTCAAGATGTTGTTGGGTAAGTTGAACATGTTCAACTTGTTCAACATGTTGAACATATTGAACATGTTGAACAATATGTTGAACATGTTGAACATGTTGTTGAACATGTTGAACAACATAATGAACATGTGGAACATGACGTCATCATAATGTCATCACGTCGTCATTATGACGTCATTTTCACGTCATTCCAACAGGCACGAGCTCTATCCAAAAACTGACTTAGAAATCCAATGCCGGTTCTGAGTTGCCTATGACGTCAGTATGACGTCAAAAAAGTGACGTCATTTCTTCCCAACCTTTTTGCGAACATTATTATTATATTGAATTCTTGTATAGCGCTTTATCAATTTCTTGCTCAAAGCGCTTCCCAATATAATATTCATTTCAACACACTAAATATAATATGCTTAATTAAAGCTTATTACTATAAAAGTCGTTAATACTGAGTTTGGTAGTACTAATTTTATGAACATTTAAATCACTATTCTGAGTCAAAATATGCCATGGCAAATAAATAAGTCCTTAAAAGCTTTTAAAAAACAACTACTGAGTTACATGTCTTGATGTGTAAGGGTAAAAATCCCCAAACGGTTGGGGCCGCTACACTAAAAGACCTATCACCAGCTGATTTTAGTTTGGAACGTGGGGCTAGCAACCTATAGTCTGACACTGAACGGGTGGTACGTGTCGAATTTTGTAGCTGAAGCATGTCCTTTAGATATTCCGGACCCTGTCCATTGAGCGATTTGTCAGTGCTAAGTGCAACCTTAACATGAGGATAATTTTAGCATTGCCTGATTGAGTAATAACTGTGTATAGTATATTTTAAATTTTTTGTGCATAGAGATATCAGGATTTAGTGAAAACTAATGGATTTTAATGGAATATGTATAAATAAAGGCAACTTTAAAAGTTCATATAAAACTGATCAAAAGTTTTCGCATAGAGAATCAAGTAAATGGTTTCGTGTTGTCTTATATGAAATGGGAAATAAAAGGCTTCGGAAAATTTCGTGTAGTCTTACATGATAAATGAACGATACTTTGCGTAAAACAAATAGTCATGGCGGATACTGATTTACATGGACATTCTATGCTGAACTGCTCTCCGATTTTGTTTAAGGCCAAGAAAACTTGATTCTTAGTGTAACGGAACAAAAAGCTCAAATATGATGAGCATTTGTAAATTTCTGTTCTTGTTGTTCATTCTCTGCGTTACTGTTGGCAATACAAATGTAGACTCAAAAATAGAAAGAGTTTACCAAATTGAGACAATCATATATCACTCAAAAGCAAAGAAATGTAGAAATCGTCATACCAGAGATTTTAGTGAGTCTAAAAGTATACCTGTACGGATATCGGATAGAAAACAGAATAAGATTTCAAACCAAAGTACTGCATTTGCTGCGTTTTCTAACATCCTTGTTTTTGTAGACCGTTCCGGCAAGTTTTCTCCACACGTTAAAAGTGCTTCTTTAAATGCCGGGTCCATACGAAATAAATCGTTATGGATTCAGCCGCAATGTAGTCTTCATCAGGCTTGAGTCATGACTCGTAAACTCCTAACATATCGATATTATGATCTATGATAAAATCTATAATATGCTTCCTGGGTGTCCTACCCGTGTACAGATCGAAATTTGATGTCAAATGTGACAATTTTCAGTTTAAATCTTTTGAACATATTAGCTGCACTCTCAGAATAGACAAAAGACATTTTCGCTGCTTTTGTTGTACAGACATCCACCAAATGCAATAAATGGCTTCACATACAGCCAGTTTTCCAATGAATTTCAAAAGACTCATTTGTGATTTATCGACAAGAACAAACGATTTAGTTATTTTTGGAGATCCTTTTTGTAACATCCATTTTGACTCTCTGTCTGACACTAAAGCTCGCAATTTTAATCCACTGTTGGAGTTTTATAATCTCCAACAACACATCTCATCTCCTGCCCAAGACGCTGATGCTGGACACTGCCTGGATGGTGTAATGACAATTAAAAGTGATATTTCCATGGTTAATGATTTCCGGCTTTATGACACTGGTTTATCAGATCATGTTGCAATTATCTTCGCGCTCACAGTTAGCCCTCCGCCACCTGTCACTAAATCTATCATCTCACGATCAATAAGGGATTGTAATTTAGAAGCTCTCAATAAGGATATAGCATCAATCCATGTTCAAGGCGCTACTCTAAGCAAATCGTTGAATATTTATAACAACGCCCTCCGTTCTATCACTGATAAACACGCCCCCGTGGAAACGCGCAATATCATTATTCGACCTAACACACGCTGAAATAGTTCGCTTTTAAGGCAAAAGAAAATGATTAGACGTCGTCTGGAGCGCAAGTACTCCAACTCTGGCTCAGAAAGTGACAAAGCGGCATACAAGGAACAGTGCAATTATGTTAACTATCTTCTAAATGAGGCAATCACAAAGTCTTTAAGGAATAAAATTTGTGAGTCTAGTTCCGATAAGAAGAAATTGCGTAAAACCGCCAAAGAAATTCTGCACTGGATAGGTGATCCATAATATCCAAGAGAAATTGAAATCAACCAGTTACCTTTTCGATTTTGCCACCTATTTGTCCGATAAGATTATCAAGATAAAAGATAAAATTCATTCCAGTAGTGTAAATGAAATTGTTTCAGAATTTCAGGATAGTCAGGAAACGAATGTAATTTTGTCTAAATTTTTCGCTGCTACTGTGAGAGAAATTGAAAATATCAGATCAACTTCAAATTCTGCAACATGTGACTTAGACCCTATTCATGCGGAACTTATTAAATTATGCAAACTTGAATTTTTTCCCGTTATAACTCAAACAATGAAGTTATCCCTTGAAGGTGCAGATGTTCCTTTTCCTCTAAAAATGTAGTCACTATTGAAAAAGTCGTCTCTCGATCTGAACAATTTCAAAAATTTTAGACCAGACTCAAATCTGCCCTTTCTTGGAAAAGTCATCGAAAAAGTAGTTGCAAAGAAACTAGATACTTACTTTAAAGAACACTCACTACCCACTAAGTCAGAGACAGTCGGCATATAAGGTATATCACTCGACAGAGACTACTTTTACGAGTACACACGGATATTGCAAGGGCTCTCGAGCAGCGCAATGTTGCGCCATATGCCACGCGATACCATATGCCACGACCGGCTGTTGAATCGACTTCACACTCGCTTTGGGATACGAGACAAAGCACAAGCAGAGTTCAAATCATACCTGACGGATAGATTCCAGTATGTTTCACTCTTTGGGGTTTCTTCAAATCTCCAAGACTTGAATACTGGTGTTCCGCAAGGTTCAGTTCTTGGACGTATCCTCTTTACGTTGCCCCCTCGAAGATATCACCAGAAAGTATAAAATAGATAGTCACTTTTATGCGGATGACTCGCACCTGTACATGTCTTTTAGTCCGTCTAGTCCTTTTCACGAAAACATATGTTCACTCGAAAAGTGTGTTTCAGACATTAGGCTTTGGGTGTCTGAAAATTATTTAAAATTATATGATGATAAATCTGAAGTAATTCTCATTAGTTCAATTACAAATATTAGAAAATATGATAGTGTTTCAGTTCGAGTCGGAGATGCGGAGGTTAAATCCCAGCCACATCTTTTCTGTGAGACCCTTTCTATGAACAGGTTTTTTTCCATAAAGTTCAACCGGCATCTTACTACCTGCGCGCCATATCTCAGATTAGAAAATATTTAGATTATGAGTACGTTAAAACTTTAGTACATGCGCTGGTAATATCAAGACAGGATTATGCAAACACTTTACTTTTAGGAACTAACAAAACCCTCCTTGCCGGGCTGCAAATTATCCAAAATTTAGCTGCGCGCCTCATGTCACCGACGTTGCCATATATCCACAATACTCTGGCTTCCTATTGCCAAAAGAATAGAGTTCAAAGTTCTAGTCATTTGTTTTAATTGTGTCCATGGCACTGCCCCTGTATTTACGTGAACTTACATGTACTGCCAAATCTAGTCGTGTTCTAAGGTCTAGTCCCGGTTTGAAATTATTTGTTCCGTTTGCCAGAAGTACAGTATAGGCCAATAAATATATTGTGATTACCGCCCAAGCACTCTGGAACGACCTACCTGCAGCAATTAGGAACTGTTATGATATAAATGTTTTTAAATCTTTGCTTAAAACTCACCTCTTTAGAAAAGCGTATGCGTAATCCATCCTATATAATAAAATGTATTTGCATGTTTTTTTATCCACAGAAATGTTTTACTAATTTTGCCTATTGTTTCAGTTGTATGTGTGTCTAAGTCATACTGTGAATTGTTATTGTGTAATGCGCTTAGAGCTATTTTAGAGTAAGCGCCATATAAATGTATTGCAATAATAAATAATAACAATAATAATAATAATAATAATAATAATAATAATAATAATAATAATAATAATAATAATAATAATAATAATAATAATAATAATAATAATAATAATAATAATAATAAATAATAATAATAATAATAATAATAATAATAATAATAATAATAATAATAATAATAATAGTAATAATAATAACATGAATAATGGCGAATGGGAGACAATGCTCCAGGAGATGGATAACATCAACTCAGCTCAACACATTCGCCAAACCTGTAAAATGTACGGAATGTCATGGCAAGTAAACTGTCATCAAACTGCAAAAGGACAACCGGATGAAGGTGTCAAAACTATCTAAGAAAAGACTGGCTGAAGTTCAATTGGGGAATAAGAACGTGCAAAATCAACTTGGACTTACCTATGAATATTGTGGTGCTTACGGATATGCCGGTGATTATCATTGTCACTGCCACAAGTACAATTGCAAGACGTGTGAACCAGATTAGTTTTGCAGCAAGTGTGAATTACTTATAGTCTGTGGTGCAAAATAGAAGGACATTTGCTGTTCAGACGTACCAAAGGATGGACTTGTGCTTTAAAAAGGCTTATGTTGACTTTATGATTGCTAAACTTGTTTGCTGTGGAACTCCAGACTAGCGGCTTTACCATTTAGACGCTTTTTGTGACGTTGTACACCACAGTCACAGTTGGAGAATGTCATAAAACTGGAATAGAAGATGCTGACTTTGACTTTGATTCTGCGATCAATTCTGCCCGCACTGATGTAGTGGTGTACTTTCGCATGGTTGATTATTTAAGAGATTGTTGTAACGAAGAAACTGAGCAGCTCTACACAGATAAGGTTAGAAAAAAGCCTTTTAGCAACTTATTCATTTGAAGACAAAGCGACAATGTTTTTCTTTCTAGTGAATTTAATCTTATTTGAGTTGTTGCTGCAAAGGAAAAAAAGCCTTTTAACAACTTAGTCATTTGAAGACCTAGCGGCAATGTTTTTCTTTCTAGCGAATTTAATCTTATGCGAGTTATTTCAAAGTGGACAAAGGAAGAAAATGCTAGAAAAGGTAGCAGAAATTTTAAAAGAAGCTATTGAAAAACATGCTCACCATTCTCACCATTATCGTATCATAGGAAGAAACAAAGTGAAACATGTCAGCAACAGAAGAAACAAAAAAGAAGTCTAATGCAATTAAAGTTGGCAGAAGTCTTGGTGAACAACAGAACATTATCAAACCTTTAAAAAAAATGCAACGAGAAACATCAAGAATGTTTTATTATTTGGTGGTTATAAGGATGTTCCTTCAAATATGTTTCCAACAAGACTTGAAAAATATGGACATACGTTAAACTCGAGTGAGGCTTTATATCAATATAAGAAAGCAGTTTTTCATTACCATCAAGATATTGCTTCAGCTATTGTTTCATGTAGAAATGGATATGAAGCGAAACGTATAGCTAAAGTTATAAAGCCATGTCCCATGTGGCACACAGTGAAGATAAGAAAAATGCAAGATGATTTATATGTAAAATTAAATCAGTGTGCATTATTTCACAAAAAGTTAAAAGAATGTAAAGAAAAGACCTTAGTTGAAGCAAATTATGATAACTGGTGGGGAGCTGGTGTCAAACAATTATCATCTCCATCATATCCTGGTAAGAATATAATGGGAAAGTTGTAAGAAAAGCTAACTATGTGTATGAGGAGGTGTATATAAATAAAAGTTGTGTTATGTGACTGATTGATTTGCTTGAAGGAACGTGGAAAGACTAATACTTTACCTGTGAACCACACAACTCCTGCAACAAGTGTTGGCAGCATCTGGAGACTTTTTTGGAATCATTTGCTCGACAGCCGTTATAGTGTGCAGACGTGTTTTTTAACAAATATACTTAGATGTGAACCAAGGATGGATGAAGAAACGTGTTTCAAGGAGAAATACGTGGACATTGACGGAGCTGAGGAGTTTGATGTGGAAGCAGCATATCACTTTGCTCGATATGATCCAAGAATGTTTGATGAAATGAGAGAGTTGTTAATCTATATTGCAATAAAATGGCAGACATTACATTGAGACAATATATTGTACAAAAAGCATATTGTGAAGAAATGTTATCGGATTTAAAACAATTTACATGTTAAGTATATCCTGCTTGTCAAAATGAAGAGTGTCAAGAACATACTTGACATTTCACATGTGCCTATACATATCGGAATGAAGCTAAATATTATATTCATTTAGATAAAGTGTTGGACAATGCAAATTAAAGTTGTGGGAGATATGGTGTAGATGCTATAACATTTGATGAATTAAGTAGCTGGTTAGTGTGCATTAATGATCAATGGTCTTCAGTTATTCACACCATTGTGGGTATACGTGATTTGTAGGAAAAAATTGTAAGATAAGTTTATTGGACAACGAAATAAAATGTAAGATATGTTGATTGAGCTATAAGATTAAATAAAATGTAAGATATGTTGACAAGTGGTGATCATTTAGTGTTAACATGTCGACGAGGAAAGACTGTTTAACCAATATTTCCTTTAAACCTGGTCAACCCAAGGCATTTGCTGTTCCTTACAAACTTCATCACATATTCAAAAACATAATCAACCAGTCAAGATGCATAAACAACGTGTCAATTTCAGATTCGGGTAAAAAGACGTACGGTAAAACCTTCCTGCCTTGATCAACTTATAGACCTGGATAAAAATGTACCGTACAGTAAAACTGCTGTAGTGACCAACTTCAGAGCTGGATAAGAAGGGTCCACAGTACAATCCGTTTTAGCGACCACCTTCCAGACTCGGATGGAAACAGACGTCCATTTATATCTGTTTTAGTGACCACCATCTGTTTTGTTTATTTTGATTTTTAAAATGAATTGTGGTTATGTTTGCAGAAATAAATATTTTATTTCAGTAATGAAAAAAAAAGGATTTTTATTTTGGAGGGGCGCGATTATAGGTTTAGTCGGGGAGACATTTGTTTTTGTTTGCAAAAACAAGAAACTAAGTAGGTAGCGATTGAAAGTGTATACTATAAGCCTGTACTCTTATCTTTTCTGTGCGATGACTTCTCTAGTTTTTCCTGTTGCACTTAATTTCTGCAGTGTTCTCTCTCTACATATTGACATCCGCATTCGAATTTTCTGTGTTTGTAATTTTTAAGTATTTGTGGGGAAGCAATTTCTATTTCTAGACATTATTTTAAGATGGCAGTTGGTAGTTGACTGCGTTCTTAACCAGTTGAACGCAGACTTCGAGCAAAGAGTAAAACACGCATCAGATTTTATTTGGTTGAATGCATCCTTAGATGGTAGTCCACGTTCGTCGAAGTTGTCAGTGATCAGCGAAAGTGGAGGACCCAACGCATCGTCCTGTCAAACGAACCAAAAGGTCTGTAGGGGGGGGTGGTGGTACCACGACTTGAGAACCTTGATCAACCCCATCCTCATGCTCTTTGAGAAAGAGACCGAAATTTGCACCTTATCGAATCATCTGGTCAGCTGACTTCACTGCCGTCCCTGGCAAAGACCCGAAGTGGTATGTGCCCAGAACTACCCTGACATAAACCACCTTATTCCTCTGTCCATCTCCTAGAACTCAGTTTGTTTGGCCCATCACTTTCATGTAAACATTTGCCTACGTAATCACTCTTCACTCCCAATCTGACCTTGCAACCTAAAAATCCCTTTCGTTTTCGCATGGACGTTGGTCCCTTTCCATTCAACGGTTTGCCTATGAGCCAGAATGACTTCCTTTGAACCACCACCCCCACCACCCCTAACACTGCGCAGTTAAGTGTGCATGATGTATCTAAAAAGACCAATCAGCATCGGTGCACCGTCATTCACCTGACTGAATCATACCCAATTTATCGCAATCCGAAACACTAGAAAATTTTGATGCTCTATAACTTTCTAATTATGAAGTCTCAAACTTAAGGCCAAAAGCATACTTCTTGGGTGTTATTTATCTACAGTAGTATGTCAGTGTATACGATGCATAGGGTCGAAAGGCATATAAATGAACTCACCTCGATGGCATACTTCTTGGGTGTTATTTACCTAGAGTGGTTTGTCTGTGTGCACTATGCATAGAGTCGAAGGGCATGTAAGTGAACTCACATTGGCGACGTATCTGTAGCATTAAGTCATCTCGATACCGTTTCAGGTCGTTACAAGACTGAGATCCATCTTCCCTGTGTTATTGTATGGGGTGCTTTCCTCTTGCTTTGACACAGACACGTAGCCTCAGTAGGGGGGTACGTTAACCACGGTTTTTACTGAACGTTTTTAAAATGCTGGTTTCTTTTTGACAGCCATATGCCGTTATTGCCGCAACAGTGTTGAGTGTGATATTTCACATACGCAGCTTGTTCCTGTTACATTGCCAGCTGCTTTGTTAACGGGTCGCAACTGTGTCGGCCCTTGCATGCTACGGTCACATGTATCGTAGTCATATGTCGGTCTTCGGTGTGTCTGGTCGACCAACTGTCGGATCGAACACGCCTGATGTGTGCCTGTCACGAATCGATCATGTGTTGACTCACAGGGTTGAGAAATGCCATGGGCCTTGTTTCTGACGGGTCGTAACTGTTACAACTCTTGACTATCACGAGTCGATCATATGACGAGTTGTACCTGTCATTTGTCGAGCGTGCAATGGTTCGCGACTGTTGCAAGCCATTCTTGTGACGGTTGTGTCTTCCTCAAATCAGGCATTCAACGGGTCGTGACTGTTATGGGTCTTAAACATTGTGATTGCTATCAATGTAGTCTGAGTGTATTCAACAAGATGCTTTACTCAAAATATAAGCTAAAGATATTAAAAACTTTATCAAAACGTTTACAAATATCATGTTTATGGTTGCATATGAGTTTTTTAATAAGGCAGAAATAAAAGACACAATCACTTATTGATAAGTTTACAAAAATAATACAATAGCAAGAAATAAGTGGACTTTTACCATGAATATGCCCAGTAATAAGACCATTAACAAGTACAACAGCATGCAAATCGCTATCAGCGAACTGAACACCAAAATAGAGGCAGGTGGATGAACATATCGCAGAGATTACCACAACAGTGATAGTCCAGCGACTTGATGCAATCCCATAATGCAGCGCAACACGTTGCTGGCCATCACACGGCAGAAGAGCAAATAGCTATCATATAACCGACTTCCCAGTTGCGAAAAAGCCAAAAGGCAGCGTAAAGAAATAATGGCCGCAACAAGTCGCATGACATTGATTTTAGCAAACGTTCAGGTGACAAATATATATCATTGCGAGTAATGTCTCATGTAGGCACAGTTCATTTAGTAGTCTTCTTAGACTTCTGCTTCTTCTATGCCTTCTTATGTCGCTGTTGTGGCGTGTCGTGAGAGCCATGTCTGATCTGATTGGTCTTAACATTGCTCTTTCTGAACTATGTCATTAGGATCTTTGAAAATATATTCTTGATTTAGTTTGAGATAGATGTCTTAGAGAAGTTAACACTATAATTTCGCATTAAAGAAATAAAGAATAGTTTTTGAGAACTGTCACGATATCTATTGGAATTCAGCACATATCCCTGCAGGGTGGATACAGGGCAGAACGAAGCTGTATCTTTCGGGAACGTGACTTGTCACGAGGTAAGGCAGAGAAAACGAATGTTTTCTCTATTTGAATGTGAATACACCTTTCGAAACGATATGACTATTGAGTATTAGTACTTTTTCAGAAATTACTCATCTCTGAGAGAGTGGTGAGGGAAGGCACGGTAACACTAATGGCACATCTCAACGAACCACTGTGTGAGAAGCTAATAGGCGCTGAAATTCAAAAGATCTACCTTAATCGGAGAACACATGGAAAAACGTAACCCGAAGTTCTCTTGAGAATGAACGTGAGAGTTGAATGATAAGTCTTGATCGAGCCATTTAAAATCTATTGTTCTTCAAAAAGTTACAAATAAATGTGACAATGCGATCGATATGGCAGCAATCGGGTTAATCTCCAACGCTCCAGTGGAGCTGTGTGAGACTTCTAGACTCCGTGAGAAGAGGGAGTCAGCAAAGGTGTCGGCTTTTTGCTCTTGAATCTTCTGAAATACATTCAGCATTATGGTTGATGGAGGAAACACATAAAGTGGTCATTGAGAGAACTGAGTATCAATTACCATTTACCACTTGGATCGGTACACTGCTAGATAGAAAGGGGAAGTCTCCTGTTCTGGCGATTTCCACATGTCTGTCGATGGAGAACCGCAGGGTGACTAAGCAACACGTAGCAACATCGAACCAGAATGAGTGCACTCCATAGGGACTACCTCGCCTGTCCGAGAAGCTGAATTTCTCATTACATTGGGATAACCAACTATGTGTAACGATTTAACCGTGAACCGAGTGTTGTGAGCCCAGCAAAGGCATATATTCAGTGACTTGATACTTCCTTGATTCTGTACAGAAGAGATCACTCTTTCATTTGCGACCATGAACCTCGCCAGTGTTCGACACGATAACAAGACTGCTTTCATTTCGAGCACATTGATGTGCCCTTCAGTGCATGATCTTGGTACACAAATGGGAGCGTGAAGGGAGGCCCATTGGAAAGAATGCATTTAAACGACCCAATCCAGACCTGCCACAATGCAAAACACGATGAAATATACGTTGAAATTTGGGGGAAAGAATAATAACCAAATGAACTGTCGCTTCTGTGGCTATTTACAGGCCCAGTAGAGGCTCGAGCAACGACAGCTTTGGGTGAAACGACATGTGTCCGAGTTACTGTAAAATAAGGAGCCTATGGGTACTTTCATGACATGTGTAAAGAAGTAAAGACATAAGACATAAGACAAAGACATAAAAGACTGAATGGTTGAGCCAGATACCAAAACCTTTCGTGTCCCACTTGAAAGTAAAGAAACCGACGCGCTGACCTATGCATAGGAATGTGAAGGTACGCATCTGAAAGATCAAAACATATCACCTGTCATGCCAGAGTTTTGTTCAAAAGTTTTAATTTTAGCAGAATTTGAAAGTTGGCACTAGATGGAACTGTTTCTGACCCCATTTTTCCCTTCTGAACGGCACCATGTAACCCCATCGCAGCCACCTGACCATCTTTTTGGGAGCTGCCATTCTTCCAAGTGATTTAATTTTCCACTACGTCCGATTTTGCACTTGATTCACTTTCTAGAAAAACCTGCATTACGTAATAATAAGTACTTATGCTTTTGGCAGCGCTGACGGTGTTTCTGCTTCCCGACCTTTGCCTTCTTTAGCGGTTGTGACTGATTGGACGACGCCGACGGTCTCATCTTAGAGATTGGGGATCGTGTGACTTTTGGCTGTGATCGTGTGACTTGTCCCTTGGCGATGCAACCTGAGCCAAAGGAAGAGTATATCTGCAGTAGCCCTCAGTACTGTGTCAAAAACTCCGTAGAGGAGCTTTTTCGCGCCATGCTGCAAAAATTTTCCAATGCTTCAAATGTCGCATCTTGGAAAGATTAAATGCACAACTGTTTACGTATTTGTTCCTCCAGAAAGCGACAATCTCTATCAACTAGCAGTAGTCCTTAGGCACCAAGAACCAAACGTTTCTGGAATACGCTGAGGCCTGGCCCTGTAAGACGTCGTCGGCTGCATGACATGGCTTAACCTTGGATAGACGTGACGGAATGTGTCGCAACTACCGACAAGACCTAGCAGAGTGTAGAGCCTTCATCTCTGTCTCCATATTCGCGGATCTGTTAAAGACCGGAAAAGTCGTTATTGACGTTCGGCTTGAGCGTGGCAATCAACAAAAACGAGGGTCTTTGGAATCTCTGAGATGGAGTACCCAATGAGGCAGATGAGTGATCTGCTATGAACTTTATTTTGTATCTGAAGATAATGTCTGACCGAGACATGTCAGACATAGATTATTCCATCGTTTCTGCACGCTGTTCAGTGATTGGAGGGGTTGATTTGTGAATCGATCTCTTTCATTTAAAATCTCTGGAACAGTACAGTGAGGCGATACATCTGGAAACAGACTGTAGTCGCTGTCTGCATCAGATGAACAAATGGCACGAAGGGGTTCATGGGGTCCGTCGCAATGCTTAATGTGTCCGCATACGTCCGACTGTCGCGGTATCTGACAACAGAATATATATACGATATACGATACGATATGTTATACGATAGCATGTTAAAACATAAAAAATTACAGACTGCGTTGACGTGACACCATGCATATTTCTACTACACGACACAAGTTAACAAATTAAAGCAACTTATGATGTAACAAGGCTAAAGACACATCACGAAATGACACATATCAACCTTAGGTGGAATGTGAAATTGATTCTGATTTTTGATGTCTAGAGTAAAGCAATGATATGCAGTGGCGTGTTACGTGTTATCACAACTTGAAGTGATGTAAAAGACACAAATAAACGTCAATGTATCTATAAACACGCGGAGTGAGAATCGAGCATCAGCATAACTCGATGTGGAACATGCGTTTGTTGAAATGTCTGCATAATGACAGGTGCAGTGACATAGCAATCAGTGCCATGTGATGGATCGAGACGACTGAACTGACTATCCCACGCAGCAGAGTGCAACTGCACACGGCCACGTGGTGGGTCATGAAGCAACAGGCAATTGTGCGTGACTGTGGCAACTCGAGTGGCAGTGGCCATGTCAACGCTTTATCGTCCTCTGGGTCGACACAGCGAACTTGAACCTGAAGTGTAGGAGTCAGTGGGTCGAGCAAACATATTCGGTCCGGGGGAAGAGTAAGCTGAATAATCCGAAGATACACATGGTAATTACAAATAATCACGTATACTAGTCACCATACGATTGATCTGATTTTAAAATTTTATCATGTATTCCAAAACAAGCGTGTTAACAGGATCTCTATAAATTAGGAAATGGTGATCGCGTGCTGCTAGTGCAGCGATGCTGATTACTTGTTGGTTGTTGGCAACAGAAAAAACATCAACAAATTCTTGTTTTTTGTTTTTTGTTTTTTTGTTTTTTTTGTTTTTGTTTTTTTTTTTTTGCTTTGTTTTTGGTACTTTATTCTGAAAAGTTTATTTATGGATTGCGATAACAATGCTTAATACTTTCAGTACCCACAGGGTAGGCTTCGTAGTCTACAAATGGATATTTTTGAAATTAAAATCACTGCTTTAACGTCATGCATTGCTGTTTTAGTAATTATGTTATATTTGAACATGTAAACGAGCTTATGTGTTATTAATTGGTCTTGCTGCATACCTATAGCGTTGTTTCCTGTTGCAAAAAACAGCCGATCCCAGAATCTTGTGCCTACATCAAGAGAGCTGGTGACATCAACAAGAGAGGCCTCTCGTGTCTGCGCCATTGGGGCATAGAACCATGCACGTTGGACAACTGATGTGCAGTGCATGCACCTTGATGAATTTTTGTTTTGATTTTTGTTGAGACAAAGAGAAATAGCTCGTGTGCACGCCAAACGCCAATATCGTACGAATAGCGACAATTCGGAACAGCCTGCGTCGCCTCCGGAGATGGCGACAGTTAATAAATTTTACACTTGTTCCTAAGCAAAGTCTAAAAAACGCAAACTTAAGACTCTCGTTAATCCAGTCCAAATTTCGCTGTCGTCGCCAGCGGTGTATTTCATCGACCCCCATCAGGTAGACGTTACTTCGGAGATTGATATACCTATTGTGCATTCAATGCCTTCGATACATGCGCCATTACAGTCGATCTCAAGTACCACAGTGGCTTCGTATCCACTGTTTAGTGACTTAAGAAACCATCAGCGAAGGGGAAGTGGTTACTCTATAAGTTAATCTCTTCGGAGCCCCATACGAAGCCACGCCGTGTTCAAGATGTTTCTATGCTCGAAAATTTGCCTTAAGCTTAAAATTTTACCCGGAAACACTGAAACATGCTCCAGATGCGGAACTGAAGGTGCTCTGCGGCCTTTATTCTAAGTCTGACTTCTAGTTCTATCTACAATTTTTATGAAAGAAACTGTGTCGCAACCGTCCATTAATGACCCCCATGCATCCATTAGCGGCAAACATACAACATCCATACAAAGAACAGGTATGTGGTTCGTCTTCCTGACCATCTGGCGAGACTTCTTCCTCTGGTGAAGAGAAGAAGGATGAGTTAAATGAATGTGAATTGCTTCTGGTGCCGTATCAGACTATTTCTTAGCTATTGATGCCTCCACTAGTGCATGTTACGACCCCCGCTCAACCGCCGTTTGCGTCAAGTTTAATGACCGTAGAGTATCAATTTTTGCCACACGTTGTGACTCCTAAGGATTACAGGCCGCTCCTGATAAACGGAAAGAAGGATAGACCTCTGCTCTGGCTCTTTCTCACTTTATTACCGCTAATTTTAAACGGGATCCCCCTGTTACTATGTTTACAATGCGTTTTCAACCAACGGACCAATCGATGTCGATGCAGTTCCAGTCATGTGATCGAAGCGTATCCAACTTATCGGACACAGCGATCTTAACTGATGAGGAGGTGGGTGGGTGTAATTCAAGTGATGACTTCTACGTCTGCAAGATATTGTACTCATAAAAATGAGTATTAAGAAATTAAATACTTCAATTTTAATCACAAAAATATCGGCTTGTAGACTAAGAAACCATCACTACATTAGACTAGAACTGGTGGTGGAAATTGAACATCAAATGCATACGAAATAGGTGACACGCTGTCTACAAGACATTGCGCCGAAGGGCAGAAATAAAAGAATTGAATTCAGAATCATCTTTTAATTCAGCGGAGCCTCACTGCGAACTGCCCAATCCATAATAATAACAACGCTTGGGTGCGTTTCACCACAAACTGCCCATTATTAAGAGCGTTACATGCTCGAACACAGGTATCGACAGACTGATACGAACTAATGTCCCCCTCTTTCTTTTCCTAAGAGAGGTGGTATATAACAACACTAGCCGAATGCATCGTAATCACATGTGCCGGCCCGTCACAGTGTCGTGTTAAACCATGTGCAAAACCGCATTATCTAACAACCCAACCATGGTACAAGACGCGACTGTGCCGAATCAACACAGCGTCGGTCACACGTCAGACACAGATACGTGAGTTCGGTGCTGAGCTGAGCCGTGCATGTACAATACAGAGTCTATTTAGTCGCCTTCCTCATTTGAAGGTTTTCTCGCCACCAGATTGCTGGAAAGTCCTGCAAGAAGAAAGGCTATTATGAATCACTGATTCAGCAGCAGCGAATGGATCAAGAAATACAAACTAATTATCAGTTGTGTATTCTTGTAAATAGTGTTTAATAAACGTGTTTGGCGAATCCCAACAGCCAACTTGTAAAAAATCACACATTGACACACCATTAGCATTGCGTAAAGAGTGCGCTACATGTCTAACCTGATGAGCTATAAGTGACAACTGCTATTGAATTACATCTTTCAGGTTCTTTAATTATATCATCACATGCTAGCAAATATGATTTTCTTGATATAATTAGATATAGCCTTAGAAAAAAAAACTACTGTGATACTATGCATAAAACATAGGCGACGATGTAACGCGCTAGGGTAAGTACTTGATCGCTTATTATATGCGCGTAGTAGGAAGACGGGGCATAACGACGTGGTGTCGACACTGCCACATGACATCACACTCGGAAAGGCTGGTATCACAATTTGCTGACATGTACCTAAGCCCTTGGTCGCAATGTGAGTCTTGCCAAGAAAAGTCGGTAATAGTTTGAGGACCACCTCCTCCCATGAACCATCAACTTGATGAATAGAGTTTGTAATGCGTATATCCCCCCCCTTCGGCGCTTGCCTGACGCCCCTGTCACGAGGAAAACACATTTCACGTTAAGCAACTTGTCTGAAATGATAGAGTGACTTAAACGCTGAGACATGAGATATTTCAAGTATAGTGACAAATCCAAAGGCACCACTTTTGTGTCGGAAATAGGACGCTCTAGTTGAAAGGACCAGAGTAAATCCGACAACACATTACAAGTAGATAAATCATAATCCGATGAACGTTTCGGAATAAATGTGTGAGCTGAGCGGTATGTCATAATCGATCTAACTGAAACCTTCCAAACTTCGAAAAGGTAAAGAAAGAAATCGGCCACTGCCATTGCCGTAGCTGCCACAGAAACGATACCTCTGCCAACAAATTATGGCCCGAAAAGTCGCCAATGCGACAAATAAAATTCATTCATTAAATCTTTATGGACCGCTCTCTAAATTATCCTCTGAGAGAAACCCTTGGCTTTCACGAAGAAAAACTTATGCACCTTAGTTCCAATCGAAACAACTGTGGATTTGGGTGATATTATTTCCATTGAGGTTAACTCAGACTGTCATATACCAGGGGAACTGTAAGACTCTTTCAAGACTCACGGTAACCGCATTTGTAGACTCACGGAAATAAAGACAGTTCTGGAAGATCGGGAGCTACAAGCAACAGTCGGTTTGGTTTCTTGTGCCAAATCTTCATGACAACTTTCAACATTAGAGAAGACGGTGGAATGGCAAACAATACCGCTGGAGGCCAACGGCACAGTAAAGCATCGATCGTTAAAGTCAGGACACGGAGAAATGCACACTGGAAGACGATGATTGAGGCAATTGGCAAAGACATCGACCTAGGGCGGCCCTCAGGGAGACTGAGTTGCAATCCTTTGAAACTTGTAATCCACTAAAGCCCATTCTGTCTGAACGATCTCGCCCTGGAAGATAAGTCGGCCAGAGCATTTAGATTGCCTTCAAGGTGTGACACTTCAATGACAAAACCACTATCGCGAGCACGCAAGAGGACGTGTTTGGTGAGACGAGACAACGTCTGTGAGCGGCCCTGCTTGGACGAAAAACAGACAACTGTCTGATTGTCCACAAGAATCGTCCACAAGAATCTGAACCACGTGACTCTTTAGAAACGTAGAGAGAAATTGACAAACAAGAAATACTGCCTTATTTCCAACACATTGATGTGCAGTGTGCGGTCGTGATCCGACGACCGTTTTCTCCAAGTGTGTCCTTTTAATTGAAACCCCAACCGCTGCAAGATGTGTCGGTCTGGATCTGCCTTGATGAGGCTGGAAGAGAGAAGGGCAGACCTTTCAGGAGAATTACCTGTCACAACCACCAATCGAGATTCCTCAGAGGTTACAAGGAAAGCCGAAGTAGATGATGCGGCGACCTGCCTTCAAAGTAATACGGTAAAACTCGAGAAAATATCACCTGCTTAATTCAACCATCTCTTCCCTTGCTACCAACAACCCAAAAAGTGACTCTAATAGGGATACCCGAGGCTTGGAAGAGGACACGACTCGCACAATTAGAGCTGATAGTTCGTGAATGCAGTTTTAAGTGGGAAACGCCTTCTTCCTTACAAATTCTAGGATTTCACCCAAGAACTCTATTTGTTGAACCGAAACCAATTCACACTTCCTGTACTTGACCAACAGAGCAAGGACTTCGCACTGCTAGAAAATGAGCAAGCCCCCGCCACGACCCCAACGTTTCACTATGTTCATAACATGTGTAAACACAAACGACACTGTCGACAAAAAGAACGGTAGGGCAAGAAACCAATAGTGATTTTCCTTTTATACTGAAGGATAGATAACAGCGAGAAGTGTCGGAATGCGAAGATATGCATCAGACAGATCCACTGAAAAGGCCCACATTCCCTGGTTTAGCGTGGATTTGATCAACTGTGGAGGGTCCATATTGAATGATTTGACATGTATGAACTGACTGAGATGTGGCAAGTCTATGACAAAACGCCAATTGCCAGACTATTCCGGAACCAAAAAGACTAAACTGAAAAACCCTTGAGATTCTTGAGGCATATTTTGTATGGCTTTCCTTTTATCAGTTCTTTAATCATTGTTTGTAACGCCAGTTGCTTTTCCGGCTGGTGCTACCTGTGCATCGGGGGGACAGCCTGTTTTGAGCGTCCAACTTAGGTTTCTTGACTTGAGGTGTCGACATTGACGACGGGACCGATCTCTTCTTCGGTGTTGGCGTAGCGGGAACTACTGACTGTCTCTACCTGTTCCCTGTGTGGTCAACGCTTTACGCAAGAGCGAGTCCGACAACTTCCGTCTCGCTGCCTCAATGTCACCCTTAATTTTTTGGGGAAAGAACTCTAACTGTCCATTTATCTGGGCAAAACGGAGTCTGCGCGCATCTTCTGTGCTGATATTGGAGTGCGACAGCGCTTGATCCCTGCGTAGCACTACTAGAAAGGCGAGAAGATAGGCGTTAAGTCTGAGTAGGACAGATCCCCTTATGGAACTGCACTGGCTCCCTATCAAAGAACGTTCCGAGTACAAAATGATTACTCTGACATATAAAGCCTTAAATGGAATGGCACCAAGTTATCTATCAGAATTGCTCAAACAATATATACCAGAAAGGTCACTCAGGTCATCAGACAAATTACTATTACACATTCCCAGGCATAGAAACAATTATGGTTATCGTTCATTTAGATGTATTGCGCCTACCTTATGGAACGATCTCCCATACGTTCTTAGAAGCAAAGGATCATTTTATTGTTTTAAAAGGGCGTTAAAAACTCACCTGTTCTGCAAAGCTTACAACGTGTAGTCCATTGGTCTAGGTCTATTAAGTTTTTTATTATGTTTTAGACTATGTTTTAATATGTAGATGTTTACTACTTTTAATATACACATATTTACTGTTTTATGCTATTGTCAGCGCTTAGAGGCATTGCAAAATAAGCGCGTTATAAATGCCCAGTATAATAATAATAATAATAAATAATCATGCTGCCACCACCGAGTCGAATAACGCAGTTCTGAAATGATAGCGTGCGCAGACACGTTGCGAATGGTACACTGAAATCCGGATTAATATTTGGTAGTTACAGGCCAATGTTGCGAGACTAGGCTAGCGGTTGCGTCTGTAAAAACACGCTGTCGTTTGACTGGTAAGTAGATGTCTTGACATGTAACAGTTAAGAGGGGAGCTATGCTGCAGCTTTGATGTAATTAACGAGGCTGATGATTTGTGCGCTATAAACTTAATGATATCCCTGAAGGGAAAGTCAGTCGAAGTCAAGTCCACGGTAGAGGTTTCTTTTTATTCATACTGTACGTTTTCAACGCCCGGCGGGGTAGGAGTAAGTACAGGCCGTAATGGTGGCGAAGCGTGGTGTAACGCTGCGTGAGATAAAGCTGACGATAATCCTCGTGGGGTGGAAAATGGTAGAGGATGTGATACCGAAGCTATAACCGGTGGTGAGGGTTGTTTATGTACCGCGATATCCGTACACGGAGTAAGCGAGATTTAATCATGTTCGCTTATCTCGACTTGTTCATCCTTCCCGGACGAGGAATTCTCCGCAGAACGACGATAATTTATAATTTAAAACGATAAATTAAATCTTAGACTGTTGTTTATTATCCGCCAACATCTGCATAGGAACCATGAGCGGAAGAGCAAGTTGATGTGTCTCCTTAGATGAAGAGGGTTTCGTGGTGATTGTAGTTGTAGGAACGGAGTTGAGGCGTGACATCACTGAAGCCATAGAACTTGATTTTGAAGAGAGTTCGAGGAATACTTTAAGCTCCTCTTCTGATGCATCCTTAAAGTATTTGGATGTAAATTCAAGCTAAGTGCAAACTGTTTCAAAGGAGAGAGTTCCTGTTCTCAATGAGTAAATGTCTCCGAGAAAACTTGTTTCGCATCTGTAGCTTTATTTGTGCCTGCTTCCGTTGCAATAGACGCCTCCGGTATAGGCACCTCTTGAACAAGTGTATTTGTTTCCATCGTAAGGTCGTTGAGCATAGTCGTTGCTAAAACTGACTGGATGAATGGTTATATGGTGGGAGTGGAGTTCACAATGTGTGTACCTATGATCGATGTAACATCAACTTGATATGGGTCGACCAATTAGACTCCAGGTGACTTTAAAGTCACTTCTGATAAGGCAATTGGTGGCGTTTTGAGTTTAGGTTTCTTCGACTTAATCGATGCGTCAGAATCCTATTTATCTACCTTATTAATGGCGCTCGGAGATAAGGTCTGCTGCGAGGCTAATGATTTCTCATTTTTCGAGCTTGTGCGACTCTTCGCACGCACTCGAGCTGTCTCCCAAAGATGTGTACAGTAATAGCAGCAATTGTCGAGTGTATACGGCTGTATGACCCAAAAAGAAGACATGCTGTGCGCCTGGTGTGGGAATCGCCCGCTCGATTGATGTGAGCACAGGAATCCGGGACTGACTATGCATCTATAACAGAAAGAAAGCTACAAAAATATAAAATTACAACTGTTGTTGATCTGTAAATTGTCGAATGAAAACATGAAACAACTTAAACACTTCAGATTACTTTCAACATAGTGATAAAAGTCGATACAATTCCGTTATCTCGGGTTTGAGACGCTTTGTAAGCAACCCATGACATGCCCGACTCGACAAGGCGTCAATACCCATCGCTGCAGCGAGTAGCACGTGGTATAGTTGCCGCAGACACGATCCGTCACAGTGGCGACCCGTTCCAGTCACGGGTCGTAGCAGCAGTAACCCGTCACAGTGACGAGTGGTGATAGTTACGACTCGTCACAGACACAACACGTGGCAGTCGCGACTAAAGGCTTGGGTATGTTTAAGCACATTTTTATATCAACCTCGCCGGGAGTCAGTGTCGACACTGCGTCGCTCTATCCCTTCTCCGCACCAATGTAGCACGTCTCAACTCCTAATTTGTATATCATCTATGGGTAATAGTACAGCAGATCTCTCTATAGCGAGTCTAGGACAAGTCCCTACTGAACAAGTCCCTACCTGATAAGTTCTTACCGGTCAAGTCCCTACTGGACAATTTCCTACTTAGGACAAGTCCCTACTAGGATTTCTCCTTACTTTTTCAATTTTTTCAGGTTTTATTTGGAAACATTGCTGGTATGTTTTCGCCATTTATGTTGATTACACTCACATCAAAAGACTTTTGAAAGACAGGTTAAATAGTCGATTTGTAATTGTATGTTCGTCATTGTGTATGCAGAATTGCAGTTCCTTTTATTTTCATTGCAATTACTTGTTCGCTGTTAAGTATGCAGAATTGCAGTTCCTTTCAAGTTTATTGAAGTAACATCAATAGTGATTGATTGCACTGATGAGTTATCGAATTGCAATTAATTGTTCACTATGATGTGTGCTGAATTGCAGTTTCTTTTAAGTCAATTAAAGTGACATCTTTGGTTATTGATCACACTAATGAACGTGTATGTGATGGATCACAATCTGGAATGGGAGATTATCCTTAAATAAACTGCAAGTAACAGCTAGAAAAAGTATAAATCCCTGAAACTATTTCCCGCTAAAATATACATATTTCAAGATGGAATACATTACATCAGAAAGAAGAAAGCCAAAGCATAGAATTAATTAATTCAATTAATCAATTTGCATTATCGCCGACATCGCAAGCTTATTGGTCTTACGTTACGACTAAAATAAACGATTTCAATGAACACAAATTCGCACCAACTATAATTCTGAATAAAGCAAAAAATGGAAAAGTAGGGAGTCGGCCTAATAGGGATTGTCCTAAGTAGGGGGTTTTCCATTAGGGACTTGACCGGTAGAGACTTAGTCGATAGGGACTTGTCCTGTTTCCCTCTATAGCATCTATAGCAGCTACCTATATAAAGAAGGTAATTCTGTTAGTATATAGCAATCATTAGAAAGAATCTGAAGATGTAATATGAAAGGATTGTCAGTGAAGGCGAATCAGATCAAATATTCTTTGTTAATTTCTAAGGGTGTGATAGTGTTTAATGTGTTACGTTTTGGTCGTTCGAGCTCACTAGAAAGGTTTATTTAAGAATTATTTGCAAGAATACACTATGATACGTTAACTAGTTTGCATAGTTTTGATCTTCTGCTGAATCAATGATTCATAATGGCTCTTCTTCTTGTGGGGCTTCGAGGCAATCCAGTGGCACGAAAATCTATGAGAAAGAAGGGAACGGAATAGACCGTGCTCCCGCTGTTGAATGTAACTGTTACCGTCGTGTTATCGATGCTGCGTTTGCCCCACACAGTCCCTCATTCTACCATGATACACTTGGTCCATTACGATACTGGGATGAATAGATACATATTCTCGAGCTATATTTGGCTTGTAATTTATGCATTATTGCTCCTTCTTGTAACAGAGAAAGAGCACAAGCTCATGTTAGTGAAACCTTTGGCTAACCTCGAGCATTAAGACTTTGTTGTTATTAGTGGGTAGACCAGTGAGCCTAACTGTTACAGAATGGGTATTCCGCAGTGAAATCTCACTGAAATAAAAGAGTTAGTTTATTTTCTTGTTTTATTTGCCTTTCCTAAACGGTGTCTTAAAGACGTCATGTAAACCCTTTACAATGCACTCGGTATTCAATTCCCATCACCGCTTGAAGTCTTCAATAATGATTACTCGTTATCTACAACCTGATATTAAAAAAATTAAAACTGAAGTATTAGTTTCTTAAAATCTCTTGTAGACGTAGACGTCACCACTCAAATTATATCCACACACCTATACACACGTAGCCTGTATTGGTAACCATGAATTAAATTTTCATGTTCACCGTTGTGTCTCGAGTAGCGGAATCTTAAAGGTCGTTTGTGGCGAAGGTTTGTTCTTTTTGTAAGCATTTTTTGATGCTGAGTTCCCACTTTCAGTGGTTTGAAAACTGACAATCTCAAGTATTTGTAAATGACACTAAGCAGAATTACCTAGTGTTAATGTCTCGCCTAACTTTATGCACGGTGGGCGATAAGGGAGGATAGTTTATACGAAACTAACAAGCTGCCCACGGACCACAATTATTTACCATAAGCTGAATCATATTACTTTAGATGTTTCTATTAAAATAAGAATATTGAATTTCGACTACAAGGGTAAAAAATGAAAGAAGTGATGGGAAATATAAAAGAAATATAACAAAAACAGCCTACGAGTATACTCTACAAGTAGTCCCAGCGGACCCTAGCTCCGAGTCAGCTTTGACTTGTATAACATCGTATATCTCTCTGTCAGAGATACATTGTTACGCTAATAGGGATCAACTTTGAATGTTCTGAGGCACGGATCCTGCACACCAGTTCCAATAATTCAAACATTTACTGAAAGTTCATGCACAAAATACTCTTTTTGCAAAATAGGCACAATTTTTAGTGAGCTGTACGAGGGTCAGGAGAACGAATGGCTACAGTAGATCCAAATTGGTTAAATGAAAAAGAACATCTGTGGTTCAAAGCAAATTTATTTTGTCAGATATCACAAAATGATGTATATTTAATTCGATAAGGTTGCAAAACTTGCAGCAGGCATATTTAGTGGAGTTGGAATTTAGCATTTTGTTGTCACCAATTACGATCTACTCTAACCAATTCTATCTCCTCTCCCTCGTATATTTTTTATTTGTTCATAAAAGTACAGAAAAATCAGCTTCCACACCCACCTGTCAAATGTTTGTTTACATTCCGGACTTTAAATGTCACATGACCAAAGTCAGATGACCAAAAATTTAAATAAAGGGATCATAGTTTATTTGTGAAATATATACTAAAATAGTTGAAAAATGCAGAGTTAGGTGTAAATTTATTTTGTATACCCACAATATTTGACGTTTCGTTATTTATGTTCGTTTTGAAATATCAATTCCAAAGTTTTTGGTGGGTAATTGCAAAAATTATTGTTTCTCTTTCACGTAATAAAGTATGATTCCTGGGTACAAATTATTATCAGTTATTGCGGGAGAATTGTGGTTATTTCCGTGTTATTTTCTGTCAAAGAAAGCGTAACCCAGAAGTTGTACGTCATTACCGTTGCACTTTGAGGGCCTTTAGTAAATGCCAATAAAGACTTATGGGTCGTTGAATCGCGCATAAAGTAGCAACAGGGGTGCCTCAGAGCGAGTGCAGTTGACTTGCTTATCGTTATATAGCGAGGCTTTGAAGCGGTGCCCGGAAACTGAAGGGTATTGCTTCTTGGAGCTAATCGGACCCTTTCAATCTTCTTAGGTGATAAAGGGTCACATTTCCTGCAATACAAATGGCCATTTATCTCAATTTTCTATTTTTCTCATTACAAAATTGTTATTTAACCATAAAAATTGTGCGCCATAATTTATAATTGGGTTATTTATGTAATGCACTCTTTCTAAAACAATGCCATTGGCCCTGGTCGTGCGCCAAGATTGGCAAAGTTGAGATCAATGACATGTTATATTATGGGAACTATGACTCTTGCTGGGAAGGAAACAAGAGTCAACTGGGACTGCTCATACTTGGAACATAAAAATTGAAACTTTTTGTAAAAACTTTTAATATACCAGTAACCCATATCTTTCGCCAGTGTTCGTGCAAGTTCGCCATTCCATTTGTCTTGCCAGTTATCACCCGAGAGGTCGGTTAAATAAAACAACACCCCTTTAAATGGTAGGACTACCTAAACCAGTTCATGTTCGGCATTTTTGTATACTTTTTCTTTTAATATTAGTTGTTTATGTAGTTATTTATTAAGTTATTCGCAAGATTCTTAGATTTCGGGATGAAAAAATAAGATGGCGGATTAAAGTTGCCCAAAAATATTTTGCTCGGAAATATTTAATTTCGATATTACTCAACACAAACACTACAGTTTGCTTTGTAATTCTCTGGAAACATGTCGAAAATTCTACACTTCCTCTTTGGTGCAAGAGAAATTTGACATTTAGGCGAAATCTCTCTATCATACCCGGTTAGTTTGTATTCGAAACGCAGAATTTTTGCGCATTTTCTTCGGAACACCCAAAGTGTGATTTGGCTTATTGACTTTCTGTATAACTTCCGGTATTCTGGCTCCTTTAATACATCTCATTGAAACAAACTAACGATTATTAGGCCCCAATCCTTCGTATTGGGGCCTATAGGTTTGGGGTGTCCGTCATCGCTTTAAACCCCTTTGAATTTGGGGGCGGTTGGGGCCTGCTCGTGTTTCACAAATACTTACTTGTTTAACAGAGTTTGCCCGTTGGGACGACCAAATATAAGGAGTAAGAGGTTGACCAGTAAGCGGGATTCAGAGTTTCGTCTGCGAGATGTGCAAAGCCCAGACTGTAGAATAGGATTGATGGTAGAATGAGATATTTGATGTAGATAGACTGAAACCTGCTTACTGATTTTAGCATCAGATATTCCTTTGGAATTTGTATGACATAATAATGTAACATAAAATTTGAAAGTATCATTTGTTGTTCAAGAGAAAAGTCAACAAAACTGGCCAGATTCATCAGCTATTTTTGTTGACATCGCCGTCTTGGTTCTGCGGCATCGTTTGCTTTGTTATTGGATATTGCTTTTGCTTACTGGTTCGCGTGCGGACTGTCGCCATATTGGTTCTACTACGTCGTTTTATATCGCTGTTGGTACTTGCTCCACATGCAGACTGACTTTTCATTTCCCAAACTTGTGTATTGTTTACCTTGGAATCAGAATTTATACTTTTGTTCATTTTGTTGTCTATATACCAGGAATCTGTTGTGTTATGTATGAGCAATGTTTGGTTCGACCTGCTCTGTCAGTGGTATATATTTCTTCCGTGTAATTCAAGGGATGTTTCCCGAAAATCATTAAGAACCTATGATTTTATCCCAATTACTATCTTTTACTTATACGAGGGACAGGAGAACAAGTGATTACAGTAGATCCAAATTTGTGAAATTGAAAAGAACATCTCCCTTATCTGGCTTATTAAGTTTAGTCAGAAGTTAACATATTGTTGTCACCAATTGTGATCTGCTCTAACCAATTCTATCTCCTCTCCCTTTGCACAAAAGAAAACAGGTCTCCAGTTTTTTTTTGTTTTTTTTTTTGGGGGGGGGGGATAAACATAGAAGCAGCGAAACTTGAAACATAGAAGTCAATGGACATGTACATCAAAATTACTTTGAAATAGATATAGCGCTCTTTTTTATGTTAGTCACCCTTAATAAAGTCATGAATAAGTTTTCCTACCTTTCAATTAAAGTTTGACTCTTTATAGATACAGTATGGCAGAGAAAATTAACTTTTAGTGTATTTTTCTTGTTTATTTATTTTTGTTTCCCCCCATTTGAATCCTGTGTTAACCATGCGCTCTCGAAACTGTAAACAGGCGCAATAATTGTTTTGCTACGATTTCAAAAGCTAGAAACATGCGGCAAATAAAACTAATTTGAAATCCTAATCTATTCTCTTCCCCATTCTTTTGCACATTTTTACGTTACGTGCCACAGGAACTAACCCTCACAACGAAATTCCGATAACCATATGTTTTCAAATACACTTCCTATTTATAGGCAATCAGGAAACAATTTAATTATGGTCGGGTTCAAGCTGTGGCAGCGGTGTTGCCACCATATTTGGATCTACCTACCGGTGAGGCCAACTTACCGTTAAATCAAAATTTAGTCTCCATAGGATAAAAAAAAATGAGATACGTTTTCATTGTAGGTAACTCAAAGGTCATACAGTCATCAGTTTTTCGGCATGTACAGTGAATTTTGTCTTTTCGTCATAAGATATGAAACGAAATGCCAGTCGGTAGTCTTACTGATAAGTGGTGTTGCACTTGTACGTGTCTGCTGTGAACAAAATGTTGTTTGCAAGATACCTCGAAAACGAGAGGTACGATCGGCTTCAAAATCGGCCTGTTTATTACTTTGGTAATTTAGGACGTTTCTGTCAACTTTTGACGCCTGTTACGTTATTAAGGAAGGTGTGAGAGGTCATTACGTAAAAATTTTGTGTGCAACATTTTTCAACCGCTGAACATTAGAGGATATTCAGACTTGGTGGAATGCTTGCTTGGTAGGTCCGAAATATTCTGTCCAGTGTTGTCCTAAGTAAAACGAACAGGCTTGCCATGGTCAGAAAAAGTCAGGAAAAAATTGAGTTAGGAAGAGGTCAGGAAAAAAATTTCTAAAAAGTCAAGAAATTTGGATGTGGAATTCTCTCTCAATTTTTCGAATTTTTAATATTTCTGTCATTGTGTTTTGTGTGTTCTAATCCAGTCTATTTCACTAGATTTGTCTCTCAATGGCGACTGTGTGTGTTAAAGTCAAGTCAGCGACATTGCTATCTGGCTGCAAATTTCAGGCAGACTGCAAATGGACTGGTCGTTCTTGAGTAGTACTTCAAAACAGTGACTGACTAGCACTAGGCATTGACCGATGACGCATTATTAGACCGTCACCCCGACGGTGGCCTATTCGAAAGGTTGTCTGTCCGTCCGTCTGGGTGTTTCCATTTTGGGTGTGTGTCTGTTTCGAGCTGGATCACCAACGTTACTGGGAGGAATGTTTTGAAACCTTACACAGTGAAAGATTATATATTGTAGTTAATTCACCTGGGTATCACTTCACTTGTTCGCCTTTGACGCCCAGGCTTTTTAGACTTTACACAGTACAAACATATAATATATACTGCGCGTCACTAATTATTTATATTTGTGTTGGGCGGGCTGTGGATTTCAAAATTGAGCAAAACAAGTAAAGAAAAGAACAGAATATATAAATTCAACCTTTTTACTCTCGCCTTACCAAATTTTACAGTTGAGTGCCGATTTGTTTTGTGCAAATTACACGTTTAAAGTTGGAAGGGTATCACACCAAAATGCACACAAAGTGGTCTTCTAATAATGTGTATGTCCTCCCTATGCCCGCTGCATAGGGGTGAGGCGTTGGGCCATTTTTTCACGGTACAGAGTGCAACTCAGTGTGGTCAATAAAATGTTTTTTGGGCCCATTTTGGTAAGCCTACAAATATTGTTCAGTTATCTTTTCAATTAAAAGAAATATCCACACCTTGTTCCATATAACCACCGTAGAAAATGACTGGCAGACAGAAAATATAAATAATTAGTGACGCGCAGTGTATATTGCAGATGTAGAACGTCGCATTTTGTTGAATTGAGCCAAAAATTGACGAATCAGCACTTTGTTAAAAATGATGAAAATTTACTATTTTGCCTCGAGGTCATATTGAGCCCATCTTGGATAGATACCGCTTGACCATTTCAAAAGCACGCTTGTGTTGACTTTCGGGATGGAACAGGAAATTCGGCTGCCGCTGTCATCTTGGATTTCCCTCACAACTTCTTGAAACACGAGAACTCGTAAACAAGTTTACTCTTTATCCTGTTGTTAACAGGATACCACAGAAAATTACGTGGCAGTTTACAGCCACAGATTACGCTTTTATCTATTGAACCAGCAGATAATATCCAAGTCATGCCATTGCTCAGCTTTGTGGCCCGCCTGTAATCAAAGTCCGGTCTAGGTGGGGTCGTGCCATCGACGATGACTTGTTGATTTAGCTATGTATAAGTAAACAACGGACACATGGTGGGTTGCCAAACACAAAGCCACCCTTGTTGCAGAACGGGACGTTAAACACGAACAAACAAACAAAACAAAAGTTAAACATGATATTCTGATTAAGTAGTTTTATATTTTAGATTGTACTAAAGCGTCACCATGGGTCGAGTTTTCGGGGCATTGGGCAAGTCTGTGCAAAGAATTGTGACGTACACGTTGTCAGCTCATGAACAGAGGGCGGCCTCTGGCGCATTCAGCAGAAGTTTCATGCAGAACAGCAGAAAAACTGCGCAGCAGCTCATCACTTTTGGACCATGTGAGTTTTATTTTCATTTTACTTCCAGCCAACCGACTTGCAACCACAAGCTACTTGCGCTGTATGTTGAATTTGACAGATATGTTTACATTTTTTTCTGAAGCAAGAAGTCGTAGAACTTGGATAGAATGTAAAGCTAGAAAAAATCTTTTGAAATAACTTAAAGTTGGAGGTTTTAGCTTTTCAAAACACTTTGGACGGGATCTTGTGTAGCCCAGATTTGCTGGTGCTCAAATACCAGGCCTGTCTAGTTTTATTACCCGAAGCATTCGGCATCGCAGTCCTCAGCATATCAAGAGGTCTGAACTTCAGGCGAGGGCTACTGTGTTGTCTCATGCACGGGTAATGATTCTGTGTGGAGCGGTTTTCAGATTTGGGTGATTTGACTGCAGAATTTACTGCACAAAAACGTACCGGGGCGATGTAGACAATGAAATTAGTTCATGGCGTCAGTCACTCTTTTGGATGATGTTCATGATATAATATAAAAGTGTTTTTTTCTTATTTTGTAGTGGCTGGTTTTCTGTACTGGGAATATAGCTGGGCTAATGCCCGCTACATCCAACTCTTAAAGGATGAAGAAAAAGCCTGTATATATGAGTGAAGGACGCTGTGCCCGCAATCCACCACCTCAAGGAATGTGTAAAGAACGGTCAATTACCAACATACAGCCCACATACCGCAGCCTTTTGTGCTTGAATACTTAACTATATGCTAATATTGTAAATTGGAAGATTTAAAGTATTCATTCTGAGACGAATGGTTTCTCTATCGTTGACAACTTGATTATGTTCACGTCTGTGAAGCTAGCGGTTTTACAAACGAATTTATAATTGAGCAACAAAAAAGTTAACATGAAGAAAATGATATCAAATTCAAGTTCTTTTCTCACTTGAATTCAAGATTTTTCCACCATTTCAGTAAAAAAAAATGAATTAAATTGTTATTGTAGATAAATAAAATTATTACACTTGTGACCCGTTGTGGTGTTATTAGCCTTCTGCTGAGGGGGATGCTGCATTTGTTGGAGAACCTTGATTCATACGATTTGGAAGTAATTAATTGTAGAGAAAGTGCAATCCAATATGTTCGAAAAGGCACGACAGATTTGCAATTTTCTAGTCAGAATCCCTAACCAATGCATGCACACACCGTCCCTCCCCTTATTCCCCCACCCCTCCACTCGCACACACAAAAGAAACCTCACATTTATGGATTATATAAAAGCGTTATATGAGATAAGCTTTGTATTAACGTTACAACGTCAGTTTAATTATTCTTATTTTTTTTCGGATAAGACTAAGTCGATATTTGTATTCATCACCCGTTCACCCCATTTTTTAACCCACCGAGCTTTTAACGGCTTCTGATCGGGAATGCTGTCTTGAGCTCTTGTTTCGGTTAATTTTGTGTGTAAATTCATCTGTTTTTTTTTTCAGAAAAGTACAATAAAAACAATCATTTTAAACAAACAATACTTACAATTTATGTCGACTGTAAAATTATCGTGGATCGAGAAAATGACCTGCATGTTTAAAAGGGCTACTATAGTCTATAAAAATCACAATTGTAATCGAAGACTAGAAGGTTTTTTATTATGCGACCCGAGCAACTCGGGATTGATAAACACCGCTGCATGAATCGCAGTTGTGTTTTATAAATATTAAATAAGTCATCTTGGCTATATGCATAAATTGTGCTATACCTATGTATTATATGTTAACTTTGTACATATTAACTTGCTTAATTTTGGATTTTTCTTCGCAGTTGAGATTGACTTTCTTTCTCGTGAAAAAAATATCCGCACATGGCCAATAATTTAGGTTGCGATACTTCGCAACATATGAGCATTTCTCTGCCTTTTCATTAGTAAAAACTTCTTTTTAAGCCATTCTGCGTCCACTAGATACAACTGCCTGTAAAATTTTCCCACACCCACGAGAAAGCAGTTATCTTCAATAATGAAGTTAGAAAATGGCGTTTTAGTGGCCACTAATTCCACTTTGCTTTCCAGCCTTTTCACACAGATAACCTTGACAGTCTCTTCAGAATGTGGCATGAAGTGGTATGTTTTAGTCATTACGCGTAATAGCTAAACTTTTCAGGCATTGTGGGTAATGCCTGTGACCGTCAGTCATTTCATGAAATGCCTGAAATTTTCAGCTGTTGCGCGTAATGGCTGAAATCGGACAGTCATTTAATGTTATAGGTGATTTGGATTTGTCTGGCAAATTTGAATATAGCAAACCTATTTGTGGTCTTAAATTTGCAAACGCATTCACAATGTGTGCAATTCTTTCAGTAATACTTAATCACGTAAATTATTTACTGATGTGAAATTCAGCCGTAAATGTCCAATTCTGTTAAAAAAAAAACAAAAAAACAAAAACAAACAAACAAACAAAGAGGGAATCAATGTTATTAATAATGTAATCTGCACATTGCTTAGAGTTCAGGCAACAGAAGTGTTATATTATCTGCTCTTGAAATTTTCATCATTCGTTCTACCTCCGGTAGCCGCCAGGCACCGCTTAGAAAATAGTGGATCATGGCTGATGTACGTGTGCTCCATTCGAGATCAGTAATAGCGAAGTATAGTAAGTAAGATAAACACCATATTATTATTTTATTTTATTTATTTATTTTTTTTTTTGGTAAGCTATTTCGGAATAGGCTACCGATAATTTGAATGCCGTTTCAATTAAAATTCCTTTCTCTTTCATACATCAAAGGCTGAAAATTTTAACCAAAAAGTTGACCATTATAAAGTCTTGTGTTTTGTCGCAAAGAAATAAAAACATTCGAAAATCGAATTCACTTTCAGTAATTCGGTATTGAACTAGCCCGCTTTCGCTACCGAGTAGCGAAAATTACGTTTGGGGGCAAAAAATACAATCCTGAAGTCTTAAAAATTCAGAGTCCTTAAAAAAACAATTAATTCAAAATCATGCAAAGTCACCAATTGCATTGGCCCCCTCTTATTTCTGGTCTATATCAGCGACTTGCCTGAATTTGTTCGCCATTCGATCCACAAGTCTCTTCGCCGACGGTAGCCTGGTTGGGCGCACAATACCCACAAAGAGTGATACGGCACTCTTGCAGAAAAATATAGATCGTCTCCAGGAATGGGAGAAAAGGTAGATGATGAAGTTCAATTCGTATAAATGTGAAGCAATCATCAACAAGGACCCCATCAAGTCAACATACACCATTCATGGTAAAAAGCTCAGGAATGTACCTAGTGCTAAATACCTGTGAGTAACAATAGACAACCAGGTAACATTTACCGAGCGCATTGACAACATAGGAAAGAAAGCACATTCCACCAGGGCTTTCCTGCAGCTATACTTTGTATGTGCGACCCACACTAGAATATGCAGTGCCAGTGTGGGATCCCTCAAAAGCTTAATACACCACCAAGTCTAAGCATCTGTTAATGTTCTCCAAGACTGACCGCACTCGCAACGCAGTGCTTTCCAAACTGTAATGGGATACCCTATAAGACCAACGTAAGCATGCGAAAGGAGTGATGATGTGTCAGATAGTCAACAACCTCGTTGCCATTTCCGGAAACAATCATCTGACTCCGATCCAGTCAATAACAAGAGGGCAATGCTCGATTCCTACAACAATACACCTGCCTATAAGCACTTGTTCTTTCTGTCTGCAACTCTTATCTGGAATAGCCTGCCTCCAGAAACAGTAAACCAGTCTAGCGTCGGCTCCAACGCCGAGACGACCGCTGTGATTTTTGTGTTTTACCGGCACCACTGCGCGATTTTAGTGGAAGATTTTAGTGACTTGGACACTCAGACGCACTTTTTCAGCAATTTATGAGAATGCTCAACAATGAGGGATAGATAGATCAGCGTCTTTGACACAGCGTTGAATAGATTTCTATGAGCAACAATGTGTAGACTTTAATTTTATAAATTAAATCTGGTTGTAATTTGGTTGTGATCACATGTGTAGCCACAGATCAACCCCTGTCCATTATTTTTAATATTCAGTGAGCATATGTTTGATAAAAACAGCCTTCAGACGTTTGTTTTCATTACCGAAAATTCAACTTTTTCCGATTAACGTCTCTGACCAAGCGTTACATAAAATTCAGGAAATCCATGATATATGCAGACGTCGAACAGTGCAGGTTACAACCATAAAGTCATATTAATGCGTGTAGAAAATTTAAGATTAGTACTGACAATGGTAATGCCTTTTTTAGTTTGAAAATTGCCGAAAATCAGCAATAAAGGGAGGGATATTCAGAAGCAATCCAGCTTTTACCGCCTTCTTTCAAAATGTATTTATGAAAATGGACTTCATACAATTCTGCGTTACCCGATGACCCAAAGGGAACTTTGACCGAGCGATTCCTTATGATTCTCACTCTCTAGACTTTGATCAATGTAATATTTTCGCGACATGTATGGGTCACCCTCCCGACGCCCAAATAATTCGGTAGGTCGACTTTGTGAAGTTGATGAACGGAGTCCCTTCCCCTTTTTCAGTCCCTGCCCTACCTTATTTGGGCAACTGCAAAAAAAAAAAAAAAAAAAAAAAACACCTCTGTGAAAATTTTGGCTGCAAAGTCCGCCCCGCCCCAAAAATGGCAAGACACGGGAAAGAGCACATGCGTAATACCTGCTCACTCTTTTGTCGGTAGTAGAGAGATCAATAGCTTGTACCGTTAGCTACCATAGCGTGTGCGTGCCTAATGGGCTTCAGTGGCTAGATCCAATGTCCTTTTTGCATGTAAAATATTAAGGAATTTCTAGAAAAAAATGAGCTGGACCAACCAGATATACTGCAACATGTCTGCCCAATTTGGCCGTCTTAGCCCTAACCGTCTCAAAGGAGTTTGCGTCACAAGGTCTTGGCGGTAAAAAAGGAGTCATGCGGAAACATACGTTACTGAATCCTGCGAATTCAGTAAACTATAGAGATTGAAAATCTGTCAAAAGTTTAAAGTTTAAAATTAAAAAAGATATATTTGTATTTTTTTTCAATGTTTTTATTTATAAGACAAGAAAGTAAATTAACGCAATAAGGGAAAGTTTCGCTTTCTATAACATTAGATTTACTAGAGTAGCCCGCCAAAAATGCCAAGTTTTTATTTGCTTAAGAATTTTTTTGTTTAAATAATGCGGTGTTAATGGCAATTTCCAGTGTTTGTTGGGATCGCATTTTGATATTTTTATGTGTGGGTTGCTCGAATAAGAATAATAATAACGCAAGAGCAGTGTCTAATTTCTATACTACTTTATTTACACTCCGCTGTTTTCCAGACTAACACACATCAAAACACAACGACTCCAAAACCAAAATCAATTCTTTTCTCACAGAACTTTCTTTTTCTTACTCGGATTCTCATTCCAGGGTGGTTTGATATTGCTTCCCCCATTTCGTTCACATGGGTGGGGGCGCAACATCAGCCAAGCCCAGTTTAACGTCGGGAGGCGGAATCAGGAGGGGGAGCAGGTGGGGGAGAACACCCAAGCACGCGCTCTTTGTTTACCAACACAGATAACGCACCACCATGGTAGGGGAGAGATACACATTCACTCGCCACCAAACAGCAAGGTGGGAGCGTGGAGCTTCCTCTCTCCAGCACACAGCAAAATGGGGAAGCGAAGCTATACCTCCCCACCAGTGCTAATTGGGGGCTACACTCACGTCTCCACCATGCAGTAAAGTAGGGGAGAGTACCAATACCTCGCCACCACAGTGCAAGGTGGGGGCGTCTATTCCCATCGCCACCACACAGCAAAGTGGGGGAGAGCAGCCACACCTCACCACCATACAGAGAAGTAGGGGAGAGCAGCCACCCCTTGCCACCACAGTGCAAGGTGGGGGCATGTACTAGCATCGCCACCACACTGCAAAGTGGGGGTAGAGCAGCCACACCTCGCCACCACAAACAAGGTGGGGGCGAGCTGCTTTACTTCACCACCATGCAGCGATGTGGGGACGTGTACATACAAGCATTGGCAAATTGTGTGTCCGTTCCCACTGCACAATCACGATTAAATTACTGACAAATTATTTCCCAAAATATTAAGCCAACATGTTAAGTTTAACTAATGATTAAAATGTAGAGCATACATCACAGACATGCTACGAACCGTGCTACGGTATTCGTAATTGCAATCAAATCAGTTATAAACACGTATGACACGTATGTATTCGATAAGCAAATGATTTGCAATTCGTAGTGTTTAATAAGACAAAATATTAAATTTCAATTTTAAAATCTTAGAATAGGGTATCACATGGTAAAAATGCTTTTTGAGCACCCAGTCGTTACTAATTACAATCACTTCAAACCTTCATTCAAAAAGTATCAAAATTCTAATATTGCTAGGATGCAGTGTATAACGGAATACTACGCTGTTATCAAAAACATTCTCATCAATAATCTGGTCCTCATACACTTGTATAGAAATGACCGTCAGTCTTTTCATGAAGTGCCTAAGATGTTCAACTTTGCTTACAAAGTGTTACTTTTTTATATTTTAGAGTAAACACAAATTTACGAATTTCTCACTATTTAACAGAAAGCGTGTTGTTCGCTCCGGATTCAATTCGACACTCCATTTAAACTAAAAGCCCCAGTACTTACAGCAGTCCAGAGTCGCTGTACTGCGATATATATGTTGGTTTTTGTGTGTTTGTGTGGGGACGCGGGTAGTAGGTGAGGAACAAGTATCACTGTGGCTCTAAAGCAGTTCGAAGCTGCTAACTTGGTTAGCTTCGAATATAATATTTTAGCCTTTCAGTGATCTTTGCATTTCACCCATATCTTCCGTGTGCGTAATAATAAAAATTTTGACTCGATTTTGAAAAAGTGGCGTAGAAGAAAGCCTATATCGATGAGAAAGCCCTTTAGCATAAGAAAATTGTTGTTAAAATACAGTACAGTTCCACTCTTCACATGTTTTGAAGAACTGGAAGGCACCCGTCCCGTGTTCACAAAAACTAACTGTATAGTTAAATTATTCTGCTAGCAATTAGAACAAACGAATGTAAATCAATAAATTTGTTAAAAAAAATAAGTGATGTAAAATTGTTGATACGGCTAGATCGACAGAATTGTTCTTCTGGGAGCACAGCTAAATGTACAATTTGCCTTTGCTATAATTTCAGTTACTTCGGTGATTAGAAAGTTTTGGCAAAAAAATCTGTGTTATTCTGAAGTGAAACAGTAGCTTCGGACTATTTTTTGTCTTAACTCTGTCTTAATTTCCCATTGTTTTTAGCCCCCTACTCACTCCCCGCCGAGGAGCGGAGGCCTATAGTTTTCGGATGTTTGTCCGTCCGTCTCCACTTTTTCATAACACGCACTAAAACCTACATTTCTTGATCGATTGTTAAAAGTATTTTTTATCGGTAGGATGGTAATTAATAGAGGTAAGCAGCGTAAATGTGCCAGGTCAGCCCAAGAACAGCTGACCAGTTTGACTTTTCAATTTTTAGGCCATGCTTGAACACTTTAATGACTTTGTAAACATACCCAAGCTTACAGTTCTTGATCGATCGTTGAAATGTTTTAAATATATGTAGTACGGGAGCTACTAAAGGTCTTTATTGTAAATAAGCCAAGCCTTGACCAAGTGAGACTTTACAAATTTATGCAATTCTTCAACATTTGAAGGAGTTTGTTAACACGCTCAAGTCTGCATTACTTTGTTGATTGTTCAAATATATTAAATATATACAGTATGTGAATTGATATTGTAAATAAGCTGGGTCTCTAGAGGACAATGATCCAGTGAAAATCTTGAACACATGAATGAATCTGTTATTATGCCCAAGCCACTTTCAATGCTACTTCAGATCATAAACAATTCAGTAAGTTATCAATCAAGTTATTCACTCTGCCTGGTCATCTGCACTTAGTACAAAAGGCATATAGTTTTTTATAACATATCCGACTGGAGACTTGTCCAGTTTTATTGAACCTTTTTTAGCATTTTTGGTTGGTGCATCCTCATAAGGGTCATAAATTCTTTACATGAATACATTTTGTGGCGAAAAAAACCACCTTAAAGTGACATGACTGAATTTTATGCAGTTTAATTACATGATAAATTCTATGGAAAAAATCACATTCTGATTCTTAATTATGGAACTGATACAAACAAGTAAATATAATTATCTCTAAGTAATTCAGTTATCTGTAAAAAGTAAGACATGTTTAAACCAAAATGAGATATCTTGCAATAACCCTCTTACAGGTCTTTAAGTTATGTTGATTTAATGCTTTCCATACGAATGAGTTCTCTTAGTCCTTTATTGACAGTTGATTTAATAAACTAAGATACAACTTTTATTAACAACTTTTTGCGCTAAGTCTTACTCCACAAAAAAATTACTGCATCAGTTAGATAGTAAAAAGTAAAATATCCAAACATCATATAAAAATACCTTTTATGCTACATTAACACTTGTTTCAGATTATTTTGATACATTGATTTCTCAATATATGTTTTGCTACGGTATTTATCGGTTCAAGATTGTTTTCTTTCTAAAAATTTCCAAGATACCAAGATGTATAAAACTTATAATTGAACGGCTTAACATTGAAAGCATGAAGCAGAGCAATTTCACTACTACGGCAAGTGTACTCGTACACTTGTAAACAAAAACATATGTCTCCTTGAGACCTTGAGACTTTGAGTAGTGATTGTTAACCAAGAGAAAAATTGTGCACCTCCGAGCTGAAATTGGTCCATTGATCTTAGATGCTTGTCGTGTGTAAAATATCGATAGAAGGGCTTTGCTGTTCTAGGATATCTAGATCTATATATGCATAAATGAAGATCTTGTTTGGGAAATATTGTATGTTGTAACAACTGGTGAGCTTCAGGGTTCTCAGGGCAGTTTTTATGAAAATAACTAATATTTTTGCACCATATCCCACTCCAGAAGAAAGGTCTTATTAGTGCTTTGTGCCTTGCGGTTACGGCTTTGATGTAAAATACAATATAGCAGTACAACCACCTGGCCTGGTTCAAAAGTGGCTGGCTGGGAAAATTAAACTAAAATCACTAAAATGTAATTAAAAGAAATGCATTTATTTATGGGGTATAATTTAGGTGTGTAAAGTGACGACGTTTTGTAGGAGGACATAGATTGTCCTCAAATCTAGGGCAGCAACTTTAAAAAAATTGATCAAAAGGTTTTGACTCCAGGCCACCTACTAGTAACAGAAATGAAAGCTGATAGAACCTACGAATATTCATCTCTGAACTGGAAGAACATAACAAAGTCCCTATTACTTACAGAATTATTGTGCCTACAGGTCAACTGCTATTGTACTTGTGTGGGTTTCGCGCCTTTCATATTCAGACTTCTTTGCAAGGGTGGGGGAGGGTCTTTTTGTTGAAAACCTTTACTTAAATCTATGTCGCATCGGTTTTGTGTCCATTGAGATATCCTCTCAATGTCTCGAATAGTAAACAGATTCTATTTTCAAAAGAATCTTGGTCTCAATATTTAACAGAACCATACCTCATTACTTAGTTTACGGATGTAGGCCAGTGCATCATTCGCTTCAGTATGCCGTCTATTCAGGTATCCACCTTACATCACCTCTCTCTACTAATATCCAGTTTGAGGTCCTGCTGCTTCTTCACATCCACTTCTCAGTGATTTCCATTCTGCAACGTCCATTTTGCTGGCTAAGAAATATTACCCTGTAGAAAGCAACACGCAGCAATGATCATCCATATACCAAATAGCAAATGAACATTCTCTTAGTTGGTGTGGGTGATGTATACGAGTTGTTGGGAGTTACAGATGAATGTATTTATGCATTTATCAAATGGAATATGATTCTGCAATGCAACAATTATTATATGGTGGATTTTTTTTTTCAATCTGAGATTTAGCGGAGACCATTGATATACGAATAGCCCAAACTGTATAGCAAACTGCCGCACTCACTCAAAATGAATCATTTGGCTTTGATAAATCAATTTGACTGTGCTACATCCGAACAAGTAATGTTACAATTGCCATACAGTGCCGTAATTTAGACTAGAAGCTTTAATTGTATATATTTAACAAAAAATTAAGTTATCGCCCAGTGAATTCTCTGACCATGGCCATGGTAGAAGTGGGCGTGGCAGTTTGTAGCTCCGAGTCAGCACTGATTGGTATAACAACGTATATCTCTCTGTCAGAGCTACGAAGCCTTCCATTGTTCCACCAACAGGGGTCAACTTTATATGTTCTGAGACACGAATCCTGCATACCAGTCCCTATTATTCAAACATTTACAGAAAGTTCATGCCCAACATACGAGGGAGAGGAGACAGAAGTTGCTAAAGTAGATCGTAGTTGGTGACAACAAAATGCTAAATTAAAACTCCACTGAATAAGCCAGCTGAAAGTTTTGCAACCCTTTCGACTCGAATGTACTTCATTTTGTGATATTTGACAAAATAAATTTGTTTTGAATAACGGAAGATGTTTTTTTTCATTTCACCAATTTGGACCTACTGTAACCATTCGCTTTCCTACCCTTCGTAACCTTTTTGTAACACAGCACAATTTTTAGTGAGCTGTATATTTTTTATTTGTTCATAAAAGTGCAGAAAAGTTAGCTTCCGCACCCAACCGTCAAATTTTGTTTACATTCCGGCCTTTAAATGTCACGTGACCAAAGTCAAGTGACCGAAAATGTAAATAAAGGGGTTATAGTTTATTTCTAAAATATATACTTAAATAGTTGATATGTGCAGAATCACATATAAATTTATTTTGTGCACCCACAACATTTGACTTTTTATTTTTACGTTCTTTTTGAAATATCAATTCAAAAAGTTTTTTGTGGATAATTGCAAAAATTATTATTACTCTTTCACGTAATAAAGTTTGCTCCCTGTATACAAACAAATATCAAATGTTGCTGGAGAGTTGTACTTATTTCCGTATTATTTTCTTTTAAAGAAAGCGTAACACAGAAGTTGTATATCATTTCCGTTGTACTTTGAGGGTCTTTAACAAATGCCAATACAGACCTATTGCTAGTTGAATCTCGCACAAAGTCACAGGGGTGCCTCAAAGCGAGCGCAGTTGAGTTGCTTATCCTTAAATAGCTTTGAAGCGGTGCGTAGAAACTTTGTAGCGTACCGCTTCTAGGCAGTTTGGTGCTGGTAGACAACCTAGTCTCAAATATTGCGCCAAAACTACCCCGAGGATGGGCATTCTTCTAATAGGAGCTTCTTATTGTCTTAAGTTATCCTAGTATCTGGCAGTCCAGTACAAGGCCCAGACCAAAGAACGGGACGGAAACATTTTACTCAGAAACCTGTCTGGCTCATTGTACTAATGGATATATTTAGAACCACATACTTTAGAAAGTGTATCGCATAATATTAAAATTTTTAAAAATTTCGAAATTTTTACCAGCCCTGGCTGTTGGTGATTGGTTCACGTGCAGACCGTCGCCATCTTGGTTCTATGACATCGTTTGTAACGCTGTTGGTGATTGGTTAACGTTCAGGCCGACAATTTATTTCCCAAACTTGTCTGTTGTTCACCTTAGGAACACAATTTATACTTTTGTATATTGTATTGCCCGTACATTAGGGAGTTGCTGTGTTTTGTATCAACAACGTTTGGTTTGAGCTCCTCTGCCAGTGGTATATATTTATTCTGTGTAACTTGAGGGATATTTCCCTAAAATCATAAAAAAAACCCATAATTTTGTCCCAATTACTGTCTCTTCCTTGTAAGCCAGTTCGTACTTTCGGATTTTTTTTTTGATTAATCAAAAAGACAAGATAAGGTTAAACATTAAAATTCTAATTTTCTTTTATCATGCACACTTTCTAATTTGAAAAGCCATCATATGTTTTTTTTTAACTATTTTACATATTATTCAACCCCGTTAATAGTCAAGATGTGAATAGTTTCTGGTAAAATGGAATTTTGTTGACTTTTGCCAGTTTTTCCATCATTTCTTTATGGCTTTATGCCTACTGAATTCAATCGAAACACAAATCTTTCGGCAAAAGTACAAATTCGCTTGTTGCCCTGTTTCCTAGATCCAAGTGCCTCTACAGTGCTACAGTGTACTCCACGAGGCAAAGAACATTGAAATTGAACAGCACATCGTAATTGGTTAATTAGAAATTCGTGTGTTAGCTGCAGAAGATTATCATGAATTATAATAAGAATCTCATGGTGAATTGCATGGCTTCTAGTTTGCAAATGAGCTTGGAATCAGCTCCGCAAATACTGTTAAAGGAACATATTTTCGGTATTGCCAATAGCGATGTGTTGTTCAGTTTCATGTTTCTCTCCTTGTACTTGCAGAGGCACGAGATTACAAGGACCAAAAGTGTGTGAGTTGGAAGATTATTGTTTTCGGCAACCATTTACTGGACTTTGTTGAAGTGATTTGAAAGAAAGTATTAAAGTAGACGTTTCGGCACACTCTGTTGAATATGGATTCAGTAAACGGTCATATTTTTTTTATAAATAGGTCCCACCGTAAACCTCTTCCTACTTTCCATATTGCTTAAACGCGACATAAAACATTGAATGTTTTGAATTCTAAGTATTTTACCACTTAAAGTCCTCTGATGTCGCAATTTATTTGGTTAGACCAAAGTAACACGAAGAGTAGCGTATGGGAAACAAATCTTCCTCTATCACCGAAACAACGCCCTTGTGTACTTCTGTGTACTGTTGAAACCCTAACCTATGTTTGTGTTGCTTGAAGCTTTCCCTCCCGCCGTAAAGACATGAATTACAATCGACGGCTCGTTATTGAGGGGTGGGCTTGCCGCTTCAATTCCTCGCTATGAAACGCTTATACAATTCAACTGTACTCGCTTTGAGGCACTGCTGTGGTGATTTCACATGAAGCATGTTTTAATACATAAAGTGCGGAAATAATTATACTCCAGAAACGTCAGAATTCATATTTAAAAAAGCATGGAAGAAATTATAAGTTAAGTATTACGGGTGTACAGAGTAATTGACTCTTATCAACTGAAAAATGGAAGGCTTTGTAGCTATGACGGAGAGATATACGGAGTGAAAAATAAGGAAGAACTATCTCGGAGCTGAATCATTCTTTACTCAAGGTTGGGAGTGTCGACGAGGTCGAGAATAATGCTGCAGGATTCTTTTCAGAGTGCTTTTAAAGAAAAGGTCTGCTGGTTAGAACCTCGATGCCCTGGGCCATGCACCTAAAGAGTCACAGCCTATAAAGTTGATATATATGGTTGTTTCGTATAATAATAATAATAATAATAATAATAATAATAATAATAATAATAATAATAATAATAAAAGCGACATCGAAGCTCTATTGCATGGTCGTCGGAGTTCAGACTAAAACATATATGCATATATATATTCGATTGACTTACCTGCCTAGGCCTTGATGGGCCGCTTGTATCCCCAGTTGTGCTAAACCCCTGTGTTGCTGCTCTTCTTTCTACCGTTCTTATCGGTAGTCTCGTATCCTGCTTAATCTGGTCTTCCATCTTTTGGACGGTCTTCCTTTTGAGCATAAGAATGACGTATCGGGACTTTGAAAAAATGATTAACAATTACACATTTTACGAGATCGGAGTATTGATCAGACAAGTTCTCAGAAACTATGAGATCTAGCCTTTTAGAACTTTACACAGTACCAATGTACAAATTTTAGATGTATAGAGTTAGTTTTGACAATTGGTAGAAATTGCCGCATCAACATTTTGCGGCAAATTTATAAAAATTACACATTTTGCATCGAGATCGGGAAGGGGGAGAGGTTCCAGAAAAGTTTTCAACATATACATTTTGCACCTGTGCATGTGTGGTGTCCTTGTAGGAATGAATACAAGCTAAATTTTACAGCCAGAACGAAATTAATGTTGGGAGTACAGAAAATAGTTCATAAGAGAATTACATTTTCGGCGGATTTTTTGGAGAAAAAACGCAGTGCCATTTCGTGTCTTGGTACTCTTTCGACAGCTGTGCATCGTCACTTGGCGGTCTTGTTTGCAGTTTTAGTTGTGCGGCCGGGGGATGAGAAACAAAATTGTTTTTAGACCAGCCGACTAAGTTTTATGATTATGATTTTTGATCGCACTCCTTTGCAATTTTGTACAATTGTTCTATAGGCAGGCCACTCTTGAAACATTACTTTTTTGGCGATCCGCCAAAAATTGGCAAAATGGGGGACAGTTAAAATTTTTTATGTTGCCAATTTTCAGAATGCTTCTTCTCCCACAATTTTGATCAGATTTTCTTTAAATTTTTGTACGAATGTTCTTAACGCAGGTCTCTCTTGAAAATTAACCTTTTTTTTGGTTGATCCACCAAAAATTGGCCATATGAGGGTTATTTTTAATTTTTTTTTGGCGTCAAATTTTCAAAATGCTTCTTCTCTTGACAATTTTGATTGAATTCTTTTCCAATTTTGAGCGATTGTTCTAGTTGGCCAAATGCGGGGGGGGGGGGGGGGGGGGGCATTTATAATTTTATTTCAATTTTAATTTTCAAAATGCTTCTTTTCACACAATTTTTTTCAGATTTTCCTTAAATTTTCTACGAATGTTCTTTAGATAGGCCTGTCTTGAAAGATTACTTTTTTTGGCTATCCGGCAAAAACTGGCGAAATGGGGGGGGGGGGGGGGGAGAGCATTTTTTAATGTTTTGGTGTCTAATTTTCAAAGTGCTTCTTCTCCCACAATTTTTATCGGATTCCTTTGCTGCCTTTCCAATTTTGTACAATTGTTCTCTAGGCGGGCCTCTCTTGAAAAGTTGCTTTTTTGGCGATCCACCCAAAATTGGCTAAATGGGGGGCATTTTTTTAATTTTTAGACTCAAAATTTCAAACTGCTTCTTCTCCCACAATTTTTGTCGGATTCCTTTCCAGTTTTGTACAATTGTTCTCTAGGTAGGCCTCTCTTTAAATAATACTTTTTTTTGGCAAGGTGGGAGGGGTCATTCTTTAATTTACTGGCTTCCAATTTTCAAATGCTTCTTTTCCCAGAATTTGTATCGGATCCTTTCCAGTTTTGCACGATTGTTCCGTAGGTAGGCCTATCTGGAAAAATTACTTTTTTGGCGATCCGCCAGAAATTGGGTAAAAGGGAAGCCATTTTAAGCCCAGCTTATGCTACACTTAAGCTGGGGTATACCTATCGGTTTGCAGACGTCGTCCGTTAATTAGTTAGATGTTTATTAAGTAAAGTTTAGTTTCAAAGTGTATCTCCTACAATTTTTATCCGATGTCATTGAGGCATCTCTCGGGTGTTGTACATACGGCTTGTGCTGGTTCAGTCGATCGGCGATTTTTGAAATTTTGAAGAAAAAAATTTAAAATTTTTCTCCTAATTTTGTATCCATTTCATTTATTTTTTGTTGTGAGGCACCCCAAAGGGGTCATTCATACTGATTGTGCATATTTAGCCGATTGGACAAGATTTGTATTTTTGTAGAATTTTTGAAGAAAAAATTTCAAAAATAATTCAAAATGCATTTCCTCCTACATTTTTGATCCGATGTCATTTATTTTTGGTATGAGGCATCGCATAAGGCTTTTGTTTTTTAGTGGATCAGTCAGTTTTTGTATTTTGGGGAGATTTTGAAGAAAAAAACTTAAAAATGCAATCCTCCCTACAGTTTTTATCCAATTTCGTTTGTTTTTGGTATGGCATATCCTGAAGGGGTCGCGCATAGTCAGTCGGACAACTTTTGTATTTTGGGGGAATTGTTGAAGACGGAACAAATGTATTTCCTCCTACAGTTTTTATCCGATTTCATTTGTTTTTGGTATGAGGTAACCTTAGGTGGGTTGGGCATACGACATGTGCTTTTTGACTCCATTTGAGAATATTGATTTTTTCAGGGATTTTGTTTTAAATAAACATGCGCACTGGTCCAAAACAAGCACTGCGCGTCAACACAAGTTAAACTAGAACCGCATTTCCCTAGCGAAATGTTAAACACTTGACAAAAATTGAAACGCAAAAATACTTCCTTCAATGGGTTATTTCTTGATTATATAAAGTATTTTACAACATGCGTACAGTTTGTTATACAACTATGTGCTTATGAGCTTATGGCAGTAAAAATCGGACCACTGTCAAGAAAAAAACTCCATAGTATGATAACTTAATACCAGCTAAATATATTAACAAACAACAAAGCTTGAATACGTCTTATAAGCCCAGTAGTGTTTTGTTTCTGTTGACTTAAGGTTTAATCGACTAATCAGGCATACGCTGTGTTATCTGTTTACCCAGTGAGAGTTCGCACAAAGCTGAGCAACTGTGTGGTGTTCTGTGCTGTACGTGAAATGCTCCGCATTTACTTGCAAAAATACACTCTTTTGCATGGCGTTTTAACAGAGAAAACGAAATCGAAGGCGAAAATAAAAGTGGCATGCACACGTTCAGATCAAGCTCTTCATAAGTCCCAAGTTTCATGGTCCTAGGCCACATAGTGTCAGAGAAGAAGAAGACACAAAAAATCGGAAAACTGTCAAGAAGAAAAAAAGGAGGAACGGCTGCTCGCATAAATTCATATAACCCTTGCAAGCTAACAGCTTGTCAAGTGTTAATAAACATGCGCTCTGGTCCGAAGTGCCAACCACGCATCAACGCAAGTTAAATGAACATGGTCTAAAATAATAAACGCGCATAATCGCAACTTAAGTAAACATGTACAGTGGTCCGAGAACCGATTTCGCAAACTATTAGCGAAATGAACACTTGTCAATTGAACAGTTCATTTTTATTACCAATATTTAGGCTCTTCTTCAAAAGCTATACAAAATAGCGCCAATGTAAATCCACGACGTATTTTGTTACGATTGTAGGATTTAGAGATGCCCCAAAGCCTCCACAGTGTTTACAGTAAGGGGCCTTAAGTATTATGTAACTGCGACAGCGCAAAGTATGCTTTTGCTTTGTGCTGAGCGTTCACTATGCAGGGAGTAAAGACCCTGTCTTTGCGTATTAATTTGATCTCGAAAACAATAATGAAACAAATATTGATAAAACTCGTTTAGCTCAAGTTCTACATAATTTTAAAGTTTGGTGTCAATCGGACCAGTAGTTTTTGACGAGTTGTGATGACAAAGTGACGAAAAAATGAAATAAAATGAAAAAAAAATGCACTGTCTTTGCGTATTAAATATACCTTAAAATCAGCTTAATAATGAAAAATAAATATTGACAGAACTCGTTTAGATCAAGTTCTATATTATTCCAAAGTTTTGGTGCCAATCGGACCAGTAGTTTCTGACGAGTTGTGAGGACAAAATCACGGGCGACTGTAAAAAAAAAAAAAAAAACGATGAAAATCTCATGGGTGCCCTAATAACAACCGCTCATCGACGCAAGTTAAATAAACATGCGCACTGGTCCAAAATAAGCACCGCGCAGCAAGCAAGTTAAATAAACATGTGTGCTGGTGCGAAAAAAGAACCGCGCATCGAGCACCCACCGTCAACGCAAGTTAAGTAAACATGCGCACTGGTCTAAAATAAGAAACGCACATCAGCGCAACTTAAGTAACCATATATAGTGGTCCGAAATATGAACTGCGCATCAATGCAAGCTAGATAAACATGCGCATTAGTCCGAAATACGAACCGCCCTTCAACGGAAGTTGAATAAACATTCGCACAGGTTCGAAATGCGAACAGCGTATCGACGCAAGTTAAATAAAGTTGCGCAGTGATCCAAAATAAGCACACCGCAAGTTAGGTAAGCATGCGCACTGGTCCGAAATGCGAACATAAATAAATATGCGCATTTGTCCATATTCAGAACAGCACATTAACGCAAGTTAAATACACATGCGCATTGGTCTGAAATAAGAACCGCACATCGACGCAAGTTACATAAACATGCCCACTGGTCCGAAGTGCGAAGCGCGCATCGACGCAAGTTAAATAAACATGCCCACTGGTCCGAAGTGCGAAGCGCGCATCGACGCAAGTTACATAAACATGCCCACTGGTCCGAAGTGCGAAGCGCGCATCGACGCAAGTTACATAAACATGCCCACTGGTCCGAAGTGCGAAGCGCGCATCGACGCAAGTTAAATAAACGTGTGCTCTGGTTCGAACCGAGAACCGCACATCAACACAAGCTAAATAAACATGAGCACCGGTCCGAAATACAAACTGCGCATCAATGCACGTTAACCAAACATGCGCAGTGGTCCAAAATGCCAACCGCGCATCAACGCAAGTTAATAAACATGTGCACTGGTCTAAATTAAGAACCGCACATCAACGCAGATTAAATAAGCATACTTAGTGGTCCGAAATGTGAACCACGCATCAACGCAAGCTAAACAAACATGCGCACTGTTGAAATAATTGTCTATGTCTGACCAACACTACATGTGTGTGGATACAACTTCGATAAGTTGTTCGAAGGTATCTAAACTATCCAGTCTACCAGAGATACACAAGATCTGTTTCCTATTTTTCTTGGAAACAAAGCTTTGTATGTATTTATCGGTCTATGTACGGGTCCGTTGCTAAATTAATTAACTAGCTTAGCTCTTTGCCATCTCGCCTTTTGAAGCCCAATTTTTCAGGGATATTTTTCTTTGGCCAACTTTGAAAGCCCTTATTCCACGATTTTGGTCAGATTGTCTTCAAATTTTTTATAAAATGTTCATTAGGCGGTCCTCTTTTGAAAAGTTACCTTTGTGGCGATCCGCCAAAAATTGGCTAAATGGGCGGGGGGAGCATTTAAAAATATTTAGTAGCCAATTTGCAAAATGCTTCTTCTCGGATTCCTTTATAAATTTGTACGAATTTTCATCAACCGGGTTTAACAATATGACAACTACTTTTTCGCCATCATGCAAGCCTATTGATAGGTGATTTACTAGAGCTCGGCTGGTCACAATGTTCCTGTACAGTCTTCTTTTTTCTTTTTTTATTTGTTTTGTTTTGTTATTTTTTTGCCGTGCGTTTCGTTTGTTAATGTCACATGACATAGTCTCGTACCAAATTCGTGAAAATGATTCAACTGTTTTTATCGCTTGAGTTCTCTGTAACAGTTCGGTGCAAAAAATCTTTGAACTTACCCAATACTTCACTGATTAATCTTTTGAAAGATACGTCTCCGACGCATATTTCATTTTTATTGGCTCCGTCCTCACTTAACACCACACTTCATTTAACATTATAAATATGCTGTAACCACATTTGGATAGAGGACTTCACTCAACCTCATTGGTTAGCTTGTGTTGTATTTATTAACACTTGACAAGCCTTTGGCTTGCAAGAGTTATATGAATTTGTGCGAGCAAAATTCGTCCTTTTTTTTTTTCTTCTTGACACTTTTTCCGATTTTTTGTGTCTTCTTCTTCTCTGACACTATGGGCCCTACGACCATGAAACTTGGGACTTTTGAAGAGCTTGATCTGAACATGTGCATGTCACTTTTTATTTTCGTCTTTGATTTCGTTTTCTTTGTTTAAACGCCATGTGAAAAGAGTGTATTTTTGCAAGTAAATGCGTAGCATTTAACCCACATCACACACAGTTGCTCAGTGAGCTTTGTGCGAGCTCTCACTGCGTGAATAGATAACAAGGCGTATGCTAGATCAGTCAATAAAACCTTGTGTCAACAGAAACCAAAGACTACTCGGCTTATAAGACCTATTCAAGCTGCGTTGTTTGCAATATATTATTCAAGAAATAACCCATTGAAGGAAGTATTTTTGAGTTTTAATTTTTGTCAAGTGTTTAATTTACTTTATGTTTGCTTTTAAGGTTGTTGCTTCTATAATAGATGGTTTATGTGGTTTATCTGGACCAAGCTACACGGATCACAAATCGACCATAAGTCTTGAGCAATGGTGGAATTTAACAGACGCAGTGAAAATGTTTTGCAAACAATGTGTAAGGGATAACCTCCAGAAAGAGAAGGTAGATCATTCATTTTCTGTCATTCTAAAATTCTCTTCTCTTTTTCAAGATTTTTTTCAAATTATACTCATTTTGTAAGAGGGGAACTGGAAACTTGGATATGAGCTGATTGCAAGTTCATCAGGATTCTGTAACAGGTGCATGTCAATTCGAACTGAAATAGGCATTATTTGTTTTTGAATTTGTGGACTTCACATTCCTTTCATTTTTATGGCATCTGCATCTCACCCCTTCGAATTTGGCCAAATAGAGAATTGCTACCGCAAGGTATACGTCTTGGCAACATGTTGTCAAAATAAGAAATGCATGGGTATAATGAAAGCAAGGCTGGCGCACGTAAACTTGCTATCATAGTACAGAATTCTGCTTTTTTTTCCTTATTTCAGATTACTGCTCAACTTGGTGATGCTGGAGTCACTGACAAAGAAAAGCTCACTGAAACAATCTGGGTTAGAAGAGAAGAAATTCGAAAAAGCCTCTTAGCAGCTACATCCCGTATAACCAAAGCTGACCTCAAAGACTTTGACTGGCAGGTAAAACTTATCATGTCAAGTGATAGGTTATCGAATGTGAACGAGCCAGTGGTTTCCGTCGACTTTATGTTGCGAACGTGTGACGGCAAAAATCAAAATAGCACTGTGGAGTTTACAAGAGACGAGCTGAAGCTTTTCCTGTCATCTCTGGAGGCTGCAAATAAAGTGAGCATGTCTAAATGTGTCAAATTGCTTTCAGAAAATATCTGTAATTAGAGCTGAAGAATTTTTTGCATTGTCGTTAAAAATGTGCGGCATGAGAAACTGACAATGCACATGGTTAAGCCAGCGTGACAATTGTTGGCTGAATACTTCTTGACACGAGCCGGGGTAGACAGTAGTATCAGAGAAAGGGCTCGGTTTAAGTTTTGGGACATGCATCACTTTTAATATTTAATCTTCACCTGAGGTATGTAAACATACCTGGTAGTAGAGCTATCGAAAATTAAATTTTTATTATTTATTTTTTTCAGGCTGTAAATCAACTGAAAACATGACTTGATACGACTTTTGATATACTGGAGCTCTTCTGAAAGCCAAATTATGTCATTGACTTTAAAGTATCTGTGAATTTCGTTGTTGAAACTTTTGAAACAAGTGTGAAATTTTTAGCTGGGATGCCGAACGAACTGTAAAATGTTTGTCTGAAAAATTTGCCGAAAGTTGCTCTAATCAACACAAATTTATTGCATCAGATATCTCTAAAGCATTTCAGTGTTTTAAATGAAGACCTCTGCACATTTATGCCCTTAAACACTTGTGTTGATTTTGATTGCGGATTATGATTATATATCAAATATAATGAAGATTAAGAGGCTTCATAGCCGTATAAAATCCACTACAATGATATTATTTCACATGCTAAAAAAGTCATTAATTCACTTTGTAAATGCATCTATACTATAGCCATGTACGCGATGCCTTGTTTATAATAATGTAATGAAACTTAGACCGTATTGCTAGTTAAAAAATCCTTCTTAGTCCAGCCGACTACTGTCTGCGGGCTATACTCGTCACTTGTGGGGTATCCGTTATATATGTGCGTAAAGATCTTTTTAAACTTCTACTCTTTCTGCATTTCTGGTCCGGTAGTTTTTGGCAAGGTGGCAAGGATGTTCCCTAGGTAATGCGGTTTTTTTTGCGATTTCATTGTCCCCGTTCTTGACTGAGTACGGCATATACAGGAATGAAATCGTCAAACACTCTGCTGTACAAAACCGTATTAGAATTGTATCTAGTGGCTGAGAGAAACAAAATAGCATTGAAATGATGCAACGGGGTAACTAAAAACATCTTTTGACAATGTTTCGTGTGCAGTGTCTATTGGTAATCATCCTGGAGCCACAGTGCCATGTTTACATTGCGTTAATAAACCACCTAGACGGGCCACAGGTCATTATCTCTGTAATACGAGTCACAGCGCACCTACTTAAAGATAGCATCAGTTTAAAATTATCTGCATAGCAGCAATATTCTTTCCAAAAATATGCATTTGATAATTAATTGCATTCCACCTCAACCCTATTCACCATCTGATTGTGACGAAAGGACCTTGTAGAATTGTAGTTGTCTTTTGTACAGTTTTTGTTGGCGTATTTACCACCACCTTAATGTTGAAAATGAATTATTTTGTGTAATAAAATGATGTCATAGTTAATTGCATTGTAATCTTGATTGAGTACGGTATATGTATATAAGGTTAAAATCGTCAAGCAGTAGGTTTGAAAAAAAAACATACGTATTTGTTTCTAGCTTTTGAGAGAGAAAGCGAAAAAAAGAGTTTTGTTAAAACAAATTCAGTTCATTAAGTAAATGTGCAGCCATTGAAACTGCAAATAACGCCGCACACACGTCATGAGCCGGACTGATGCATTCGCTGTACGCTTTATTTGCATACGTCAGGTATACTGAGTATAGTGAAATAATTTATTTAACTTTTCCAAGTACCTATTGCGAGTAACGAACTGGATTTTTGCATACGGATATTTTAGTTAGTCAAAACTAATGTGATTAACTTTTCAAGGATAATCAGAAATAAGGTTTTTTAGTAAAAAAATGTAACTCTTATAGAAATCCGGAAATCGATGTGTAATATTTAATCAAGTACACTGACACATGTTCATTGTGTATACTTACCTATTATGTGCAACAGTGGTCATTCAGCAAGACAATGGACTAAATCTAGATCTTGAACATACCGAGGAAAACGAAGTGGGTCTAGCGGATCGTTCAGAACGTGTGAGACAACGCAGCCTCACAACCTCAATTTTAACAACCTCATATACGTATCCAAGACCATATCAAAGAAACCTCATGAAAATATTCACGGGGCCTTAATAAATGCTCAATCAGTATGTAACAAGCCAGACATTATTATTGAATATATAATTGAGAAAAAACTTGATTTCATCCGTATATGTGAAACTTGGCTTCAGGATGAAAATATATTCATATGCGACAAAATAACACCACCTGGATACAACATCCACCAGGTCTCAAGAGTTTGTGAAAAGGGCGGTGGGGTCGCTGTTATAAGCAAGTCTACGTACAACACCGAGCATCACCATACCCGCACCGGATTTACGTCCTTCGAACATGTTCTTTTGGCACTTGTGTCAAACCCCAAGAGAATATTAATAGCGCTAATTTACAGGCCACCTGGATCGAACAATTCTCAGTTTTACGAAGAATTCCACACATTTCTTGAAGATCTCGCTCTCTCTAACAACCGGATTATAATATGTGGCGATTTCAATGTACACGTCGACAACGACCAAGATAAAAACGCATTAAATTTTCAAAGTCTTCTGGATAGTTTTAACTTAAAACAACATGTATGTGGACCCACCGACCTCTCTGGTCATACGATTGACCTGATATTCACGCGTTCAGATGATCAATTTTCTGGTGTTCCAGTGATTGACGCATTAATATCCGATCAGTTTGGACTACTTTTTGCCTTACCTCTTGCAAGCCAGGACTTCGATACGACCACAACCACCACTCGTAACTACAGGGCCATAGATCAGAGCCAAGATATTTCACGTTTTGCAAAAGAATATTCCTCAGTCGTCCGACTTGGATAGTCTCGTTACAGCGTACAATGCCGGTTTATGGGAAATCTACAACAAACATGCGCCGCTGTACATTAAATAGGTTAAAAACTGACCTCGACAACCATGGTTCGATGAGGACATTTTAAGAGCTAAATCGCATCGGAGGAAACTTGAACGAAACTGGCGGAAATCCAAATCTGAGGGAAATCGCGAGGAAATGATTCGACAGAGAAACACTATCAATAACCTCATCAACGCCAAAAAAGCTGTTTATTTTAATGCACTAATCAGGAATAATCACGGACACCAAAAATACATATTTAACATTTTAAAAAGATCTCAAACAAACCAGACGTCGTGAAATATCCCGACTCAAAACTGTCTCTCGAATGAGTTTTCGACCTTTTTCAAGGACAAGATAAGTTCCACTTTTGAGGGAATACCGGTCGAAAACATATCTGGAAACAATAACGAGTTATCAAAATTCGGAAGGTTTAGTGCCCTGACAGCAGAAGAAATTAAAAGGTAATTGTGTCCTCTGTGACCCTATACCAACATCTGTGCTAAAAGAACATATAAATAAACTTCTCCCAACGCTAGTCTCTATTATCAACTCGTCGATAACAACCGGGATCATGCCCAAAGCATTCGAAGAGGCTCTAATTACACTGATTCCCAAAAAATATTGCGGAATTTAAAACTTTTAGACCAATATCAAATTTGCCATTTTTATCAAAGGTTAGCGAGCGAGTGGTGTCAGATCAGCTCACTGTCCATTGCAATGACAATGAATTAAATGAAGCCTATCAGTCTGCCTACAGAAAACACCACAGCACTGAAACAGCGCTTTTAAAAGGTAACCAATGACATTTTATTAAACATGGATAGACAACAAGTGATCATCCTAACCCTTTTAGATCTAAGCACGGCTTTCGAAACCCTCCACCATGGCATTCCAAGATCAAATTCAATATCAAAGACACGGCGTACAAGTGGCTTCGGTCGTACCTTGAAGATCGTGAGCAAAAGGTTGTGGTCAATGGGCACACTTCACAAGCAGTCGCGCTGGCACACCCCAAGGGTCTGGACTTGGGCCCTGGATCTATTCCAGGTACACAAAACCTCTCGGATCTATTATATTGCTATTCTCAATGTTATATCATCTTTTTGCGGACGACACACAACTCTATACAGCAGTTAAACCGAACTCTAGTAAGTCACAGAGTGCGGCTAAGTCATCCATGGAAGCACGCATAAGGAACATAGCGAAATGGATGGGCAGAAACAGATTAAAACTTAACGAAAATAAAAACGGAATTCATCATTTTCGGCAAGCAGAGATAGCGAAAAAAAAAATTACCGTTAAAACCATTGAAGTGGGCAACGATAGAATATTCGTTAGTACATCTGTCCGGAACCTTGGTGTTATGTTGGACCAGGAGCTCAAAGTGTCGGAACATGTAAAATACTTACCAAAACATGCTATATGAACATTCGAATGATAAGGTCAGTGAGGAAACACCGAACTATCGATGCCACTAAATCCACTGTACAAGCCTTCGTCACTTCATGTCTGGACTATTTTAATAGTCTTCTGTTTGGAATCACAGATGATTCCTTAACGAAATTAAGCGTATACAATACACCGCCGCAAGATTAATTCTTGGCTTGGAAAAACACGATAACATCACTCAAGCTCTCAGACAACTTCTCTGGCTACCAATACGTTACATGAAAGAATATAAAATAGCCATAAACATCTTCAAAGTACTAAAGGGCGAAGATCCTATCAATCTAAAAGACCGCAGTTTCAGTGTATGCGCACATAAAATCTGGAACGGCTTGCCGGAGTCGCTTAGGAACTGTAAAACTACAGAGCAGTTCAAGACGGGGTTAAAAACGTGTCTCTTCGAACGTGCTTTTAAATTCTCTAGTCTGTAGTTCTAGTCTCCCACACAGTATTAGAACCTGATATTGTCTCTCAGTGTTATAGTATTTTTACATTGTATAATTATTTACAATGGTCTATGTTATTTACAATTTTATCTCGTTCATGTATAGCGCTATGAGCAAGTATTTGGATATACGCGCTTTATAAAAGCACAAGATAGATAGATAGATAGATAGATAGATAGATAGATAGATAGATAGATAGAAAGATATATAGATAGATAGATAGATAGATAGATAGATAGATAGATAGATAGATAGATAGATAGATGATAGATAGATAGAATTGTATTGCTTTTAAAAGACCGGTGTGTATATAAAGGTAAATCAAACCAAAAACCCATTGAAAAGTTCTACTTTAAGAGAGAAATTCATGTTATGATTATATTTTCAGTCACGTATTTAATATTTTGTTTGTGCGAACCCGGCTGTCTTTTGAACAGCGTCCGGTAAAAGTATGTTTGTATATACGTTTAAAGGCGTACCTCCTGAGATTTCAGCCTTACAGTCTTGGAATTTTGGTTGAAGAGAGCGTGCGTAAGTCCCTACCTGGCTGTCACCTTTTTTAACAATTGTCTAAAATTCGCGGAAATATTTAGGAAAAAATCAGGATGTAGTTTAGTATGTATTTTATTGCGTACTGAAGCCAGGACTATAGTCTGAATGTTTTGATCTTATTAAACGTAGTGGGCATTGGTTCGTACCGAGCTACTACGTTTTTGATAATTGGCCAAAACCTGGCGGATTTTTTTTTTACCAAAACCAATTTTCTTTAAAACATTTATCTTCCTAGGCTTTTAATCGAAATGTCTTTAAAATTTTGATTAAAGGCAGGGGACCTAAGAGCCAACCCAGCTATAAGTTTATGGAAACTTGCCAAAAATTGGGCAAAGTTGGTAGAAATATTGGTGAAAAAAAATTCTTTAAAAGCCAGGGCTGTGGTGGAATTAGCCAAATGCCGAAAAAAATATTTTTTATTATTAATATTGCATCTGTTGTCAAGGTTTTTCTTAAATCAGGGCTTTAATCAGGATGACTTTAAATTTTGGATGAAGGCAGGGGACATAAGTAGCTAGCTGGTCATTATGTTTCGTGGTAATTTAATATAATATTGAAAATATTGGCGGTATTACACTTGTCATCGAGTGTATACGACGAATTTGGATGTTGTATTTTCACCAAAGCATCTTCATAATCGTGTTGATGGTAAATTGGGGTGATGCTGTGTTGTCAAATATCTTGCAGGCATTTGCCAGGTAATGAAACGAAGAAATAATCTAATCTGAACTGATTGGTTTTCCGTGAGTTCAGCTTCAATAACAACTGCCTCCACAGCAGGCACTGGTATAACGAATCCCTCGGACGAAACACTGCAGACAGTTGCTGCTTAAGTGCTTCGATGTCTTGACCCTTGATCTATTATGTACATTTTTTGGCTGCACTATAATTTCTAGGTCGTGGAGTGTGTTTTGCAAAGACCTCTTCATTTTGAAGGTTTTTCATCTTTCGAAGGTAAATCATGTTGCAGCGAACAACATTCGCCTTCTTTAATCGTGACCAATTTCTTTGTTAATTTCATTTTAAAAACTAACTCAATAACGGAAGCGGTAATGCAGCAATACTTTGTATAAATCCTCCGTGTTAATTAACCGTTTCTGTTTATCTTTGATTTCCATTTTTAGGCCTCAGCCATAAAATGGCAAAGGGCTATTGCTATGGCCTTGTACGTCCGTGTATCCGCCCGTCCGTTAACATTTGGCTTGTGAACACTCTCTAGCCTACAATTCTTTCGCAGTTGTTAAGATATTTGAGATATAACTAGTACATGGAATAATAAAGATCCGTACTCTACATAGCTTATTCACCCAAAGACAGTGGCTCAACTGGACTTTGATTTTTTTATTTGTACTATTATCAAGGGTGTTTGTTCTGTAGAGTATGTGGCAAAGGCGTTGGTTTAGTGAGCGAGAGGTACAGAGTGGTCTTGGGATCGAAGCTCACTAGGCGGCTGTGCAACCGTTGAATTATAACACTTCGCCAAGTTATTATTATATCTGTCCCCTTATTGGATGCATATGTAGTTTGCAGCCTTCACTAAGGGTTATTGGTATAGCCGTGTCCGTCCGCCTGTCGAGCCGTCGAGCCTGTAGCTTACAATTCTTTCACGATTACAAAGATATAGGAGTTACAGTTAGTATATGGACTAATAAAGATCGGTATTGTATATGAGCTACATATCCGCCCAAGGAGAGTGGCTCAGTTTGACTTTAAAAACTTTTTCATCTTAAAGCACTGTCATCCTGTTTCAGATGCTCTAAGTACTTGATGCATTTTTATCATAGGTTTCATTGCATTGATGGGTCCCCTCCAGTTTTACTTTTTCTTTTTTCGAGGATGTTCCTCATGGCTGAGGGCTTTGCCTCTATGATGCCTATGTTGGCTAACTTTCTCAATAGGTCTCAATAGGTCAATTGTTGGCCCTTGAGTGGCATATTGCCTTTCAAAATGTAAAAATAAATCTCACAAGCTATTCGATTCCTGTCATAAGGTTTGGATGAATATTTTGTAACGTTTCGGTCTACTTCTTGTCAAAAACTGGATAAAAGATTCACTTGCGACTACTCTTTTCGACATGCTCTTGCTAGTCTTTCTACTATATTGAGCACTTGAGGGCTGTGCACCACCTGAGGCACATAGAAGTTTTGCAGTGTGTTGGGTAGTATAACCATACGCACACTCGTGTGTTGGGTCTTCTTTTTGAATCCAGTAGGTGGTAGCCGTGCGGTTTCAATGTATCATCTTGAAACACTTTTACTATGCCGTCATGTACTGACTTATTTGACGAGCTAAAGTGGTAATTTCCTGGCTATCACGCGGATTCTCAAACAGGGTCAGGTAATGTGCATTGAGACATGTTTCGCATTTCTTTACCCTGATGAGACAGTGTGTGTACAAAAAAAAGAGAACATTGAGAATCTTGTAACTGCTAAACTTACTAACACGTCTTATCTTGCTTTAACCACTGTGGAATTTTGTATCGATACGTTTGATTGCACAGAAAATGCCTTCAATGCGCCTAAGACACTTTCAGAATAATTATCCTTTGTCTCATTTTTAGTTGTATTTCTTGAAAACTTGCTTCGTACAACGTTGAAAAATTCACTGCCTTTGTCAGAAAGCATCATTTTTGGTCGACTTTGTGTTCTTTGAAAATATTATCAATGCCTTAAAGGGGAGTACCTTGTTATTTATTCATCAAACATTCTGCCCGTAGATGTTTGGAGAAAACATCAATCACAACGAATAGAAGTTTCACGTCATCATTTTCTGACGAGATATTGTTTATATATACCAAATCCATATCTCATAGATCATAATTACCTCCTGTGAAGTTTTATGTCTCTTCTATTTGTGGGTGACCGTTTGCAAGAATCTAAGTATCTTAATCTTGAAATAAATTCTTCATCCTGCCATAGCCCTCTATGAACTAGCCCTCTTGTTTCAAGTTTTGACATAACTTGTATGGATGACTAAATGCTTATGGGTGAGTAGGATCAAAGTACATTTCTACACAAGTGAATTCTTAAATATTATGCATGTCACCCGAAGTGATGTCACACCAGAAGTGACGTCATGGAGGGACTCGGCCTTTTTTATCTACTGGTATGTACCAATAGCTACAACCAGAAGCAAGGTCATATCGGAAGGGACGTCATGAAGCAACTAATCCGAAAAGTTGCTCTTGGCTCAAAACATACATTTTGCATTTACTGGGGTGGTACTTTTCGGTGATTTCGATCATAGAAGTAATCAAGGAGACGACTTACTTCTGGTTGTTTAATATTTTTATTCTTCTACATAGTGACAAACACGTAAAAATAAATTATTAAACTGATTGGGGAGTATATTGATAAGAAATACGCAGTGAAATGTAGCCTTACTATGAAAATTAATAAAATCTAAAACAAAAAAAAGATAACTGAAACAGGAAATTGGATGGAACATGATATATTTTTGGTATATGGATAGCAATTTAATTCTTGTCGGCAAGCGGTTTCTTTGTGTACATTAACAAATATCACCTACTTGATCAATATTTAACCACAAATTGCTTATCTATATTCACAATGATAGTTGTCTAAAATAAATTATAGTATTTAATTATAGCCTTATAGTAATACAAAACAGTAGTAGGTTTTCCCTTAGTTATCGAGGCTGTTCGTGAAGCAGTAATATTAAGGGACATTCGCAGCTTCATCGTCTGAAAAGGAATTCCTTTTTTTCCTTATTACTCTAACTAAAAATACTTATATTTTGGCTGTTGTTGAGAGTCCCACAGCTGAATATTCCCGCTGTTGCCTCTCAGTACCAAGACAATTTTCTTCTATTTTCTAAGTGGTTTCAGTTTTTGTCACATATTTATGTTTGTAATATTCTTATGATATCCAACGAGTTGCCTCCTGACTAGTTTTTTTAAACAATTATAAAATATATGTGGGCTGGACGGTTGGTAACTTCACCTTATTGTGCGATTTGTTGTTTAACGATCATTCGTACACTTTTCAAGTTCGGGATTTAGTCCAACAATACTCCTTACAAAATTCCGATAAATTTATAAACTTGTAGATTTAAGAGCAAAGGTTGTTCCATGTGTTGTCGCTTGGTTTCGTATTGTGCTCAAGTTTATGTATTGATCTTAACCAACAATAAAGGGTGACCATTTGAGCAAGGGTGAAAGGCTGCATAAGCAGAAAAGCCGATTTGGTTTGTTGACATTTTGAAAATGTAAATGAAAATGTTGTCCCATAATGGGATAAGTTTTAGGTTTCGCTTATCACTGGAAAACTTCACAGCGAACCTCACCGTTGAAGGTTTTACGTTTGAGTAATTTGTGAAATTAAAAGCGTGGAGCTGCCAATAGAACTGATGGACACCCATGTCGCTGGAGTGCGGGAAAATCTTTCACAACAAAACAAGGAGACTTAAAAATAGCCAAGAAATATTCATATAGTCCCCGTGAATGTAAAAATTTTATACATTGTATAATATATTTAGATCTTTTTCTGCAAGAACAATCATGTCGGGCTTTGGGTCTCTCCCAGAGGTATGTACCTTTATGAAATCTGCCAATATCGCCCATAACATGCACTCGTACCAGTTCAGTTGGAACGTTGTACTCATATTTTACGAGAACTTGAATTGGTATTGTTAACGTTAAAAAATCTCTAAGTACATATTTGGCTCAACGCCTGTAATAAATTCTTAATTTGGGGGGGGGGGTTTACATTTTTCATTGAAATTACAAGTAAAACAGCCTGGTACTAATGTAAACATAGCTCCGAGTCAGCTCTTGATTACACTTACCCTGTCAGAACTACGATGCCATCCATTTTACGCTAATAATGGTCAACTTATTTGAAGTCAGGCAGGAATCCTACATGTTGGTCCCTATTATTCAAACATTAACAGAAAGTTCATGCCTAATACCCCTTTTGTAAAGCTGGCACACTTTTTAATGGGCTGCATATGTTTTATTTCTTCATAAAAGTGCAGAAAAATTTGCTTCCACATTCAGCTGTCAAATATTTGTTTGCGTTCTGGCCTTTAAATGTCATGTGATCAAAGTCCAGTGACCAGAAATTAAAGGGCGTATAGATTTATAGATTATCTGTAAAACGTATACTCAAGTAATTGCTAGATGCAGAAAAAGTAATAAACAGTATTTAACTTTTAGTTTTTCCATGCTTTTTGAAATATCGGTTCAAATGTTATTATCGGATAATTAAACATTTATTCACTTTTACACGTAATAAGCTATGCTGCTGCATGCAAGGAAATGTCAGTTATTACGGGAGATTTATGGTTATTTCCGCATTTTTCTCTTTTAAGAAAGCATAACACAGAAGTTGTACATCATTACGGTTATACTTTGAGGGTCTTTAGCAAATTCTAGTGAAGACTTGTCCACAAAGTCGCAACAGAGGTGCCTCGAAGCGAGCGCAGTCCGCATATCGCCATATAAATTACAGTTTGGGCATTCCGAATAAAATGCGCAAAAATTCGGCATTTTAAATACGTAATAACAGGGTGCAAAATGAAAGAAATGATAGAGAGATTTCGCGTAAATATCAAATTTCTTTACCCCAGACAGCAATCATTTTTTTAAAAAAATTATTAAAAGCTTGAAGAAATAGTTTTAAGTTTCAATTTCTTTTATGTTCCGAGTATGAGCTGTTTTTGCTATATTTGTTCTATCGTTTCTTTCATTTTCTTACCGTTGCAGTCGAAATTTAAGGCCTCTTCTCGCATGGCTTTTTTCACGAGGTTGATCTTGCGTTTCACGTGCTTTGCACGCTTCACTTGATTGTTGGATTCGATGAACACTGCGTCATTGTCTCCAAGGCCAGTGACTGTGGTACATTTATTTATCAGAGATGGTCTGTTAGTTAGGAAGACATCTGAGATATTTCAATTTTTTGTGGGCTTATGAACTTGTTGTTGAAGATTGCAGTGATGAATCATGTCGAGAGATCTCTCATTGGTGGGTTTACTGCTGGAGTTCCCGTAGGTGTTCCAGTCTATATGAGGCAGATAGAGGTGGCTACTAATCCAGAGTACGGCGTTTTTATTATCCCCCGTGGAACGGAGGGATAAGGTTTTGAACTTTTCGATCTGTCCGTCTGTCTGTCCGTCTGTCGCGCTTCAGTCTCACGCGCCTACAGGCTACATTAATGTATAGATTCGTTTCAAATTTTGTACACGGCTTCTCTGGACCCTTCCGCAGTGCAGTGACCAAGAATTTTCCGGATCTGAAAAAATTGACAAAGTGGCGGACTTTTGAAAATTGGCACTGGGCTTAGCGTATATACGGCAGTCTCACACGTCTACAGGCCATATTAATGGATAGATTCGTTTCAAATTTTGTACACGGCTTCTCTGGAACCTTTTGCAGTGCAGCGATCAAGAGTTTTCCGGATTGGGCAAAAATTGACAAAATGGCGGACTTTTGAGAATCGGCACTGGACTTAGCGTATATACGGCATTCTCACCCGCCTACAGGCCACATCAATAGATGAATTCGTTTCATATTTTGTACACGGCTTCTCTGGACCCTTCCGCAGTGCAGTGACCAAGAATTTTCCGGATTGGGCAAACTTTGGAAAATTTGCATATACGGCAGTCTCACACGCCTACAGGCCACAAAGATGGATGGATTCGTTTCAGATTCTGCACACGGGTTCCCTTGGACCTTCCGCAGTGTAGTGATCAAGAATTTTCGGGATGGGACTTGACAAAATGGCCGATTTTTCAAAATCGGCGCTGTACTTAGCGTACCTACGACAGTCTCACGCGCCTACTGCTTAATGGATTGATTCGTTTAAATGTTAGACACTACGTCTACCTATCCTTCCACTTTTAAATTTTGCGTTGTTAACACGCAGCAGCCTTACACACACCATATCCCCCACGGGGGATAGACGTACTCCTCGAGACGTAGTCAAGTTGTTGGAATGTATTCTTTGTTTAGTTTCACACATGGAGTTCATGTAATTCATGTCAGTATTTGGTGGGCGTAGAAACATCCTATGATGATGGAGTTGGATTTGGATTGGATCTTGCCTTTCTTCACTACTAGCATAACTCCTCTCAAACGTCTCAAAGGTAGACCGTCTGGTCTTGACAAAATGGCCGATTTTTCAAAATCGGCGCTGTATTTAGCGTACCTACGACGGTCTCACGCGCCTACTCACGCGTCTATTGCCCAATCCTAGACCGTCTGGTCTACCTTTGAGACGTTTGAGATGTCACTGTGTGCCGAGCAGTTCGCTTCGGTTTGATGAGCAGCGTTCGCGATGACGGTGTTTTTACGCGGATTTTAGCACTTTTTGGGACTTGTGACGCGGCTTTTCAAAACCCACTGCGTCACAGTGACGTGGATTTTTGGACACCATCGCGTCACACTATAGAAAAAACTTATATGTGAAAAATGTTCAACAAAAATTAGTCCTTCGTCTTTTTTTTTTTTTTTTGGAGTGTATAAATGACTTTAAGGAATTTTAAGTTTTGGTGCGCACAGCACCACAGCAAAATCTGACAGATTTTGCACGGGAGCTCCTGACCACATATCGTACGGACCACCCGAACTTTGCTATCCTTATGGAATATTTTCTGCTCCATGCAATGAACTCTGCTACTTGCGAGCGAAGTGTTAGCGCGATAGATATTTTTAAAAGGTTTATGGTCATCTTGGCGACAAACCTACTGGGGACAGGTCAACCCGGCGACCCTTTGGTTCGATGACAGATTTTTGTTCAGGTCGGCGACACATGGAGTCAACTCGGTGACACATAAAAGTATGACAGAAAATGCCAAGCTTTGGGTGTTAATGTATGTATTTGAAAAGAAATATGTCTTGAAATTAGCGATTGTCCGCCTGTCCGGTGGTGAATTTTTTTTAATTTTTTAAGAACAAAAACAAAGTGCACATTTTAATCATTGTTTATTGTTATTTTCAACAATTTTTTCAGCAATAAATTTACACTTGTAGTGTTTAACATAAACATGGTCCTCATACAATATCATTGGAGCACCTCGTATAGATTCAATGAATTCCATTTTGATTTATATTTAGAAACGAATGTGAAGCTACTTTAACACATGATGAATCCTGGATTCGAATCCAGATCAATGATGTGCCCTCCCTGTAATTAGTTTAAGCCTATAAATCGATTGCAATATAATATAAATGCAATCCAGATCAATGGTATACCCTCCTATAATCAATTTTAGCTATTAAATTATTTTCGATATGACATAATTGCAATTATGTCATATGTTGACCAAACCCCTATTAAAACCAAGAATAGGAACCGTTTAGGTGATAAAAGACTTGATCAGAATTTACGGATTTCTATGAACGGGCCAGACTTGGCAACTTTTGATTTTAAAGATGCAAGTTGAAATTTTCGAGAAGTCCAAAATCGCGAAAAATAAACTTCAAGTTTTTGAGCTTAAAGTTCAAAAACTTCATGCAGTAAACTTCGGGTAATGGAGTTTTAAGACAATTTTGATTGATCATGTTCCATCACTTTTGGAATTTTGGAATTTGAAAAAAAAAAAACAATTTTTTTAAGTCATAATGTCATCTAAGTCTCAACAATTTGTTACTTTGCTTAGAACTGACCAGAGAACTTTTCTTTATTTGCTTAGAACTGTACAGAGGATTGTTTTGAGTAAACAAACTTGGAATTTTTAATCGACCTAGTCAAGAATTACACTGCATTTTGTGTGTCAATCGAAACTCGTTTGTTGTCTTGTATTTTATTCCCCGCAGGGAATATATGCGATCGACCGCGTGTCGGTCTGTCTGCCATCAAGAGCTTGTTAACACGATAACTTAAAAACTCCTGCAAGGATTTTAATGAAACTTGGTATGTAGCTTCTATGGGAACAAACACAGATCGGTATTGTAAATGGGTTAGATTCTTCCAAGGAAAATGGACCAACTGGACCTGGAAAGTCTCAACTCTTGAGTTACTATCAATGGCCGTGTTTAACTGATGGGGGCCAGTGGGGAATATGTGGACTATGCACACTGCTCTAGTTGTTATTTAGAGAAGCCGTTAATAAAATCAAAATAAATGTTGCTACAGCTTATTTGTGCATGACGGAGGTGAAGGGGGGGAGTAGGTGTTTCAAAAGACACCAGTACTTTGTATTGAAAAATGCTTGGTGGAGAGCCTGTGACGCGGTTTTTTTTTATCCCACCGCGTCACACAATTATGTGTGACGCGGTTTTGTGGAAGGCCAGCGCGAACGCTGATGAGTCAAGCAGGTTACTGAACTGGGCTATCTTGTTCCTGATGCTGTTAAAGTTTATATTAACTATTCGGAAAATTGAAGGGTGTGCATTGGCGTGGGCAAGAGCTTTAGGCGAAGAGGCAAAGAGCACGCCAGTGGAGGGCCAACACTATTGATGGAAGAATGCGTCGAGGCTAGGATTTAGAACAGGTTGGATGACTGGGGTCGAGGAGGAAAATTAGGCTGGATGTGAATTTGGTGTACCGCGGTTCGTACAGATCCAGGGCACGTTGTTAAGGGTACCATATATTTATTTTATCGGGCATATTCATGCAGCCAGCATGGAACTAATTTTCGCACTCGTCACATGCCACTCCTCTTCGCTTCCATATTGCTGCTTTGTCACATACGTTGCAGCAAGGCCTAGAGGTACGAGGATCTGCGTTACTTTCTGCATATGCTGAATGCGTGATCAGGATGAATGACAGGTACATTGCGGTGTGTAACTTGCTTCTCTTCAGCGGTAGCGAACGTATCATGTGGTTGAAAATATGTAAACATTTAGTTTTAGGATGAGTCATCCGTTCAAATTGGGCGTCAAGTTGATATTTGATGTGTATATTGCTTTGATCTTATAGAGAAAGCATAGGAGAGAGGCGACAACGAGATACAGTGAAAAACATTTCAGCGAAGGCGGGTCGTTAAGTTTGCCATACATTCGTGATGTTGGGACAGTCTGTGATAGATGTTGTGTCTGTGTCTGTATGAGATATCTGTTACGCCTTATTCTATCGTTTGTTTTACTTGTCTGCATCGAACGAGATGGTCGTCCCAGACAAATCCACAAACAAATTCTCGTCAGTTCACTTCAGTAGGATGGCACCTATTTTCGAACCGACTTCTTCACTCTTTCCTAAGATCTTCGTACTAATCTCTTTTTCTTTCCTGGTCGTAATGGTTATATCTTCGATATGCCACGTCATGACAGGGTTCTAAGTGTAATCGCCACCCCCTCCCCCCCTCGTAAGCCGTCATACTGAGGATTTAACAAGTTATTTTCACAACGTTTTCGAAAAATTCATTTTGTGAAACTTATTTAGAATTTATTTATGTGTCTTAATTTTATCCACAATGAGGTCTTGCAAGTCTCTGGTGTTGATTGTACTCGAAATCGTAAACCGATTTATTCAAACGAAAACTTAATGCCTTTAAAACCGTCAATTATTGCAAGATGTCGATAAGTTGAATGAACTTATCGACACATGGTTGGGCATAATTCTGGACTAGTTCTTGGAGCGTTCTTGTATATCTCATGCAGTATGAACGTGCCACAAAAATATAACATCCATAATAGCATAATAACTTATACGACATTATTGCGACAAAGGAGAAAGACCGGGGGGCGGGCAAACAAGCATGGCATACATACGCTTGTGTAAGGGTTGAAGGGGAGACAGGGGTGGAGGTGGGCAGAATTTTGGTCGCTGAAAAAAACTTGGTGTTGCATGGGCGCAATTGCTGAATAAAGCGTGAAAAAGAGTGATTTGTAAATAGCATCAACGCCATCATGGTAGGCGTAAGACCAGTGAGCACAAGGCGCGACATACAAGCATGGCGAAATCGTGGCGGGATTACTGAGGTGGACATCATGGCGAGAATATATGTTGTCGAAAGTTCGAAAATCATGGACCGGATTCAGAGGGTTTCAACTAATTAAAAGCCAGGGAAGATTTCGTTGTTTTACTTATTCAGAAAAATAACACCACAAATCATGAATAGAGTGAAAGGAGATGTGACCTTTCTCTTGTCCAAAATTCCTGCCATTATCATGAGTTTTGGTGATTATGTAGACAGTTGTTCGGTGTGGATTGGTAAGCAGAAGAATGAAATTCTGATGTGAAATTCACAAATATTAAACAATCAGAACATCGCGTAGTTTGTTACTCCTAATTGCTTTGGTCAGTGGGGGCTTTGTATTGTATTCACTATATAATAGTTTTGAATTTCTTTTGCAGAAACCAGCAACTACAATACGCTTTTTCGACAGAGGGGTAAGCTTCTTATAGTTCAAAATGAAATGACTGTGATATTTTAACAATTCGGACAATATTATGTACACTATGAATACTGACTAATGCTTAGACATATGCTGAAATTTATAGTGTATAAGAAATGGAACCAAAATGAGCATCTATCAGTATATGATTCAGACTTGGTGCTCTTGTTTTGGACTTTTTATTGCTGTTTTTGCAGCTTTTTAAAGGCATTTAAAACTTTGGTTCCCTATTTAAGAGTGTGGGTGGGTTAGTCAAAACAAAACAATCTTCAAAGCGTTAATTTCCTTTTGCTTGCTCTGTGGTTCGGCCATAAACTGTATAGATTATATCTATTGGTTTCATTCGTAAAGCATTCCGCCCAAACCAGTTCAGATACTATTACTTCTCTCTTTTTGAGTACAGGCATTCCAGTCTTATACCAAAATCAGAAAAACATTCAAAGAATCCAGTCTTATCCCTGACTTTTAGAAACTACTTGTTTGAACGAATTTTAAATAAAATACTGTAGCGCGGTTTATATAACGGTGTGGCATTATATATATGCGTATCTGTTATGTCAATATGTAGTTGACGAGGGAGATGGGAAAATTGAACTTAGTGTTGTTTTCTGGAGGTGCAAGACGCCAAACTGTTGTTTATTATTCAGCCTGATATCGTCCTTCTTGCAGGAGTACTACACAGTACACGGCACAGATGCGCTGTATGCAGCCAAAGAAGTATTCAAGACCCAAGGCGTTATCAAGTACTTTGATCAAGGTAGTGTTCTTTGATCATTTGGAAACCTGTTTTCATTGGCAAGCTTGATTTCACTGGGATCAGTTTTTTTGGAACACATTTTAAGTTAGACAAGAACAAAAAGTGATGTGACATTTGAAATTCTTTGCAACATTGTAGATTTCGCAAGGATTTTTTTTGCCCACATCAATACTCTTCTGTGAACCAAGAACTAAATAAAGATAAAAATCCTCTTTTGATTCTGTATAAACAGTACCTTAACATCTGACAGTGATTCTTTTTTTTCAGGAGCCACCAAATTGGAGTATGTTGACATCAGTAAAATGAACTTTGAGGCAATGGTTAAAGATTTGCTGTTAGTCAAACAATACCGAGTTGAAGTCTTCAAGAATAAGGGAAGCAAAGCAAACAACGAGTGGACACTGGCGTATAAGGTGTGAATATGATATTTTAGGGTTCGCAGAGTTAGAAAAGTATCGGTTACCGAGGATTTTATCGTCTGTGTGTTGCCGCGGTCACCGACCTTTACTATGTGGATTCAGTTGGTGATGTGTGCTAGGGAGGAGGGGGGAGTGGGGCCCAATGTGAGCCATTTTAATTCCCGTCTGGTCATTGTGTTAATTGCTCATCGGCGGCTACTGAGCGCGTGTTTTCAAACTTTGGGATTATTCACAGCCTAATCCGCAACCGCCTTGGAAACAAAAAGGCATCGAAACTTGTGTTCTGCTTCATAATACTCCGGGGAGCTTAAGAAATATTAAAATGAAAATCAAACAATATATAAACGACAATTACTAATTATGAAATGTAGTTTTAATTTGTGTGCATACGTTAGATACTTTTGGATATTAAAACAATTTGCATATATATAGACATGAATAAGCGGTATGTTTTTTCCCTATTTCTTCCATTCTTCCCTATTTCTTCCCTATTTTCCCATGTTTTTTTCCCTGGGAAGGGGAGAAATATCTTTCTTCCCGGAAGAATGCCAACCCTGAGTGGGGGTGGAGATGATTTCAAGTTCTAAGTCGGCTCCTCAAAAATTTCGCCTAAATCATAGCCTTCTAGCATTGGGCTCCCCGATCCCCAACCATTCCTCAACTCCACTTATATTTAAATGAGTAATTTTCATCCATTGGCGTATGAATGTCTGGATGAATGTCTGGATGGGGTCATCAACCTGTTTACGTCCCCGTTTTGGGTAGGGGAAATGGGTGTATAAAACTGGCTTTGAGAAAGCTTGTGATAAATTGTCCAGGTGGGTGGAAAGCCAGGATTATTTTATTCTGCCCGGTGTGAAATATAGTTAAGAGCCCGTCCGTCCGTGTGTCCACAGTCATGTCCAGGGTATATCAGTAGGTCGGATTGTTTTGAAATTTACACACGGGTAGAACCTCATATTTTTAGACCCCAACCGGGCGAGCCCGGGGGACTATAGGATTGCCCTCTGTCCGTCCGTCCGTGTGTCACATTTTGGATGCTGTTTTGTTTCCACGCAAGGTCTCCGACACTATTTCCCCTAGGCATATACAACCTTCCACAGTAAAAATATGTATATTGAAGTTGTACATCGTCGTGTTATTTTTCAAATCTTTAAAAAATTGCCAAAATGGCGACTTGTCAAACATTGCCATTTTTTAGACAACTGTAATGTAAGACTTGGGTGCTTTCCACGCGAGTTCTCCGAAACTCTTTATCCTAGGCAAATGCTACCTTGCACAGTGAATATAGTATATCTTGAGTTTGTGCAACGTCGTATTATTTTTCAAATTGGTTAACAAATTGCCAAAATGGCGATTTGTCAAAAATTGTGATTTTTTTAGATAACTGTATTGTAGGACGGATGTCAGACAACTCACCCAAAACATGACCAACTTACCCAAAACCTTTGGACGACTCACCCAAAAGTTTTGGACGACTCACCCAATTTTACAAGACGGTGTGAAATGTTTATAAGAGGCTTTTAAAAATATTTTATTGGTGTTTACAATTCAGCCTGCATCTTTTCCTCTAGTTAAATTTGTATTTGAAGTTAGTAACAACATCAAAATGACCAAAATTTAAGTAAAACTTTTATTTAAGTGAAACATTCGTTCATTAAAGTGTGTAACTACATATCAACACAGATCTCAAATGCATTTAATACGAACAAAGTTAGTTCATTCAGTCATAATGTCATTCGGTGCACGACTCCGGAAAAATCTCATTAATATTCCAACAAATAAGAGGCCCTCTGGCTGAACGACCCCGGGAATCACTAATAAGCTGTTCACCTCAGGAGTTAATTGACTCCGAGCTGAACAGTGGTGACAGGCCATTGTTTAGTTAATTGCACTTTATAATTACTTCTCAGCTTCTATGTGTCGCACTATTAGGATTAACACGAGCGACTCCGAGCGATTGGCATTTAGCAAAAGTTGCAATTAAATATCTGTTCACCAAAAATTATGCAAGTTTAATTATCGAAAGAAAAACTTATTTGCGGTTAAATAATAAAATATTTTTTTTGGGTGAGTCGTCCAAGACTTTGGGCTGAGTTGTCCAAAATTTTGGGTGAGTCGTCCAAGATTTTGGGTGAGTTGTCCAATGATTTTTTGGGTGAGTTGGTTTTTGGGTGAGTTGTCTTGCTCCCTTGTAGGACTTGCGTGGCTTTCTGCGCAAGTTCGCCGAAATTATTATCCCCCTTGAAACGGAGGGGTATAGTTATGAGCTCGTCTGCCTGTCCGTCCACAAAAAGTACTAATTTTTTTCCGGCCGACTTCTCATAGAAGTGATTGTCATAGGAACCTGAAACCTGGCATGGTGAAAATGTATATATTGAAGATGTGCAGCGTGGCATTATTGTCAAAATCGGCCATAAATTGACGTTGTGGGAAAATGTCAAATATGGTGAATTTTTGTCTTGAACTTAGCCGTGAGACGATGTTTTGTCCGGCCGACTTCTCGTAGAAGGGATTGTCGTAGGAACCTGAAACCTTGCAGCGTGGCTTGACCTCATTTTACTTTTACTGCTTCACGGGGATCCTGCCTTACTGAGGCTCTAGTTTATCCTAGCTATATGCAACCTTGCGCAGTGAAAATATATATATTGAAGTTGTGCAACGTCATTTTATTTTTCAAATCAGTCAAAAATTGCCAAGATTGCGACTTGTCAAAAATTGCTGATTCCTATATTCTAGTGATTGTTATCGTTTAGCAGGGGTGCACATAAGGATTTTTTTACCTTCGCCAATTTGGCGAAGGACGTTCAGCTCACCGTCGCCAATTCGAATTCACCTTCGCCAAATTAACCCTCCTACTGAAACTGTAACTTAATTTGTTCATTGCATATAAACTATACATCTTCTCAACTATATTGCCCAGTTTATGTCTTTATAGAGCTACATCGGTAGTTACTGAGTCCTGACCGATTTGTAACTTTCTTCTAAAGCGTTTAACTTTTCATCAAGCTTGATTATGAAAAAATTCACCTTCGCCAAATTGGCGAAGGTGAATCTGTTCACCTTCGCCAAATGGATTTCACCTTCGCCATGGCGAAATGCGAAGGTCTTATGTGCACCCCTGGTTTAGTCAATCAGTGTTTGGTTGGGGTCTGCGCCCTCGACGATGGCTTGTTATTGTTTTTCGATTTATGAAAAGTTGTCAAAATGATGGAATTATACCTATTATTTGAGCTTAGCTTATTTTCGACGTCGTGACCAGGATGGATCTGCAAAGCTATTAATTGGATTGTTTTGAAATCTCACACACGGACAGAGCAATTATTGAAGGTTTGCAGCGTCGCATTTTTGTTCTGATGGATGAATAATTGTCAAAGTGAACGTATTTTGAAATATGGTCAAATTTTGCGCATTTTCGACGTCGTGTCGAGGCTAGATCTTCAAAACTGTTAGTCGGATTATTTTGAAATTTCACACACGGACAGAGCACATATAAAGGTTTGCAGCGTCGTGTTTTTGTTTGGATTCATGAATAATTGTCACAAATAACCGTATTATAAAACTAAGATTTAGCGTTTATACAATTTTGTCCTCGCGTAATGGGACGCCGTGTCCAGGTTGTTTATATTTGTCGCGTTTTTTTCATTTAATTTTTTCACACGGATAAAACAGAATTCAACATGTGCTGCGTCGTATTTTTGCTGAGGTTCGTGTAAGATTTTGTGAAAATTTCAAAATGGCAGAACTGTTCGTTATTATTACGACTTGGCGTATTTTCGTCTTGGTGTCCAGGCTGCATCTCTAATCCTATTCATTAATCGTTTGAAAATCTCATACACGAAAGAAGCATAAATTGAAAATGTGCAACCTTGCATTTTGGTTCGGATTCGTATAATATTGTCAAAATAACATTATTTCAAAATTGGTAAAATTTACCGTTTTGATATAATTTTATTGAAAGTGTTTGTGGGATTATTTTAAAATTTCACACACGGATAGAACATATATTGAACCTTTACAACTCCGTCTTTTTGTTGGGATTCATGAAAATCGTCAGAATGACAGATTTTCACCGATCATAAAGGCTTGTGGCTTTCATTTTGAAAGGTTTGTTGCCTTCTGCACCAAACAGCCAGTTTTTGTAACCATTAAAAAGTTATAACAGATTGTGCTACATGTTCATATCTTCCCAAAACCAAATTTTTAGAATTGTTTAAAAAATGTGATGAAAGTGGCAGTGGTATGACGCTTTGCAAACTGGTCTTGGCACCGATTCCATAGGTCACCCTCACTACACAGGGGATCATGACTCTCTGAGGCTCTAGTTTCTTGGAGTGAACGAGCAGAAACAGCTTTCTTATTTGTATAGTTTAGAATGCTTACAGACATCGTTTAATTTCTTGTAAAATAAATTCTCATTTAAAATCTTGACAGAGTTATTTTAGACTAAGCATCGTTGCAGGCATCACCAGGGAATCTGACGCAGTTTGAGGATGTGCTGTTTGGTAGCAGTGACATGTCGTCTGCTGTAGGTGTCATGGCCGTCAAGGTCATCCAGCAGGATGGACAGAAGGTAGGACGACTCATCATTTAGGGCCAGGCTTTTGATTTCTAGCCAGGTTATTCGTCAACGTCATGTATTCTTTAATTTGATTCCTAGTAGTGTCCAATACGTACCTTTACTTTATCATGTTTTTCCCGTCTGTTTCCATAGTAGCTTAGGATTCCATAGACACTTAGGGTTAGTGGCTGTATCTATAACATTTGGCAGCTGTGACCACACATACTGACCTTAAGCGACTGTATTCATGACAGCTGGCTGTCTGGGGCTTCATCTATAATGTAGCCATTTTAACGAATGCAGCCAGCGACCTAAGCGATATGCGGTCTTGTGAATTTCGGTAGTATATAATCCTTGCACTGGAATACTAAAACCATCTGCGTTTGAGGTCAGTGCGATTTTATATAAATAAATAATAATAAATAAACAAATCAATAAGATTTGAAAGAATGTTTCCTACAGATCATTTCCATTGTAGTGTGAAATTGTTTTCTTCCTTTGATTTTAGAGCGTAGGAGTCGGATATGTGGACGCAACACTCCGAAAAATTGTTGTGTGTGAATTTGTCGATAACGATCAGTTTTCAAACCTGGAGGTAATTGCCATTACGACGTTTACTTTTTGTTGCAAAATAATTAAGCTTTACGTTTTAATAAATAGAAATGACGTGGATAAATTATTGAAAAACTGTTCTTTTGTCTTTTGTATTTGTTTTTTTTTTTTTTTTTTCAATTAAAATGTACTTCGTAATAAAACACAATCTAAGCTTACCTTTGCCTTAACCAGGCGCTTGTGGTACAGCTCGGACCCAAGGAATGCCTCATATGTACAGCGGAGGGCGGTGATGTGGGCAAAATGCGGCAGGTCGTCGAGAGAAGCTCTATGCTGATAACGGAGCGTAAGAAAGGTAGAGTAGTTGCCTTATCTTGGCGGGAATGAGTTCTAAGACATTCAGATGGAAATTCTTATTCATATGAAATCTAATTTTAATTGTGTGCTTGTTTTATCGAGATTTCATCTGCTTAGCGTATTTATGTGCACAGGCACACACGTATAAAATAAATAAATTAAAAAAAAAAAAGTTTGCGAATTTAATACAAAGATGCAATCCGACGCCAGGTTAAAATATGATGTTTTGGTATTTGGGCACGTTCACCATTGTAGGAGCTCAAGCAACAAATGACCCTTGATCACATTTAACGGACCGGCTGTGTATATTTTAAACAGGAGATTTCGCGCCAAAAGATATTATACAAGACCTCAACAGACTGCTCAAGTTCAAGAAGGGAGAACAGCAGAACAGCGCCGCTTTGCGTGAGTTATTTTTGGACACATCTCCCACCCCCACCCCCCATGGGATCCTCTTTAAGGAGTGTTAACGCAGGGTTCTTTCTGTGCCCTTTTTGACATTTTTGCGTACTGTACCATATATGTGCGACCGCTGTTAAACACTCGATAATTAACTGATTGGATAGGAGTACACACTTTCTGTTATGGAGCGGAAGCCAAGGAATACGTATGCTTAGATCACGCATAAAATGGGGAATTGCCAGAGTAACCGTATTTGCCTTGTCGTTGGTTTGTAGCGGAGGCAGACAAAGTCCATGCGATGTCGGCCGTAGCGGCTCTTATCAAATATCTGGAGGTGAGATACATGCCCAAAGGTCAGGCTTTAGCTTATTTCTTTAATAACAACTTGATTCTGATGAAGAAATTTGAGATTTTGTGCGGGACCGTGTTTAAGCGAGTCATTTCAATACTTTTATAAAACGGTTACGATGAATAAGCAGTTTTCACCGGGAGAAGGAATCGTTCTATTTCAGCTTCTTTCCGACGAGGAGAATTTTAATCAGTTCAGTCTGTCGACGTTTGACTTGAGCCAGTACCTGAAGCTTGATTCGGCCGCGGTGCGTGCACTTAACCTCATGCCGAACGCGGCCGAAGGCGGCAATAGGTGCCAGAGTGTGCTCGGCCTGCTGAACAAGTGCAGGACGGGGCAGGGTCAGAGGTTGCTGCAGCAGTGGATCAAACAGCCGCTCGTCGATATGAACAGGATAGGCAAGTGGCCGACTTGTCCGTGTTTCGTTGCTTTGTAATGGGTTGGAGCTACGAGACCACCACAGTTATTTCTCTTTAGTTAGCTCAGACTATGTAGCAAATAAGAATACTTTTGAATTGGTCATTTTGCTTACAACAGCATATCGCTTGTTTATTACAGAACTTTGATTCTGTTGGAAGATTGCTAATAATTTAAAATTTACAAAAAGAAAAAGAGAAATCAATTATCATGCTTGTAACATGATTGATATGTTTTTGCAGAAGAAAGGCTGAATATCGTGGAAGCCTTTGGTGACGACACAGAACTACGGCAAACACTACAAGAAGATCAGCTACGACGAATTCCAGATTTTCAGAGACTGTCGAAAAAATTCCAAAAGAAAAGAGCCACTCTTCAGGTTGGTTTTCTTGTGTACTTTCACGTTTTCTTCCTTGCTTTTGTTGAGCTACGCGAGTCTTTCACTGTTTGTCAGAAAAGTTTGACGACTATTCGGTGTTTTTTTTTTTGTGCGGTTTGCGTATCCCGTCAGTGTGTGTGCATATAGGAAACAAATCGATTCAGAGATATGCCTTGCTGTATGCAGGTTCGGATGTTAGTTCGTGTGACTGTAGTTTTGTGAAAGGTTTGTGGTTGACAGATCCCTACCCCATTCAATATTACAACTGTAAATCAAGCTTCAGTCTGAAAGTCGGCTAGAGAAGATTTACTGTTACGTCACTTGACAGCAGTGGAAGCGTTGTGTTACAGTTGGAGTACGGTCAGTTGACTGTTAGCATATCTCATTGATCTGCCCGCCCAGTAAGATTGTATTAAACAAATGACTACATTTAGCGGGATTAGATATTTCTGACATCGACGCCAGTCAGTTTACATTGCTCATAGGCAGTGATCATTCTGAAGTCTGAATCTGAAGTATTTTGGTCCTTGACCGAGGATTTGGTGTAAGGAACCATACGCAATGAAGCCGCTCCTCGGCTGGACTGTTTTCGGGCCTGTTGACAATTATGGCGTGGAGTCTGCTTACGTCATCTTTTAGCCAGTAGGTGTTTTACAAAAGCAAGCAGAGCTGAGAACTGATTTTTCGAGTCACTAAGCAGCAACAAAACGGAATTGTCCGTAGACGACAACAAAGCGCTACATATTATAAAGTCGGCGGTAACCGTAATTGATGACAAGTTTAAAGTAAAACGGGAAGGATGTAATCTGTGAATCTTTCAAACAACAGAAGTACGGCTGAACCTCGACTGCGACGTCTTAAACACAAGTTGCAGGGCAACCCACAGTTGCCTGTAGCATACAACATCACAATGAGTGACAATATCAACAAACGTTATGTAAAGAGGAGTGAATCTCCTGACAGCGAAGGTGCCTCCCACTTCATCCTATCACTAACACCAACCAGCCAGAATAGGTGAGGGTTGTCTTTGATTGCTTCGCCAACTACAAGGGAACCTCTCCCAACGACCAGTTGCTACAAGGACTAGATCTGAGGAACAATTTAGGTGACCACCTAACGCGCTTTTGCGAAGACTAGCAAGCCATCGTCGCTGATACTGAGTGTATGTTTCACCGGGTTAAGGTAATTCACATATATGGTGCGACGTTTCGCCCGGCTGCAATTCCTTTTGTCACCGAGAGGGCCACAAAATCAACTCCAGGGCTGAAATTATGCAATCGACTTAACCGAATTTCTGTGTGGATGATTTCTTTAAATCAATCACATCGTCATACAAAGAAGTAATACTGGCACAGGAATCATGTCAGATAATGGCTAAAGAAGGGTTTGATTACCAAATGGTTCTGCAAGGACAGGAAGTTCTGGCTTCTGTTCCGAGATGCGAAGGAGCACCATCCCTGACGAATATTTACATCAACAACTTACTGTTCGAAAAGCATTACGACTTCAGTGGAACGCGGAAACTGTTACTTTTACCTCAACCTCAGCAATAAGCCCAAGCCACCTACTGGTCGTGGCGTGGTCTCACTGACAAGCCCGATTCATTGCACCTGCAACGTTGATCCCAGAATTGGTGTTGCAAGATAGCTGTCGATTAGATTTGCAGTGAGAGCAACCAATTCCAAGTGCTGACGTTAAGAAATGGCAAAGGGGTCTATCTCAGGTCTGTTAAATTTCGCTGTGGATAAACTCGTAATACCTCAAGGACTATAGGAGAAATGTACCTCAGAACTACACTGCTGTACCGACGGTTCTGAGAAAACGGTATCCAGACATCTCGCATCTGGACATCTCGCATCTGACAACTTGCATCTGGATATCTCGCATCTGGACATCTCGCATCCAAATGAAAAAGTGGACATCTCGCATCCGCGATTTTGGTCTGCTTTTAAGGGGGAACTTTAACACTGTGTTTGGGAAACTTCATACAGAAAATAAATTACAGGGGTTTCCAAAACGTAAGTTATTTGAGTAAATCCACTGAAAAAACTCGGAGTAATTCAAGAGTTAGACTTACATTTGCACTCAGTAAATGCCATAGTGAGTTGTTCAACCTTCGTTGCAGCGCGAATCCACATATGCTAATCCCTCGAAAGTGGCACTTAAAAGCATGACGGATTTAATGAACGTGCGGCGGATCAGTATTAAGAATGAATCCACATCCACTAATCCCACTGATCTATTCAATTTTTAAAAAATTATCTTTGATGCACGGTTTGGAAGGGAAACGTCCACAAGTTCGAAAATGCGGAGGGTAAGATGAAGTCACGAATCCATATGACATGACCATGACAAATCGTAGTAAAGTACAGTGTCAAAATACACTTAATAAAAAGATTACCACCTACCCCCCCCCCCCCTCCCCCCCACCGCCAAAACACAATGATAAATCAAGCAAAAAATCGCGGATGTGAGGTGTCCACTTTTTCATTTGGATGCGAGATGTCCAGATGCGAGATGTCGCGGATTCGAGAAAACATATGGAGCTGCATCGTATTTGAAGGTCTGTGATGCAACAGGAAACAGCAAAGTCTCCTTTATAATCGGAAAACAAGTGCAACCTCGAGACTGACCCAATACCCACTCGTCAATGCATACGCAACCATACCACCAGCTACAAGACGTTTATTGTGAACAGGTTGTTCAGGACGTTACCAATGGGGCCATTGACAACAGTTGACTGATGTTCGATAAACTCGAAAACACGAGATTCTTCTTCTACTTCCTCCTGAGGGTTGGCGGTATCTTAAGAATGGACCCATTGTTTCCTGTTCTGTGCGTGTCGTCAGAGGCGACGAATCGGAATATCTTTCTTTCTAAACATCCTTTTACCATTTCGTCATTCTTCCTTCTTGTTTTCCCACTTGTTTCTTTAGCAAGTGCGCCCCAGTGTAGCCATTATAGCCGCCAAACACCAAACAAACAAAACTTCTTCTACTTGAAGGACTGCTATCGGGTGTACCAGGCACTTGAGCGGCTGCCGACATTAGTAGATGCGCTGGAGAAACACTCGGGTCGTCACCAGCCCTTGCTGATGGAAGTCTTCACCAATCCCGTCACGGTACGCCAATCCGTTCCGTTCTGGAACTTAGCAAAAAAAGAAAAAGAAGTGATACTAAAAATAGAGTATTACTCGCACTCTTAGCATATGTTCACTGTAAAAAGTAGTTCCTAATAGTTGTGGAGTTAACATTTATGTATATTATTCTGTGTCAGCCGTTTCAAAATCTATAAGTGGACACTAGTGTGACTAGAGAGAGCACTAAAGCTTGCTGTTTTGTGTGACGGTTTAGGGATGTTGTCTAACTTCAGTTATTGCCTTGATACAACTAGAAGACTTCTGGGTGTGCATAAAAATAAAAAAAGGAAATAATCTAATGGCTTTGAAGTACGCTTTTTGGGTGTTCATAGGGGATGTTTAGATTTTTAGTTATAAATTTTATGATATTCAGAATAAAAAATTGTGAAAAATTTTCTCCAGGAACTTCTGATGGATTTCAAGAAATTCCAGGAAATGGTTGAAACGACTCTGGATTTGAACTTAGTGGACCAGCACGAGTATGTGATAAAAGCCGAATTTGACGAGAATCTTGAAGGTGATATCCTTTGCTTTATTACTTTGCAGCGTCTTAAAGTATTTTTACGTTTCACATTCCTGTAATTATAATGATTTGCAAGAATTTGAAAGGCTAATAGTACTTCAGTGGTCAAAACTAAGACATGTTTTGAAAACATTCTACCAGGTTTAACAATAAGAGTATTAAGCCACTGCAGTGATTATTATAGCAATAAAAACACAATAAGATAAAAATAAACATGTGGATGGTAAACAACACCGTGCGGTATCACATGTCAGAACGGACTGCATAGAACCGGACGATAAGTATGAGGTAAGAATGTCGAGTCGACATGGGCCGGAAATCACAGTGCCTAGTGACTGAGCGTACCACGACAAGTGCCATCGTATTATGGTCTGCATCGCGCTCTTGTGGACTAACATTGAGCTTAAGTCTGTGGGCGTGACAGCGCAGACACGCGTAAAACATTCGCTCACAAGCATGTGTTCTTTTTTGCAGAGCAAGGTATAGCACTGTGACGTTGAAATCGTTATTTTAATGTGACTTTTACAAGCACTTGATTTAACCTTAATAAAAGCCAGGAAAGAGAGGGGAGGGTTCTTTTTTGTTTTTGTTTTTTAATTTTAATTATTCATTTTTTTTTTTTTTGCATCGCGTGTTAAAAAGTTGTGGTAGGTGTCTAAATTAAGTAACATTGGCACTAGTCGCTTCGCCCATGCATTCACCGTCAATTCGCCGTGCTTTCTGGTTCATGTTGCCCACTTACGGCTCACTTTGAGAGATATCCAATTTCCTGATCTTTCTTTTGTCGTATATCGTTATCGGATGATTTTACAGTTTTGAGTTTGCCACACCACGCCGTGTTGGCATTACAGTCAGATTACGCACGAGACTGGCCGGGTCAGGGTCTGGTCTGTTGTCCCCCAGCCACGATGTTATTTGACAGATCTTGAGATTCGCTTTCTTGCCTCTTTTTTGGGACTGATCTACTGTTATATATCTTTATAAAAGGTGTCGTATTTTGTGTCTGTCTCACCCTTGCCACAATTCTTTTCCAGACTTATGCGGATTAACACCACTAGCGATTAAGACACTCTCTAGTCTTAACAGGCTGACGTGTGTCGAAAGATGTATGTATACTCGTCAAAACTTGAAACAAAGTCACTCCCCTCCTCCACGCACACGCACACAAAGCACTTGTTGCAAGACAGTGTGAGCATAACGAAAATCGTGACAAATATAAAAAAACTTGGACTACCTTCTACATTTGCTTACACTGCTATAAAAATCAATTTTCTAAGACACGTTTAGACCTGAAAATGTTTCAGTACTGACGCGGTCTAATATGGCCGGTTGTTCAGCGCATCCTTTGACTTAGTCCACTGGTCTTTGTGTGCAACATGGCATGGATTCCATTACGATTCTCGTGTGAATACAACGTTTGTCAAGGGTCGTTGTGTTGGTTTTGAATTGTGCCATAAAAAGCAAGGAAGGAGAAGAAGAATTATATATATATATATATATATATATATATATGAACGAATGACAAGCAAAATGAAATGAAAACATTAAAAAATGTAATAAATACTTTGGTTTTATTTTCGTGGTTTATATATGCACCTGCTCTTGTATTCTTTTATCTGTTCTTAAATTCTTGACAAGTTTTATGTAGGAACTTTACATTGCCTGCATTGGAAGGTAGTTTTCCCTTGTAAATCGTTAGATTCCCATTTCAAAGTACTCGCCTAAGTTTTTTTTCCTTCGCACGTTTTAATTTTGGCAGTTTATTAATATAAGTGTCATCAATAATGTGATGGTTATCTCTGAAGTAAGACTTGAGTTGAACATAACCTGTTACATTTGATAGGTGAATGTACTTGCTTTAACCACACCTTTCCTCAAGCAATCAAGACACGTTATAGCCCGAGAGGGCTGACATGTGTCTGTATAATGTTTGTTAAGTTTGGAACATCGTGCCCCGTCCAGAGCAAGTGGGTTTGTCACAATATTTTGGGCGATCATTGAAACAGAACCAAGGTTATTATGTCAAGGAAGAATCTGGGAATTTTTCTCGCCGATAACGCACAGTCACTGTTTTGTGAGTGATATTGTTGTCTGGACTTTTTTTTTCTAATTATATTTTAGTCTGTAAGTGTTATCTGTTTTCATTAGTTTTTTTTTTTTGAGAGTATTACTAATAGTGAGGCAATGGTCAGTTAATATTGGTCAGTTGGTTTATTACATGACTGACACAGTCTGAAATTGGGACACCGGGAGGTCGGGTAATGTCTGGGAATTTTGTTTACAGCCGCGGAAAACCAGTGTCTTATTCCATGACTGAGTTGGTCTGAAATCTTAGTTACTAAGCGTCATTATGTACTTTGTGAATAAATGGAAAAATGTAGTGTTAATTTTGTATGTCGAGACTGGAGTACTGATGACTAAAAAATGCAGAAAAAAACACACCGGGAGGTCGGGCAAAGTCTGGGAATTTGGTTTACAGCCGTGGAAAAACGGTACCTTATTACGTGACTGACGCGATCGTAAAATGTTGGTGACTACGCGCCATTAGGTCGAAGTGTTTAGTGGATAAACGCTGTCTTAAATAGCTGCGTGTCCATCATAGCTAACGAGAGGTGCCACTTAGCAGACTGTGCGAATTTATTCTTTTACGATATTAATAGAACCAAGCGATGCTCATTTGGGATTGTTCGTCTGTCTGGTTATGCGTTCGGTTCCGGATTGCGGATTTTGTTGATTTTTTCTGCGTGTTGTAAGCTGGTAGTATATGACTAATGTAAATCGTAAATGCAGAACCAAGCCTACATCTTAGATATGTTTGTTATTAGTGATTTTATGACAGACTACGTACTTGTTTAACTCGGTGAAGACACTGTATATTCCTTAGAAGACAGACATGTGTCTGTAAAGTTCTCTTTAAGTTTCCAAGATATGATTGTTTGCACAGCAAACACATTTGCCTAAACCGTTTCGTTAGTCATTAAACAGAACCAGGGTCGATATGTCACGGAAGGGTCGGGGAATTTTGTCAACAGTAACTCAAAATGTACCGACAATAAATCAAAGTTGAACAATAGTCCATAAAGAGTTGCCACGTGCTGAGGAATCCCGTTGTCTTCCTGCCATTACCTGCCGCCCCCTTCCACTTCGTTTATAAAGATGATCTCAAATATTAACGGTAGACAAAACAAATTGCATAAAAGAAGTTATTGTTAAATAAGAAACAAGGTAGTTTATTTGATTAAAATTACTTCTAGTGTTCTCTTGATGCTTATCTTTGAAATTAGTATTAAATTCTTCTGTATAAAATTTGTAAATTTGGTAGGTGAAGAGTTCCGACCCAAACTCCTTAAGTAGTTATTTGATGTTGTGGTGCCTTTTGCTGTTTTCAGTTGTTATTGCTTTCATTGTTATGCGGCAGAACATGTTTAGACTGTTTAAGCTCAAATGAACTTGATGTGAAAGATGGTTTATGTATTAATTTATAAGCAACAAAACAAAACAAAAACAAAAATAATAATAATAAAAAAAAAAAAAATACAAAAAAGAAGAAATAATATATATATATATATAAAAAAACAAAAAAAAAAAAAACAAAAAAACAAAGAGAAGTAGAAAAAAAGAGTGAAAAATGATTTAATGATTTATTCCGTCGTTTGTTATTCTATCAACTAGTCTCAGGTTCCTAATGACAGTTCCATTGGGAAGTTTTAAATTAACTAAACCAGAGGGAAGTTTTACCTTGCAAATCGTGAGGTTAATATTTCAAAATACATGTTCATTTTTCCTTTGTATATAGTTTTATGTCAAGCATGAAAAAAGCCGAGGGGTCAGGTAAAGTCTGGGAATTTGTTTACAGCCGTGGAAAGCCGGTGTCTCATCACGTGACTGACGCGTTCTTAACTATTTGTTAATAAACTCCAAAATGTTGAATTGATTAGTGAATGAATACTGTTTTAAACAGCCAAGTTTTGTTTTTGCAGATGTTGTTCCCTCTTCCGTGTCTTTGGATTATAAGCTGGTAGTATGTGTCGAATGTAAATCGTAAATACAGTACCAAAATATCATCTTATGTTTGTTATTCTTCATTTAATTACCAACACACACTTACACAGTAACTAGATTTGCCTCAATCGTTTCATCATTCATTAAAGAGAACAGAGGTCTATATGTGACGGAAGAGTCAAGGAATTTTGTCAACAGTAACGCAGTTTTACTGTGTTGTGATTGATATTGTGGTCTTAACTATTTGTCATGTTTTATTTAAGTCTGCTGTTGTGATGTGTGTTAGTCGTTTCTCCAGGTGTTTCCATCAAACAATAATGATTACTTAATGTTGTGAACACCTTGTCAGCCTACTTAATCATTTAAGTTAGTGTGAGTATATTAAGTCCGATTGGAAGAATAGTCCAAAGAATTGTCACGCAATGATGAGGCCGGTTGTCTTTCTCGAAACCATTATCTGTCTTCCCCATCCAATCCGTTTATAACAATAAATTCGAATATTAACAGCAAACAAAATCAGTTGTATAAAAGAGATATTGTACAATAAGAAAAAGGTAGTTGATTTGATTAAAAGTACTACCAATGTTGTTGTGATGTTTATCTTTGAAATAAGTGCTAAATTCTTATGTATAAAATTTGTAAATTTAATAGGTGAAGATTTCCTACCCAAATTCCTATAAGTACTTAATTGATGTTGTGATGCCTATTGCTATTTTCACTTGTTATTGGTTTCATTGTTATGCGGCAGAATATATTTTCTTTTATAGACTGTTTAAACTCAAGTGAACTTCATGTGTAAAGAAAACTGAATTCAATTAGTATTATTTAAAGATAGTACATGTAATATTCAGTAAATAAAAAAGGAAAAAAAATAAAATGAAATAAAAAAAAATAAATAAAAAAAACAAAGAGAAAAAAAAAAAAAAAAGGAAAAAGAAAAAAAAAAACAAACAAAAAAAAGACCAAAAAAAAAAAAAAAAACGCAGAAAATTATGAACTCAAAAAAAATAAAAAATACGAAAAAAACAAGCAAAAAAAAAAAAACTAGAAAAAAGAATAAATAATAGCAAAAAAAAAAAAAAAAAAAAAAAAAAAAAACAGAAAAAAAAAAAAAAAAAATCTAAAAAAGAAAGAAGTTTAAAAAAAAAATATGCAAAAAAAAAAAAGAAAACGAAAATAATAATAAATTAAAACAAATATAGAAATGAAACAAAGAACGGAATAAAAATATTCTCGTAATTGATAAATAAATAACTTGCTTAAGTTTGCCGTCATTTTGTTATTATGTCAACTATTGTTAAGTTCCTAATGGCAGTTGTATAAAGATGTTTTAAATTAACTAAACCATAAGGAAGTTTTACCTTTCAAATCGTGAGATTAATATTTCAAAATGCGTGTTCATTTTTCCCTTCGTACACAATTTTATGTAAATCATTTACAATGTATCAGTATAAGAAGGAGGAAACATGTCATTGGACATAAATGTGTCGTGTTGTGATTTTTTAAATCTTTATATTGAAGTACATGATGAATTGAAAAAAGCCGAGGGGTCAGGTAAAGTCTGGGAATTTGTTTACAGGCATGGAAAACCGGTGTCTCAATGTAACTGACGCGTTCTTGACTATTTGTTAATAAACTCCAAAATGTTGAATTGATTAGTGAATGAATACTGTTTTAAATAAGCAAGTTTTGTTTTTGCAGATTATGTTCTCGCTTTCCGTGTCTTTGGGTTATAAGCTGGTAGTATGTGTCGAATGTAAATCGGAAATACAGTACCAAAATATAATCTTTTGTTTGTTATTCTTCATTTAATTACCAACACACACTTACACAGTAACTAGATGTGCCTCAATCGTTTCGTCATTCATTAAAGAGAACAGAGGTCTATATGTGACGGAAGAGTCAAGGAATTTTGTCATCAGTAACGCAGTTTTATGGTGTGGTGATTGATATTGTCGTCTTAACTATTTGTCATGTTTTATTTAAGTCTGCTATTGTGATGTGTGTTAGTCGTTTCTCCAGATGTTTCTGTCAAAGAATAATGATTACTTAATGTTGTGAACACCTTGTCAGCCTACTTAATCATTTAAGTTAGTGTGAGAATGTGAAGTCCGATTAGAGGACTAGTCCAAAGAATTTTCACGAAATGATGAGGCCCGTTGTTTTTCCGGAAACCATTATCTGTCTTCTCCATCCAATCCGTTTATAACAATAAATTCGAATATTAACAGCAGACAAAATCAATTGTATAAAAGAGATATTGTACAATAATAAAAAAGTACAAATATAAAAAAGTAGTTGATTTGATTAAAAGTACTACCAATGTTGTTGTGATGTTTATCTTTGAAATAAGTGTTAAATTATTCTGTATAAAATTTGTAAATTTAATAGGTGAAGATTTCCTACCCGAATTCCTAAAAGTACTTATTTGATGTTGTGATGCCTATTGCTATTTGACTTGTTATTGGTTTCACTGTTATGCGGCAGAATATATTTTCTTTTATAGACTGTTTAAATTTAAGTGAACTTCATGTGTAAAAAGGCTGAATTCAATTAGGTATTATTGAAGGATTGTATATGTAATATTGAATCAAGAAAAAAAAAAGAAAAAAAAAAAGAAAGAAAACAAGCGAAAAACACAAAAAAGAAAAAAAAAAACACTGAGAAAAAAAGATAACAAATGAACTTAAAAAAAAAAAATCAAAAAAAAAAAAAAAAAAGAAAGAAGAACAAAAAACAAACAAACAAAAAGAAAAAAAAAAAAAAGAATGAAAAAATGCTGTCCAGTTTAATGATTTATTCCGTCTTTTTGTTATTCTATCAACTAGTCTCAGTTTCCTAATGAGAGTGGCATAGGGAATTTTTAAATTAACTAAACCTGAAGGAAGTTTATCTTGCAAACGGTGAGGTTAATATTTAAAAAAAATACATGTTCATTTTTCCTTTGTATATAGTTTAATGTCAAGCATTTACTTTATAGAAAGAAAAGAAGGAGGGAACATTTCATTGGATATAAATGTATCGTAGTGATTTTTTAAATCTTGATATTGAAGTACGTAATGAATTGAGAAAAGCCGAGGCGTCAGGTAAAGTCTGGGAATTTTGTTTACAGCCGTGGAAAGCCGGTGTCTTATAACGTAACTGATGCGATGTGGACTGTTAGTTATTAAACTCCAAAATGTTGAATTGATTAGTAAGTGAGTGCCATTTTAAATGGTCGAATTGTATTTTTGCAGATTTTGTTCTCGCTTTCCGTGTCTTTGGGTTATAAGCTGGTAGTATGTGTCGAATGTAAATCGTAAATACAGTACCAAAATATCATCTTATGTTTGCTATTCTTGATTTAATTACCAACACGCACTTACACAGTAACTAGATTAACCTCAATCGTATCGTCATTCATTAAAGAGAACAGAGGTCTATATGTGACGGAAGAGTCAAGGAATTTTGTCAACAGTAACGCAGTTTTACTGTGTTGTGATTGATATTGTCGTCTTAACTATTTGTCATGTTGTATGTAAGTCTGCTATTGTGATGTGTGTTAGTTGTTTCTCCAGATGTTTATATCAAAGAATAATGATTACTTAATCTTGTTTTTCCGGAAACCATTAACTGTCTTCTCCATCCAATCCGTTTATAACAATAAATTCGAATATTAACAGCAGACAAAATCAATTGTATAAAAGAGATATTGTACAATAATAAAAAAGTACAAATATAAAAAAGTAGTTGATTTGATTAAAAGTACTACCAATGTTGTTGTGATGTTTATCTTTGAAATAAGTGTTAAATTCTTCTGTATAAAATTTGTAAATTTAATAAGTGAAGATTTCCTACCCGAATTCCTATAAGTACTTATTTGATGTTGTGATACCTATTGCTATTTCACTTGTTATTGGTTTCACTGTTATGCTGCAGAATATATTTTCTTTTATAGACTGTTTAAATTTAGGTGAACTTCATGTGTAAAAAGGCTGAATTCAATTAGGTATTAATGAAAGGATTGTATATGTAATATTGAATCTAGAAAAAAACAAAACAAAAAAAAAAAAAAAGAAAGAAAACAAGCGAAAAACACAAAAAAGAAAAAAAAAGAAAAAAAAAACACTGAGAAAAAAGATAAAAAATGAACTTAAAAAAAAATCAAAAAAGAAAAAAAAAATGAAAAAAAAACAAAAAAAAAAACAGTGAGAAAAAAACGATAAAAAATGAACTTAAAAAAAAAAAAAAAAAAAAAAAAATTAAAAAAAAATTAAAAAAAGAAAGAAGAACAAAAAAGAAACAAGCAAAAATAAAAAAAAAGAATGAAAAAAATGCTGAAGAAAGAAAAGAAGTAAAAAATATCGTAAAGAACACTTGCAAAAAATTTAAAAAAAGCAATAAAGAAAACTAATATTGAATGAAAAGAAGGATAGAAATGAAGAAAAGTGTACTCTCGTAATTGATAAATAAATAACATGCTTAAGTTTTACTGTTCAGTTTAATGATTTATTCCGTCTTTTTGTTATTCTATCAACTAGTCTCAGTTTCCTAATGAGAGTGGCAAAGGGAAGTTTTAAATTAAGTAAACCTGAAGGAAGTTTATCTTGCAAACGGTGAGGTTAATATTTCAAAATACATGTTCATTTTTCCTTTGTATATAGTTTAATGTCAAGCATTTACTTTATAGAAAGAAAAGAAGGAGGGAACATCTCATTGGATATAAATGTATCGTAGTGATTTTTTAAATCTTGATATTGAAGTACGTAATGAATTGAGAAAAGCCGAGGCGTCAGGTAAAGTCTGGGAATTTTGTTTACAGCCGTGGAAAGCCGGTGTCTTATAACGTAACTGATGCGATGTGGACTGTTAGTTATTAAACTCCAAAATGTTGAATTGATTAGTAAGTGAATGCCATTTTAAATGGTCGAGTTGTATTTTTGCAGATGTTGTTCTCGCTTTCCGTGTCTTTGGGTTATAAGCTGGTAGTATGTGTCGAATGTAAATCGTAAATACAGTACCAAAATATCATCTTATGTTTGTTATTCTTGATTTAATTACCAACACGCACTTACACAGTAACTAGATTTACCTCAATCGTTTCGTCATTCATTAAAGAGAACAGAGGTCTATATGTGACGGAAGAGTCAAGGAATTTTGTCAACAGTAACGCAGTTTTACTGTGTTGTGATTAATATTGTCGTCTTAACTATTTGTCGTGTTTTATTTAAGTCTGCTATTGTGATGTGTGTTAGTTGTTTCTCCAGATGTTTCTATCAAGATAATAATGATTACTTAATGTTGTGAACACCTTGTCAGGCTACTTAATCATTTAAGTTAGTGTGAGTATATTAAGTCCGATTGGAAGAATAGTCCAAGGAATTGTCACGAAATGATGAGGCCCTTTGTTTTTCCGGAAACCATTATCTGTCTTCTCCATCCAATCCGTTTATAACAATAAATTCGAATATTAACAGCAGACAAAATCAATTGTATAAAAGAGATATTGTACAATAACAAAAAAGTACAAATGTGAAAAAGTAGTTGATTTGATTAAAAGTACTACCAATGTTGTTGTGATGTTTATCTTTGAAATAAGTGTTAAATTCTTCTGTATAAAATTTGTAAATTTAATAAGGTATAATTTTCTTACCCGAATTCCTATAAGTACTTATTTGATGTTGTGATGCCTATTGCTATTTCACTTGTTGTTGGTTTCTCTGTTATGCGGCAGAATATATTTTCTTTTATAGACTGTTTAAATTTAAGTGAACTTCATGTGTAAAAAGGCTGAATTCAATTAGGTATTATTGAAGGATTGTATATGTAATATTGAATCAAGAAAAAAAAACAAAAAAAACAAAAAAAGAAAGAAAACAAGCGAAAAACACAAAAAAGAAAAAAAAAAAAAGAAAAAAAAATCACTGAGAAAAAAGATAAAAAATGAACTTAAAAAAAAATCAAAAAAGAAAAAAAAAAAAATGAAAAAAAAAACAAAAAAAAAAAAAGTGAGAAAAAAACGCTAAAAAATGAACTTAAAAAAAAAAAATAAAAAAAAATAAAAAAAAAATTAAAAAAAGAAAGAAGAACAAAAAAGAAACAAGCAAAAATAAAAAAAAGAAGGAAAAAAATGCTGAAGAAAGAAAAGAAGTAAAAAATATCGTAAAGAACACTTGCAAAAAATTTAAAAAAAGCAATAAAGAAAACTAATATTGAATGAAAAGAAGGATAGAAATGAAGAAAAGTGTACTCTCGTAATTGATAAATAAATAACATGCTTAAGTTTTACTGTTCAGTTTAATGATTTATTCCGTCTTTTTGTTATTCTATCAACTAGTCTCAGTTTCCTAATGAGAGTGGCAAAGGGAAGTTTTAAATTAACTAAACCTGAAGGAAGTTTATCTTGCAAACGGTGAGGTTAATATTTCAAAATACATGTTCATTTTTCCTTTGTTTTTAGTTTAATGTCAAGCATTTACTTTATAGAAAGAAAAGAAGGAGGGAACATCTCATTGGATATAAATGTATCGTAGTGATTTTTTAAATCTTGATATTGAAGTACGTAATGAATTGAGAAAAGCCGAGGCGTCAGGTAAAGTCTGGGAATTTTGTTTACAGCCGTGGAAAGCCGGTGTCTTATAACGTAACTGATGCGATGTGGACTGTTAGTTATTAAACTCCAAAATGTTGAATTGATTAGTAAGTGAATGCCATTTTAAATGGTCGAGTTGTATTTTTGCAGATGTTGTTCTCGCTTTCCGTGTCTTTGGGTTATAAGCTGGTAGTATGTGTCGAATGTAAATCGTAAATACAGTACCAAAATATCATCTTATGTTTGTTATTCTTCATTTAATTACCAACACGCACTTACACAGTAACTAGATTTACCTCAATCGTTTCGTCATTCATTAAAGAGAACAGAGGTCTATATGTGACGGAAGAGTCAAGGAATTTTGTCAACAGTAACGCAGTTTTACTGTGTTGTGATTAATATTGTCGTCTTAACTATTTGTCGTGTTTTATTTAAGTCTGCTATTGTGATGTGTGTTAGTTGTTTCTCCAGATGTTTCTATCAAGATAATAATGATTACTTAATGTTGTGAACACCTTGTCAGGCTACTTAATCATTTAAGTTAGTGTGAATATATTAAGTCCGATTGGAAGAATAGTCCAAGGAATTCTCACGAAATGATGAGGCCCTTTGTTTTTCCGGAAACCATTATCTGTCTTCTCCATCCAATCCGTTTATAACAATAAATTCGAATATTAACAGCAGACAAAATCAATTGTATAAAAGAGATATTGTACAATAACAAAAAAGTACAAATGTGAAAAAGTAGTTGATTTGATTAAAAGTACTACCAATGTTGTTGTGATGTTTATCTTTGAAATAAGTGTTAAATTCTTCTGTATAAAATTTGTAAATTTAATAAGGTATAATTTTCTTACCCGAATTCCTATAAGTACTTATTTGATGTTGTGATGCCTATTGCTATTTCACTTGTTGTTGGTTTCTCTGTTATGCGGCAGAATATATTTTCTTTTATAGACTGTTTAAATTTAAGTGAACTTCATGTGTAAAAAGGCTGAATTCAATTAGGTATTATTGAAGGATTGTATATGTAATATTGAATCAAGAAAAAAAAAAGAAAAAAAAAAAGAAAGAAAACAAGCGAAAAACACAAAAAAGAAAAAAAAAAAAACACTGAGAAAAAAAGATAAAAAATGAACTTAAAAAAAAAAAATTAAAAAAAAAAAAAAAAAGAAAGAAGAACAAAAAACAAACAAACAAAAAAAAAAAAAAAAAAAGAGAATGAAAAAATGCTGAAGAAAGAAAAGAAGTAAAAAATATGGTAAAGAAAACTTGGAAAAAATTATAAAAAGCAATAAAGAAAACTAATAATGAATGAAAAGAAGGATAGAAATGAAGAAAAGTGTACTCTCGTAATTGATAAATAAATAACATGCTTAAGTTTTACTGTTCAGTTTAATGATTTATTCCGTCTTTTTGTTATTCTATCAACTAGTCTCAGTTTCCTAATGAGAGTGGCATAGGGAAGTTTTAAATTAACTAAACCTGAAGGAAGTTTATCTTGCAAATGATGAGGTTAATATTTCAAAAAAATACATGTTCATTTTTCCTTTGTATATAGTTTAATGTCAAGCATTTACTTTATAGAAAGAAAAGAAGGAGGGAACATCTCATTGGATATAAATGTATCGTAGTGATTTTTTAAATCTTGATATTGAAGTACGTAATGAATTGAGAAAAGCCGAGGCGTCAGGTAAAGTCTGGGAATTTTGTTTACAGCCGTGGAAAGCCGGTGTCTCATAACGTAACTGATGCGATGTGGACTGTTAGTTATTAAACTCCAAAATGTTGAATTGATTAGTAAGTGAATGCCATTTTAAATGGTCGAATTGTTTTTTTGCAGATTTTGTTCTCGCTTTCCGTGTCTTTGGGTTATAAGCTGGTAGTATGTGTCGAATGTAAATCGTAAATACAGTACCAAAATATCATCTTATGTTTGCTATTCTTGATTTAATTACCAACACGCACTTACACAGTAACTAGATTAACCTCAATCGTATCGTCATTCATTAAAGAGAACAGAGGTCTATATGTGACGGAAGAGTCAAGGAATTTTGTCAACAGTAACGCAGTTTTACTGTGTTGTGATTGATAGTGTCGTCTTAACTATTTGTCATGTTTTATGTAAGTCTGCTATTGTGATGTGTGTTAGTTGTTTCTCCAGATGTTTCTATCAAAGAATAATGATTACTTAATGTTGTGAACACCTTGTCAGCCTACTTAATCATTTAAGCTAGTGTGAGTATATTAAGTCCGATTGGAAGAATAGTCCAAGGAATTGTCACGAAATGATGAGGCCCGTTGTTTTTCCGGAAACCATTAACTGTCTTCTCCATCCAATCCGATTATAACAATAAATTCGAATATTAACAGCAGACAAAATCAATTGTATAAAAGAGATATTGTAAAATAATAAAAAAGTACAAATATAAAAAAGTAGTTGATTTGATTAAAAGTACTACCAATGTTGTTGTGATGTTTATCTTTGAAATAAGTGTTAAATTCTTCTGTATAAAATTTGTAAATTTAATAAGGTATAATTTTCTTACCCGAATTCCTATAAGTACTTATTTGATGTTGTGATGCCTATTGCTATTTCACTTGTTGTTGGTTTCTCTGTTATGCGGCAGAATATATTTTCTTTTATAGACTGTTTAAATTTAAGTGAACTTCATGTGTAAAAAGGCTGAATTCAATTAGGTATTATTGAAGGATTGTATATGTAATATTGAATCAAGAAAAAAAAAACAAAAAAAAAAAAAAAAAAGAAAGAAAACAAGCGAAAAACACAAAAAAGAAAAAAAAAAAAACACTGAGAAAAAAAGATAAAAAATGAACTTAAAAAAAAAAAATTAAAAAAAAAAAAAAAAAAGAAAGAAGAACAAAAAACAAACAAAAAAAAAAAAAAAAAAAAAGAGAATGAAAAAATGCTGAAGAAAGAAAAGAAGTAAAAAATATGGTAAAGAAAACTTGGAAAAAAATTATAAAAAGCAATAAAGAAAACTAATAATGAATGAAAAGAAGGATAGAAATGAAGAAAAGTGTACTCTCGTAATTGATAAATAAATAACATGCTTAAGTTTTACTGTTCAGTTTAATGATTTATTCCGTCTTTTTGTTATTCTATCAACTAGTCTCAGTTTCCTAATGAGAGTGGCATAGGGAAGTTTTAAATTAACTAAACCTGAAGGAAGTTTATCTTGCAAATGGTGAGGTTAATATTTCAAAAAAATACATGTTCATTTTTCCTTTGTATATAGTTTAATGTCAAGCATTTACTTTATAGAAAGAAAAGAAGGAGGGAACATCTCATTGGATATAAATGTATCGTAGTGATTTTTTAAATCTTGATATTGAAGTACGTAATGAATTGAGAAAAGCCGAGGCGTCAGGTAAAGTCTGGGAATTTTGTTTACAGCCGTGGAAAGCCGGTGTCTCATAACGTAACTGATGCGATGTGGACTGTTAGTTATTAAACTCCAAAATGTTGAATTGATTAGTAAGTGAATGCCATTTTAAATGGTCGAATTGTTTTTTTGCAGATTTTGTTCTCGCTTTCCGTGTCTTTGGGTTATAAGCTGGTAGTATGTGTCGAATGTAAATCGTAAATACAGTACCAAAATATCATCTTATGTTTGCTATTCTTGATTTAATTACCAACACGCACTTACACAGTAACTAGATTAACCTCAATCGTATCGTCATTCATTAAAGAGAACAGAGGTCTATATGTGACGGAAGAGTCAAGGAATTTTGTCAACAGTAACGCAGTTTTACCGTGTTGTGATTGATAGTGTCGTCTTAACTATTTGTCATGTTTTATGTAAGTCTGCTATTGTGATGTGTGTTAGTTGTTTCTCCAGATGTTTCTATCAAAGAATAATGATTACTTAATGTTGTGAACACCTTGTCAGCCTACTTAATCATTTAAGCTAGTGTGAGTATATTAAGTCCGATTGGAAGAATAGTCCAAGGAATTGTCACGAAATGATGAGGCCCGTTGTTTTTCCGGAAACCATTAACTGTCTTCTCCATCCAATCCGATTATAACAATAAATTCGAATATTAACAGCAGACAAAATCAATTGTATAAAAGAGATATTGTAAAATAATAAAAAAGTACAAATATAAAAAAGTAGTTGATTTGATTAAAAGTACTACCAATGTTGTTGTGATGTTTATCTTTGAAATAAGTGTTAAATTCTTCTGTATAAAATTTGTAAATTTAATAAGTGAAGATTTCCTACACGAATTCCTATAAGTACTTATTTGATGTTGTGATGCCTATTGCTATTTCACTTGTTATTGGTTTCACTCTTATGCTGCAGAATATATTTTCTTTTATAGACTGTTAAAATTTAGGTGAACTTCATGTGTAAAAAGGCTGAATTCAATTAGGTATTAATGAAAGGATTGTATATGTAATATTGAACCCAGAAAAAAAAAACAAAAAAAAAAAAAGAAAAAGAAAGAAAACAAGCGAAAAACACAAAAAAGAAAAAAAAAGAAAAAAAAAAAAACACTGAGAAAAAAGATAAAAAATGAACTTAAAAAAAAAATCAAAAAAGAAAAAAAAAATGAAAAAAAAACCAAAAAAAAAACAGTGAGAAAAAAACGATAAAAAATGAACTTAAAAAAAAAAAAAATAAAAAATAAAAAAAAAATTAAAAAAAGAAAGAAGAACAAAAAAGAAACAAGCAAAAATAAAAAAAAAAGAATGAAAAAAATGCTGAAGAAAGAAAAGAAGTAAAAAATATCGTAAAGAACACTTGTAAAAAATTTTAAAAAGCAATAAAGAAAACTAATATTGAATGAAAAGAAGGATAGAAATGAAGAAAAGTGTACTCTCGTAATTGATAAATAAATAACATGCTTAAGTTTTACTGTTCAGTTTAATGATTTATTCCGTCTTTTTGTTATTCTATCAACTAGTCTCAGTTTCCTAATGAGAGTGGCAAAGGGAAGTTTTAAATTAACTAAACCTGAAGGAAGTTTATCTTGCAAACGGTGAGGTTAATATTTCAAAATACATGTTCATTTTTCCTTTGTATATAGTTTAATGTCAAGCATTTACTTTATAGAAAGAAAAGAAGGAGGGAACATCTCATTGGATATAAATGTATCGTAGTGATTTTTTAAATCTTGATATTGAAGTACGTTATGAATTGAGAAAAGCCGAGGCGTCAGGTAAAGTCTGGGAATTTTGTTTACAGCCGTGGAAAGCCGGTGTCTTATAACGTAACTGATGCTATGTGGACTGTTAGTTATTAAACTCCAAAATGTTGAATTGATTAGTAAGTGAATGCCATTTTAAATGGTCGAATTGTATTTTTGCAGATGTTGTTCTCGCTTTCCGTGTCTTTGGGTTATAAGCTGGTAGTATGTGTCGAATGTAAATCGTAAATACAGTACCAAAATATCATCTTATGTTTGTTATTCTTGATTTAATTACCAACACGCACTTACACAGTAACTAGATTTACCTCAATCGTTTCGTCATTCATTAAAGAGAACAGAGGTCTATATGTGACGGAAGAGTCAAGGAATTTTGTCAACAGTAACGCAGTTTTACTGTGTTGTGATTAATATTGTCGTCTTAACTATTTGTCGTGTTTTATTTAAGTCTGCTATTGTGATGTGTGTTAGTTGTTTCTCCAGATGTTTCTATCAAGATAATAATGATTACTTAATGTTGTGAACACCTTGTCAGGCTACTTAATCATTTAAGTTAGTGTGAGTATATTAAGTCCGATTGGAAGAATAGTCCAAGGAATTTTCACGAAATGATGAGGCCCGTTGTTTTTCCGGAAACCATTATCTGTCTTCTCCATCCAATCCGTTTATAACAACAAATTCGAATATTAACAGCAGACAAAATCAATTGTATAAAAGAGATATTGTACAATAATAAAAAAGTACAAATATAAAAAAGTAGTTGATTTGATTAAAAGTACTACCAATGTTGTTGTGATGTTTATCTTTGAAATAAGTGTTAAATTCTTCTGTATAAAATTTGTAAATTTAATAAGGTATAATTTTCTTACCCGAATTCCTATAAGTACTTATTTGATGTTGTGATGCCTATTGCTATTTCATTTGTTGTTGGTTTCACTGTTATGCGGCAGAATATATTTTCTTTTATAGACTGTTTAAATTTAAGTGAACTTCATGTGTAAAAAGGCTGAATTCAATTAGGTATTATTGAAGGATTGTATATGTAATATTGAATCAAGAAAAAAAAAAAAAAAAAAAAAAAAAAAGAAAGAAAACAAGCGAAAAACACAAAAAAGAAAAAAAAAACACTGAGAAAAAAAGGTAAAAAATGAACTTAAAAAAAAAAATCAAAAAAAAAAAAAAAGAAAGAAGAACAAAAAACAAACAAACAAAAATAAAAAAAAAAAGAATGAAAAAATGCTGAAGAAAGAAAAGAAGTAAAAAATATGGTAAAGAAAACTTGAAAAAAATTATAAAAAGCAATAAAGAAAACTAATAATGAATGAAAAGAAGGATAGAAATGAAGGAAAGTGTACTCTCGTAATTGATAAATAAATAACATGCTTAAGTTTTACTGTTCAGTTTAATGATTTATTCCGTCTTTTTGTTATTCTATCAACTAGTCTCAGTTTCCTAATGAGAGTGGCATAGGGAAGTTTTAAATTAACTAAACCTGAAGGAAGTTTATCTTGCAAATGGTGAGGTTAATATTTCAAAAAAATACATGTTCATTTTTCCTTTGTATATAGTTTAATGTCAAGCATTTACTTTATAGAAAGAAAAGAAGGAGGGAACATCTCATTGGATATAAATGTATCGTAGTGATTTTTTAAATCTTGATATTGAAGTACGTAATGAATTGAGAAAAGCCGAGGTGTCAAGTAAAGTCTGGGAATTTTGTTTACAGCCGTGGAAAGCCGGTGTCTCATAACGTAACTGATGCGATGTGGACTGTTAGTTATTAAACTCCAAAATGTTGAATTGATTAGTAAGTGAGTGCCATTTTAAATGGTCGAATTGTATTTTTGCAGATTTTGTTCTCGCTTTCCGTGTCTTTGGGTTATAAGCTGGTAGTATGTGTCGAATGTAAATCGTAAATACAATACCAAAATATCATCTTATGTTTGTTATTCTTGATTTAATTACCAACACGCACTTACACAGTAACTAGATTTGCCTCAATCGTTTCGTCATTCATTAAAGAGAACAGAGGTCTATATGTGACGGAAGAGTCAAGGAATTTTGTCAACAGTAACGCAGTTTTACTGTGTTGGGATTGATAGTGTCGTCTTAGCTATTTGTCATGTTTTATGTAAGTCTGCTATTGTGATGTGTGTTAGTCGTTTCTCCAGATGTTTCTATCAAAGAATAATGATTACTTAATGTTGTGAACACCTTGTCAGCCTACTTAATCATTTAAGTTAGTGTGAGTACATTAAGTCCGATTGTAAGAATAGTCCAAGGAATTGTCACGAAATGATGAGGCCCGTTGTTTTTCCGGAAACCATTATCTGTCTTCTCCATCCAATCCGTTTATAACAATAAACTCGAATATTAACAGTAGACAAAATCAATTGTATAAAAGAGATATTGTACAATAATAAAAAAGTACAAATGTGAAAAAGTAGTTGATTTGATTAAAAGTACTACCAATGTTGTTGTGATGTTTATCTTTGAAATAAGTGTTAAATTCTTCTGTAATAAATTTTGTAAATTTAATAGGTGAAGATTTCCTACACGAATTCCTATAAGTACTTAATTGATGTTGTGATGGCTATTGCTATTTTCACTTGTTATTAATTTCACTGTTATGCGGCAGAATATATTTTCTTTCATAACTGCGGCTTCTATTGTCACAGAAAATAATACATTCGGAACCAGGCTCCTTGATGGGTCTTCTATTTTCTCAGCAGAAGTTAGAGCCCTGCAGCTAGCTATGCAAATTGTCAAGATTAGCCGCTACAAAAAATTCATATTGTGCGTGGACTCCATGTCAGTGCTTGAGTCACTAGAAAACTTACAGGTATCCAACCCAATAATTTTGGACTTGATAGAAAAACACGACGAAGTGGTAAAAGCTGGCAAAGAGATAATATTTTGTTGGGTACCGAGCCACGTTGGAACCCGGGCAACGAGGTAGCCGACAAAGGCGCCAAAGAAGCGTTAAACCAAGACTGCTCAGATTTCTTTATACCGTCATCAGATTTTAAGTGCCATATTTCTAGATATGTCAAAAATCTATGGCAACAATATTGGGATGAACAAACCAACAATAGGCTATACCAAATTAACCCTGTGGTAGGGCGCAAATTGCCCTCCGTAAATGGCCTTCGCGACGATATGGTAATTCACAGATTAAGAATAGGACATTCTTACACTACTCACAAACACCTCTTAAGAGGTGAACCACAACCCGAATATATAAGTTGTCAGGAACGGTATACAGTAAAACACATCTTGATAAATTGTATAGACTTCAATCACATTCGTCCCCGTTATTATAGAGTTGATTCTATGAGAGAGCTCTTTGAGAAGGTAAATTCCAACAAGGTCCTAGAATTTTTAAAAGAGATTAACATGTATTCCTATGTGTAGACCACCATTAAGTCTATTTTTAGTATATTTTTTAGTATATTAAGACTTTATTTTATAATCATTTTTAATCAATAAAGTATAAATTCGACAAAGTTACCAGGAATGACACAATATGACCTGCAAGAGGTTGGCGGTGTCGTTAAACCAATCAAATAACTAACTAACTAACTAACTAACTCATTTTGAATGGTCCGTTCGGTTTCTGTCTCCGGTTTTGCTGTTGGTTTTTTCGTTTCTTCAGGTGGTTAGCTGATAATGGATATGATGTTGCTGGGTAATGGAAAACTGTCATTGCATATTCTTGATTTTATTCCTCTACATTTGTTTTAACACTTTTCTGTAAGCGATCAAGACACTATATAGTCCTACAGGGCTGACATGTGTCTGTAAAATTAATTGTAAGGTTTTATTGAAAATGTCAGAGCTCATTCAATGAAAGAATAGTTTGATTAAACTGACCCATTTATAATATTACAGTTCTTAAAAACACCTTTCTGGTTCACAAGTTTCTGCTTACTTTTAGCGTATCAGTACATTCAAGATTTTGAGTCCGGACCAGTCGTAATTTCTAGTCAATGAATTCTTACATTGCTAGTCTCTGTAATCTGGCAATGGCGTCGCCGTGTAAAGAAACTGTCTAATAACTTGTTTATGGTTTGGTCCAAAAGGCTGACTTCGATTGAGTGGGTGGTGAACCAAATCTTTTCTAGATTGCTGTATTTATATTTCCTTTCTAAACAAACTATTCCTTTCTAAGCAAACTATTTTTCCTTTCTAAACAAATTTTTGATGTGAAGTCTTAACATACTTTCTTTGTGAAGGCCCAACATCGCGAAAATGCCATATTTCTGTAACAAAATACAAAATAGATGATACTACTGAGAGTGTATCATAGTTTTATCGATTTAGCATGTGCACGATTTAATTCACACATGATTGTGAAACTTTGTTCTATATTATTTTTCCAGCTCAATAGTCAGTAAACACATAATATAACCTACAGTGGGTTTGTATAGTCGTTATACAAACCACTTACTCTGATTTGACGTGTAACGCATCTTGATCACTCGAAGTGTATTATTTTTGATGTTCTGTTAAGTTTTGGGCGAAGCGACTTGAGGTTTTTGTCCTTTAAATCTCAAAAGTCCAATATTAGCAACGCTACAGCTGCAGAATGTTCAACATTTGAGACACAAACCCTATTTCCACAAATGATTCTTTTCTCATAATTCACCAGAACGGAACTAGTTTTAAACCGCATTTGGTTAGCTTTGTTATTAAACAAACTAAGTTACGTACGAATCCGAAAGTGACCTGTGCTGATGTTTTGGCAGCTGTTTGCTCTAGGTACTACGAAATATGCACCAGTTACATGCGTCGTACTGAAGATATTGCCTCACATTGAACACCTGTAACCGCCGCGCAGAAAGGCTGGTCATTCTGTTCAGAACTCTTTAAAATTTTGTTTTAATGTTTTTGTTATTACGTGTATGTGTCTCTTTTTTGTAGAAAACACTGGCGTAATAATATTAGAATATTATTGATTAGTTTAACCGTAGATGTAGTTCTTAGCAGCTTTTGGAGGGCTTAAATGATAGTTTTGGGGATTTTCGTCGTACGTGATGCTTCAAAATGCCGGTCTGAATGAATAAAACTTACCTATAAATGTCTCGTTGCAGCACTGCGATCAAAACTGACAGAATTAGAAGAAGACATCAAGTCGGAATTAGACAAGGTAGAAGATGAACCATAGTGCAGCATAATTTTCTAGGTTTTCTTTTAAGACTAAAAATTTATCCTCGCCCACTATTGCTTAGCAAAGTTAGCTTTATTATGCCCGATGTAACCGAGGGATATGGTTAGGAGCTTGTCCGTCTGTCGGTATGCGGTCCGTTCTGTCTGCGATTTTAAAATTTGACACACGGATAGAGCATATAGTGAAAATGTGCAGCGTCGTATTTTCGTTGGGATTCATGAAAAATTGTCAAAATGACTTTTTTCGACTATTGGAAGTTTTTGGAGTTCGTGTTCATACAAGATCTCCAAAACCGTTAATAGAACTGTTTTGAAATTTCACCTACGGATAGAGCACATACTGAAGGTGTGTGACGTCGTATTTTTTGACAGAATGTTTTTCGATTATTGAAACTAAGCGTATTGTCTAAATCGCGTCCAGATCTCCAAAGGTATTAAATAGAATCGTGTTGAAATCTCCCACAAAGATAGAACAAACTGGTCATCGGATTTTTTCTTTAAATATCGCACACGGATAAAAATGATGAAAATTGTCAAAATAACTTTGTAAATTATAAATGATATTTTGGTAGAAATTTAAAAATGTAAATCCGTTGGAATTGTGAAAAACGTGATGAAAGTGGCAGTAGGTGACAAAGCGATTTGATTGGTCATCTGCCCTGACACTTTACAAACCGATTTGATTGGTCATCTGCCCTGACACTTTACAAACCGATTTGATTGGTCATATGCCCTGCATGGCGAATCGTGTCTCTCTGAGGATCTAGTTACCATGCGACATAATTAGTGTATTGATTAATAACCGAAGCGTTTTTTTCTTGCCTGGAGTTCTATGGTTTTTTTTTTTTTTTTTTTTTTTTTTAGCATTGCAAGTAAAGTTGCTGAATCTGCATATCTGCTAAATAACAGTTTTTTTGTATTGATTTTAGTCCAGGATGTTAATAAATAAGTTTATCTCTGTTATTTTTATTCCCTTTGTACATATGGGAGGGCTTATCAGTCAAATTTATAATAAAATATAATAAAAGAATCCAAAAGTTTAAAAACACAGCTCTTATAGTGGGGTTAATCTGGTTTCAAAGAAAACTTACAGTGTTTATTGAATGTATAGCAATCTATTGTTTTAAGTCGAGTGGTAATTAGAAAAAGAAGTATTTTGAGACAATAGATCAATTGTGGTTAGAGCAATCGTCGGGATACCGTAATCAGAAACATTTTGCCTTCTATCTGTATTACGTAGTATGTTCACTGTTTTAGGCAGCCCATGATCTGCGATTGGAGAAACAAAAAGTGTTGAAATTAGAATCCAATGCGCAACTTGGCTATTTCTTCCGAGTGACCAGAAAGGTACGTCTCGCAGATTTGCTTGCGAGGTCTTACAGAGTTTCACAACCCCCCCCCCTGCGGAACTCTCTCACATCTTCTCAGCGTGCGCACTCTGTGGATGGTCCCTAATTCAGATAACTGACAGACATTCTTGTTTTGATACTCAGTTCTAGCATTATAATTCAGATGAAGAGATATTCTTAGAATCTCCACACTGCTGCTTGGTCAGACTGTTCCGGCTTTATTCCAGGACGAGAAGGCTCTTCGTAACAATAAGAAATACCACACGATTGACACAAATAAGAATGGGGTGAGGTTCCGGAATTCTGCACTGCAGCAGTACAACGAGGAGTACATGCAGCTGAAAGAAGATTACAACGAACAACAGAAATCTGTCGTTACCGAAATCATGGGAATCGCAGGTATGTTGTTTTAAGTATTAAATACGGTAAATAGAGCTGAACTAGACCGTTTTCGCTATCGATTAGCGAAAATTACACTGAGGACAATAAAAATGACGATACTGAAGACTTAAAAATTAAGAATCCACACAGACCTATGTTAAAAGAAGTGCCACGATGTCAGTTACACCATAACTTGACATGCTGTGCCAAGTAAACCTACCGACATCCCAATGACATCGATTTCTGTTTACGACGTTTAACCCCGACCAGACCGAAACATTAAATTGCCTTGCAATTTGGTTGTGTTAGGTCGTTACCACATGTTAACATCTTATCAACGTCTTTGATGTAATGTTGGTAAGATGTTGTCTAAGCAGCGATGTTTGGATGTTACTTTGGTCGCAACCAAGCCATCACTTTCTCCGGTGTCTGATAAACGTCTTTGGTGCAACTATTGAATAGGAGCTGGAAAATTGGCGTTATATAGACGTGGAAAAATCATCCATAGAAAGTCAGGAGATGGGAGTTTTTTTTTCCATTTGCAAGATATTCGCAACGTTGTTTGAATGTCGAATATTTATATGGGAGTATATATATGGAAGTTTTTATGGTGAATCCTTTCCCATAGACCTATGTATTCGAAGAGATGTAGGGGTAAGAGTTTGGCAGTTGGAAGTCTTTTAGCTAGATTTTTGAAATCCTGGATCTCTAATATCTTTGCTGTATAGGTTGCTAAATTTGTATGTTTGACTTAGCGATTTTGTAAAATCGTTGAAATTTACAGCAGCTGTGTAAAGTCGCTGGTTTCAGGCCTCAGAAATTTGACAGATCCGCTGAAATCTGTTCAGAACCACAAGATAAAGAATACAAGCAAATCTCGTATTTCTTCAAGAAAATGTGCGCACTAATTTTCTGTCATATTACCAAGCTTATTTAAAGACGCAGTTTTTCCTCAGTGACTGGAAGTATTTTTCTCAAATTACTTTCTACTGACCTGCTAATGTTCAGCTATTATTATTATTATTAGTCCCCCGCCGCCGCGTAGCGCGAAGCGGGGGACAATTAGATTCGGATCCGTCCGTCTGTCGTTAGACACTTTTTTTGTCGGCGCTATATCTCCGTAACCACTGAACCGATTCAATGGTTCTGTTGCACATGCAAAGGCTATGTAGTGGAGCTGTGCAACGAGCGGTTATTTTGACATGTTCGCAAAATTGGGAAATTGGGAAAATGGGAAAACTTTGAAAATTCAGCACAATTGACCTGTTCAGTGGGTGTTTGTCGGCGCCATATCTCCGTAATCATTGAAGCGGATCAATTGTTCTCTTACACTGGCAAAGACTATATAGTGGAGCTGTGCAACGAGGGGGGGGGGGGGTTATTTTGAGATTTTCGTAAAAATTGGGACAATGGGAAAACTTTGAAAATACAGCACAGTTGACCTATTCAGTGGGTGTTTGCCGTATTGAAGTCCTGTGATTGCACGCCTGCGGGGGACTTAGTAAGTTTTATTGACATACTTGTTAATTATCCCCCGTGAATCGGAGGGATATAGTTTTGAACTTTTCGGTCCGTCCATCTGTCACGCTTCAGTCTCACGCACCTACAGGCCACATTAGTATATGGATTTGTTTCAAATTTTGTATACGGCTTCTCTGAACCCTTCCGCAGTGCAGTGACCAAGAATTTTCCGGATCGGAAAAAAATTGACAAAATGGCGGACTTTTGAAAATTGGCACTGGACTTAGCGTATATACGGCAGTCTCACGCGTCTATAGGCCACATTAATAGACAGATTCGTTTCAAATTTTGTACATGGCTTCTCAGCATCCTTCTGCAGTGCAGTGACCAAGAATTTTCCGGATCGGAAAAAATTGACAAAATGGCGGACATTTGAAAATCGGCACTGGACTTAGCGTATATACGGCAGTCTCACCCGCCTACAGGCCACATTAATAGATGGATTCGTTTCATATTTTGTACACGGCTTCTCTGGACCCTTCCGCAGTGCAGTGACCAAGAATTTTCCGGATCGGGCACAAATTGACAAAATGCCGGACTTTGGAAAATCGGCACTGGACTTAGCGTATATACGGCAGTCTCACGCGCGTACAGGCCACAAAGATGGATGGATTCGTTCCAGATTCTGCACACGTGTTCCCTGGGTCCTTCCGCAGTGTAGTGATCAAGAATTTTCCGGATGGGACTTGACAAAACGGCGGATTGTCAATATCGGCGCTGTACTGAGCGTACCTACGACAGTCTTACGCGCCTACTGGTTAATGGATTATTCGTTTAAATGTTAGACACTACGTCTACCTATCCTTCCACTTTTAAATTTTACGTAGTCAACACGCAACAGCCTTACACAAACCATATCCCCCACGGGGGATAGACGTACTCCTCGAGACGAAGTCAAGTTATTTTCTGTTTTGTTTTTCTTTTGTTTTTTAACGATAATTACAATTTCAAATTTTCTTTATTCTGTGCACTCCGGTTTACATCTTTGGTGATTTAAGACAAACATTGCTAATCGACGCCAGTAGGCAGAAATATATCATCGTCTCCGAAAAATGAAACTGCGTCTTGAAAATCCAACCACTTTTAAGTATTACGCCCGCTCAAAGAGCGAATGCTTCAGGTTTTTAAAAATCTCTAGTTTGTGTTGGAGGAATGTTACTACGAATAGGACGGTCTACTTCAGAAAGATGGTACATAAAACAGTTATTCGTTACCCAGTTATACATAAATAAGAGGAACACATCTAAGTAAAGCCAGAAAAAATTATCCTTGTTGTGCACAACCGTCCGGGTCACTAAAATCGAAAGTAGAACAAGAAGTTATCTGGCCGAATAAAGAAAATTTTGAGTGAAAAAAAAAAATTGAAATCGAACGGCAGGCCTTGTGTCGAAAATTTAAGAGCAAAAATATTTGATACGGAGGGCAGAAAAAGAGCTGAAAACGGTCTTAGTGGAGGGGGTGTTTATCAGAGGCTCTCGCATTTTCAAACCACTGCCAACGCATTAAAATTGCAACTTATAAAATGACAATGTCCGATAATCATTTTCTAAAACCATTAAGCTATATTGTGCAGGAAAAAAGACGAAACAAAAATTTTCGAACATTTTAACGGAGGGATATAGTTATGAGCTTGTCTATCTGTCCGCATCCGGTCCGGGCTATATCTCCGAAACTATAGGTTCGATTTTTTTTTGAAAATTTTGCGTACGGATAGAACACATATAGAAGGTGTACAATGTGGTGTTTTTATTCGGAGTCATGCCAGATTTTATTTCGATTACTGGAACTTGTCTTCTGCCAGGCTACATCTCCAAAACTGTGACTCGGATAGTGTTGAAATATCGCACAGGGATAGAGCATATACTGCAGGTGTGCAACGTCGTACTTTTGTTCGGTTACACGAAGAATGCCGAAAGGACAGTATTTTGATTTTTTTTAAAACTTCGCTTTTTGATGCAGTTTTGTCCATATAAAGGAACGTGTCTTCGAATCTGTGTCTCCAAAACAGTTCATGTAAGTCAGATACTCAGAACTGTGACAAACGTGATGAAATGTCAGTAGTGTGACAAAAGTGACAAAGTGTCAGTAGTGTGACAAACGTGACAAAGTGTCAGTAGTGTGACAAACGTGATGAAGTGTCAGTAGTGTGACAAACGTGATGAAGTGTCAGTAGTGTGACAAACGTGATGAAGTGTCAGTAGTGTGACAAACGTGACGAAGTGTCAGTAGTGTGACAAACGTGATGAAGTGTCAGTAGTGTGACAAACGTGATGAAGTGTCAGTAGTGTGACAAACGTGATGAAATGTCAGTAGTGTGACAAACGTGACGAAGTGTCAGTAGTGTGACAAACATGACGAAGTGTCAGTAGTGTGACAAACGTGATGAAGTGTCAGTAGTGTGACAAACGTGATGAAGTGTCAGTATTGTGACAAACGTGATGAAGTGTCAGTAGTGTGACAAACGTGATGAAGTGTCAGTAGTGTGACAAACGTGATGAAGTGTCAGTAGTGTGACAAACGTGATGAAGTGTCAGTAGTGTGACAAACGTGACGAAGTGTCAGTAGTGTGAAAAACGTGATGAAGTGTCAGTAGTGTGACAAACGTGACGAAGTGTCAGTAGTGTGACAAACGTGACGAAGTGTCAGTAGTGTGACAAACGTGATGAAGTGTCAGTAGTGTGACAAACGTGATGAAGTGTCAGTAGTGTGACAAACGTGACGAAGTGTCAGTAGTGTGACAAACGTGACGAAGTGTCAGTAGTGTGACAAACGTGATGACAGTGTCAGTAGTGTGACAAACGTGATGAAGTGTCAGTAGTGTGACAAACGTGATGAAGTGTCAGTAGTGTGACAAACGTGACGAAGTGTTAGTAGTGTGACAAACGTGATGAAGTGTCAGTAGTGTGACAAACGTGATGAAGTGTCAGTAGTGTGACAAACATGACAAAGTGTCATTAGTGTGACAAACGCGATGACAGTGTCGTAGCGTGACACTTTGATAAACGACATTAGCACCTATTCATAGGTCATCGCGTCTCTCTGAGTCCCTAGTGTGTTCGAGTTAAACAAAGATATCCGGGCGACCGGTTCCATTAAAAAATCAATATAGAGGTCAGAAACAACATTCCTGGCCTGAGATCTATAATTAAATTGACTATGTGGGCACTGGATTCTTAAAAGCTATTGTTTTATTCGATAAACTGGGAAAATATTTAAAAAGTGGTGTGTAAATAGCGTACTGCTCCTTAGGCGCAAGATGAATTATCCCCCGTGAAACGGAGGGATATAGTTTTGAACTTTTCGGTCTGTCCGTCCGTCCGTCTGTCTGTCCGTCTATCACGCTTCAGTCTCACGCGCCTACAGGCCACATTAATACATGGATTCGGTTCAAATTTTGTACACGGCTTCTCTGGAACCTTCCGCAGTGCAGTGACCAAGAATTTTCCGGATCGGCCAAAAATTGACAAAATGGCGGACATTTGAAAATTGGCACTGGACTTAGCGTATATACGGCAGTCTCACGCGTCTACAGGCCACATTAATAGACGGATTCGTTTCAAATTTTGTACACGGCTTCTCTGGAACCTTCGCAGTGCAGTGACCAAGAATTTTCCGGATCGGCCAAAAATTGACAAAATGGCGGACTTTTGAAAATCGGCATTGGACGTAGCGTATATACGGCAGTCTCACGCATCTACAGGCCACATTAATGGACAGATTCGTTTCAGATTTTGTACACGGCTTCTCTGGAACCTTCCTCAGTGCAGTGACCAAGAATTTTCCGGATCGACCAAAAATTGACGAAATGGCGGACATTTGAAAATTGGCACTGGACTTTATATATACGGCAGTCTCGCGCGTCTACAGGCCACATTAATGAATGGATTCGTTTCAAATTCTGCACACGGGCTCCCTGGCACCTTCCGCAGTGCAGTGATCAAGCATTTTCCGGATGGGACTTGACAAAATGGCGAATTTTTCAAAATCGGCGCTGTACTTAGCGTACCTACGACAGTCTCAGGCGAATACTGGTTAATGGATTGATTCGTCTAAATGTTAGACACTACGTCGACTTACATCCTTCCACTTGTAAATTTTTTTTGCGTAGTCAACACGCAACAGCCTTACACAAACCATATCCCCCACGGGGGATAGACGTACTCCTCCAGACGTAGTCAAGTTATACTTGTTTTTCGAATACATTCCATTCTCTCGCCTTCTCTGATATTCAGGCATGCACATTTCAGCGGATCTGTCAAACTTTCCTGATCTAAAACCAGCGAATTTACAAGGATGCTGAAATTTTCATTAGTTTCACAATGTCGCTAAGTGAATCAGCAGCTTTACAAAGTTGCTGAAATTTTTAGCGGCTTTGTGAAGTCGCTGATTTCACAGATCGGCTGTAACATTTTCATTAGATGGTCCTATATCATGAACTTGAAAAAAAAATTGTAGCATTCCTCAGATGGCGATCTACAGGCATGTTACTGTTTCTTTGCACAATTGATTGTTAAGTTGATGAAGTGAAGCGTTGTCATTGCAGCTGGTTATGCGGAGCCCATGCAGATTATGAGCGACATTGTAGCCCAGCTCGATGTGCTGGTCAGCTTGGCACACGTCTCCACGAATGCTCCTGTTCCCTATGTCAGACCCAAGCTCCATCCCAAAGGTAAGTCAACGGACTCCTATCGCGGCGAGTGTGTGCATTTTACTTGCGCTAGTCTTTCAGAAGTGGTAACATCTTCACACACTGCCTAAAGATGTTATCATATTCTCCGTCTCTGTCACACCGATTTCAAAATGACGACTCGACGGCCGTCTTTTGTAGGACGATGTTGTGTATGTTGAAGTTGTGCGATCCAGAATTCAAGGAGTTATCGCTTGAGTTGCTGAATTATTTTATTATATTTACTTGTAGGTACTGGGATACTGAAGTTACTGGAAGCGCGACATCCGTGTCTGGAAATGCAGGATGATGTTGCTTTCATTCCAAATGATGCGACGTTCGAAAAGGGTAAAATAAAATTAAAATCATTGCACAGCGTTTTGTAGTATGTGGTCTCAAGTGTCTTAAATCACGGTAGAACCAATGCACATAAACAGGAGACGTCTGAAGGTAATACGTAGGTTTTTCACATTACGAAAATATTATAACAAGACTGGATTGAGAAAATCAACAAATATGTGTGATTTTTTTTCTTGTGTTTTATTAGTCCAGCTTACGTTACACGTAAGTTGGGGTGTTCCTATCGGTCTGCTGATGGCGTCCTTTAGTTAGTTAGTTAGTTAGTTGTTTATTTAGTAAACTTTGTTTCAAAATGCATCTCCTTCTACAAGTTTAATCAAAATTGTAGGAGTAGATGCATTTTGAAGTATTTTCGAAATTTTTGCTTAAAAAATTCACTAAAAATACAAAAATTGTCCGATCGACTAAAAAAGCACAGGCCGTATGCACGACCCTTTAGGGGTGCCTCATACCAAAAATAAATGATATCGGGTCAAAAATGTAGGAGGAGATACCTTTTAAAATTTTTTCTTCAAAAATTCCCCCAAAATGAAAAAAACACCCGATCGACTAAAAAAGCACATGCCGTATGCACGACCGCTTAGGGATGCCTCACACCAAAAATAAATGACATCGAATCAAAATTGTAGGAGTAGATGCATTTTGAATTATTTTCGAAATTTTTGCTTAAAATATTCACCAAAATTCGTTACACGTAAGTTGGGGTGTTCCTATCGGTCTGCGGATGGCGTCCGTTAGTTAGTTAGTTAGTGAGTTGTTTATTTAGTAAACTTTGTTTCAAAATGCATCTCCTCCTACAAGTTTGATCAAAATTGTAGGAGTAGATGCATTTTGAATTATTTTCGAAATTTTTGCTTAAAAAATTCACTAAAAATACAAAAATTGTCCGATCGACTAAAAAAGCACAAGCCGTATGCACGACCCTTTAGGGGTGCCTCATACCAAAAATAAATGACATCGGGACAAAAATGTAGGAGGAGATACATTTTAAAATTTTTTCTTCAAAAATTCCCCAAAAATTAAAAAAATCACCCGATCGACTAAAAAAAGCACAAGCCGTATGCACGAATTTGGGTGAATTTTTTAATTGGACGACATTTATTTTTGGTGTGATGCATAAAATTTTTTCTTCAAAAATTCCCCAAAAATTCAAAATATCACTCGATCGACTAAAAAAGCACAAGCCGTATGCACGAATTTTGGTGAATTTTTTAATTGGACGACATTTATTTTTGGTGTGATGCATACGGTTTTTGTAGAAAAAAACTTCAAAATGCATTTCCCCCTACAGTTTTGAATCGATTTTTTTTTTTTTTTTTTTTTGGTTTGAGGCATCCCTAAGGGGTTGAGCATACGGCTTGCGCTTTGTTAGTCGATCCGACAATTTCTGTATTTTTAGGGAATTTGTGAAGAAAAACTTCAAAATGCATTTTCTGCTACAGTTTTTATCCGATTTCATTTATTTTTGGTATGAGGCATCCTTAGACGGGGCGGGCATGCGGTTTGTGCTATTTGACTCGACTTGGAAATTTTTTATTTCGGGGGGAATGTTTGATGAAAATACCTCAAAATGGATCTTCTCCTGCAGTTTTGATCAGACATCATTTATTTGGGGGCTGAGGCATGCTTAAGGTGTCTTGAATACGGCCTGTGCTTTTCGAGTCGATCAGGAATTACGGAGAATTTTTGAAGAAAAAAATTCAAAATGTATTTCCTCCTACAGTTTTTATCAGATTTCATTTATTTTTCATATGAGCCGTCTCTAGGGGGGTCATGCATACGGCTCGTGCTCTTTGAGTGAATTGGAAAACTTTTGAATTTTTTTCGGAATTTTTGAAAAAAAAAAAATAAATGACTCTCCTCCTACAGCCCATAAACGCAAGTTAAATGAACTTGCGCAGTAGTCAGATTTAACAACCGCACATAGACGCAAGTTAAATAAACATTCGCAGTAGTCCAAATTAAGCACTGCGCATGAACACAAGTTAAATAAACATGGGCAATGGCCATAAATGTGAACCGCGCATCGACGGAAGTTAAATAAACATGCGATCCGGTCCCAAATAAGCACCGCACATCAACGCAAGTTAAACAAACATGCGCACTTGTCCGAAAAAAGAACCACGCATCGACGCAAGTTGAATAGACATGCGCAGTGGTCTGAAATGAGAACCGCCCATTAACGCAAGTTAAATAAACATGCGCAGTGGTCCGAAGAAAGAACCACGAATCGACGCAAGCTGAATAGACATAAGAGTCGGGCATCGACGGGACTTAAATAAACATGCGTTCTGGTCCGAAATGCAAATCGCGTGTCAACGCAAGTTAAGTGAACCTGCGCACTGGTCCGAAATGCGAACCGCGCATCAACGCAACCTAAAGAAACAGGTACACTGGTCCGAAATGCGGACCGGATATCAACGCAAATTAAATAAACATGCACACTGGTCCGAATTGCGAACCGCACATCAGTGCAAGTTAAATAAACATTTGCACTGGTCCAAAATAAGTACCGAGCATCAACAAAAGTTAAATAAATATGCGCACTGGTCCAAAATGCGAACCACGCATCAACACAAGTTAAATAAACATGCGCACTGGTGGAAAATGCGAACCGCTCATCAATGCAAGCTAAATAAACAAACACACTTTTCAGAAATGGGAACCGCACATTAACACAAGCTAAATAAGCAAGAAATGGGAACATGCGCACTGGTTCGAAATGCGAACTGCGCATTAACGCAACTTAAATAACATGCGCACTATTCAAAAAAAATGAAATATAATAAGTTAAATAAACATGCGCACTGGTCCGAAATGCGAACTGCACATTAACACAAGCTAAATAAACATGCGCAGTGGTTCGAAATGCGAACCACGCGCCAACGCAAGTTAAATAAACATTTGCATTGGTCCAAAACAAGCACCGCTCATCAACGCAAGCTAAATAAACATACACACTTTTCAGAAATGGAAACCGCACATCAACACAAGCTAAATAAGCAAGCACACTGATCAGAAATGGGAACCGAGCATCAACGCAAGTTACATAAACATGCGCACTTGTTCGAAATGCGAACTGCGCATTAACGCAACTTAATTAACATGTGCACTATTCAAAAGAAGAAATATAATAAGTTAAATAAACATGCGCACGGGTTCGAAATGCGAACCACGCGCCAGCCCAAGTTAAATAAACATTTGCAGTGGTCCAAAATAAGCACCGAGCATCAACAAAAGTTAAATAAATATGCGCACTGGTCCAAAATGCGAACCGCGCATCAACACAAGTTAAATAAACATGCGCAATGGTCCGAAATTCGAACTGCTCATCAGCGATAGTTGAATAAACATGCGCACTGGTCCAAAATGCAAACCGCGCACCAACGCAAGTTAAATAAACGTATATACAGGTCCAATGTAAGCACCGTGCATCAACGCAAGTTAAATAAACATGCAAACTGATCCGAAATGCGAACCGCGCATAAGGCAACCTAAGGAAACTTGTGCACTTGTCCAAAATAAGTACCGCTCATCAACGCAAGTAAAATAAACTTGCGCATTGGTCTGGAATAAGAACCGCGCATCGACGCAAGTTAAAGAAACATGCGCACTGGTCCGAAATAAGAACCGCACATCAACACAAGGTAAATAAACATGCGCATTGATCCGAAATAAGAACCGCACATCAACACAAGGTAAATAAACATGCACACTGATCCGAATTAAGAACCGCACATTAACACAAGGTAAAAAAACATGGGCGCTGGTCCGAAATGCGAACCGCACATCAACGCAAGTTAAATAAACATGTGCACTGTTCCAAAATGAGAGCCGCGTATCAACGCAAATTAAATAAACATGCTTACTTGTCTGAATAAGAACCGCGCATCGAGGCAAGTTACATAAATATGCGCACTGGTTCGAAATGCGAGCGTTGTTTGAAGGTATCTATGACAAACTATCCAGTCTTCCAGAGATACAAAAAATCTGTTTCCCATTTTTCTGGGAAAGAAATCTTTGTATGCATTTATCGGTCTATGTTCTGGTCCGGTGCTAAATTAATTATTGAGCTAGCTCTTTGCCGTCTCATCTTTTGAAGCTCAATTTTTCAGGGAAATTCCCTTGGTCATGCACGCTGGAATTGGTCTTATTGCTTCTCGTAAGATGGGACTTTGTCCTTGGACAAACCTGTTTATTTATTGTTTATTGTATTTCAGAAAAGCAGATGTTTCACATTATCACTGGTCCAAATATGGGAGGCAAATCCACGTACATTAGATCTGTGAGTAATTTTAATGGTTTGAGTCGAAAATTAATAGCGTAGCAAACAGCTTGAACGGCTCGGTAGTGGAACTCTATGACGTAGCGCTGTATACACCAAAGACAATATGAAGCTAGTCCGACCTTTTGTTCTGCATTGATGACGCAGTTTTCGGGTTTTAAGTTCAAATAATGTCACGCGTTTTCCGATACACGTCAAATACAATCCCAACCAAAGAACTGATCCAAGACATAATCCCACCAAGTTTGAAGTTGACCGGACTCAACACGATAACTCTTGAAATCCTAGTCACCCAAAAAAAAAAAAAACTTAACATTTCAAAAGAGGACCGCCTAGTGGCAGTTTGAAGGCAATCCGATCAAAACTGATAACCAGCAACTTATACATGTCCCTCATTTAGCAAATTTTGGTGGATCGCCAAAAAAGAAACTTTTCAACAGAACACACCCTAGTGAACATTTATGCAAAATTTGAAGGCTAACCCAAGCAAAATTTTAAAACGCCTCCATTTAGCCAATTTTTGGTGGATCGACATTAAAAGTAAATTTTCAAAACAGAACCATCTAGGAAAAATAGTTAATGTGAAAAAAACATCAAAAATCGGATCGACAGAAAAACATGAATGACGAAGTGCGTGAAAATATTTATATTTAAAATGTATTGTCTCGAGATGGAATAGATACGGTGGCCTTGTCCTTAGAGACGTGTGCGTCTTTGTTGGCTCTTCAGGTCGGTGCGGTGGTGCTGCTGGCACAGATCGGCTGCTTCGTGCCCTGTACCGAGGCCGAGATCTCAATAGTCGACTGTATACTGGCTAGAGTAGGTGCCGGCGATAGCCAGTTAAAGGGTGTCTCTACATTTATGGCCGAAATGCTGGAAACCGCTTCAATACTCCGAGTAAGTAAAAAAGTTCGTGGGAGTAATGGAAAAATGCGTTAAAATCCTCCCCCCCCCCCCCCCGGGGAGGGAGATGAGGTCGAGAAGGGTACAAGGACGGATCTTCATTCGCCAATTCTCCTAATTATTGTAAAGCAAAATGCTGTAAAGATGGAACAAGATGTAACATATTATTTCGTTTTCTTTCAACTTATTGCGATTTTGCGGGACCTGATATTGAGAACATTCAGCAAATTTGCCGCTGATGGATAAGGTGAAGCGTATCCGTAAAGCCGAATTTTTGCTGACGTTGTTGTTTAACCTCACGAAACAACGATTATGAACGTTGTGTGATTTGTCGAAAGCGTGGAACCGTGCTCGGAACAAGAGCCAAAGAGTTGTGAGAGCTCTTATTTCGTTTTGTTAGTCCCCCGCCAGGGGACTATAGTTTTCGGGTCTGTCTGTCCGTCTGTCGACACCTTTTTTGTTAACACACTCAGGCCTACATTTTTCGACCGATTGTTAAGATATTCCATATATGGGTAGTACTGGAACGGACAAGGATCGGTATTGTAAATGAGCCATGTCGACCCAAGGACATTGGCCCAGCTAAACTTCACAAATTTTCCCAATCCTTACTCAGTTGAATGACTTTGTTAACACACTCGAGCCTAATTTTCTGGATCGATTGTTGAAATCTTTTCCATATAGGAAGTATTTGAACCAACAAAGGTCGGTATTGTAAATGAGCCCTGTCGGCCCAAGGACATTGGCCCAGCTAAACTGCAGAAATTTTCACAACCCTTACATACTGGTATGAGTTTGTTAACACACTCAAGCCTGCATTTTTAGACTGATTGTTAAGACATTTTATATATGGGTAGTACTGGAACAATGGTAAATGAGCTATGCCGGCCCAAGGACATTGGCCCTGCTGAACTTCACAATTTTCCCAATCCTTACTCATTTGAATGAGTTTGTTAACACACTCAAGCCTACATTTCTGGATCGATTGTTGAAATATTTTACGTATATGTAGTATTGGTACCAACAAAGGTCGGTATTGTAAACGAGCTCTATTGGCCCAAGAACATTGGCCCAGCTGAACTTCAGAAATTTTCACAACCCTTACGTACTGGAATGGGTTTGTTAGCACACTCAAGCCTACATTTTGGGATCGATTGGCAAAATGTTATACACATAGGTAGTATGGGTGGTAACAAGAATTGGTATTGTAAATGAGCCATGTCGGCCCAAGGACATTGGCCCATCTGGAATTGCTTAAGGGTTGTAGTCCAACCTAACAAAATCAAATCAAATGCCCCCCCCCCCCCCTCCTGCAACTTAACGGGGTCGTCATCTGCCCCCCTTCCTTTTTTTGGTAGAATTTTTTTTTAATTTATGCAGTTGTGATGTCCCCGTCTACTTCGTCTCTGAAACAATTGATCTTCATTGATCTGTTCACCAATATTGATCTTAGGAGAGACTGACCCGTAAATTAATTGCAATTCTAATTGCAATTAGTTTCCTATTGGTGAACTGCAATTTATCGAGGTGCAATGCATTCAATAAAATAAATAGAATTTTATTTAATGTGTCTTTGCAAGCCAAGAACCCAAGAAAAAATAGTATATGGAGGGGGCAAGCGACCACCCCTCCACTGTGAAGGGACGGGAGGTAGTCGACCGGGTTGCAAAAAGGGGGGGGGCAGATGACAGGGGGGGGGGCAGATGACCGGGATTCGGTAGAAAAGGTTTGAAAACATTTAGCTGCTATTTAGTTGCAAATTTTTGACTTAAAAAGCGATAATTTCATAATAAAAGAACTGAACACATATCCACATGTGAGTTAACACAGCATTTTTTAAATTAACATTTTACACCCTTTCAGTCTGGAAAATAAATGGCCATGCACACTGTAAAACAACATGAAATATTTAAACACTGCTAGCATCATACCATCCCACACAATACTTCTTGTGTGCAAACAAAATGCGCATTACTGGGGATTAGTAGAGTACACAATGCAAAACATCAAAAGACAATGTGTTGCATAACACTCAGGCAAGTGTCAATGTATGTAAAATTTGTTGCGATTTATTGCGGCCTGCCAAATGCATTTTGCGACACGCAGGACGCGTTTTGTTTCATTTTTCTGCAACAAAATGCATTTATTTTTTGAAATTTATTGCGACTTATTTTTGCGTTTGGCGCAAGCGTATCTGTATGGGGATTGTACGCCGGCGGGGGACATAGTCAGTTTCACTGACCCACTTGATTCCATTCGCCTTTTCAGGAAGTGGTATCAGTTGACAGTCTTCGGTTTAAGCAGTGTGTCTCGTTATCATATTTTTTGGTCGTGTTTTGCAGTCTGCCACTGCTGATTCACTGATCATCATAGACGAGCTGGGACGCGGGACGTCTACTTACGACGGCTTTGGCCTGGCCTGGGCCATCTCCCAGTAGGTTGATGGTAAAAATCACACGAAATCGGATAAAAAACGCCGGAGAGAGAGAGAGTACAAATTAATTACGTGTGATGCTTAAACGCAAAAAGTCAGCCGAGGAATGTCATGGTTTTCTTAGCCCCAGCTTCTACAGAAGTAGGGGCTATAGCAGCCGTTAAAAGTATGTGCTTTTAAGCTGAAAAATCGTCTCTCCTCGTATATCTTGAAATATCTTTAAATTTTGGTTGAAGGTAGCAGACACAAGTACCCAACGGGCTATTACTTTTTTGGCGGAAATATTGGCCAAAAGTCAAATTTCCTTAAAACGTATCTGCTCCTAGGGGTTTAATGGAAATGTAAAATTTTGGTGGGAACTAGAGAGCATAAGTGCCCACTTAGATCTTACTTTTATGACATTTCGCCAAAAATTGGCTGTTACTTTTTTTCCGAATTGGCGGAACATTTGCGAAAAAAAAAAAAAACAATTTTTTACCCAAGTCTTTTTTTTTCGCCAAAAATTGGAGGGAATATTGGCGAAAAAACATTTTGTTTTCGAAAGGTCTTAGCTAACGTCAGAAAAATAGTCTTCATTGTCTTGAAATTTTAAGTCTTTACTGTCCACCTAGCAATTACTTTACTTTACGTTATACGTAAGCTGGGGTATTCCTATCGGTTTGCGGGTGGCGTCCGTTAGTTAGTTAGTTGTTTATTTAGTAAACTTTGTTTCAAAATGCATCTCCTCCTACAGTTTTAAACCGATGTCATTTATTTCTCGTATGAGGCATCCCTAAGTGGTGCATACGGCTTGTCCTTTTTTAGTCGATCGGGTGATTTTTGAATTTTTGGGGAATTTTTAAAGAAAAAATTTTAAAATGTATCTCCTCCTACATTTTTTATCCAATGTCGTTCATTTTTGGTATCAGACACCCCTAAGGGGTCGTGCATGCGGCTTGTGCTTTTTTAATCGATCGGACAATTTTTGTAATTTTGGTGAATTTTTTAAGAAAAATTTTTAAAATGTAATTCAAAATGCATCACCTCTTACATTTTCGAACCGATATCATTTATTTTCGGTACGAGGTTTCTCTAAGGGATCTTGCGTACGGCTTATGCTAATTTAGTGGATCGGATAATTTTTGGGGAATTTTTGAAGAAAAAATTTTTAAATTTTCTCCACCTACATTTTTTATCCGATGTCGATCATTTTTGGTATGAGGCATTCTGGGTGGGTCTTACATACGGCTTATGCTTTTTTAGTCGATCGGACCATTTTTGTATTTTGGGGGAATTTTTGAAGAAAAAATTTCAAAATGCATTTCCCCCTACAGTTTCTATCCGATTTCATTTATTTTTGGTAAGCGACATTCTTGATGGGTCATGCATGTGATTTGCGCTTTTTTAGTGGATCGGGCAATTTTTTGTATTTTGGGTCAATTTTGTAAGAAAAAACTTCAAAATGCATTTCCCCCTACAGTTTTTATCCGATTTCATTTATTTTGGTAAGAGGCATCCTAGGTGGGTCATGCATATGAGTTGCGCCTTTTTAGTGGATAGGAGAATTTTTGGGAATTTTTGAAGAAAAAACTTTAAAATGCCCTTCCTCCTGTAGTTTTTAACATGGGCACTGGTCCAAAATAAGCACCACGCATCAACGCAAATTAAATAAACATGCGCATTGGCCCGAAATGCGAACCGCACATCATCGCAAGTTAAATAAACATGCGTACTGGTTTGAAATGCGAACCGCGCATTAACGCAAGTTGAAAAAAAAACATGTGCAGTGGTCCAAAATACGAACCGCGCATTAACGCAAGTTGAGAAAAAAACATGTGCAGTGGTCCAAAATGCGAACCGCGCATCGACGCAATTTAATGAAACATGCGCATTGGCCCGAAATGCGAACCGCTCATCAACGCAAATTGAATAAGCATGCGCATTTCTCCGAAACGCTAATCGCGCATCGACGCAAGTTAAATAATCATTCACACTGGTCTGAAATGCGAACCGGGCATCGACGCAAGTTAAATAAACGTGTGCACTGGTCCGAAATGCAAATCGTGCATCAACGCACGCTGAGTAAACATGCGCACTGGTCCAAAATAAGAACTGCGCATCAACGCAAGTTAGACATGCGCATTGGTCTGAAATAAGAACTGCGCAACGATGCAAGTTGAATAAACATGCGCATTGGCCCGAAATGCGAACCGCTCATCAACGCAGCCTAAAGAAACATGCGCACTGGTCCGAAAAGCGAACCGCACATCGAGGCAAATTAAATAAACATGCGCAGTGGTCCGAAATGCGAACCGCGCACCAACGCAAATTGAACAAGCAAGTGCATTTCTTCGAAACGCGAATGGCGCATCGACGCAAGTTAAGTAATCATTCGCACTGGTCCGAAATGTGAACTGCTCATCAACGCAAGTTGAATAGACATGCCCACTGGTCCGAAATGCCAACCGGGCATCGACGCAAGTTAAATAAACGTGTGCACTGGTCCGAAATGCAAATCGTGCATCAACGCATTCTGAGTAAACATGCGCACTGGTCCAAACTGCGAACCGGGCATCAACGCAAGTTGAATAAACATGCGCACTGGTGCATAAAAGAACCGCACATCAACACAAGTTAAAAAACATGCGCAGTGGTCTGAATAAGAACCGTGCATCGAGGGAAGTTACATAACATGCGCACTTTTCTGAAATGCGAACCGCAAAATAGTTGTGTATGCCCGACCAACAGTACACGTGTATGGATACAATTTCGATACGTTGCTCGAATGTATCTCTGGTATACTATCCGCTCTACCAGAGATACACAAGATTTGTCGAGCAGTTTTCTTGGAAACAAATCTTATGTATATATTTATCGGTCTGTGTTCGGATCCGTTTCTAAATTAATTATTTAGCTAGCTCTTTCCATTATTTTGAAGCCCAAATTTTCAGGGAAATTCCCTTGCCCATGCACGCTAGCATTGGTCTTATCGCTTTTCGTAAGCTGGGACTTTGTCCTTGGACAAACTTGTTTTTTAGGCCAGCCGACTATGTCGGACTGGTCTTATCCTGTCAATAGAGGGGTATCCGTCGTCTGTATGTACATGTGTACGTGTGTAAACTTTTACTTAAAATGCTTCTTCTCCTTCAGTTTTGATCAGATTCCCCTCAAATTTTACACGACTGTTCTCTAGGCAGGCCTCTCTTTCCAAAAAAGTTTTTTTGGCGATCGGTCAAAAATTGGCTAAATGGGAGACATTTGAAATTTTTCGGTTGCCAATTTTCAAAATGCTTCTTCTCCCACAATTTTGATCAGATTTTCTTCAAGTTTTGCGCGAGTATTCCCCAGATAGGCCTCTTTTGAAAAATTACTCGTTTTGGCGATCCGCCAAAAATTGGCCAAATGGACATTTTTTAAATTTTTTGGTATCTAATTTTCAAATTGCTTCTTCTCCCACAATTTTGATCTAATTCCTTTCCAATTTTAGATAGTTGTTCTCTAGGCAAACTTCTCTTGAAAGATTACTGTTTTTACCGATGCGCCAAAAATTGGCCAAATTGGGGACATTTGTAATTTCGTGGTTGCCAATTTTCAAACTGGTTCTTCTTCCACAATTTTGATCAGGTTTTCTTCAAATTTTGCATGAGTATTCCCTAGATAGGCCTCTTTTTAAAAATTACTCATTTTGGCGATCCGCCAAAAATTGGCCAAATTTGAGTCATCTTTTAATTTTTGATGTATAATTTTCAAATTGCTTCTTCTGCCACAATTTTGATCGGATTCCTTTCCAATATTGATAGTTGTTCTCCAGGTAGACCTCTCTTTAAAATTTACTGCTTTTGGCGATCCGCCAAAGATTGGTCATATTGGGGACATTTGTAATTTTTTTTAACAAATTTTCAAAATTCATTTTTTTTACACATTTTGATTAGATTTTCTTCAAATTTTTTGCAATTCTTTCTTAGGAAGGCCTCTTTGGAAAAATAACTAATTTTGCGATCCGCCAAAAATTGGCCAAATGGACATTTTTTTTAAAAATTTTTTGGTATATTAATTTTCAAATTGCTTCTTCTCTACAATTTTGATCGGATTTCTTTCCAATTTCGGATAGTTGTTCTCTAGTTAGACTTCTCTTGAAAGAGTGCTGTTTTTGGCGATCCGCCAAAAATCGACCAAATTGGGGACATTTGTAATTTCGTGGTTTGCCAATTTTCAAAAAGGTTCTTCTCCCACAATTTTGATCAGATTTTCTTCCAATTTTGCACGACTATTCCCTAGGCAGCCTCTTTTGAAAAATTACTCATTTTGGCGATCCGCCAAAAATTGGCCAAATTGGGGACATTTGTAATTTCGTGGTTGCCAATATTCAAAATGCTTCTTCTCCCACAATTTGATCAGAGTTTCTTCAAATTTTGCTCGAATATTTTCCATGTAGGCCTCTTTTAAAATAAATACCCATTTTGGCGACCCGCCAAAAATTGGTAAACTGGGAGACATTTTTGAATTTTTGGTGTCTAATTTTCAAATTGCTCCTTCTGTCACAATTTTGGTTGGATTTCTTTTCAATTTTGGATAGTTGTTCTCTAGGTAGACCTCTCTTGAAAAATTACTGTTTTTGGCGATCCGCCAAAAATTGGCCAAATGGACATTTTTTAAAATTTTTTGGTCTCTTAATTTTCAGATTGCTTTTTCTCCCACAATTTTGATCGGATTTCTTTCCAATTTTGGATTTTTGTTGTCTAGGTAGACCTCTCTTGAAAAATTACTGTTTTTGGCGATCCGCCAAAAATTGACCAAATTGGGGACATTTGTAATTTCGTGGTTGCCAATTTAAAATTTTTTTTTCACACAATTTTGATCAGATTTTCTTCAAGTTTTATACGACTATTCCCTAGGCAGCCTCTTTTGAAAAATTACTCATTTTGGCGATCCGCCAAAAATTGGCCAAATTGGGGACATTTGTAATTTCGTGGTTGCCAATATTCAAAATGCTTCTTCTCCCACAATTTGATCAGAGTTTCTTCAAATTTTGCTCGAATATTCCCCATGCAGGCCTCTTTTGAAATAAATACCCATTTTGGCGACCCGCCAAAAATTGGTTAACTGGGAGACATTTTTTAATTTTTGGTGTCTAATTTTCAAATTGCTTCTTCTCTCACAATTTTGATCGGATTTCTTTACAATTTTGGATAGTTGTTGTCTAGGTAGACCTCTCTTGAAAAATTACTGTTTTTGGCGATCCGCCAAAATTTGGCCAAATGGACATTTTTTAAAATTTTTTGGTCTCTTAATTTTCAGATTGCTTCTTCTCCCACAATTTTAATCGGATTTCTTTCCAATTTTGGATTTTTGTTGTCTAGGTAGACCTCTCTTGAAAAATTGCTGTTTTTGGCGATCCGCCAAAAATTGACCAAATTGGGGACATTTATAATTTCGTGGTTGCCAATTTTTTAAAATGGTTCTTCTCCCACAATTTTGATCAGATTTTCTTCAAATTTTGCACGAGTATTCCCTAGATAGGCCTCTTTTGAAAAGTTGCTCATTTTGGCGATCCGCCAAAAGTTGGCCAAATGGGAGACATTTTTTAATTTTTGGTGTCTAATTTTCAAATTGCTTCTTCTCCCACAATTTTGATCGGATTTCGTTCCAATTTTAGATAGTTGTTCTCTAGGCAGACCTCACGTGAAAAATTACTCTTTTTGGCGATCCGCGAAAAATTGGTCAAATTAGGGACATTTGTAATTTTGTTGTATCCAATTTTCAAAATTCTTTTTTTACACATTTTTTACCAGATTTTTTTCAAATTTTGCACGAATATTCCCTAGGTAGGCCTCTTTTTCTTTAAAAAAAAATTACTCATTTTGGCGATCCGCCAAAAATTGCCCAAATGGGGGACATTTTTTGGAAGGCCAGCCCAAGGTGGCCTTCCTATAGAGCTACATTCCGCTTGGGGATTTTTTTTTTTTGAGACGGTTCCAATTTCAGTCATAAATTTTACATTCATTCACAGTATGTTTACGTTCACTGATGAGTCAACTAATAGTAACTACAAAGGGCCAATGAAATTTTAAGATTTTTGTGATGTCATGCATCTGCTTTGAATATTTATCAGCTCCCATTGAGAGACATATTAGGGTTTGTCTCAAACATTGAATGAGTAGGACATTTATTGCATTTCGTCTGAAAGAAACTGAAAAACAGCGACTTAGGAATACTGGACCATGAAACAAGTCGCAACTTGTCGTCTTGATTTGCCATAGTCACAGCGATTTGATAACCTGTGGATTGTGGCTTACTATTTTGTTATTGAGTTTTCGCCGATATTCTTTGAACTTCGATAGCTTATTGATTTTATTTCAAAGATTCACTGTTTTCATAAAATATTAAAAGTTTTTTGAATAGATTAAAAAGTGACAGGCACTTTTTATGGGTTATACGGCAATGTTTTCTTTAGGTTGAGCATTGAAGTGTGACTGCATCCGTTAATGACTGTTGTGTGCTGCATTTGGGTTATCAGTGACTCATTTGCTGCGCACTTCTTTTTCGCTGTTTTTGAAAGTAGACAGTTCATGTTTTGGCAACACGGCAAATGTGAACGGTTGAGTATGAACCACGGAGAGCATTTTACTCTAACTTTGTTAGGAATTAAGTTGTAAAATGAATAGAATATTTGTTTCTTTATCGAACTTGAACCTCTTATACAACTCCCTTCAAATACATGTGTATATTGTGGCAGAACATTGCGTTCCACCGATGCTTTTAGCCTAGTTATTTTTTGGTATCTAATTTTCAAATTGTTTCTTCTCCCACAATTTTGATCGGATTCCTTTCCAATTTTGGATAGTTGTTCTCTGGTTAGACCTCTCTTGAAAAATTACTCTTTTTAGCGATCGGTCAAAAATTGGCCAAATGGGGGACATTTTTTTATTTTTTGGTATCTAATTTTCAAATTGTTTCTTCTCCCACAATTTTGATCGGATTCCTTTCCAATTTTGGATAGTTGTTCTCTAGTTAGACCTTTTGAAAAAGTTCGACTGGGAAAAAAATCTTTGTATGTATTTATCGGTCTATGTTCAGGTCCGTTGCTAAATTAATTTTTTAGCTAGCTCATTGCCATCTCGTCCTTTGAAGCCCAATTTTTCAGGCAAATTCCCTTGTTCAAGCACGCTTTTCGTTAGCTAGGGCTTTGTCTTTGGACAAACTTGTACAATGTGACTACCACTTTCGGCAACCAGACAAGCTTATTCATAGATTCACTAATCTCGGCTGGTCACAATGGCCCTGGACATTCTTGTTTTTTTTTTTTTGTTTTTTTTTGTGATTCGCCAAGACTTGGGTGAAATTTTAGTTACAGATAGCGATTATTAGTACTTACCTGACTATTAAGGGAAATATTTGCGAAAACCCAACTTTCTCAAAAACGTATTTCCTCCTTCTTGTAAGCTAGTCCGGAATAGACTACCGATAAGTCGAATGTCATAGTAATCGAACTTTATTCATTATTTCGCCATTGTATGTTGCAGACTATATGAACAATTTATTTTCTTGCTTTATAAATAGAGAAATATGAAAAAAATTCCGGATTTAAGGGTTTCGTCTCGGTCTCCGCAATGTGTACCGCGGTTGGTTTGTGCACATTAAAATAAAACGTTCTTTAGTAAAAGAAATAATTAAATAAATGTGTATTCATTTATTATGCTGAAGAATACAGCAAGTTAAACATACTCAAAATACTCTCTCTTAATAAGTACTTTCCTTGCCAGATACATAGCGGAAAAAATCGGCGCGTTTTGCATGTTCGCGACACATTTTCACGAGCTCACGTCGCTAGCGGATGTCGTACCCACGGTAACCAATCTGCACGTCACCGCGCTCACCACCAACGACACCCTGACGTTACTCTATAAAGTAAAACCTGGTAAGAATTATTTGATTTTTCATGCCCTTTATTCTGCATAGATTCTGTATAACAGTCTGGGAAAACTGCAATTTGGTGAAATGGTGAACCTCATTGGTCACGAAATCTTTTTTGCCGTTTTACGCGCAGTGTTGCAGTTTCATGAATCTGTCTTCTGTTGACCGGTATCTCAAATAAAAAAAGCCATTGTAGAAAGCACAGGCTCCAACTGGAATCAAGATGGCAGCCATGGTGACCTTGAAATTGGGTCATGATCAAAATAATAATATGCACCTACCCTTTCGGGTAGGTCATCTATGTACGAAATATCATAGGAAACGAATTATCAGAGTAGCAGTAACCAGTTGACGATGGGTGGACGGAACGACAACACCCAAACCTATAGTCCCCCTCCAGGTCAAAAACTGCGCTTTGGGGAGCCAGTCAGGCAAATATGAAAATGTTGCACCGAAAATATTTATGTTTAGCTGAGTTCAGAATCTGATTTTTCCGTTTCAGTTTATACAGTCAGATTTAATTACAACTATTTTGTTTCTTTTGGCTAATGCATTGGACCTGACAAGACCACATACTAAGTGTCACCACTTTCATTTTAATGGAATGTTACTGTATGGCAAACTAACGATTTGCGGTCAATTTCATTTTTGGGGCAGATAATTAGCTCGTGGCAATGAGGTAATTTGAGAGAGTCGAAAATATAGTGTGTGTTGTTGTTTACTGGTGGAATATAGCCGCTTATTAGGTGAACTAGGGACATAAAAAGATAACACACAGGCATTTTTCAAGAATAAAAATGCAACTAAAAGGAAATAATGCTAAAACAAAATTAGTATCCCCCATGAAACGGAGGGATATAGTTATGAGCTCGTCCGTCCGTCTTGCCGTCCGTCTGTCTGTCCACAAAAAGTACTAAGTACGAAAGTACAAAAAGTCCGGCCGACTTCTCATGAAAGGAATTGTCGTAGGAACCTGAAACCTTGCATGATGAAAATATATATATTGAAGATGTGCAACGTGACATTATTGTCAAAATCAGTCAAAAATTGACGCCGTGGGAAACCGTCAAATATGGTGAATTTTTGGCTTGAACTTAGCCGTGACGCGATGTTTTGTCCGGCCGACTTCACCTGGAAAGAATTGTCGTAGGAACCTGAAACCTTGCCTGGTGAAAATATATGTTACAGGCAGTTTGTGTATTCAGGCAATCCGTGAATTGTCTGAAATTTTCAGGCAATTCCTGAACTGCCTGTAGGGGTCAGGCAATTCGTGATTGACTAAAATTTTCAGGAAGTTCGTGAATTGCCTGAAATTTGTGACCAGTCAGTTCACGAATTGCCTGAAACATGTCTTATAAGAGATGCTGAACAAGTTTTGATGTTTCTTCTATTTATTGCTACATTTCATAGCAATAGTTATAAAGCAATAGTTGCATGTACAAGAATTAAACGCTCATATTTGCATCAATCTTACATCAGAAACTCCGTTGACAGTTATTTTTTATCATAAATTGCATTCTTTTACTGGTTATTTGAACTAAAACATCTCACTTCGTTACCACTCAGTTTCATGATAAAAGAGCACTCCGCTGCTTGTTAATTAGTCCCCCGCCGGGGGACTACATTTTTCCAGTTTGTCTGTCTGTCCGTCTGTCGACACCTTTTTTGTTAACACACTCAAGCCTACATTTTTCGACCGATTGTTAAGATATTCCGTATATGGGTATTACTGGAACTAACAAGGATCGGTACTGTAAATGAGCCATGTCGGCCCAAGGACACTGGCCCAGCTGAACTTCACCAATTTTCCCAATACTTACTCGGTCGAATGAGTTTGTTAACACACTCAAGCCTACATTTCTGGATTGATTGTTGAAATATTTTAGATATAGGAAGTATTGGAACCAACAAAGGTCGGTATTGTAAATGAGCCCTATAGGCCCAAGGACATTTGCCCAGCTGCACTTCAGAAATTTTCACAACCCTTGCGTACGGGAATGAGTTTAACACACTCAAGCCTACATTTTTTGATCGATTGGCAAAATGTTATACACATAGGTAGTATGGGTGGTAACAAGAAGTGGTATTGTAAATGAGCTATGTCGGCCCAAGAACATTGGCCCAGCTGGAATTTTAAAATTCATGAATATGATACGAATTGCTTAAGGGTTGTAGTCCAACCTAACAAAATCAAGTACGGGGATTGTACGCCTGCGGGGGACACTTGTTACAATTGTAACAAATAATTAGCGTTTATCTTTACATCAATATTAAATCAAAGAATCAGTTTGCATGCATTTTACCACGCACTCAGTTGCATAATAGCACTGCACTCCGATGCCCGTTAATTGCAATTTTATCAAGTAAAAGGCATAACACCATGTTTAAATAGCAGTTACATCAATTTATAATTGCAATTATAAACCGTAAACTCCCACAACAGATTGGATTGTATTAAATTATAGAGGTTTATTTGGAATTAATGAAATCCCTCAATTTTCTTGCAATTCACCCGGTTGGAAATAACAGACCCCGTAAAAATCTTTCATTTTAAATTCATCACAAGAAATTAAATTGCAATTTTTAGACCTGTTTTCAAATAACGACGGTATTTACTTGTCGTTACTTTTATAGTATAAGACCTAAACCTCGGAGTAACTTGGAAGGATAGTGATAGGCCACTTAATTGATTCCCTACTCCGGTGAAAAACATTATTGGCCATTGACCTATTCCGGAAATTGGAGCCCATAGGACAATGTTTTACTCTGGCCATAATTGCAATTATGAAACATGGTCAGGTAAGACACGTATACTAAGACCCCTAATTATATTTCCCCAAGTACATGCCTTAATAGCAATTATTTCGATTATAAAGAAAGAAATGAACAAATTTGGCTCTGGTTAAACAGTTAATATTTTGATACACAAATTGCCTAAAACGTCTTTAGCAATTTGTGAACAAGGAACCCTTAAATTTCAGGCAGTTCACGAACTGCCTGAAAATTTTAGTCAATTCACGAATTTCCTGACCCCTTGAGGCAGTTCACAGATTTCCTGAAAATTTCAGACAATTCACGGATTGCCTGAATACACAAATTGCCTGTAACATATATATATATATATATATATATATATATATATATATATATATATATATATTGAAGATCGGCCCAAAATTGAGGGCCCAAAATTGAGGTCGTGGGAAATTGTTAAAAATGGTGAATTTTTGGCTTAGACTTAGCTGTGAGACGATGTTTTGTCCGGCCGACTTCTAATGGAAGGAATTGTCGTGGGAACTTGAAACCTTGCATAGTGAAAATATATATATTGAAGATGTGCAAAGTGGCTTTATTGTCAAAATCGGCCCAAAATTGAGGTCGTGGGAAATTGTTAAAAATGGTGAATTTTTGGCTTAGACTTAGCTGTGAGACGATGTTTTGTCCGGCCGACTTCTAATGGAAGGAATTGTCGTGGGAACCTGAAACCTTGCATAGTGAAAATATATATATTGAAGATGTGCAACATGGCATTGTTGTCAAAATCGGCCAAAAATTGACGTCGTGGGAAACTGTCAAATATGGTGAAGTTTTGGCTTGAACTTAGCCGTGAGACGATGTTCTGTCCGACCGACTTCTCATAGAAGGGATTGTCGTAGGAACCTGATACCTTGCGTAGTGAAAATATATATATTGAAGATGTACAACGTGGTATTATTGTCAAAATCGGCCAGAAATTGACGTCGTGGGAAATTGTCAAATATGGTGAATTTTTGGCTTGAACTTAGCCGTGAGACGATGTTTTGTCGGCCGACTTCTCGTAGAAGGGATTGTAGTAGGAACCAGAAACCTTGCAGCGTGGCTTGACCCCATTTTACTTTTACCGCTTCACGGGGGATCCCGCCTTGCTGAGGCTCTAGTTTGTGTAAGACTCGCGAAAGAAATCTTCGATATCGCCAGTTACCACTGAAGGTAAACAAACGCAAGCACTGAAAAGAAAATATTTACAAATTTTTTATCTGCAGAAAAATAATCTTTCACTTGATGCGTTACACAGATGCTGAGTGACCACGCCCCCTCCCCTACCCCTAAGCCCCGGCTCCACATGAACTTGTTTTACAGCAGAGTTCTTGTACATAGCAGCGGACCTCAGAAGAAATCAGTCTGTTATGCATAAAAACAAACCGATCGGATATGGAAAATAGTTTCTGTATTTAAATAAAACTTTAAGTACGGAAGAAAAAAGTCACATACGCAACAGACCTGACAGCCATAGAGGTTGGCTGTTAATTAAAAACGCCAGGTTCTCAAATGAAAGTAAATTGGCAGATTGTTGAATGGAAATGTCTCGTCTTATCGTTCCGCTTTGATTCATAGACACATGCAAGTAAAATGGGTGTTAACTGTGTGGTGTTAGCTGTATGTTAACCGTATGGAGATCGTGTGGAGATCGTATGGAGTTAGCTGTATGGAAATAACTGTTTGTTAGCCGCATGTAGTTAGCTGCATGTTAGCTGTATGGAGTTAGTTGTAGGAGTTAGCCGCATGGAGATAGCTGTATGTTAGCCGCATGGAGTTAGCTGTATGTTAGCCTGTTGAGTTAGCTGTATGTTAGCTGTATGGAAATAACTGTGTTAGCCGCATGGAGTTAGCTTATGTTAGCCTGTGGAGTTAGCTGTATGTTAGCTGTATGGAAATGACTGTATGTTAGCTGTATAGAAATCACTGTATGGTAGCTGTATGGAGTTAGCTGCATGTTTACTGCAGAAGCATATATTTTTTTGTTTTATTTTTTGGTTTTTGTTTTAGCTGCAGAAGATGTGCATCTGTTTGTTTCAGGTGTGTGTGATCAGAGTTTTGGCATACATGTGGCTGAGCTGGCGCATTTTCCAAAGCAAGTGATACAGGTACATTCGAATAAGTACTCATTCGTGTAACGGGTAATCGTGTACTAATTATAAGACCCCCCCCCCCTTCCTCCTCGATGAGATATGTGTAGCTGTTGGTGCGTCCGTTCGTCCGTATATAATCATTGAGATGCTATATTTTGTCCGGGTCATTTCTGATAAACTATTTTGTCTAAACGCTTGCAATATTGCACGTTAAAAATATTTTTTATTCCCCACAGGTAGAACCTGTGGGGAATATGTGCGATCGACCGCACATACTCGGTCGGTCGGTCTGTCATCAAGAGCTTGTTAACACGATAACTTAAAAACTGCTGCAAGGATTTTAATGAAACTTGGTATGTAGCTTGTATGGGAACAAAACAGATCGGTATTGTAAATGGGCCAGGTTCGTATAAGGAAAATGGACCAGCTGGACTTGGAGGAAAATTTCAGCTCTTGATTGACTATTGTGTGAGCTTGTTAACACGATAACTTAAAAACTGCTGCAAGGATTTTAATGAAACTTGGTATGTAGCTTGTATGGGAACAAACGCAGATCGGTATTGTAAATGGGCCAGATTCGTCCAAGGAAAATGGACCAGCTGGATTTAGAAAATTTCAGCTTTTGATTGACTATTGTGTGAGCTTGTTAACACGATAACTTACAAACTCCTGCAAGGATTTTAATGAAACTTGGCATGTAGCTTCTATGGGAACAAATACAGATCGGTATTGTAAATGGGTCAGGTTCGTCCAAGGAAAATGGACGAGCTGGACTTAGAAAATTTCAGCTCTTCATTGACTGTTGTTAACACGATATCTCAAGAACAATTGCAATGATTTAATTGAAACTTGGTGTGTAGCTTCTGTGGGCACTAGCAAGGATCGGTATTGTAAATGGGTTACGTTGGCCGAAGGATAATGAACCAAATGGACTTTGAAATTTACCAAATCCTGGAAATTAATCAGCATCGGAGTGAGTTTGTTAACGCGATATCTCAAGAGCAACTGCAGGCATTTTAATGAAACTTGGTATGTAGCTTGTATGGGCACTAACAAGGACCGGTATTGTGAATGGGCCAGGTTCGTCCAAGGAATATGCATTAGCTGGACTTGGAAAATTTCAGCTCTTGATTGACTATTGATGGCTGTGTTTAACTGATGGGGGGGGGGGGGGGCTGTGGGCTATGTACACTGCTCTAGTTACTCGTCTGCCACCGCGCGTGGCGCGGAGCCGGGGATTTATGAAACGGGCCGTGTCCGTCCGTCTGTCTGTCCCTATCTGAAGTGGTAAGTTTGTACGCGCCATATCTCAGTAACTAATACAGGTATTTCATTTCTTTCTTGCACAGAGAGAGTACATATATTGGAGGTGTGCAACGCATGTTATTTTTTATTTTTCTCAAAAATTGAAAAATTGACAGATTTTTGAAATGGTGTGAAAATTTGCAATTGCCCCTATGTATAGTGGTAAGTTTGTACGCGCTAGATCTCTGTCACTATTAAACAGTTTTTATTTTTCTGTTGCACACGGAGAGGGCGTATATTGGAGGTGTGCAATGCGTGGTTGTTTTTTATTTTTCTTAAAAAATAAAAAATTGCCAGATTTTTGAAATGTTATGAAAATGTGCAATTGCCCCGATGTATAGTGGTAAGTTTGTACGCGCTAGATCTCATTCACTATTGAAGGGATTTTATTTTTCTGTTGCACACGGAGAGGGCGTATATTGGAGGTGTGCAACGCGTGGTTATTTTTTTATTTTTCTCAAAAAATGAAAAATTGCCAGATTTTTTAAATGTTGCGAAAATGTGCAATTGCCTCGATGTATAGTGTAAAGTGTAAAGTTTGTACGCGCTGGATCTCAGTCACTATTAAAGGGATTTTATTTTTCTCTTGCAAAACAGAGAGAGTGCATGTTGGAGGTGTGCAACGCGTGATTGTTTTGTCGAAAATTGAAAAATTGCCAGATTTTTGAAATTTTGTAAAAATGTGTGATAACCACTATTTGTAGTGTTAAGTTTGTACGCGCCATATCTCAGTAACTAATAAAGTTATTGTATTTCTTTCTTGCACAGAGAGAGTACATATCGTGGAGGTGTGCAGAATGTGGTTATTTTTTATTTTTCTCAAAAATTGAAAAATTGCCAGATTTTTGAATTGTTGTAACAATGTGCAATTGCCCCTACGTCTAGTGACAAGTTTGTACGCGCTAGATCTCAGTCACTATTAAAGGGATTTTATTTTTCTCTTGCACATAGAGAGGGCGTATATTGGAAGTGTGCAACGCGTGCTTGTTTTTTTATTTTTGTCGAAAATTGAAAAATTGCCAGATTTTTGAAAAAGTGCAAATGTCAGCTTTGAAATATGCTCTCATTAGCTATTGATCGATATTTATCGGGAGCAGCAGAGCCTGCAGTTGGATGATTCCTGTTGTTTTTAGGCGGGTATCACAAGTTAAGCTGGACAGATTTCATCCAAAATTGGTAGGTAGAATGGTGGACAAAGGCACTTGACTTCTGAAATACTTCACAATTAAAAACAGGACATCAAATTGGCTTCTAAATTCCGTTAAACGCCTGAAAGCAACAGGAATCCATGCCAGGCCTTCGTCCTACTCTTGCGCCGCCCGGTAACTCTTACGGTTGGGGGGGGGGGGGGGGGCTTCGTAGTGTAGCTTTTTATAGCAGGGGGAAGGGTCGTAGTATAGCTTTTAACCAGATTAAACACTTCAGAATAATTGTTTGGGAGAATACCTCTGATCACGAATGGCCGACGTTTTATCCGCCCTTACACTTGTCGGCATTTTAACCGTCGACGTTTTGTTCGGACATCATTCTGCTACACTGTAAACGCTTAGGAGTCGCTTTCCGCCTTTTAATATATCGAGTACTCGCGTGTTCATAACTTTGATTTCATTGTATGCAGTGTTGTCTCGCCAGCGCGACAGACATATTTCACTGTCCAGTGGCAGTGTTGTTGTGGCAGGTTACCGCAAAATCATATTTGCTACAAGGAAAAAGACACGAAATGATCTCTAACTTGACTCGTTGAGGCAAGTTTGGGACTAATTTTTATGCCATGCGTGTGTCGCGTGTCAGTCGCTTGAGGTGATGCAGCCCTATTTTATCTCTGAAATTGTTATGTACTAGCATTAAACAAACTGACGCGGGTTGCGATTTACGACGACTTTTTTGTGAATGTTGTTCACTTAGACTGGATGTCACAGTGCTCCTTCAGTGATGCCTGTATGACGTCACAGCAATTCAAAGTTAAAGTGTGATGGTTCTCGTGAAGAGGGGAAATGAGGTCAGGGCGCTGGTTAAGCCGCCAATCAGACGTCTCTGTTCTGACCGCCTCATCCTGATTTTAGATATTAAATGTTAAATAGTTAGTGTGTATTGGAGTGTCCGTGTTTGTTAACGGGTTGTGTTGTGTGTGTCGACGTGACTCCATTATGTGCCTTATTTGTAAAGTGTTGTAGTGGCCTGGAAAAATAGCTTTGACTAAATTAGTAGTAATTTTGGATCAGGGGGTCCCAAGGAGTTCTCTCTCGAAAAAAGTTTTATGTTTTTTTTTTTTTTTGTTTTTTTTTTTTTTTTGGCCATCCGCCAAAAATTAGTTAAATGGTAGTATTTTTTTGTGGCCAATTTTCACAATTCCTCTTGTTCCACAATTTCAATCGGATTGCTTTCAAATTGTGCATGAATATTCCCCTGAATATGTTGCGTAATGCAGTTTAATTGGATTTCTGTTAAATTTCAGAAGAGTGTTCTTCAAGTGATCTCTTCTTTAAAAAAATTGCCTTCCTAGGTTATCCTCGAAAAGTTGGCCTATTGCCAGCATTTTTTAATTTTTTGAAAATGGTTCTTCTCCTACATGCAGTTTTAGTCATATCGCTTTCAAATTTTATAGGAGTGGTCCAAGGTTAAGCCTCCAGAATTTGGGCAAATGCCGGTCTTTGAAAAATTTTCAGTAACCAGTTTTTAGACCAGCCGAATGTGTCGGGCTGGTCTTATCCGATCAATAGAGGGGTATTCGAATGTTCTCTAGGTAGGCCTCTCTTTAAAAATTATTATTATTATTATTTTTTTTTTTTGGCGATCCGCCAAAAATTGGCTAAATGGGGGACATTTTTTAATTTTGTGGTATCTAATTTTTCGGTTGCAAATTTTCAAAGTGCTTCTTCTCCCACAATTTTTATCAGATTTTCTTGAAGTTTTGTACGATTATTCCTTAGGAAGACTCTTCTGAAAAATTACTCATTTTTGCGATCCGCCAAAAATTGGCCAAATGGGAGACATTTTTTAATTTTGTGGTATCTAATTTTCAAATTGCTCCTTCTCCCACCATTTTGATCAGATTCCTTTCCAATTTTGGATACTTGTTCTCTAGGTAGACCTCTCTTGAAAGTTTACTCTTTTTGGCGATCCGCCATAAATTGGCCAGATTGGGGGACATTTGGAATTTTCGTGGTTGTCAATTTTCAAAAGGTTTTTTTTTCACACAATTTTGATCAGATTTTCTTCAAATTTTGTACAATTATTTCCTAGATAGGCCTCTTTTGAAAAAATTACTCATTTTGGCCATCCGCCAAAAATTGACCAAATGGGAGACATTTTTTTTATTTTTTGGTATATAATTTTCAAATCGTTTCTCCTACGATTTTGATCGGATTCCTTTCCAATTTTGGATAGTTGTTCTCCAGAAAGACCGCTCTTGAAAAATTACTCTTTTTGACGATCCGCCAAAAATTGGCCAAACTGGCGACATTTGTAAATTCGTGGTTGCCAATTTTCAAAATGCTTCTTCTCCCACAATTTTGATCAGATTTTCTTCAAATTTTGCACGAATATTCCCTAGGTTCTCCTCTTTTGAAAAAATTACCCATTTTGGCGATCCGCGAAAAATTGGTTAAATGGGAGACAATTTTTTATTTTTCGGTTTCTAATTTTCAAATTGCTTCTTCTCCCACAATTTTGATCGGATTCCTTGCCAATTTTGGATAGTTGTTCTCCAGGTAGACCTCTCGAAAAATTACTCTTTTTGGCGATCCGACAAAAATTGGCCAAATTGAGGACATTTGTAATTTCGTGGTTTCAAATTTTCAAAATGCTTCTTCTCCCACAGTTTTTATCAGATTTTCTTCAAACTTTGCACGAATATTCCTATGTAGGCCTCTTTTGCAAAATTACTCATTTTGGCGATCCGCCAAAAATTGGCCAAATGGGAGACATTTTTTAATTTTGTGGTATCTAATTTTCAAATTGCTTCTTCTCCCACCATTGTGATCAGATTCCTTTCCAATTTTGGATACTTGTTCTCTAGGTAGACCTCTCTTGAAAATTTACTCTTTTTGGCGATCCGCCATAAATTGGCCAGATTGGGGGACATTTGGAATTTTCGTGGTTGTCAATTTTCAAAAGGTTTTTTTTTCACACAATTTTGATCAGATTTTCTTCAAATTTTGTACAATTATTTCCTAGATAGGCCTCTTTTGAAAAAATTACTCATTTTGGCCATCCGCCAAAAATTGACCAAATGGGAGACATTTTTTTTATTTTTTGGTATATAATTTTCAAATCGTTTCTCCTACGATTTTGATCGGATTCCTTTCCAATTTTGGATAGTTGTTCTCCAGAAAGACCGCTCTTGAAAAATTACTCTTTTTGACGATCCGCCAAAAATTGGCCAAACTGGCGACATTTGTAAATTCGTGGTTGCCAATTTTCAAAATGCTTCTTCTCCCACAATTTTGATCAGATTTTCTTCAAATTTTGCACGAATATTCCCTAGGTTCTCCTCTTTTGAAAAAATTACCCATTTTGGCGATCCGCGAAAAATTGGTTAAATGGGAGACATTTTTTTATTTTTCGGTTTCTAATTTTCAAATTGCTTCTTCTCCCACAATTTTGATCGGATTCCTTGCCAATTTTGGATAGTTGTTCTCCAGGTAGACCTCTCGAAAAATTACTCTTTTTGGCGATCCGACAAAAATTGGCCAAATTGAGGACATTTGTAATTTCGTGGTTTCAAATTTTCAAAATGCTGCTTCTCCCACAGTTTTTATCAGATTTTCTTCAAACTTTGCACGAATATTCCTATGTAGGCCTCTTTTGCAAAATTACTCATTTTGGCGATCCGCCAAAAATTGGCCAAATGGGAGACATTTTTTAATTTTGTGGTATCTAATTTTCAAATTGCTTCTTCTCCCACCATTTTGATCAGATTCCTTTCCAATTTTGGATACTTGTTCTCTAGGTAGACCTCTCTTGAAAATTTACTCTTTTTGGCGATCCGCCATAAATTGGCCAAATTGGGGACATTTGTAATTTTGTGGTTGTCAATTTTCAAAATGTTTTTTATTCACACAATTTTGATCAGATTTTCTTCAAATTTTGTACGATTATTTCCTAGATAGGCCTCTTTTGAAAAAATTACTCATTTTGGCGATCCGCCAAAAATTGGCCAAATGGGAGACATTTTTTAATTTTTTGGTATCTAATTTTCAAATTGCTCCTTCTCCCACATTTTTCATCGGATTCCTTTGCAATTTTGGATAGTTGTTCTCCAGATAGACCTCTCTTGAGAAATTGCTCTTTTTGACGATCCGCCAAAAATTGGCCAAATTGGCGATATTTGTAATTTCGTGGTTGCCAATTTTCAAAATGCTTCTTCTCCCACAATTTTGATCAGATTTTCTTCAAACTTTGCACGAATATTCCCTAGGTTCTCCTCTTTTGAAAAAATTAACCATTTTGGCGATCCGCCAAAAAATTTGTTAAATGGGAGACATTTTTAATTTTTTTTGGTGTTTAATTTTCAAATTGCTTCTTCTCCCACAACTTTGATCGGATTCCTTGCCAATTTTGGATAGTTGTTCTCTAGGTAGACCGAAAAATTACTCTTTTTGGCGATCCGCCAAAAATTGGCCAAATTGGGGACATTTGTAATTTTGTGGTTGCCAATTTTCAAAATGCTTTTTTTTTCACACAATTTTGATCAGATTTTCTTGAAGATTTGTACGATTATTCCCTAGGCAGTCTCTTTTAAAAAATTACTCATTTTGGCGATCCGCCAAAAAGTGGCCAAATGGGAGACATTTTTTAATTTTTTGGTATCTAATTTTCAAATTGCTTCTTCTCCCACAAGTTTGATCGGATTGCTTTCCAATTTGGATAGTTGTTCTCTAGGTAGACTTCTCTTGAAAAATTACTCTTTTTTACGAGTGGACAGAAATTGGCCAAGTTGTTGACATTTGTAATTTCGTGGTTGCCAATTTTCAAAATGCTTCTTCTCCCACAATTTTGATCAGATTTTTTTCAAACTTTGCACGAATATTCCCAATGTAGGCTTCTTTTGAAAAATTACTCATTTTGGCATACGCCAAAAATTGGCCAAATTGGGGACATTTGTAATTTTGTGGTTGCCAATTTTAAAAATCCTTTTTTTCACGCAATTTTGATCAGATTTTCTTCCAAGTTTTGCACGAATATTCCCTAGGTAGGCCTCTTGTGAAAAATTACTTATTTTGGCGATCCGCCAAAAAATTGGCCAACTGGGGAACATTTTAAAAATTTTTGGTGTTTTATTTTCAAATTGCTTCTTCTCCCACAATTTTGATCGGATTCCTTTCCAATTTGGATAGTCGTTCTCTAGGCAGACCTCTCTTGAAAAATTACCCATTTTGGCGATCCGCCAAAAATTGGCCAAATTGGGGACATTTGTGATTTTATGGTTGCCAATTTTTAAAATGCTTTTTTTTTCACACAATTTTGATCAGATTTTCTTTGATTTTTTTACGATTATTCTCTAAGTAGCCCTTTTTTTTTGAAAAATTACTCATTTTGGCGATCCGCCAAAAATTGGCGATATGAAGGGTATTTTTTTTATTTATTGGCGTTTAATTTGGAAAATGCTTCTTCTCCCAGAATTTTTATTGAATTCCTTTGCAATTTTGTACGATTCTTCTCCAGTTAGACCCCTCTTGGAAAATTTTTTTTTTTTTGCCACCCGCCAAAACTTCTAAGTTGAATAAACATACGCATTGGTCCGAAATACGGACCGCGCATCGACGAAAGTTTGGTAAACATGCGCACTGGTTCGAAATCGAACCGCGCATCGACGCAAGTTAAATAAATGTGCGCACTGGTCACAAATGCAAACCGGGCGTCAATGCAAGTTAAATAAACACGCGTAGTGGTCCGAAATAATAACCGCGCATCAACGCAAATTAAATAAACATGCGCACTGGTCCGAAATGCGAACCACTTATCAACGCAAGTTAAATAAACACAAGGCAAGGTCTAATCGTAGTCAACTTCGATTTCATAATAATCGTTCTTGAACGGTCTAGTGTAATCACTTTTTGTGGGAAAACTTGATTTTACATATTTTTAGATATCCCTGTGAATAACTATAAATCTCTGCTTTTAGTTTGCCAAAGAAAAAGCTTGTGAACTGGAGGATTATCAGAGCGTGAGTCTGTCTGGAACAGACCTAGAAGGAGATTCAGAACCAGCGGTCAAGAAAAGAAAGCAAGAAAAACAGGTCCGTTTGTCAAATATTTTCGAAACCTTTCTCGAGTGGGAATTTGGGCATGCTTGGTTTTGGCAACGGGGAATGATGTAAGATGAGTTGTAATTCTGAGATTTTTAAAATCAAAATTGGCTGAAGGACAGCTCCTATCAACTGCTCACCTGCAGTAATAATTCTATTTTCTTCAGTTAGGCTCCCTGAAAAACTACACTGGGCATAAACTCAAGCGGGCGTTGTTGTAAAACAGTTGACCTCTGCAGAGATCTATCTGCTGTGTCTAAATAGAAAGCGGGTGTAGACAAAAAATAGTCCCGCACTTTCAGAGTACTGTTTTCGCGGAATTCCTCTTGTATGTGCCTAGCAGACTGGTCGAATACATAACAAACCAAACAGCCATTGAGGTTGGTTGTCAGACAACTACGCTCATGCACACTACTCTAATCATAATCTTCCATAACATTAAAACTTAATTATCAGTGCAGAATATTTACGTGTGTTTCTCACTCACACAGGAGGGAGAAGAATTGATTGACAGCTTCCTGGCGGAAGTGAAGGCGCTGCCACTGTCCGACATGTCAGAGGAAGACGCCCTGAATAAAATACAGCAGCTGAAAAGCAAAATATTAGCCACCAACAATGCGTACATCAAGGATGTGCTTGCGAGGGGATCGTAAAGGAAATCCGCCGTCGTGCAAAGGGGCTTGCATTTTTTTGTGTGTTTTTCGCGTGATAACAATTAGTGATCGTGGAAAGTGATAATGTGGTGTGTTAGTCCCATTAGAATGTCCGGGTTCTGCTATGTTTGTTTTTTTGTTATATCCTTCCAAATAGAAGTGTGTTAACTGAAAAGGGTTTGATGAAGGACCCTTAATTTTTTGTGTGGTTATGAACTGTTTGGAGAAATAGAGGCACACATTTTTTCAGAATTTTGTTGAGAACGGAGGAAAGCTGTTTTAGAATTCTGCAAATTTCGTGTGCTGTGGACACAGGAGTGCATCCTTGAAACGACAACATGGAGGGCATTTTAAAATGGATCGGATTGGAGCCTTGTTTTGGATTTTGGAGCAACTTTCCATTTTTACGGGATTTTGGATTTCATACGTTGCAGTTTTACGATGTACGTTGTCGATACGACAGCACGGCAAGGTAAAGGCAAGTAGTTTCAGATTGGATATGATTTTTACGAGTGCGAAAATGTGAAATAGTATTGAGTCCGGATATTCTCAAAAGATGGTGCCCCAAGACGTGACATTGGTCAAAACGAAAGGTGTTTATTACATAGAGAACATTGACTATCGACACGATTTTTTGTTACAATCGTTGTGTTACCGTGATGGCTTCTTTAGAACAAATTTGAGGACCAAGATAAGTGAAGACAATGGTTCTCTGGAGTCTTAAGAATTTCAGCCGCTGAGTGGGAACTTTGTACCCTGGGTATTTTATGCTTGGGTACCTAGAAACACACATTGTAATGCACAGTACCAGCTACGTTTGCAATTTTGTATACATGCGTAGTGTGATAACGATCTCTTCCAGACTTGGAGAAATATTCAGTTTTGTCGATTCTGTGTGTGTGTGCGTGTCTGTTCTGTTTTTTTTTGTTTTCCTCGGTAGGGTGAAACTCCCCGAAATAGTGACACCGCTACTTTAACTCTTGCATGCATAATATTTCAGAAACGGAAACCCAGTTTGATGTACTGGAAGCAAGCTATAACTCAGGCCATATCCACGGTTCCAGTATTTATGGACCTGTACTTTCTTATAACTTACGATATCACGACATTTGAAGCAATTAATCAGTATAGTTCTGCTAATACCATTGAAAGGCATGAAGAATATCAGTTTTGAAATTCACGTGTTCGGCCTAATGACCGGTTCACATGCTGACTCCGAACTGCCTATCACCAGGAAAAATTTCTGCGACAATATGTAAAGTGCTCTGGCCCTTTCTGTTTGTGTTTGGGTGGGGGGGGGGGGGGGCTTAATGTCAGATATGAGTGTGGCATATACCGTTCCACAGATATTTGGGTGCACTGACCGTTCTAGTTGAGTTCTAGTTGGGTTCGAATGAAAGTGTAATTGTGTGTTCAAATATATTTGATGATTGTCAGTTGCTGGTAGTTGTTACCCTGTCACGATATATCTTGAAAAAAATTGAAACAAGCATTGTAAATTTAGGATTAGTATTTAAACTGCATTGTTCAAAAGTAAAATTTATTAAACACATCGACAGATGGAGAAACGGAACAGATATCCCCAGTATGCGATACATAAAACGGTTGGAGGAAAATAAGCAACATTGTTCGCAGAAACTGCGTTGTGTCGGGGGACTAAAAAATATCGCACGTCCGTCTTTCCGCCACAAATTAGTTTCACGGACATTTTTAAGTAAACGCCAGACCAGTAAATGTGAAATCATTGCAAAGAGAAGGCAGATTGTGATTTTGTTTGAAAAAAAATCTGATACAAATTAGTCATATGTTGAATGCTGTGGGATTCATTTGGTGTCCAGACATTTCAAGGACTACCAAATCAGTCACCCTGACACTTGATTTTCTTTTATTAGAAAGTAAAGGCCGAGTTTGAGTCTGGATGAAATCTGACCAAGGTTTCCAGACATTCGCTCGTAAACTTGACACTCCTTCAGCATTGTTGGAAGGAAAAGTCTTGGTTCTTGCCGCCCGATCGGGTCTTTGCATGTAAAAAAAAGTGAACCGGGTTGGTCTCAAACAGTTATGCGCCAAAACATTGCCGGTTTTGATTTTAACTCCTATGTAATGGGGCTGTGTGGTAGTGTCTTGATTTACTGATTTAGACAATATGGATTCGTTATTAGCGTATCTAATTATAAAATACAGTGATTGCATTTAAATAAAAATTATTTGCTTGTTCTATGAATTTGAAAACCTGCAAAATGTCAGCTGCGTTTCGTTCAATAAAATACGACTATAAAAGGTTTGTATTATAGAATCCACATGTAAAGCAGTGGTCCGTTTCGTAAGACTCGGCACACAGAACCATAATCGTCTAGGGACAAGAAAGGCGCTTTGTACTTCGTCTGCGCGCCTTGCTCACTTGATATACAGTAACGGTTCCGGACCAAAACCCCTGGATCCTAGAGAGTCAAGCCGCTATATGCTGATCAGCCTGTCTTTGTTGTTCGTTCTAGAGTCAACCCTTCGCTAAGGATCGACTTAGGTTAAGGAACAACCTATAATGGCGGAACGTGATTTTTGGTCCCATTATACTGCTATTTACATCGTAATCCACCTCAATTTGAGGAACACCACTGCGTAATGATTTTTTTCCCTTACATTAGGATTTTTTTTCGTAGAGACGTTGACAAAAGAGATGTAAATTTCATGATGAAAGCTAGAAGCGCGAAGCAAGTAGTGTCCCCCAATAGAAGGCTGCTCACCAAGTAGAGGTGTCTACCAAAGGATGTTTTAATCTTTTTTTTTTTTTTTTTGGAGGGGGGAGGGTGCATGTGTCTCTTAATGTGTTCATCCCTTAGTAAATAATCACTGACTGTGATGTATTTCCAAGGCATTTCTCTGCAACCGCAACCTTTTGTAATGGCAGTAGATAAACTGGAGATGTGTAACGTCGTATTATTTTAAATGTGCCCCAAAATTGCGATTCGGCTTTTTTGAACTGTTTCATATCCGGGTTTGTCTGCAGAAGCTCTTGGCAACTGTAAGGAAAAACCTTCCGAAACTTTACACTGAAAATATATAAATTGAAAACGGGTAGCGTCGCATTAAGTAAATATTTTGTCACTGATCAAAAATGATCAAACACGACCTCTTTAAATGAATGTTGTAGGAACAGTTGAACGCTGTTAAAAATTTTGGAACGGAGTGCTTATGTGTTGGTTCTTGAAATCCTCAATGAATATAAGGATAAATGTATTTTTAAGGAATTAGGGAGGTGGACACGTGCTTTTTTTAACACTTGACAAGCCTATGGCTTGCAAGAATTATATGAATTTGTGCGAGCAAAATTCGTCCTTTCTTTTCTTCTTGACACTTTTTCCGATTTTGTGTGTCTTCTTCTCTGACACTATGAGCCCTAGGACCATGAAACTTGGGACTTATGAAGAGCTTGATCTGAACGTGTGCATGTCACTTTTTATTTTCGTCTTCGATTTCGTTTTCTTTGTTAAAACGCCATGTGAAAAGAGTATATTTTTGCAAGTAAATGCAGTGCATTTAACGTACATCACAGAACACAGTTGCTGAGCTTTGTGCGAGCTCTCACTGCGTAAATAGATAACACTGCAAAATATGTATGCCTGCTCAGGAAAAAAAAACATTAAGCTAACAAAAACCAAACACTACTCGGCCTATAAGACGTATTCAAGCTGTGTTGTTCGCAATATATTATTCAAGAGATCAGGAAGTGTTTTTGCATTTAATTTTTGTCAAGTGTTTAACATTTCGCTAGCGAAATAAGGTTCTAGTTTTTTTTGTATTGATTTTGTATTGATCCCACGACTACGAAATCAGTGCAGGGCAGGTAGGAGGATGGTGAGACATGACTTGCAAGATTGACTTGGCCATTCAAGTTTCATTTGACGCAATTTTTTAAATATATGTATATAACATTTTAATTGTTTCGAGCTAGAATCTCAGATAGTGAGTGATAAAGGGAACATTACATTGAAACATGCGTAAAAAGCAGTGGGTAAACCTTTACAACAAGATATAATCTGTATTTCATGCTGTGCGCGATAGAACGTAGTCTCCGATATGTGTTATGAAAGAATCGATTTTGGTCATAATACAAAATGAGACAGGTCAGACAATTTGAAAACTCTTCATTCATAAATGGTTGATTTAGTTTTCATAGCCTTCTCCGCTTTTAGCGCCTGTGGAGATCTAAAGGGAAAACAGTCATCTGGGGCAAAGTTTGTTGACAGTTCACCCCAACCGCAAAAAGAAAAAAAATCATTTGGGGGAAAAGTATGTTGACAGCTCACCCCAACCGAAAAAGGAAAAAAATTATCCGGAGGAAAAGTCTTTGAAAGCTCACCCCAACCGAAAAAGTGCAACCTGCCGTGCAAAATTTCCCAGACATGCATTCAGGATCTATAGATATATTATACATGTTGTAAATTCAGATGCGGAAATGATGCCTTTTGTCGTCAGGTCATCAGTTTTGCAATATTTTAGTGCACTCTTCATATTGCTACTGCTTCCAACCATTCGTAAACGGCGTCCAAAATTTACCCTATCCTTTTTAGCCCAGCTTACGTTACACGTTACACGTAAGCTGGGGTATTCCTATCGGTCTGGGGTGGCGTCCATTAGTTAGTTAGTTAGTTGTTTATTTAGTAAACTTTGTTTCAAAATACATCTCCTCCTACAATTTTGATCCGATGTCATTTATTTTTGGTGTGAGGCATACTTAAGGAGTCGTGCATACGGCTTGTGCTTTTCTAGTCGATCGGGTGATTTTTTAATTTTTGGCGAATTTTTAAAGAAAAAAAAATAAAATGTATCTCCTCCTACATTTTTGACCAGAAGTCATTTATTTTTGGTATGAGGCACTCCGAAAGGGTCGTGCATACGGCTTGTGCTTTTTTAGTCGATCGGACAATTTTTGTATTTTTGGGGAATTTTTTAAGCAAAAATTTGGAAAATAGATCAAAATGCATCTACTCCTACAATTTTGATTCTATGTCATTTATTTTTAATGTGAGGCATCTCTTAGCGGTTGGGCATACAGCTTGTGCTTTTTTAGTCGATCGGGTAATTTTGGGCGAAATTTTGAAGAAAAAATTTTAAAATGTATCTCCTACTACATTTTTGATCCGATGTCATTTATTTTTGGTATGAGGCACCCATAAGGGGTCGTGCATACGACTCATGCTTTTTTAGGGGATGGGACAATTTTTGTATTTTTGGGTAATTTTTAAAGCTAAAATTTCAAAAATAATTCAAAATGCATCTACTCCTACAATTTCGATTCGATGTCATTTATTTTTAATGTGAGGCATACCCAAAGGGTCGTACATACGGCCTGTGCATTTTTAGTCGATCGGGTGATTTTTTAATTTTTGGAGAATTTTTGAAGAAAAAATTTTAAAATGTATCTCCTCCTACATTTTGGATCTGATGTCATATTTTTTTTTTAGTTCCCCCCCCCCCCCCCCCCCGGGCGTCTGTCCGTCCGTCTGTCCGTCCATCTGTCCGTCTGTCGACACTTTTTTTGTTAACACACTCAAGCCTACATGTTTCCACCGCTTGTTAAGATATTGTATATATGGGTAGTACTGGAACGAACAAGGATCGGTATTGTAAATGAGCCATGTCGGCCCAAGGACATTGGCCCGGCTGAAATTCAAAAATGTCCCCAATCCTTACTCAGTCGAATGAGTTTGTTAACACACCCAAGCCTACATTTTTCCACCGATTGTTAAGATATTGTATATATGGGTAGTACTGGAACAAGCAAGGATCGGTATTGCAAATGAGCCATGTCGGCCCAAGGACATTGGCCCAGCTGAACTTCACAAATTTTCCCAATCTTTACTCAGTCGGATGAGTTTGTTAACACACTCAAGCCTACATTTTTCCACCGATTGTTAAGATATTGTATCTATGGGTAGTACTGGAACAAACAAGGATCTGTATTGTAAATGAACCATGTCAGCCCAAGGACATTGACCCAGCTGAACTTCACAAATTTTCCAAATCCTTACTCAGTTGAATGAGTTTGTTAACACACTCAAGACTACAATTCTGGATCGATTGTTGAAATCTTTTAGATATAGGAAGTATTGGAACAAAAAAAGGTCGGTATTGTAAATGAGCCCTGTCGGCCCAAGGACATTGGCCCAGCTGAACTTCAGAAATTTTCACAACCTTTACATACTGGAATGAGTTTTTTATCACACTCAAGCCTACATTTCTGCATCGATTGACAAGATATTTTAACTATGAGTAGTATTGAAAAAAAAACAAGGTTTGGTATTGTAAATGAGCCATGTCGGCCCAAGGACATTGACCCAGCGGATCTTCACAAATTTTCCAAATCCTTACTCATTTGAATGAGTTTGTCAACACACTCAAGCCTACATTTCTGGATCGATTGTTGAAATATTTTACATATAGGAAGTATTGTAACCAACAAAGGTTGGTATTGCAAATGAGCCCTGTCGGCCCAAGAACATTGGCCCAGCTGAATTTCAGAAATTTTCACAACCCTTACATACTGGAATGAGTTTAACACACTCAAGCCTACATTTTTTGAAACAATTGGCAAAATGTTATACACATAGGTAGTATGGGTGGTAACAAGAATTGGTATTGTAAATGAACCATGTTGGCCCAAGGACATTGGCCCAGCTGGAATTTTAAAATTCACGAATATGATACGAAGGGTTTTAGTCCAACCTAACAAAATCAAATACTGGGACTGTACGCCGGCGGGGGACATAGTCAGTTTCACTGACCCACTTGTTTTTTTGTTTTTTTTTTGGTATGAGGCACCCTAAAGGGTCGTGCATACGGCTCGTGCTTTTTGGTCGATCGGACAATTTTTGTATTTTTAGGGATTTTTTGAAGAAAAAAACTTCAAAATACATTTCCACCTACAGTTTTGACCGATTTCTTTTTTTTTTTTTGGGGGGGGGGGGGTTTCAGGCATCCTTAAGGGGCTGAGCATACGGCTTGCGCTTTTTTAGTCGATCCAATTTCTGTATTTTTAGGGAATTTTTGAAGAACTTCAGCATGCATTTCCTCCTACAGTTTTTATCCGATTTCATTTATTTTTGGTATGAGGCATCCTTAGATGGGTCGGGCATACGGCTTGTGCTATTTGACTCGACTTGGGAATTTTTGATGAAAATACCTCAAAATGCATCTTCTCCTGTAGTTTTGATCGGACATCATTTATTTGGGGGCTGAGGCATGCTTAGGGTGTCGTGAATAGGGCCTGTGCTTTTGGAGTCGATCAGGGAATTTTTGGGGAATTTTTGAAGAAAAAAATTCAAAATGCATTTCCTCCTACAGTTTTTATCAGATTTAATTTATTTTTGATATGAGCCGTCTCTAGGGGGTCATGCATACGGCTTGTGCTTTTTGAGTGAATTGGAAAACTTTCGAATTTTTTTTGTCCGAATTTAAAAAAAAAAAAAAAAATGAATCTCCTCCTACAGCGCATAAACGCAAGTTAAATGAACTTGCGCAGTAGTCAAATTTAACAACCGCACATCAACGCAAGTTAAGTAAGCATTCGCAGTAGTCCAAATTAAGCACTGCGCATCGATCCAAGTTAAATAAACATGCGCACTGGCCCGAAAAAAGAACTACGCATCGACGCAAGTTGATTAGACATGCGCAGTGGTCCGAAATGCGAACCGCGCATCGAGGCAATTTAAATAAACATGCGCACTCTTCCGAAATGCGAACCGCACATCGAGGCAAGTTAAATAAACATGCGCACTGTTCCGAAAAAAGAACCGCGCATCAACGCAACCCAAAGAAACATGCGCATTGGTCTGAAATGAGAACCACGCATCAACACAAGTTAAATAAATATGGGCAATGGCCGGAAATGCTAATCGCGCTTCGACGGAAATTAAATGAACATGCGATCCGGTCCAAAATAAGCACCGCACATCAACGCAAGTTAAACAAACATGCGCACTTGTCGCAAATTGAATAGACATGCGCAGTGGTCTGAAATGAGAACCGCGCATCAACGCAAGTTAAATAAACTTGCGCAGTTGTCCCAAGAAAGAACCCGAATCAACGCAAGTTGAATAGACATAAGAGTCGGGCATCGACAGGACTGAAATAAACATGTGTTCTGGTCCGAAATGCAAATCACGTGTCAACGCAAGTTAAATGAACCTGTGCACTAATCGGAAATGCGAACCGCGCATCAACGCAACCTGAAGAAACAGGTACACTGGACCGAAATGCGAACCAGATATCAACGCAAATTAAATAAACATGCACACTGGTCCGAATTGCCAACCGCATATCAGCGCAAGTTAAATAAACAATTGTCCAAAAATAAGCACCGTGCTTAAACGTAAGTTAAATAAACGTGCAAACTGGTCCGAAATGCGAACCGCGCATCAAGGAAACCTAAGGAAACTTGTGCACTTGTCCAAAATAAGTACCACTCATCATCACAAGTAAAATAAACATGCGCATTGGTCTGGAATAAGAACCGCGCATCGATGCAAGTTAAATAAACATGCGCACTGGTCCGGAATATGAACCGCATATCAACACAAGGGAAATAAACATGCGCATTGATCCGAAATAAGAACCGCGCGTCAACACAAGGTAACTAAACATGCGCACTGATCCGAAATGCGAACCGCACATCAACACAAGGTAAAAAAATATGGGCGCTGGTCTGAAATGCGAACCGCACATCAACGCAAGTTAAATAAACATGTGCACTGTTCCAAAATGAGAGTCGCGCATTAACGCAAATTAAATAAACATGCGCATTTGTCTGAATAAGAACCGCACATCGAGGCAAGTTACATAAATATGCGCACTGGTCCGAAATGCGAGCGTTGTTTGAAGTTATCTATATCAGACTATCCAGTCTACCAGAGATACAAAAAAAATCTGTTTCCCATTTTTCTGGGAAAGAAAGCTTTGTATGCATTTATCGGTCTATGTTCTGGTCTGGTGCTAAATTAATTATTGAGCTAGCTCTTTGCCGTCTCATCTTTTGAAGCCCAATTTTTCAGGGAAATTCCTTTGCTCATGCACGCTGGAATTGATCTTATTGCTTTTCGTAAGCTGGGACTTTGTCCTTGGACAAATTTGTTGTCTTCTCACTCGCATTTTCTTTCAAGAAAGGCTTTGGAATAGCAAGTTATAAGTTGATAAAATGAGTGTTGTATCGTTGGGAGGGGGGGGGGGGGGTGGCGAAATAAGAATTTTGGCCATTGCCGGGTGATCGAAGTTTTAACAAATTAAGATAAGTTCGGTCCAGCCTGTCGAAAAGAAAAAATATATGTTAGATGAGGTAACACGAATTTGGCGTGAGGCGGTTTGGAGCTATTCTGAACGTCCTTAGTAGGGGGAAAATGGGGGGTTGAGCACACGTGTGCTCAAACCCACATTCTCAGGTGTTTTAAAACCCGCGCGGGTATGAGCACAGGTGTGTTCAAACCCGCGCGGATTTGAGCACAGTTTCCGGAAGTGGTAAAAACCACGCGCGATCTTGATGGAGAGTGAAGGACCGGAAATAAAAAATAAACGAAGAAAAATAAAATTAACAAATATACAAATAAAATAAACAAACAACATAAACAAATAAAAAATAAATGAAAGAAAATTTAAAAAACAAATAAATAAACAGCACACCCAGTCAGCAAGTATTTTGTGTTGACTCAGCATACCGAGTCAGCAAGTATTTTGTGTTGACTCAGCATACCGACTTGCGGGTTTGAAAACAGTTTCCGGAAGTGGTATAAAAACAGTTTCGTCAAACCCTCATGAGTTTGACGACACAGTTTCGTCATACCCCCAGCAGCGAAAAAGTTTCGTCAAACCTAATGGATGATGTTATATATTGAAGTTTTAAACGTGTATATCTTTACAACTATTCGGTCCATTTCAACCGTCTTTTCACCATAGTAATCAATAAAACTTTATGTGTTTATTGTTGACGTCATTTACCTAAAAATTTTAAACGTGTATATCTTAAAAACTACTCAGTCAATTTCAGCTATCTTTTCAACATAGTATTCAGGAAGACTTGAAGTGTTAATGGATGACGCCACTAATGACGTCATATACTAAAAATTTTAAAGTGTATATCTTTGAAACTATTCGATCAATTTCAACCATTTTTTCACCATAGGATTCAGGAAGACCTTAAGTGTTTGAGGATGACGTCACTGATGACGTAATTTACTAAAAATGTCTAACGCACATATATTTAAAACTACTCGGTCCATTTCAACCATCTTTTCACCATAGTAATCAGGAAGACTTTCATTGTTCACTGATGATGTCATATACTAAAAATTTTAACCTGGCATATCTTTAAAACTACTCGGTCCATTTCAACCATCTTATCACCATAGTATTCAGTAAAACCTTAGGTATTTGTGGATGACGTCACATACTAAAATTTTAAACTGACATATCTTTAAAACTACTCGGTGCATTTCAACCATCTTTTCACCATAGTATTCAGGAAGACTTCCATTGTTTACTGATGACGTCAACAATAACGTCATAAACTCAAAATTTTAAACGTGTATATCTTTAAAACGACTCGGTCAATTTCAGCCATCTTTTCACTATACTATCGAGGAAGACTTAACATTTTATTTATGACGTCATTGATGGCGTCACGGATGACGTCATTTATCTAAAAATTTTACTTGAATATAATTAAAACTACTGCACCGATTTCAACCATTTTGTTACCAATCTGTTCAGCAAGACTTTGTCTTTAACGAAGGATAAACTGAACGTTGAATATGTGAAGAACGTTGAAATTGCGTTTACGTATAAAAAAGAAAGACACATATTGAATAGTTTTATTAATGCACTTATATACACAGCCCTTAAATCAATAAACTATTACAACATTTGTCGATTTACAAAGTCTTTATTATAAAGTTTGATCAAATGAGTCTTTTTCTTCATCTGTTTCACTCTTTTACACCTCACTGTCCTCATCCACATCACTTACTTCGTCGCTGCTTTCATCATTCTCCACCTCATCTAGAAGCTCTTCAAAGAAGGCCTCGTTTCTTCTTATAGCCGCCTTTAATGCCTTTGAATACTCCTCGGCAAAGTAATTAGTCTTCCAAAATGTTTTCATACTGTTCGCTTTGTTCTAGACGTTGAGTATATTTGAACAGTCTCATAAACAGTTGTTTTAGGCGGTGCTTATAAATGGGTCAAAGGTCATCACTTGCACTTTCACGTGCATCTTCAATCCCTTGTTCTTCATATTCTAAAACCTTTTCTTGAAATTTGTCATCATAGTCATCATATACTTCTTGGACCATATCATACCAAACAGAGTCTATTTCTGACTCACTTTCAGAACTGCTGTCATGGTTTCCCTTGCTACAATGGTTCACATGTTTGAACAAAGCTTCTTGGCTGTTGTATAATGCACCGCATTCTATACAAGCATGTGCATTATTTTCACCCATGTCAACTCTTCGACTTTCAATAGAAAACTCATCTAACGTTTCCGTGATAGGTGCTTTTATAGGATTCTCCATCTCTTCCTCCCATTCACCTTCTACACGCTCGCTTCCATTCACTTCTGAAGTGTGGACATGCTTTAAGTGTCTTTTAAGACTTTGTGGCCAATGGTAAGATTTCGTTCAAATGTTGCATTGATACATCGTTTCAGTTCCAGATCCAGTTCTCAAATGATGAAAAAGTCTGAGAGTGTCGATATATATACATGACAACAATGGTAACAGCAACTATGTTGTTGTTGCGTTGTAGTTTTTTTTGATTCGTTGTTGTTGCGTTGATGTTGCGTTGTTGATGTTGCGTTGTTGTGTTTTTGCTGTGTTGATGTGTTGTTGCTCTGTTGCGTTATGTTGTTTTTGTGTTGTTGATACGTTGTTGTTGCGTTGTTGTATGTTGTTGCGTTGTTGTTGCTGGGTTGATGTGTTGTTGCGTTGTTATTGCGTTGTTGTGTTGTTGCGTTATGTTGTTTTTGTTGTATTGTTGCGTTGTTGTATGTTGTTTTTGTTGCGTTGTTTTTGCGTTATTGTGTTGTATGTTGTTGCGTTGTATTGTTGAGTTGTGTTGCTTTTTTGTGTTGTTTTTGCGTTATTGTTGTGTTGTTGCGTTGTTGCGTTATTGTTGATGCGTTGTTGTTCTTGGGTTGTATTGTTGCGTTGTTGTTGCGTTGTGTTGTTGATGTTGCGTTATTTTGTTTTTTTATTGTTACGTTGTTCTTTTTGTTGTTGCGCTGATGTTGCGTTGTTGTTTCCATAGTTGTTGTTACCGTGTTTGTCATGTATATAAATCGACACTCAGACTTTTTCATCATTTGAGAACTGGATGTGGAACTGAAACGATGTATCAATGCAACATTTGTTCGAAATCTTACCATTGGATACAAAGTCTTAAAAGAAACTTAAAGCATGTCCACACTTCAGAAGTGAATGGAAGCGAGCGTGTAGAAGGTGAATGGGAGGAAGAGATGGAAAACCCTATAAAAGAACCTATCACGGAAACGTTAGATGAGTTTTCTATTGAAAGTCGAAGAGTTGACATGGGTGAAAATAATGCACATGCTTGTATAGAATGCGGCGCATTATACAACAGCCAAGAAGCTTTGTTCAAACATGTGAACCATTGTAGCAAGGGAAACCATGACAGCAGTTCTGAAAGTGAGTCAGAAATAGACTCTGTTTGGTATGATATGGTCCAAGAAGTATATGATGACTATGATGACAAATTTCAAGAAAAGGTTTTAGAATATGAAGAACAAGGGATTGAAGATGCACGTGAAAGTGCAAGTGATGACCTTTGACCCATTTATAAGCACCGCCTAAAACAGCCGTTTATGAGACTGTTCAAATATGCTCAACGTCTAGAATAAAGCTAACATTATGAAAACATTTTAGAAGACTTTAATTATTTTGCCGATGAGTATTCAAAGGCATTAAAGGCGGCTATAAGAAGAAACGATGCCTTCTTTGAAGAGCTTCTAGATGAGGTGGAGAATGATGAAAGCAGCGACGAAGAAAGTGATGTGGATGAGGACAGTGAGGTGTAAAAGAGCGAAACAGATGAAGAAAAAGACTTATTTGATTAAACTTTATAGTAAAGACTTTGTAAATCAACAAATGTTGTAATAGTTTATTGATTTAAGGGCTGTGTATATAAGTGCATTAATAAAACTATTCAATATGTGTCTCTCATTTTTATACGTAAACGCAATTTCAACGTTCTTCACATATTCAACGTTCAGTTTATCCTTCGTTAAAGACAAAGTCCTGCTGAATAGATTGGTAACAAAATGGTTGAAATCGGTGCAGTAGTTTTAATTATATTCAATTAAAATTTTTAGATAAATGACGTCATCCGTGACGTCATCAATGACGTCATAAATAAAAATGTCAAGTCTTCCTCGATAGTATGGTGAAAAGATGGTTGAAATGGACCGAGTAGTTTTAAAGATATGCCAGGTTAAAATTTTTAGTATATGACGTCATCAGTGAACTATGAAAGTCTTCCTGATTACTATGGTGAAAAGGTGGTTGAAATGGACCGAGTAGTTTTAAATATATGGGCGTTAGACATTTTTAGTAAATTACGTCATCAGTGACGTCATCCTCAAACACTTAAGGTCTTCCTGAATCCTATGGTGAAAAAATGGTTGAAATGGATCGAATAGTTTTAAAGATATACACTTTAAAATTTTTAGTATATGACAACATTAGTGGCGTCATCCATTAACACTTCAAGTCTTCCTGAATAGTATGTTGAAAAGATAGCTGAAATTGACTGAGTAGTTTTTAAGATATACACGTTTAAAATTTTTAGGTAAATGACGTCAACAATAAACACATAAAGTTTTATTGATTACTATGGTGAAAAGACGGTTGAAATGGACCGAATAGTTGTAAAGATATACACGTTTAAAACTTCAATATATAACATCATCCATAAGGTTTGACGAAACTTTTTCGCTGCTGGGGGTATGACGAAACTGTGTCGTCAAACTTCATGAGGGTTTGACGAAACTGTTTTTATACCACTTCCGGAAACTGTTTTCAAACCCGCAAGTCGGTATGCTGAGTCAACACAAAATACTTGCTGACTCGGTATGCTGAGTCAACACAAAATACTTGCTGACTGGGTGTGCTGTTTATTTATATGTTTATTTTTTTTTTTTGTTTATTTTATTTTTATTAATTTATTTTTTAAATTTTCTTTCATGTTTATTTATTTTTTATTTTATTTTTTATTTATTTTTTTATCAATTTATTTTTTAAATTTTCTTTCATTTGTTTATTTATTTTTTATTTGTTTATGTTGTTTGTTTATTTTATTTGTTAATTTGTATATTTTTTTTTTATTCGTTTATTTTTTTATTTCAGGTCCTTCGCTCTCCATCAAGATCGCGCACGGTTTTTTTACCACTTCCGGAATCATAACGGACTCTACTAAAACGTAACAGTTCAGTGTTCATGGTTTGGGAAAAAAGACACCCATGTGTACTGCATACATCTCGCATAATTAGTTCAAGTATCACAGAAGAAGCTATGAAAGCTTGAGCGTATGCGCCAGCCCTGTCTGAGATTGATTTTTTGACCCGATTTTTGTCGTTTTCATAGGATTTGTTGTCGCGAAATTACGTGAGCTAAAGCTACACATTTAGTTCTAAGGGTCTCTTAGTGACGAAACGACAGGAGTTAAAACCACAGTGGTGGTGTGGCGCAATTCATGAGGACACTGCATGAACTTGAGGCGCACAATTCAATCAAAGGCGCTCTTACGAAGCCACATGAACTTATATGCATATATAATTACATCCAATATCTTGATTGTTTAAGAAAAAATTATATGCTACAGTACTTTCCAACAAGCATTAGTCGGTCGGATGCCTGGTTACGTCACAATGTAACTATGTCTCTAACACGACATAAAACCGACGCCGAAACACTGCAAAAATTGTCACTATCCTTTTTGTCTTTTTCGCACTCGCATTTTCTTTCAAGAAAGGCTTCAGAATAACAAGTTATAAATTGATAAAATGAGTTTATATCGTTGGAGAGGGAGGCGAAACTAGAATTTTGGCCACTGCCGGGTGTTCGAAGTTTTAACAAATTAAGAAAAGTTCTGCCCAGCCTCTCGAAAAAAAAATATATGTAAGATGAGGTAACGAATTTGTCACGAGGCGGTTTGGAGCTATTCGAACATCCTTTCTGCAATGACTTGAAGGGTCGAGATGAAAACTAGTCTTATATGCTTGGATTCAAGATTAACCCAGTTTCATATTGCAGTAAGGATCGGTGCTGGTGCGTTTCACAAATACACCAACAAGAGTAAGCTTTCCTGAAAAAATGTATAAAAACATATTAAATTTTATCTTGCGCCATCTTAAAGCTACCGATGCCTTCCCCTTAGATACTGTTGCTCGTGCCGTGTGAAACTTACCGATTTTTTTTTTTTTTTTAGCCTGTTTTCATACGTCTTAAAACATGCGCGAAAAGCTGCGCAGAGTTACTTTTGTCTTAAGACAGCCGTTCCAAAAAAACAACAGAATACTGTCTTAAAACAGAACATGGCTGTCGATGACAATGACGAAGCTTTAAGTACAACATAACATTGTGATTCTTCAAATATTCAAAGTGTCATGATAAATGGGTTCTATTGCAATGAAAAGCTTCATAAAATCTAATCAGAATACATTGTAATTTGGTATTTAAAAACAACGTTGTTTGTCGCCATTTTGAATTGAGAGTCCAATTACGGCCTTTTGCGACAATCGGATGCGTCTCGAGCTTTTTCTCCTAAGACGTTTCAGAATGTCTTAAGACATTCAGAATACCCCCCCCCCCCCCAAAAAAAAAAAAAAAAAAAAAAAAAAAACAAACAAACAAACAATGGCCTCAGAATGTCTTAAGACATTCTTCGAGTTCAAAAAAAAAAAAAAAAAAAAAAAAAAACTCCGTTAAGGAATCATAACGGACTCTACTAAAACGTAGCAGTCCAGTGTTCATGGTTTGCGAAAAAAAACACCCATGTGTACTGTATACGTCTCAAAATTAGTTCCGAGTATCACAGAAGAAGCTATCAAAGCTTAAGCGTTTGCGCCAGCCCTGTCTGAGATTGATTATTGTTCCATTTTAACACATTAATCCAGTGAATAAATACACCTTCTTCAGAACACTGGTACGCCTGGTTGAGTGCGGCCGGGTCTACTTACGGTCACTCTGCTGGCAGCCCGCATGCAAACTTAACCGCGCGGCATACGGAGGAACAACGCTTGAAGAAAATATGTTTGTTTAGTTCTGAAATCTAACAGATGACTATGAAACAGCAACTGCTGAAAATTGATTAGTTCAATCAACATGTTAGCGTTTGTGTCCTACTTCAAATCAGGACAGGTTTGCTCAAAATCCTGAATTTTCTTAAAAGTAGACTACAAAAATGCTAATTTCTGCGTGAAGTGGTATTTAAGCAATCAACGTTAGTTTCTTGAAAATGTAAAACAAAAATTTAAAAAATATTAGCAACTCGGGCGAGCAATTAAAAAATGGCGATGTGAACCAAATGTTGGTCGAAAAGGGGGACCACGAAACATCAAGCCAGGGTGAGTGGCATATAATCGAAAAGTGCTGTTTTTTGGTCATCATTATTGAAAAGAAGAACGCTCTAGACTCAAAGTTATGGCGTGCAATGTGTACAATTGACAATCCGAAGATAACATAATCAGAAAGCCATTATGCACTCGAGATGGTTTCTTTTGCGAGTTCCGACCCTCTGTATAACGGGAGACCACTTTTTGCCTTTCAACTGAAGAGAATATCCGAATAGGATAGTATAAGGCGTTATCAATTTTTGATAGAAGGATCGCGGTGTGCAAGAGAATCGGAGACAGCCCAAGGCATGAAGCTTCGTGCCGGTACATGTCTGCTTTCATTCCTGTAAGTACTACTTGCATTGCTTATAAATATCAAAAACTCCTCCAAAGGCTTTTCTTTCCCAGTTCTGGGCACTCTTCTTTGGCTTCTTCTTGCTCGTATTAGAAAAAAAAGATGCTGTCGCTTTGAAGTCATAATGCTGTTTAGGGTGACAGTCTTGTTGCAATATGACGTCTTTTCGCATCCGAGGGTTTGTTGAGCTTGAACCTGGCAGTCTTTCAACTGCCATCTGTTGAAGCAGTTTCTTAAGATTTGGTATGACCCTATTCTTGTCGTTTTCATAGGATTTGTTATCGTGAAGTTACATGAGCTAAAGCTACACATTTAGTTCTAGGGGTCTCTTAGTGACGAAACGACAGGAGAAGGGCAAAAAGTTTACTTTTCAGCTCGGGGTTCCCGCGGGACCCCGACCTCTGAAACCAGGGGTCCCGAGATGAAGTGGTGGGATCCCGACATTTTCGGGCAATAATAAAAGTTAAATTCTATAAAATCAATTTTATTGCAATAAAAATAAACGCGATTAGTGATATCATGCAAATCATAAAACTACTACTTCCAACAACAAAAAAGAAACACTGAATGATGCTACATTAAACAATGAAAAAAATCAATCATTTTCGATCTTAGCGGTGATACTGAACAGTTGCAAGAGAACACCATCTATTTTTGCTGAGGTCCCGCGGGACCCCGGGGTCAAATTCCAGGGGTCCCGAGTAGATTATCAGGGGACCCCGGGACCCTGTGAACTTTATGCCCTGAGAAGTTAAAACCACAGTTCATGATGGCATGGCGCAATTCATGATGACACTGCATGAACTTAAGGCGCACAATTCAGTCAAAGGCGCTCTTGCGAAGCCACATGAACTTATTAACATGTATATATGCATATATAATTACATCCAATTTCTAGTTTGCTTAAGAAAAAGTTATATGTTACAGTACTTTCCAACAGGCATTAGTCGGTCGGATGCCTGGTTACGTCACAATGTAACTATGTCACTAACACGACATAAAAACGACGTCGAGACACTGCAAAAATGACTTAAAAAAGATATCAAAACGGCGTGCCAAAAAAAACATACAATTCAGGCTTCATTCCCAATCAGAAAAGTAACTTTGAATGTTGACCGCAAAGTAGCTACAAATAACTGCTAAAAGTAATTACGTAACAGCTTCGACATTGCCAAATTTTACGTAATGAAAACAAAGACGCACTTCCAAAATCTGGCTAAGTTATTCATTATATATATATAACTAAAGAATATTTCAAACAATAATTACAGCAACAGAGGCCCCGCAAATTGTGGTCGCACTGAGATTGCATTAAGTTTTTATTCGGTAATTTTATCATTGATTGAATTAAATCATAAAGCATGGCAGGAACATAAAAACTGACGTTAATACATTTACAATCACATCTATGCGAGAAAAAATTATTCAGTGCCGGGTGAAAACAATTTTCTAATGCAGTCCTAGATATCTTCTTTTTTTTTTTATTAAAAAAAAGAAGGGCCTGCATTTTTGTTTTATGTTTCCATTTCAGGAAATTTACTAAAAATCTTAGAAACAATATAACCAAAAGACACATTACAAGCTAATACAAAACCAAGTAACGAAGTAGCACATAAGCAGATAACATACAGCGATGTGCCATATTATTATAAACAAACATGGCGTCCATAACGCACCTATATATTTTTATGGACGATAGATGGTTTGCATTCGAACATGATGAAACCCAGATGGTTACTGTGAGAATATATGGATTAGTGCTTATTAAAAGTTTGTACAACTCTTTGCCGAGGCGAATGTTGAAAATTATATAACAGCAAAGGGTTTTATCACCAAGTACTGAGGTAAGATTTCATGATTTAAATTGTCCATGAACAATTATTTTTAAATTTAAAACGTGCGTTTCAATGATCGGGTCTCGTCGGTCACTCCGAATCAGTATCTCGGCGCCGATGAGCATTCTGATGTGAGGAGAGTCCGATGCACGACATTCTTCTTTGTCGCTGCATCTCTAGACTGGAATACATGTCACCGAGTCGCTGGATTTCCCGCTGCTCGCTTCAACTTCGCGGTCTCGATTCGGGTTTCCTCATACTGTCCGCAACGATGTTCGATTGCATTCGTCGCCTTCCCAGATGGACGGACTCTTACCGTAGGCCTTGAGGTTGCTCTTTAAGGTGTCTTTTTAGCGTGGACGTCGTCGTCCCACGAGCCTCTTAGCTGACCGTAGAAGAGTGCCTTTGGTGTGCGGCAGTCGTCCATTCGTACTATATGTCCGGCCCAGCACAGCTGGGCTTTCACTAAGAGTGACTGCATGCTCATGACTCCACACGTTTGCAGGACCGAGTTGTCGGTATGCGAAGATCATATCAGCAATACCTCGACCGCTGCAAAAACCGCATTGTGACTCGGAATTATACTCTGTCGGTAACTGCACTGGTCAGGTGTAGTATGGAAGCATTTTTAAGGTCTTGTGGTACCTGACTCTTCCTCCAGAAAGCACTGAATAACTTGGCGAGTCTTGTCTATGTGGGCACCTCCACATTTATATACCTCTGGTGGGATTTCATCTTGCCGTGGTGCTCGCTGATCGTGAGCTGTTTCATTGCTTTCACGGCTTTCGCAGTTTGGTTCAATATCAAGCTGTTCCATGAAAACCAAGTAACAAAGTAGCACATACGCAAATAACACATAACAAGATAACATATTACTAAACAACACATAACCAAATAACAGACAACAAAACAACACGTAACCAAATAACACATAAATAAATAACACATAACAAAATTATTACACAACCATGTGACACATAACCAAATAAGACATAGCAAAATTACACATACACAAATAACACATAACCAAATAACATCACAAAATTACACATAACCAAATAACACATAACAAGATAACACATAACTAAATAACACATTGCCAAAATACATAATCGAATGACACATAACAAGATAACACATGTCCAAATTACACAGAAGATAACACAGCAAAATAACACATAACCAATAACACGTAATGAAATTACACATGTTAAGATAACACACAGCAAGATAACACATAGTAAAATAACACATAGCCAAATAACACGAAATCAGATAACGCAACGAGATAACACATAGCAAAATGACACATAGCCAAATAACACATTACAAATAACAATTGATCAAATAACACATATTGAGGTAACACGTAACAAATTAAAACATAATCAAGTAACACGTAAGCATATAGCACATAATCAAATAACTCACAGCAAAATAACACATTACAAATAACAAGTGACCAAATAACACATATTAAGGTAACACGTAACAAAATAATACATCAAGTAACATATAAGCATTTGGCACATAATCAAATAACACTTAACAAGATAACATATAACAAAATAACACGTAGCAAATAACATATAACAAGACAACCAAATAACATATTAGCAGATAACACATAACAAGATAACACATAGCCAAATAACATATTACAAATAACACGTAACTAAATAACACATATTGATGTGACATGCAAGAGAACAACAATAATCAAATAGCTTATGATAAAAAAATAACACACAACAAAAAAATAACACACAACAAAATAACCTAACAAAATAACACGTTACCAAATAGCACATAACAAGTAACACATAACAAAATAACATAACCAAACACCATACTAGCAAATAACACGTAACCAAATAACATGTATTGGGTTACATGTAACAAAACCATATAATCAAATAACACATAACCAGAACGCATAAGCAAATACTACATAATAAAATTACACATAATCAAATAATACATAACCGTGTACACATAGCCAAATAACACGTAACAAAATTACACAAATAAATAACACATAACAAAATAAGGTCACAAAATTATGCATGACCAAATAACAATTAACCAAATGACACATAACAAGATAGCACATAACCAAATAACATCTTTCAAGGTAACACATTACAATATAACAAATTATAAAATTACACATAACCAAATAATACGTAGCGAAATAAGACATAACCAAGTAACTCATCAAATAACACACAACCAGATAACACATTACAAATAACACGTAATTAAATAACACATATTAAGGTAACACGTAACCAAATAGCACATAATCAATTAATAACACATAAGCAAATAATATAACAAAATAACGTGTAACCAAATAACATAACAAGGTAACACATTACAAAATAAGACATAACCAAATATCTCATTAGCAAATAGCACGTAGCCAAATAACACATATTGAGGTTACGTGTGACGTATATTTGAAATAACACTAACGGGGGTTGACATATAATATCTAATGGGGTTAATAACACGTTAGCTTTACAAAATAGCAAATCACACAAATAATACAGTCAAACAAACTAAATAACATATAATCCATAGCAAATAATAAAAACATAGCCAAATAACAGGACATGAAATCAAATAACATACAACCCACAACTGGTCAGGTGGGTTTGTCTTGGATCTTTCCTGCTATGGGAGTAAGGATATTCCGCGGTGATTGTCACATTGGGATCGGTTTCCTTAGCGCTTGTACATGTGTGGTATAGAAGCATCTTTAAGGTCTTGTTGTACCTGACTCTACGTCCAGAAAGTGCGGAATAACTTTGCGAGTCTTGTAGATGTGGGCACCTCCACATTTGTTGACCTCTGGTAGGATTCCATCTTGCCCTGGTGCTTGCCAATTATGAGCTGTTTTATTGCTTTCGCACAGTTTGGTTCAATATCAAGCTGTTCCATGAAAACCAATGGGAAAGTAGTACATACGCAAATAACACATAACAAGATAACACACTACTAAACAATATATAACCAAGTAACACACAACAAAACAACACATAACCAAATAACATAAATAAATAGCACATAGCAAAATTACACACAACCATGTGACACATAACAAAATAAGACATCACAAAATTACACGTACACAAATAACACATAACCAAATAACGTAATAAAAGTACACATAACCAAATAACACATAGCTAAAATAACACATAATCGAACAACACATAACAAGATAATACATGTCCAAATAACACATAAGATAACACAGGAAAATAACACATAGCCAATAACAAGTAATCAAATAACACATATTAAGATAACGCGTAACAAAATAACATTCAGCCAAATAACAAGATAACGCAAATAAAATAACACATAACAAAATAATACATAAACAAATAACACGTAATCAGATAACACACAACAAGATAACACATAGCAAAATAACACATAACCTAATAACACATTACAAATAGCTAGTGACCAAATAACACATATTGAGGTAACAGGTAACAAATTAAAACATAATCAAGTAACACATAAGCATATAGCACATAATCAGATGACACATAACAAGATGACATATAACAAAATAACACATAACCAAATAACATATTAGTAAATAACACCTAACAAGATAACACACATAGCAAAATAACACAACCAAACGATACATAATCAGATAACACATAACAAAATAACACAAATAACGAATAACAATGACTAAATAACACATATTAAGGTAACACGTAACAAAGTAGCACATCAAATAACACATAAGCATATAGCACATAATCAAGTAACACATAACAAGATAACCAAATAACATATTAGCAGATAACACATAACATTTTAACACATAACCAAGTAACATATAAAAATAACACGTAACTAAATAACACATATTAAGGTAACACGTGAGAGAACAACGCATAATCAAATAAGCTATAATCAAAGAATAGCACATAACCAAATACCCTAACACAATAACACATTACCAAGTTACACATAACAGGTAAACCATAACAAAATAACATAACCAAACACCACATTAGCACATAACACGTAACCAAATAACATATATTAGGTTGCGTATAACAAACCATATAATCAAAAAACACATAACCAGATAGCACGTAAGCAAATACCACATAGTAAAATTACAAATAATCAAATAATACATAACCGTGTAACACCTAGCCAAATAACACGTAACAAAATTACACAAACAAATAACACATAACCAAATAAGGTCACAAAATTATACATGACCAAATAACACATAATCAAATAACACATAGCAAGATAACACATAAGCAAATAACCCCTAGTAAGGTAACACATTACAATATAACACATAACAAAATTACACATAACAAAATTACACATAACAAATTACCTATAACCAAATAACATGCAACCAAATAAGGCTTAACCAAGTAACACATAACATAACAAACAACCAGAAAACAGATCACAAATAACACATAATCAGATAACACATATTAAGGTAATACATAACAAAATAACACATAATCAAATAATAACACATAACCAAATAACATAACAAAATAACATGTAACCAAATAACACATAACAAGATAACATATTACCAAAATAAGACATTACCAAATGTGTCATTAGCAAATAGCACGTAGCCAAATAACACATATTGAGGTTACGTGTGACGCATAATTCAAATAACACTAACGGGGGTTGACATATAATACATAATGGGGTTAATAACACGTTAGTTTTACAAAATAGCAAATCACACAAATAATACAGTCAAACAAACAAATAACCGTCTGAGGTTGAAAATTCCGCCATCTGTTTTTACTTGTACGTAGATACTACGGTCCATGTCGCGAGCTGCATATTGTGGCATGTGAGGGAAGACGAAATCGAAGAGCGTGGGAGCTAATACACAACCTTGTTTGGCACTGTTGATTTTGTTAAACGGCTGTGAGAAGTTGCCATTGTCGAAGACTCGACCCTTCATGCCGTAGTGGAATGATTGACGGTATCAAACCCCTTAGTGAGGTCTACGAATACCGTATATAGAGTTTATAGGGTTTTGTTCTGTTCCTGACACTTCTCGTGGAGTTGTCGGTATGCAAAGGTCATATCAGGAGTACCTCGGCCGCTGCGAAAACCGCATTGTTAATCGGAATATACTCTGTCGGTAACTGCACTGGTCAAGCGGTTCAGAACGACTTTGGCTTGGATCTTTCCTGCTATGGGGAGTAAGGATATTCCGCGGTGATTGTCACATTGGGATCGATTTCCTTAGCGCTTGTACATGTGTAGTATAGAAGCATCTTTAAGCTCTTGTTGTACCTGACTCTACGTCCAGAAAGTACGGAATAACTTAGCGAGTCTTGTAGATGTGGGCACCTCCACATTTATAGACCTCTGGCAGGATTCCATCTTGCCCTGGTGCTTGCCGATTATGAGCTGTTTTATTGCTTTCGCACAGTTTGGTTCAATATCAAGCTGTTCCATGAAAACCAATAGGAAAGTAGCACATACGCAAATAACACATAACAAGATAACACACTACTAAACAATACATAACCAAGTAACACACAGCAAAACAACACATAACCAAATAACATAAATAAATAACACATAGCAAAATTACACACACCCATGTGACACATAGCAAAATAAGACATGACAAAATTACACGTACACAAATAACACATAACCAAATAACAGCAAAAAGTACACATAACCAAATAACACATAGCTAAAATAACACATAATCGAACAACACATAACAAAATAACACATGTCCAAATAACACATAAGATAACACAGGAAAATAAGACATAACCAATAACAAGTAATCAAATAACACATATTAAGATAACGTGTAACAAAATAGCATTCAGTCAAATAACAAGATAACACAAACAAAATAACACATAACAAAATAACACATAAACAAATAACACGTAATCAGATAACACACAACAAGATAACACATAGCAAAATAACACATAACCTCATAACACATTACAAATAACTAGTGACCAAATAACACATAGTGAGGTAACACGTAACAAATTAAAACATAATCAAGTAACACATAAGCATATAGCACATAATCAGATGACACATAACAAGATGACATATAACAAAATAACACATAACCAAATAGCATATTAGTAAATAACACCTAACAAGATAACACACATAGCAAAATAACACAACCAAACGATACATAATCAGATAACACATAACAAAATAACACAAATAACGAATAACAATGACTAAATAACACATATTAAGGTAACACGTAACAAAGTAGCACATTAAATAACACATAAGCATATAGCACATAATCAAGTAACACATAACAAGATAACCAAATAACATATTAGCAGATAACACATAACATTTTAACACATAACCAAATAACATATAAAAATAACACGTAACTAAATAACACATATTAAGGTAACACGTGAGAGAACAACGCATAATCAAATAAGCTATAATCAAAGAATAGCACATAACCAAATACCCTAACAAAATAACACGTTACCAAATAACACATAACAGTTAATCCATAACAAAATAACATAACCAAACACCACATTAGCAAATAACACGTAACCAAATAACATATATTAGGTTGCGTATAACAAACCATATAATCAAATAACACATAACCAGATAGCACGTAAGCAAATACCACATAGTAAAATTACAAATAATCAAATAATACATAACCGTGTAACACCTAGCCAAATAACACGTAGCAAAATTACACAAACAAATAACACATAACCAAATAAGGTCACAAAATTATACATGACCAAATAACACATAATCAAATAACACATAACAAGATAACACATAAGCAAATAACCCCTAGTAAGGTAACTCATTACAATATAACACATAACAAAATTACACATAACAAATTACATATAACCAAATAACATGCAACCAAATAAGGCTTAACCAAGTAACACATAACATAACAAACAACCAGATAACAGATCACAAATAACACATAATCAGATAACACATATTAAGGTAATACATAACAAAATAACACATAATCACATAATAACACATAACCAAATAACATAACAAAATAACATGTAAACAAATAACACATAACAAGATAACATATTACAAAATAAGACATTACCAAATGTGTCATTAGCAAATAGCACGTAGCCAAATAACACATATTGAGGTTACGTGTGACGCATAATTCAAATAACACTAACGGGGGTTGACATATAATACACAATGGGGTTAATAACACGTTAGCTTTACAAAATAGCAAATCACACAAATAATACAGTCAAACAAACAAATAACCGTCTGAGGTTGAAAATTCCGCCATCTGTTTTTACTTGTACGTAGATACTACGGTCCATGTCGCGAGCTGCATATTGTGGCATGTGAGGGAAGACGAAATCGAACAGCGTGGGAGCTAATACACAACCTTGTTTGGCACTGTTGATTTTGTTAAACGGTTGCCATTGTCGAAGACTCGACCCTTCATGCCGTAGTGGAATGATTGACGGTATCGAACGCCTTAGTGAGGTCTACGAATACCGTATATAGAGTTTATAGGGTTTTGTTCTGTTCCTGACACTTCTCGTGGAGTTGTCGGTATGCAAAGATCATATCAGCAGTACCTCGGCCGCTGCGAAAACCGCATTGTTAATCGGAATATACTCTGTCGGTAACTGCACTGGTCAAGCGGTTCAGAACGACTTTGGCTTGGATCTTTCCTGCTATGGGGAGTAAGGATATTCCGCGGTGATTGTCACATTGGGATCGATTTCCTTAGCGCTTGTACATGTGTAGTATAGAAGCATCTTTAAGCTCTTGTTGTACCTGACTCTACGTCCAGAAAGTACGGAATAACTTAGCGAGTCTTGTAAATGTGGGCACCTCCACATTTATAGACCTCTGGCAGGATTCCATCTTGCCCTGGTGCTTGCCGATTATGAGCTGTTTTATTGCTTTCGCACAGTTTGGTTCAATATCAAGCTGTTCCATGAAAACCAATAGGAAAGTAGCACATACGCAAATAACACATAACAAGATAACACACTACTAAACAATACATAACCAAGTAACACACAACAAAACAACACATAACAAAATAACATAAATAAATAAAACATAGCAAAATTATACACAACCATGTGACACATAACCAAATAAGACATGACAAAATTACACGTAAACAAATAACAAATAACCAAATAACATAGCAAAAGTACAAATAACCAAATCCATAACAAATCAACACATAGCTAAGGTAACACATAATTGAACAACACATAACAAGTTAACACGTAAGCAAGTACCACGTAGCAATACAAATAATCAGATAGTATATGTCCAAATAACACATAAGATAAACCCAGCAAAATAACACAAAACCAATAACAAGTAATCAAATGACACATATTAAGATAACACGTAACAAAATAACATTTAGTCAAATTACACATAACAAGATAACACAAAGAAAATAACACATAACAAAATAACACATAACAAAATAACATATAACCAAATAACACGTATTCAGATTACACACAAAATAACACATAGCAAAATAACACATAGCCAAATAACACGTTACAAATAACAAGTAAACAAATAACACACATTGAAGTAACACGTGACAAATTAAAACATAATCAAGTAACACATAAGCATATAGCACATAATAAGATGACACATAACAAGATGACATGTAACAAAATAAAACGTAACCAAATAACATATTAGCAAATAACACCTATCAAGATAACACACATAGCAAAATAACTAAAACAAACGATACATAACCAGATAACACATAACAAAATAACACAAATTACGAATATCAATTACTAATAACACATAACAATATAAGATATAACAAAATAACACATAATGAATAACATATAACAAGATAACAAAATAACATACTAGCGATAACACATAACAGTATAACACATAACCAAATAAAACATATAAAAATAACACGTTACTAAATAACACATATTAAGGTAACACGTAAGAGAACAACGCATAATCAAATAACTTGTTATCAAATAATAACACACAACCTAACAAAATAACACGTTACCAAATAACACATAGCAATTAACACATAACAAAATAACATAACGAAACACCATATTAGCAAATAACATGTAACCAAATAACATATATGAGGTTACAAACGCGTAACAAACCATATAATCAAATAACACATAACCAGATAGCACGTAGTTAAGTACCACATAGTAATACAAATAATCAGATAATACATAACCGTGTGACACATAGCCAATTAACACGTAACAAAATTACACAATCATATAACACATAACCAAATAAGGTCACAAAATTATACATGACCAAATAACACATAATCAAATAACACATAGCAAGATAACACATTACAATGTAGCACAAGTGCACATAACCAAATAACATGTAGCCAAATAAGACAGCACCAAGTAACACATTGCATAGCACACAGCCAGATAACGCATTACAAATAACACGTAATCAAATAACAGATATTAAGGTAACACGTAGCAAAATAGCACATCAAATAATAACACATAACCAAATATAACACAACAAATAACAAAATAAGGCATAACCAAATGTCTCATTAGCAAATAGCACGCAGCCAAATAACACATATTGAGGTTACGTGTGGCGCATAATTGAAATAACACTAACGGGGTTGACATATAATAAATAATGGGGTTAATAACACGTTAGTTTTACAAAATAGCAAATCACACAAATAATACAGTCAAACAAACAAATAACCGTCTGAGGTTGAAAATTCCGCCAACTGGTTAGCCTTGGAACATAGCAAATCACACCAATAATACAGTCAAACAAACAAATAACCAAATAACATATAATCCTTAGCAAATAATAAAAATATAGCCAAATAACATAATAGATAACCAAATAACAGGACATGAAATCAAATAACATATAACTCACAACTTAACAAAAGTAACACATAACTCACATAACATGAATACACATATTCACATAACCAATCATATAACATAAATAACATGGCACAAGACATAATTTAACCAGATGACACGGAGCAGGAATTACGTCTTTGTTAATAACATATGGCCAAATAACATATAATACAGCACTGAATTAACACAGAATGCAATTAATAACACACAGCACAAATAACTCGGGGCACATACCTTAAATAGCTGGATTGATAACAAACAAGGCAAATAACATATAACATATATCTAGCACATATATGCATAATAGCACAAACATAATAAAAAAATGATACATAAACGCGTTAGCGACACATATAAGACCACCTTATCTGATAACTAAACACATAATAACACATTGCACAGCATATACTTAGCATGGTCAATGAATGTAACCCATACAAAACATGACAGAAAGTACGCATAACCCACTTAATGGAGAACTTCTTTCAAATAAGACAATTATTAATACATAACTGCAGAGACAACACAGAACAAGGAAAGAAGTCATTCATTAGGCAACACAAGTCATTTATGAGGCAACACAAGTATTGCATATCCAGCCCTGTCGCCACAAGTGAGACACATAGCTCGAATAATACAATCGAGTAACAATTTGCAGTGCCGTTTAACTCTATGCAAACATCCCATAGCTCAATGAATAACACATAACAACGAAACACAATTGAACAAAAGCAGCATGAAGTACAAATAGCACATGATCAAATTAACAAAAAAGAATAACACGTGCTTCAGTAACAAATAAGTTAGTTGATTACAAAAGTTATAAGTAAGTTAATTAATCCTTGACATAAATAACCCATAAAATAACACATAACTAAGCATAAACCGCAAATAGCACACAACTCAATTGTGTCTTACTGGGTAGAATTTTGTCCACAATGTAAAAAAAATGGCACACCATAAATAATTCATAGGCATGTGAGGTTAATTGTCAATTTCGTATAGTTATTTTCTGTGCTTTTCTGTTCCAAACTGTCAATCTGCGATTAAACCTGGGACTGATGCGATACGTCTAGATAGCTTTCTAGATGAGTCTGCGTGTTTTTTGGACTCTCAGGTCCAACAAGCTGCGTGTGTGTGTAAAATCATTTATTTGCTATTTTACACAGCAAACCGTTTCTCAGAAAACTTATGTCAAAGAGCCATGGTATAAGCCTCTGGGCGTTAACTCATGGATCGATGTAGTGTACCGGTGGCCGTTGAAGAGTTCTACCGCCGTTTTTCTTGATCTTGGTCCATTGAGGAGGATTTTTGAGGGTCATGGATTATCTCAGCTGGTGAATATTTGTATGAAAACAGAGTATTTTCCGATATGCCTTATACCAAGTACGATGTTGGGCACTTTATTTTAGGTTTGTCAATGTAAGTTAAAAGATTAACTTTCTTTGGTTTGCTACCACTATGCCCTGATCGGCAAGACTTTCGGAGGCAGTTCATTGAACTAGCTGACTGTGTTCACGATTTAATGTAACAGTAAAGTAGACCTAATACTCTGCCTTTAGAAGAAGCCACAATATATGTTACGGTAAATTTGTTGGTTTTTAAAAATGGTTGTAGTTGTTGTACCTATCGTGCAATGGTGCACTCTCGCATTTGTTCGACATCTACGTTTTGATGTCTGTGGTGCATGCTTCTCTCGTATTCGTGGACATGTTGCTATCTTAAGTGATTTAGTTATAAGATTTGGTTACGACACGGCCGACGAGTATACCTTCGATTCAAATTGAGGTTAGCTCAAAACATGTATATTCTAATATGATAAAATAAAATAGCTTCTAGAATTACTGAGACAGGCTGGTTTCGTATAAAAACTATTCTGCTTCATCAAACAGCTGCATCAAAGAGTCAGCTCTGAGATGACGTGAGCGGACGTCATGGTGATCGGTACAGTCTATTAAAATCTTCACTGTATAACGTTCTTGACACCCGACACATTCAGGTGCAGATTCGCCTCTTAAAAGACGTTTATGACTGGAACACATATGTCCTATTCTTGCTGTTTATAACCACATCGTACCGCACATTATGTAGTTAGGACAGTTTGGGATAAATTCAAACAGCAAGCTATGCCTTTGCCCTTTTGGATATCTATATATGTGGTATTTAAAGTCTGAGTATAAGATAAGGGAATCGGAATAGCTCTCGTTTTGTGCGCTGTATCAGCTATCTCGTTATCTCGAATTCCTACATGACTTTGGACCCAACAGAAAGTTACTTTTTTACCAGTCTGTAGAACCAACAAAGAATCGACGCAAATCATGCACTTTTTGTAACGGCGAACTTTGATTATTAGTGGCCAGCACCGGGGCTCTGATTTCTTGCAGAAAATACCGATGAACCATCCGGGAGCCTTGTTTTTAGAATAATATACTCTGTGACTATTGAAGGCTGCTTTATCGTCAGGTTTAGATCCGTCTGTATAAGAGATGTGATCTTATGAAGCATGAAAGGGTTTTTAAAACTAAATGCTTGGCTAGTGTCCACGTAGGGCGACTAAGAAGCCTATAGTTTGCAAAAGACTCTACGATGATACCCACTTCCTCGAAAAGAGGTGAATTCCCGCACCAAACGGTGGGATAGCATTAAATTCTATCTATAAACCGTGAGAAATTTGTTCCAAAGACTACCTCATGTGTAGGGTTTCTTCTGTTGGCATATAATTTTGCTGCATATTACATGACAAGCTTTAACCTTCGAACTTTAAGTGGTTGCTCGTTTGCCTGTACTTGTAGGCTGTCAGATGGGGAAGCTGGAAAGCATTTAGGTATAGCCACAGACCTTCGTTTTGCATGGGTTCCAGAATCTTCGGATAAGATAGTCTTGCTGAGCCCCAGACAATACTATCCTAGTCTAGCTCCCTGTCTGCTCCCCAATCGCGGGCAGAAATTACCCTCAATACGTTCAAAATCTTCGGCATTTTCTTTTCATCTCTTTGATATGGGAAATGAAAGTCAACTTAAGAGTCAAAAACCAAACTTGTGAATGTAGTTTCTTTCACGACAAGTATTTCGGTATTTAAAATGAATAAAATAGGGTCATGATGGAGTTTTCTTTTTGTGCAAAAGTGCATGCAACCCTTTTTGGTTTGAGAAAATGTAAGACCGTTTTCATTTGCCCAGGCTTAAAGAGAGTGTATATATTGTTGAAGTCGGCATTGCATGAAATACACTTTTACCTCTACAAGACATTGCAAAGTCGTCTACAAAGATCAGTTTATACTGTGAGGCTACATATTAATTTCTATCGGGAAAAGAAGAATTGAAAGAATACAACCGTGAGCGAAACATTTCTCTTATCAAAGTAATCCGATAAAAATGCACCAAGTCGCACTCGGATCGACGTTCATTTAGGAATTCTTTGACAAATTCGGGTAGGTTACCTGTAAGCCCGAGGATGAATAGGTCTTTGAGTACACTGTGTTTCCGTGCCGTATCGTATTTTTCTCAGAATCAAAGAAAACTTTGTCAACGTGCTCGTTATTGATGAAAGCTTCTCTCACAAATGATTGTAGCCTCAGAAAATAAGCAATAGTTCTTTATTTTCTGAAATCACCCTGGACATCAACAAGTAGTTGATTACTTTCTCAATACTGAATTAACCTTTCGGTTGTCATTTCAAATGTTTTACAAAGGGAACTAATGAGTAAGACTGATCAATAGTTTTGGAGATTTCTAGGATCCTTATTTAGTTTTTATGTGAGGATTATTATGGCTTCTTTCCAGCAACAGTCCTCCATATTGTTTAACAGATCTAGCAATTGTTGAGGCTCTGGTCTGGCAGATGTTTTAGTATTTGTTAGTTATGTCATCATAACCCGCGACAGTTCTTCAGTTGAAAAACTTATATTGTAATTTTCCTTGTTATTAGAAGTGAAGTTAATGGTATGTGTTTCTTTAATTTTTTGGGATATTGTACTCTGACGATCTGTCGGTTGGGTGGGGGAATCTTAAGAATACACCCATTGCGTTCTGTTGCATGCATGGCGTAAGAGGCAACTAATCGGAATTTCTCTCTTTCTAGTAGTAAAAGTCTTCTTTTACTATTTTTGCATTCTTCCTTTTCGTCCCACTTGTTTCTTTAGCAAGCGCGTCCTAATATACCCATCCTAGTTTGTAAACGGGACGTTAAACCCCAAACAATCAAACTCTCTGACGAGTGAGGGTGCGGCTTTATCGTCAAGTTTAGAGAAATCTGAGTAAAAAAATGTGATAAACTTTGTACTGTTCTTCAGGTTCTGCAAAACTTGTTTGTGGTCTCTTAAGAATATGAAAGAGTGTGGCTGGGGTCCATTTAGGGTACCGGGAACCCTATAGTTCGCAAGAGACTCAACGATGATACCCGCTTCCTAGAACTGAGGCATAACTCTGGCACCGAACGTAGGAATAGCATTAGTATTCTGTTTATAGGCGGTGAGAAATCTGTTCCAAAAACTGCTTCTTGTGTACGATTTCTTTCTGTTTGAATATAATTTTACTGCGTAATTATAGAACCTTGAGGAGTTGTTCATGTGTTTCTACGTGTAAGTTGTCAGCTGAAAACCAGAATCTTTAGATGATGTGGTCTAGCTGAGCCATAACAATACTATCATAGTCTTGCTCAGATCAGGTGTATGTTAAAAGAATAACCACCTTCGATACTGGTGGGTACGACACAGGGTGACAGCTTATCGAACTCTCCTACTATAACCAAAATTTTAATGTAAATTTAATTGCAAAAAATATATTTTAAAATCTTACAAATCTTACAATTAATGAAGAGTATGCCCTAATCACAATCAATCTTCGGTTAAAAATAACTGATTGTCTATCTAACAAGTTGTGAAAAAGTGGTTTAGTTTAATTTTACACTTAGTTTTTTTTTTATTTCTGTGTATACATTCAACAACTTTTGGATACATGCCTACTTTGAGGAGAGGTTTGCTTTGCAAACGAAGGTTGCCGTTGCTAGGACTAGCCTAATTAGAAAGTTGCACTTCAAATGGCATATGTTGTTTAATAAGAAAGCTAGAGGTGAGGCATGGGGGCACTTGCTGTGTATGCTAGAATCAAGTCAAAACCGTAGGATACTCTGTGTGTAAGTCGAGTGCAAACATATACCATGAATGATCATTTTTGACCTACAATCGCTAAAATAAGATTTAAAGCATTTTTGCCGTTTTCGTGATTCTGAAATTGTTGCAGTGTAAAGTAATATCTAACAATATCCCATTATGATCTTATATGGCGATCTGGCTCTGTATCCTTTTACTTAATACGTGACTGCCACTGCTGACTCTATACTCCTGTATAATTAAGTGATATTATACAACAGTGATCTTGTCGGCATTATATTTCAATGAGTGACATTGTTTGGCAAGATGTTGCCTGATTTTTGTCCCAGATATGTTACTAGATATATTAGAAACTGGGCAATTTACTTACACTTTCAAGCTGGCTCCACGACGATGTTGCAGTTAATTCACTGTGTCACTGTGGTAGTTTTTGTAGTTTTTTGGTCACCCAAACTTGCATGATCAAACTGTGATATCATCTACTTCACAGCTTCAAAGTTTTCATTTTTCGAGCCATGTGTGTCGAGGAGGAACTGCAACAGTCTGTGTCGTGTTCGAAGCATATTTGTGTTGCAGAGAGGCAGAAGTGAAGCTGATAAAATGACTAATATCTTCACTACTGTCTGTAGAGTCTGTATAGCCTACCGTAAATTAAGTGAATCGAATGGAAATCAAGCGAAAGCGTCCTACTTTAGAGGGACAGGTAAAGTCTCTTGATCCAGTGATCACAACCAAGTCTGTGACAGAAGAGGTGATTTTGGAGTGGCACATGTATGCACTGCTTAACATCTGCTTTGACAATGTACTAAAACCGCATTCTAATGCAGCTAGGATGCTTTCAGAAGAATTTGGTAGTGTGTTATGACTTAGTACTTTGATCAATTACAGGTCACTTGTTTGAATATCTTTCTTAGTTGATGTACAATGTACCAAGAAGGTGGTATTTGATCCAACAGGAAATAAATATCAGTCTTTAACTTAACGTCTAACTCCGACACCTTATAGATGTGAATAGGGAAGCTCAAAAGGGTGGAAAAGTAATTTTGGGTTCCAATTTTGCAATATGAAGATGCACTAAGCGAGAACTGTTTGTTCCCAATTCAGACTTGCTTATTCAATATTCAGATTTAAATAACGTATTCCGAGATACAGTACCCAACAAGGCCGTATTAAGCAGCATCGTAAATAAAAAAAGAACAGATGCATCAAGTCAACGCATGTACTTTGGTGTAGTTTCCCTCATAAAATATGTTCAGTCTACATGTTAATACACGAAACTAGAACAGGGTATGCGTGTTTCTAAAGGGCCAGCCCCAAATCTGCAGTGTCATGGACAGCGCAAAGTGAAAGATTTTAATTATTTGAATGTAAAAAATATCCCGTTATCACGGCCATATATGATTTAAGAGCAGGCTGTTTAACGTATTAAAATTTACATTTAGTTTTTAGCGCATAGACGATTTTCATTAAAACGATATTTTTACTGCAGTATTTGATCTTATCTAATGATAAACGAGTGGACGCAATGGAACTCGAAATGATGTAAACTAGAATAATTACTAATACAAGCAAATTATGTTTACCAATTTGAGTTACGGTATTTGTCAGCGCGGGACTAACCTAACGTTTTGTGGTAAATATATTTCATCAGCATTTCCTCAGTCGCGAACGGACGATTAAGGGTGAAATGTTAATTTTTGGCTATATCCAGTCTAGTTTCCGTGGATTTCACTCCGTTACGCATTATTTGGAGGATGTGCGTTCTGTCTGGAGGTGTTCTATCTGAAATGCATCTCAAGACAGATTACAAAAACAAGATATAAACATAAAACTTGAGTAATTAAATGTATTTATATGTGACAAGTAATATTAAACAGACAGTTCTAGAAATCTGTTGAAAGTAACTTGACAGACTCGATTAACGAATTTTTATGTATTTTTGGAACTTTTCGAAGCAAGTGTTGCAGAGTAATCATTATAATTCATTATGACAGAGAATCACGTATTTCTGTACTATGCGAAACGCAATGCACTGTGTACCGAGGAAGCCCACAACTGACAGTCTTGTGACCAAGCATTCCAAAGCGATTATACGTAAAATGTACGGATTTGAGTACATAGTTTTGTGTACACAACCAGTACTAAAAGATATATCGCCTACCGATATATCGTTTAGGACTGATATTCTGGTATTGGTCCTAAAACTTTGTTGATCTCCCTGTAGCCTCTGCTACAGGGAGTTTAAAGACAGCTTTAGACACCTTCTTGGGAACGATTACTCTCCCAGTTTACAAAAATAGCGTGAACTCTATCTCCTCGCATATAAATAGGTTTGTTTTCTATTAGAATGGCCTACACTGTCTGTGGTAATCATATTATCTAGATCAAAATGTCAGAAGATGATTTGTCTGTTCTGTCTGTAGGATATGAATGGACCGTCACATTGCTTCTTTTATATTTAACTTTCAATTAAATTCAAATTTTAGTCGATTGTTATAATTGTTTATAAAAATGAAAATGGAAGGAAACTATTTTTAGTACATTCAGTACACTTAATTCTGTTCTGTTATTATTTTTGGGAGACGTACCGCCTCACTACAACAAACTGAAGTATAATAAATTGCAAATGAACTATTGTGTAGCACATGGTTCCTAGACAGGGTGTGACTAGTATTGTGAACTTAAACTTTTGCACAATAAACGGGAAGTGTTCTCATAAATCTAGATATTCCGGTTATTATGACGCTTTATGGATACTTTCACTCTGGTATCAATACAAGATGTTTTCGTTTTGATGAGTCCGCAAATGATTTAGCGAATCTTGATTGTGGTAATTATATTAAATTTTAATTTATCGTGTATCTTTTGGTCCAAATGGCCATAACGTCGAGGGAGCTCAGATGTGTTGGATATTTTTCTTTTATGCAGACGATGTGTTGCATAATTTGATGAAAAATCTGGAAAAAGGTAATAGGTGTAAATGTAAGGGAAAATATAAAATTAAATTAGTGAGGAATTCTATTTCTCCACATGTAGGAAGAGTTATAATTAGACAGTTTTTACTAAGAAAAAAAATAACATTAGCTATAGAAGTTCTCAAACGTGAAAAATTCAGTCTTTGAAATGTGTCGAATCACTCTATTTGAGGAGTTTAAGAATACAAACCACAAAAAAAATATATATGAACAATTGTTCAGCCCTGGTTTTACTTCTGTGTTGCAAGTGGTTTATTAAGTTTACTTCATGTCTTATCTATTTGATAGTAGCCAACTAACTTTATCAAGACTCTGTGGTTTTTGTTTGACCTGACAGCACGTCTTTTATTTAATAACTGCTATTTTTTTTAAAAGAACTATCTCACAAAGAACAAAGAAGTGGTTTCTAATGAGTCTTATAGACGCGAATTTGAGACAAACGTCGATGTCACTAGATATAATTACGCACTGTTATTTCATAAGTAGTAATTGTTCTACGAATGGTTGTCAAACTTCTGTACGGTTTTGTCCCATATGGCCGTGGAACTTTACTGTCACAACTGATGGCATCGTAAGCAGTATGTAGTTCATAATGTGCATGGTCAAAGTTGTTGCATTATGGTCGCATATAGAGACACGGGTTCTTCGGCACTGGCTTTTGATAACGCGTAATGTAGAGCAGTTGACCCATTCTTACTTCTTGCAGTAAAGCTTTCGTTGAAATATTTATAATTATGACAGGATTTTGGTTTTCCTTTGCAGACCAGCAATATTTATTAGATTCCGAAACCCTTTTAAGAAACTTTATTGCAAGTTCAAAACCTTTTTGAAAAAGCCCTGCCACTTACCCTGTGAATGAAAAGAATTCAACTCAGTCACGTCTGGTAAGTACTCTTGAAACTTTTACTACACATTGTGTTATTCTTGTAGAGGCACTTCGTTTTTCTGTGGCATTTTTGTTAACAAACATTAAACAATATGTTAGTTTTCCAACCTTTAATTAAACTCCACATCGGTATATGTAGGTCCTTTGCAGTTTGTTCTAGATATTCTATAGTATGTTTTCGGTTAGATTACTTCAGCAAGAAATTGGTATTCAAAAGTGTTCGTTTTTTCTATAAATATCTGCTTTTGTTGTGGCTAATGGGACAGATGTTTTTGTCAACATCTTTGTTAAAATGTTTAAATTTGATTAATTCCAACAAATTGAAATTTCTGCCACTTAAATTTTACTGAAATATCGTTCGAAATTTATCTTTAAATTTTTATTTAATTTGCAGATTGGTCACATTTTTGTCAACAACTGGCGATATTCTCCGAGAGCTGTCATATGATATCTGGCTGGTTTTCTTCCAGGTATCTTTTTGTTTTTGTGAACGGACCAATACGTTATTCACCGCTAACCCTAGCAGGTTATGTGCTGTGTATTTTTACTTTGGAGACATAAATAATAAATGTCGGTCCTCTGTTATTCGTGCCTTAATGGCAAGAAACATAGTGATCATCAACTGTTCTGACAGTTTTTGTGGGGAAAAAGTTGATCAAATAATAGCCAAATGGCACATTTTGGTAAACGCAAAACCCACTGTTGTGTAGTTCTTATTCGATAGATTTCGAATTTATCAGCATCAGTAATGCCCGGAAAATAACATTTTTCTTAATCCCAGTCATGGTAATTCTCAGCACAATCTCACTTAAAAGTTACAAACAGAATAAACAAATATCTGAAAACTGCCTTCCATCAATCCTGTTGAAGGTTGTGGCAGTCTTAAGAATAGACTGTCTGTTCACACCACCCATGTCATAGCAGGCGACTCATCGGAATTTCTTATCAGTTCTTTTACTATTTCTTCATTCTTCCTTTTTCCCGCTTGTTTCTTTACCAAGTATCTCCTAATGTATTCATCCTAGTTGAACAGGACGTTTAACACCAAACAAACATGAAAATACGACCTTCAGTCAAAAGTGCATAGTGCACAGGGTTATGATTTCCTGGTGTTTCACGTGCTTTGCAATGCACCAGTCTAACGTGGCAATCTGGTAGTGTGGTCGTTCGTTCTGTCTAATCGCTGCCCATCACCAAATGCAGCATATGGCTAAATTGTATCGAGGTTCTGTTATAACCAAACCGACGCTGCACTGTAAGTAATGTTTACGTCGAGCGTATCCACTATGCACAGGCGTTCTTCACATGGTAAACACGGCATGATGCATTTTGCAGATAATCTTTTGATCAAGAATTCGCTTTGATATTGCTGCTCCTTGATACTATTTAAGATCTTTTCAGATTTGGCTCTTAAAATTGTATATAACAGTTATGCTGATATCTATAGACTTATATCTTTGCTAGAAATCTAATATTATATGGAAAACTTTAATAATGTAAGCGTTCAGCAATTTTTGTTGCAGAAAATTATGTTTTTACACCCGAACGTTTAATGAACGGTGGCATATAAAATTCCTCGAGACTTTACTGGAAAAAGAACTTTTCATTGGCTTCGGAATATTTTAAAAAATCAGTAAAGCTTGATCCCTACAGTTTCTAATCTTTTGGGAAAAACTTACGGTTTTCTTTTGATCAACAGTTTCATGTTATGCCTTATGTTCGACCCAACAGTTATATTACATTTGCAAATTCTGCTCCGAACATTCTTTCTAAATTTTGAAACGTGATGAAAATTTGGGTACCTAACAGTTGTCATTTGTTGACAGTTTAAGAAATTTTAGTAAAACATTTAAGTTATTTGAACAACAACAATATGTTAATTCCACAGGGTCATTCAAATCCGGATTTTGCAATAACTTCTAAAATCCTTGTTCAGTGGGTTTTAAGAGAGGGACCAGCAGTTGACTATATCTCGATAATTTAACGTGAAGCCCCAAATACTGTCTATTCTACTATTGTACTGGTGCTTTGCCAAAGTATTTCTTTCCCCAAAAACATTTTTGCACAGTATTTTTCGGATTTTCATCTAGACTGTGTTTAATTATCGATCTGACAGTGACATTTCAACCATTTTCTGTGGAGTAGACGAAATGCTATTCCAGCAGTTTATTGCAGGTGACCATAGCTTTTACATATTTTTAGAACGTTCTCCAAGGCACCTACTACTCAGTGTATTTATTTTGATTGTGTGACAAAAATTGATAATGTTTGCACAATTTGAAACATGGAACATTGGGTCTTCAAATTCTCACAGGATTTTTCTTCTCTTTTCCCAATATCTCGCGTACGAATTGTGGTTAAATTACGTTTTAAAAATTGCGATCTCAACAGCAATATAGTACTGCTGCAACTATCAATCGATTGTTAATTGGTGATTTCTTGGTTGGTGCGGTTTGTTGCGTAATATTTTCTGTGTATCTGTTGTTTACTTATAAACGTTTGTTTGTTACACTTATCGTGTTTTTCACATAATTTCTGCATTTTTAATTATGCTTTCTCAATTGTAGTGTCAATCTTGGTTAAAGGTTTTTAAGCTGTGCTAATTTTTCATCTTGGCTTTATTGCAGATTGTGTAGGTTTTTAAGTTTGTCGATTGCTGTTTCTTTGTCTATTACTTTTTGTCAAATTATGTTTCATTGTAACATTAATTTTCGGTCTGTTAGTTCTTGTGTGTCTAACAGTTGTCTAAAGTTGAATTTGAGTTTTTATTTTTGTTCATTTTTTTTGTTTTTTATTTTGCGATCGTTAGTTTGTTATTACGGGTGTTTTTGTATTGCTTGTATTTCCTTCCGTGGTCTATTTTATGTTTAAATGTTATCTTTTTTGTTTGTGATTTTCTTCTAGTTGTGTTCGCTTTTGTTTGAGCTATTCTGTTAATTTTTTTGCTTGTTGTCTTTTTTTTAAATTGCTGTGTTCTTCTTTTTTCAATGCATTTCTTTTCTTGCTTACTTACTTATCATGAGCGTTCGTTATTTCGACTGTGATAATACTTTTCATTTTAGTATGTTTTTCTTTGTTTCTGGTTTCGTAACTGAGTTTATCGTTTGTGATTATGAATTTGCGCTTAAATTTTGTAGGTTGTTTTACGAGTGAGTTCTGTTACTTTATGATGTTACTTTCACTGTTGAAGTAATTACTTGATCAAGCTTATTTGTCATTGACCTTATGCAATCCCTTTATCGGTCGCTCAGAGGTTGTTTGCAGTTTAGTATTAGTGATAATAATAGATATCGTACTAATACGTGAGAGTTTAGATTCTTGCATTACAATTTCCATTTATTTATTATCTAGCTCTATTTTACTGTTCGCTTTTGCTTGATGTTTACCTGTTAAATTTCTTATGCAAGTATTTTAGCAATTTTCTCTGTTTTTATTTTCTGTGAAAATCTTGATCTTTCAATCTTGATGGTTTGTGCACGGTTGTTTGTATTTTATTTGTTGCAGGTCGTTACCGATATACGTTTCATTGTGAGATTCATTTTGTGGCTATGCCTTCTTGTGTGTTTTTACAGTTATCTAAAGTTGTGTTTCACTTTTTGCTTTTGTTCTTTTTTGTATTTTATTTTGCATGGCTATATTTGAGCTTGTTCTTGCATGTGTTTTTGTTTTGCTTGCCTTCTCCTATTGTGGTCTGCTTTATGCTCAAATGTTATGTTTTTTATGGTCAGGATTATTTTTTCTAGTTGTGTGCGGTTTTGCTTGAGCTTTTCAAATTAAATTTGTTTTGTTTTGTTTTTTGAAATCGCTAACAATTTCTTGTTAAATGTTTTCTTTCAAAAGCACTGCTTTTTCCTGCCTATCGTGAGATTGCGTCATAGATGCACTTCGACTTCAATAACAATTTTCATTTTTAGTATGTTTTCCTTTGTTTCTGGTTTCGTAACTAGATTTTATCATTTCCTGATTATGAATTTGCGTTTAAATTTTGTTGGTTGTTTTACCGGTGAGTTCTGTTACTTTATGGTGTTACTTTTGCTGTTTGTTGAAATAATTACTTAATCAAGCTTTGTCAGTGACCTTATCCAATCTTTTTATCGGTTGTTCAGAGGTTGTTTCTCCTGGGTTACAGTTTAGTATTAGTGATAACAATGTTGATATCATACTTTTGCCGTGTGTTAATTTAGAGTCTCCTTGTATTAAATCCCCCTGTGGGTTGGGTGGATCTTAAGAATACACCCATTGCGTTCTGTTCCGTGCATTGCGCAAGAGGCGGTTAATCGGAATTTCTTCCTTTCTAACTCTTCTTTTACTATTTCTTCATTCTTCCTTCTTTTTCCCCACTTCTTCCTTTAGCAAGTGCGTCCCAATATATCCATCATAATCGCTTAACGGGCGCTAAACACCAAACCTTATATTATAGTTTTCATTATAGTCTAGCTGTTTTTTCTATTTGCTTTTGTTTGATGTTTACTCCTTTTATTTGCCTTGTATCTGTGCTGTCGCGTTTGCCAAAAAATTGCCAATTTATTGCATAAACTAGCCATACTGTAGGTACTTTTTGTAAACATCTCTTTGGAAACTTGGCACTTAAAGAACAATATGCTGGTCTCTCTGGAGTTTGTCCAAACTTTTTATAAAAAAATAGCAACGTTTTGATAATTTAAAACATTTTTTTCACAGTATTGACTAAGCGATTGATTTGTTGATTTTTCATAATTTGGATCATTTGGGTATGTTGTTCGATAACAAAGATATTATTTGTATGAGAAGTATATGCAATGCTTCAAATGTAAAACAACATATTTCCTTTTCATTACTTTGCATAATTTATCAGAAATCTGTTAAACCTGTATATTTTCGCAGATTAAGGCAAATTTGTCGTTATATTTGTTATGTTTTAATTATTAGGCCTCCACCAATGAGGGGTGGGGCTATAGGAAAGGGTTCTGTCTGTCCGTCAGACCGTCTTGAGTGTCCAATTTGGGGTGTGTTTCTATTTCGAGCTAGATCTCCAACACTATTTGGTGGAATCTTTTTAAACCTTACAAACTGAACGAATATATATTCTGGTTGTGAGTCTTTGTATCACTTTATTCGTTTACCTAAAAACGGACCCACAAAAAGGAAGAAATTTTCATGAAATTTGACTTACTCATCCCGACATCCAACATTATTGGGGGAATCTTTTTGAAGCAATACACAGTGAAAGAATAAGTCCCATTTTTTCTGCTTATTAAACCTCATTTTTATGGTTTGGACACTTCAGTTTCTTATATTATTTTAATTCGTTCTCTATTCTTTACCTCATTGCCGTGTTGACATTTAACCGTTAAAAGGTATCTGACGTGATAAATTTCTCTGAAAGAAATCTTGATACTCAAATTAAAAGTCTTATTGTATATGGCACGGTTTTTGTTCTGGTCGCTGCCCCTAGTGCGCACCTTTTTTTCGTATATGTATCCGCATATGCATCACCTGGTATAAAGCATATATATATAAGCATATATATTTATTATAAAAGAAGACTGTTGCGGTGCATTAAAAGTGGCACGAATTGTTGCATGACCATCCAATATATTCAAGAGAACAGTGACGGACAAACACATAAATGGCCCTTCTTTTTCTATGCCACGAAAATGTTACGTTTCTTATACAGTATTGCGTGATTCTTGTCCTCTCCTTAAATTCATGTTCAGATTACTTAGTTCTCTTTGGAAATCCGTTAACTATGATTTAATACTTTATTTCATCATTTCCAGTATGAGTTCAGTGGAAACTGCAGTATTTTGTCGATACGCTCGGTATATATCTCGAGCCGTATTATGCTTCGCTCTACTAAAAGTGTGTATAGAATGTGTGGTAAACTACATTTTCAAAATAACAAAAATCTGTTGGATTTCTCATTCTTTTTCTAATCTCACTTGTAAATTCCTTTCAATTTTAAAAGTAAGTTCTCATAACTACCCGGTCTTATTCCATAATTGATTTTTATGTTTAGTCTCGCAAACGAATAAATATGAAATTAATTTAAATGAGAAAGAGTTGAATAATACCGATTTTTAATTTGCCCTTTCATATTTGTCGTCTTTGTTTATGTTTCAATATAGTTAGCAGAAATGTTCAGCGTATAAACTTAATACTGATGAGCCGCATTCAAAAGAACGCATAAAGGAAACTTAAAATTCCTTTATGAATTACTTATGTGACATGTTGGGGAACTAAAAATAGTCAAAACAGAATGCATGCCAGTTGTGTGTCGTGTACATTGAATCAGCAAGTCAGGGGTGTAATTAGATAGCTACATTAGCTAATCTCTTTATATGTTCATTTCAAAACAAAAAAATAATATAGGATGATCGATCAAACTTTAAATTTTTGTGTTAACAAACAACATCCTCCTGAAAAGAACAAAAGTAATTAGAAGACCAAACGTTAAATGTAACCAAGTTTATCTGTTTTATTTTTGAGACCCCCTGGAGCAGATCAGTATTGAAAGGGATTATTTCGCTTGAGCATTTACTGTTTTGTGTGAATCAAATGTAGCAGTTTATCAAAATTTAGCGTAAAATTATTGTCAAGCATCCTTGTTGCTGTTGTAGGGACACTGTATTGTAAAACTCTTCATGATTTCTAATCCATGTTCAGTGGACTAAGGATTTTTAGAACGGTCATTAGCGTGTGGGTGAAACATTAATTCCTTTTCTTGAAAGCAAAAGGCTGACCTTAGACATTCAAGCGTTTATCATTTATATCATAATAATGCCTTGTGATTCGCAATATGAAACGCTGCGATAAGGCCCAAAGGTGCGAGAAAACAGAGCCTTTCTCTTATGTAGTTACCCAAGAGTTATTGAAAAGATAGCCGAGGGTCATTTGTTTGAAGCATAAATATATTTCAGAACAGGATGTTGTGGTTGTCGAACGTATGTCTACTCTAAAATAGACATTTTTTGTATCAATTGTTACTAACAGATCGATAGTTCTTTTGTACTCAATACGGAATTTTTTAGGAGTTTGCATTTAATGACAATAGATGTAAGTGCTTTGTATTTTCTAAGTGACAGACCCCCTACTTAATGTAAACACTGTTAACAGTTTAAACACTGTTCTATCCTAAACTGGGAGCCACTGTGACTGTTTCAGAAGTAGAGTAACGCGTGTGAACGCTGTTGCATCGAAAGTGAGGCGCGCAGAAGAGTTTAAATTTAGACAGCTAATAGGCTATTTACACAGTTTAAACGACTAACACATATGCGTGGACAATCACTTTGGTTGCTTTTGATGTGAGGTATCTTCTTATTCTTGAAATATTCCTGAGATAAAATGAATTTGAGCGGATCTTTCCATTTCCAAAGCACTCAGTGTTATAGACGAGTTGAAGGAGATTGCCAAATTACAGACATAGTAGGTAGAGGTGACGGTGCTGATGCTGATTTTAAGTAAAAATGTTTATGCTTAGAGCATCGTTAACTTCAATGGTATTGACTGCAAGCAATACCGAATTTTATGTACGCATTCTTCTAATTTTGAAATATATGTTACTCATCCGTTATGTGGATTGTACCTATATATAGCTGGCTGTCATCAGTGTAAAATGACAGGATACCTCGGACTTGGAAGCTGAATTCGATAGCGGAGAAACGTACATTGAAAACAGGATGGGATCAAGCTCTGATTCGTGTGACACACCATATTTGAATGCCAAGCGACAAATAACTTCTGTTTGGCGGAGATTTGTTGAATACCATTGATATCTCTTTGGAAAACTGCCTATATTGCTGTAATATGTTTAATTTTCTTCAGAAATAGAAGGCGTTTCTTTAGTGTTGTTTTTCGTGTTTCCGTTCAAACACACAATTCATAAGATGCTGTTTGTTTCATATGTTACCACCTTTTCTTATTTTCAAATACTTTCATGATCTTTGGTACATGCGTCTTCAGACTCACTGTCGTCTTTCTTACCCTTAACCAGTGGAAACTCAATGTAACAACAACTGGTTATTCGCGTCGTTAAACAGGTTCAGCGTCCGAGTCGCGTGTCAGAGTTTTGCGTCACACTGGACGCTTATCTTTCAAGTCTCCTGTGCAGTCTTATGTCGTTAAGAAAATACTGAATTTTAAGAGAGAAAATTTCTATATTATGACTATGGTTTGTGTATCCAGATGGGAGCAAAGCGCGTCCATTGGAATTAGTTATTATCACATACTGGCAAAATGAACGCTAACACTATATGACTCTTGCACCTTATCAAATTGCTGCGCATAATGTGGCAATCTGTTTATGACGTCCCCTGGGAAAGTAAGATACACCAGATTCAACCATTGCTCCATCTGTAGGATTTGCAGTTGATTGATAGTAGAGTGGATAAAATGGATATCTGCACTCGCCATTTAGTTTATATTATGTAGTAGTTTTTAGGCCATCCGACTTTCGTTGGTGGATTATGCACATCAGTCGGTGGCTATATCGTCCTTTATGTGTGTGTTTGAGTGTACACAAATTTTTTATATTGTTGCTCCTACACTTCTGATCCGATTGTTTTTTTTTTCACATCTAGCACGAATGATAGTCTTCCCACCTTTATTTTAAGCGACTTGGACAAAAGCGGTCGAATTTAAGTAAACAGAAAAATGTTTATCAAAGCCAATTAACTGGCAAACTGGAGCAATCATTAAATGGATTGAGGGTATTCTTATCCGACATCAATGATTTTCTGTTTGATCTCCAGATGTTTTACATTTATTTTACAATTTATAACGATTTCACTTAAAGTAAGAAAAGCAATATATCAAGGAGGTGTTTCAGATAACTGTTTAAGCCTTCATGTTCTCTAGATCTTGTTAAAATGCTTGGTGTACTCTGTACTTTAAAATCATTTTAAAACGTATAATTTTAACCTTGTATATTAAATATAATACTAGTGGCCGTATAAGTTTTTATTTTTTCTGGAAGTTTCTTCCCTTTTTTCTTCTATTTTTTCTGTTGGATGAATTCCAGAAAACTGCTCCTACACTATTTGATGGAGGAAGTCAAAGTTAACACAAGTGTAGAGAATGACAAGGTGTCGGTGAATCCACACATTTTTTACCTCAACGGTCAAGGTCAAAGTCAAATTGAGGTCAAATTTATTTTGTCTTCAAAGTGGTTTCCAGAAAACTCCTCCAAGCGTTTGAGTATCATATGTTGTACACTTGCAGACTATCATAAGGTCTCGGTGAAACGGTACGTATTTTGATCTTGACTTATTTATCACTAAAGGTGTACATAAAAGTCGCTCGAATCCCAGTTTGAATATATTAATTATTCAATAGGACGTAAATTTGCATCTTGGATCTTGACCTTGAGGGTCAAGGTCAAAGGTCAGGTGACCTCGTGTATACCGTTCACGATAGGCCGACTTGTATATTAAAGTATATTCGCAAAGATCTGGAAAACGTATGACTTGAAAATGCCATTTCGAAATACGAAGAAAGGAGACAGACAGCTCATATAAATCTCGATTCCGAGAAAATCAGTCCCTCAGAGGGAATGATGTCAGAGAGGCCTCGAAGAGAAAGGCGGGCCCCTGATCGTTATGGACAAAGGATATCAGATCCAGAGATTCCCCTGTAAATAAAATAGATATAATTTTGTGTATAGTGTGTTGTATGTAGTTATATATATGTAGTATGTATAAATATAGCAGAAGACGTGACAGTTTTTTGAAAAGAAAAACATCGTAGCTTCTATTCGAACTAGTCACAAAATATATAATAGACCAAGAAATTAATTATAATTTCGGGATGATTGAAGTTGCCTTGTAAAACCGTTGTTAGTTTAGTTTAGTCTTGTATTTAAGATAAAACTCAGTTGCAGATGTTTTGATGCAAATTAAAACTGTTTCTACATTTTTCTACATTTTTATTTACGACATCGATTTTGAACTCTGTATGTAAACAAAACGTGCCTCCGTGTTCGGAGTGGTTCTGTGATACATGACAACATTTATGACATCGGATCAGGACCCTCCTAGATGTAGCGCTACAAAATAAGAAAACCGCTACATACAAACTATTGTTTCGAATAGGAAATCTTCATTGAATAAACTTACTGGTTTTTTTTAAAAATAAAACCGCTACATTCAAGGAAATCCACTGCAAAATAGAAACCGAACATTTTTATCCCTTCTCATGCCCTACAAGAAACCCACTATATTAGATCAAAACTGCTACAAATGCCAATAATTTACTGGTTCTTAAAATAAAGTATAAGGGGACGGTGTGGCCTACTGGATAAAGCCGCTGTCACAGCCAAAAGTTGTGGTGCTGTAGGTCGTGGGTTCGAGTCCCGCTCATGGCTAGGAATCGCAACATTAGGTACACCCCTAGGGATATCGATGTGCTTATATAGTTTTCTGCCTTTCTACTTAGGAATATTGTAAAGCGCCAACTTGTCTGCATCAGATAGGGACTATAAGAAACACTGTATGAGCACGTCGAATTAATAGTAATCTTGGGTTAAAATAAATATGACTGTAATGTATGTTCGAAACTTGATGTAAAGCGGTTTGAGCAGTTGTTTCAACTGGAAAGTCGCTATATAAGAACCCACCTTTTTTATTACTATTATTAAAGTCGCTACAGTTAACAAAATTCACTACAAAATAGTAATCGAACTCTTCATCGACCTACTGTTGCCCCACAAGAAATCCCCTACATTTAAGCTACAAATTTCAAGAACTTACAAATTTCAAGAACTTACAGCTGCTTAAAATAAAACCGCTACATTCAACGAAATTCACTACAAAATAGAAATCTAACTCTTCTCCCTTCTCATGCCCCACAAGAAATCCACTACATTTAAGCAAAACTACTACAGATGTCAATAACTTACCGGTACTTAAAATAAAACCGCTACATTCAACGAAATCCACTACAAAATAGAAATCGAACTCTTTTTCCCTTCTCATTCCCTACAAGAAATCCACTATATTAGATCAAAACCGCTACAAATGCCAATAACTTACTCGTACTTAAAATAAAGTAATCCACTGCAGACGATCAAAACCACTGCAAACTTCACTCAATTACTGGTGCCTAAAATAAAACCGCTACATTCAACGAATTCCACTACAACACTAGAAGCGAGATCTTCGAAATCGACATCTTGGATGACAAAAATCTACTGTAAAATAATGATCTAACTCTTCAGTATACTCTTCCAAATACTATTTTTTTGCGGAAATTAAAGCCGCTAACTCCATTCGATGTCTTGCATGAAAACGGTACACGTCACTAATTCTTTATGCCTTGAATGAATGCGCTACAAACTATCATTTCAAACTAAAAATTTAACTCTTTAGCTCCTCCTCCGCTCTTTGCATGTAATAACTTCCATTTTAATAAGCATGCTCAATCCACATAATTGTTTTTGAGAACTTTAGCATAGGTTTTCCATCTACATTACAAATCAGATTATGTCTATGTAACGAGGCCCCTTACACAGCTTCGTAACTCTAGGGAATTTACATTTAATAGCTTTGGAGGAAACATTTACAAAAGAGCGTCCCGATCAACCGTTTGTTTCTATTGCCTTGCTACTACCGGAGAGTGCCAGTTCCCTGGATAAGAAATCGTTATGCACCCTGTGGGAGTCGAACCCACAACAGCAAAAACGCCTCAAACTCAGACTTATGAAAAGTAATTCAGATAGACTGAGTCTCTCTGTAGTGATAAGGTTTTGTTTTACATTTTACATCTAAACTGTGCAGAACTGCTGACTTCTGTAAAAACAGCACACAAGCACAACAAACGTCGCAGAAATTCGCTGCGTCACACGCAGAAAGGACAGTTAAGCAGTGTCACACAAAAAGGAGACTTTTAAACTGTTCTATTTCGGTCTTTGGACAACTCGCCCCGTTACCAACTCAGTCCGTGACCAAAGACGACTCGGTCTAACTTTTGGAAATTTCAGCCCATTCATGAAACACGACTCGTTCCAAACTACCAACTTGACCCAAAACATTTTTACCGAAATTGTTTTCCAAACAGGAGTTTTTGGGGTGGCTTTTATGGAAGAAGTGTTAGTACATTTTCTATTGTCGATTATGCATGTGTTAGGAGAGCAAACAACTTCTAATTGCGAATGGCATGAGATTATTGCACATAAATTTAAAAAAAATTAAAATGAACTTGTTATCGGGGGTCTGGATAAGTCGGTGCTTAACTGAGTCGGCAACACACATTGTCGATACTTTTTGGGTAAGTCGGCACTACGCTTTTAAATTCAGTACCAAACATTAAATATTTTTACACACTATTTTAATTGTGGAAACAGTTTATAATGGTTCCAAGCACCCTTTTATAATCTCGGCACCAAAAAATCACAGGTTTTAATGCAATCAAGCAAATCTTTCTCGTGATAATAAGAGGATTATTTAGAACGAACTGGGAATGAATTGCAATCTGCGCCAGGGTACGCTAACACTTGCACAACATTATTGCAAGAACCAAGTGTTAAGAGCGGAAAAATTTTAAAGAACCAAGTGTAAATATTATTTACGTGCTATTTTTTTTTGGCGTGTAAAATGACCCATTAGCACCATAACACATTAATTGTATGGCGATTTGTATTTGTATCCGCACCATAAACCATAGAATGGTGTTAAATGGGTATTGTGATACTTGATGTTTGTGAGATTCAGACTGCTTTCAATGGTAAAAAAATTATATCATTTGCTGCGGTTGTCTGTGCACTTGAACTTCGGGGTGGGGGGTGGGGGGTGCCGGGATGATTAATAGCAGTGAGCAGCAGGTTTTGACAGGGCCAACGGCAGTGTTAGTAGCTGCAACTACTCCCGTGTTGGCCACGAATGTCTCTATCTCGTGTGCTTGCAAAACGAAGAGGTTGTATAAAAACACCATGTGACCGCCTGCGGAATTTGAAGTCAATTTTTCTTGGGAGGGGGGAGGATGGAGGTGAGTAGATATGTTGAAGCTAAATAATAAAAATTCTACACACCTGAACAAACACAGATCGACCTGACGCAGTAGAAGGGATAGATTTGGAGAAAGTGTGGTAGCGTATCCCCCTCCCAGCAGTACCGTGTTCCAGCCTTCGTAATTCAGTGAAACCTTACTGATATGCAGAGATATTTTTTCTGTCCTGACCAAATAAACCAGCAAGACTCAGAAAAAAGCTGCTCGATTAAGGTAAGTTAACAAAGTGGGCTGGACAAAGGGGGGCACATCAGGGTTGCGACGGACACGACGCGTTTCTATACCCCCTCCCCGCCCACGGTAGTGCGACGGGGGATAAAAATAAAAGAAACCTGATTAGTTAGTCTTGGTTTGAGTGCCAATATGTGATGTCACAAATGGCCTTCTCAATATTCTTGAATACCTGCCGTTCAGATCACCTACGGCTATAAAATTCCTTGGTCACTGTTCGGCTGGGCACTAGTTCATTTCACTACACGTGATCACTTTGGAAAGTGCAAGAAGCAGTGCATTTAATTCATGTATTTCTTTCACACTCAGTCATCACAAACAGACATTGGTGTATTGGTTATTCGCTAAAATGGGATAGCCTTTGCAGGCCAGGACGCTTCTAGTTTTTAATCTGACCGTGTGATGCTGCAAGGAAAAAAACGGAATGAAGTCAGTGAATCTGTACCAGCCAAAACCTTCCGATACCACGAGTAATGCTCTTGTCTGCAAGTCCTCCTTCCATCCTAAAATGTCTTCAAGTTGCAATGCGAGACCAGAATACGGCCCATAACAGTGCAGCCGGTTGCATACACACATCACACGCACAACCCCTTGCTCTGTATAGTCGTTTCTCAAGTAGAAGCTCATGTTTGAGGCTACTATTTTAATGTTATATTACTCTTAAGTGCTTATATACTAAATCAAATGAATCTGAGTATACAGGGCTTGCATGTTTTAATCAGTTAATTGCTTGATTTTAAATTGCAGCTAAACCTCCAACCAATCCGCATGCTGTTCACATCTCAGCAGTGAATGGGGCGGGCTGATGAGCTACAGCTTATGCATGAGCAGATTCGCAAAGCAAAAATAAGGTTGCCAAAGGAGTAACTGAAAACACAGTTGATGCTAGTTTCCGACGGAGTTATCATCAGGATACTAGGTTTTTATTTGAGGATATCTGTACCTAATCTGTCTAGAACATAATTATGCGCCGCTATTTCGTGAAGTTAACGCGATAATCGAGGTCAAAAGGAAGGGAAGTCATGTAGAGGGATTAAACTTCACTGTAGAAATTGTGCGAAATGTGCTGGGATCAACAGAAGCAGCCGGACTAGTGATAAATTTGAGGAAACCAAATTAAAACAAAAAGTAAGTTTAATATTTGTCATTTATTAATTCAAGTTAATTTCGCTTCTAAAACATTTATTTCATATTTTTTCACAGAATTTATTTTCAAAAATTGTCTTTTAAATTATTTCTTAAAAATTATAATATCCCATTATCGTAAGAAACACTCAGTTGTGTAACTGCATCAGTAGGGGTGTATTTGTTATGCAAGAGAGCAATCATTTGCATGGTTTGTATTAATACTGTTTGGTGGTGTGTTAACAAAGAAGTATTTATGAGACAGGAAAGGAGTAGAGTAAACCTTGATCGTTTAAAAACATTTAAAAATAAAAAAGTAAATCATAAATAAAATAAAACAGCGGAAAGGGCTGAAGTAACTTTGAAGTTTGTAATGTGTTATGCATTACTGGCCTTTGATAACGACATTAAAAAATGCACTTTTTGGGAAAAAAGTAGAACAAATCCAAAAATTGACAAATACCGAGTTACTCTAATGTTATAAAGTAACAAATAATTCGTCTTGTTCTCTTTTTTAAACTTGGGATGAGGAGGATAAGAAGGAAGTCTTACAGTAAATTTGTTTGCTTGATGCTTAATGTTCCGTTCAGCGGCCATGGTAAGCAAGAGTACGTGGAAACTGCCATTTCTGTAAAAATGTAATTAATATAATTCCATTGGTCACGTTCTAGCAGCACTCCATTACAATGATCTGAAGAAGCTTTACCATCAAACTGCTGTCCTGGTGTTATGCGGTTCTGAGCAAAGTAAGTATGTTGACCCCACAGTAGCGATTGTTAAAGTTGTCACAGTCACCTTTGTACATATTTTAAACTTTTATTTGGATATTTCCAACAGGTCTGCCTATCTCTAATTGGGAATCGTGACGGCGGTATTTACACAGAATTGACCGTAGCGAGAACTACAGAGCTTCTTAGTGCTAGTCCTTTTTTGTGTTCAATGATCCGTTGAACACAGAAGTATTAGCTATGTTTCTTTCTAAGGTAACTTCTACTGCCCGTAAACTATTTCATTGTTATGATATTTTCAAACAAAGAAAAGTTATTAAGTGCTTTGATTAAAGTGTCAACAAATCAATGTACACCGGTGAAGCTGTTCTATGCTGTGTCCTTCACATGTCCAACGATACCGTGAATAAATATGTTTCTTTTCAAGTTCACTATGTTTCGCATAAATATTTAAAACAAGTTTTATGTGCGTCATCTTTGCTGACAGCCACTGAAGCAATGAAAATTGGCATCGAGTTGCATGTGTCTCTTTCCCTCATAATAAAAGCATTATCTTTGCAGACTTTTCGAAGACGGGAAGACTTCCAACTGTACCAAGAAACAGTCACAAACACCGCGCCGCTAATCATCTGTAACGGTTCTTTGCTAAAACCATTACAATACCTTGGCATGAGAGAGCTAAGCTGAATTTGTGTCTTGCCGCTAAAAGTTGAAGCAGAGAGAAACCTACCGCGAAATGTAGATGCGCTCATGAATAACGCGGGAAAAGGGATAGGAATCATGCTACGCCTGGGACGGAATCTGCAGTCTTTCCCTGTGGAAGACGCTTATCAAGAAATTCAACGACAGTTACCCGAAGGGGAATCGGGCCAAGGGTTCGCTATGTCGTACAGCATCCTACTTTCGCTGGGAAATTTGGTAATTAGAGCTCTGCCGGTAAACATTCGCAATATAGGGGTTTTCCATCACACTCATACATAATGCAATGTGTTGCTTTTCTTCTTTTATTTCAGTTTGCTGGAAAACTGAAGTTAGGCGTCACCATGGCAGACTTACTCTCTTTTTTGAAGAAATGATCTTGCCTTGTGATGTAATGGCTTATCAGATTCCAAGTCAGGAATCTGGCCAAAAGCTCGATATGTCATACAGCATCCTAGTTTCGCTGGGAAATTTGGTAAATAGAGCTCTGTGGTTATACAATCGCAACATAGGGGTTAACCATTACACTCGAACAGAATGCAATGTGTTGCTTTTCTTATTTTATTTCAGTTTGCTGAAAAATTGAAGTTAGGCGTCACCATGGCAGACTTACTCTCTTTTTTGAAGAAATGATCTTGCCTTGTGGTGTAATGGCTCACCAGATTCCGAGGGAGAATATGCACGACAGCAACACTTTTACTATGATTTAACAAACAATCACAGTCCTGGGAGCTGAGGTAAGAACATGGTTCCAACATATTCGAACTTAAAAATAGCCATTTGTGATGCGACGAAAAATCTAGAAAACCAAAAGGAGTTTAGTTAAAGTTACTGACCAGTTGACGTATCAGTGGATGATAAGCAACTATGTGAAGTTGTGCCGCCACCTATTCAAAAGTGAAGATGTCAAACAGGACGCACTGACCATCCGGAGCACAAAAAAAGCTCGTGGATACGATGTCCAGCAGACAAACGCAAAATGTATCTGACAGCAAGGTTATAAAGTATGTGTCAGTCAAGCTGTGCCATGTAACAGACTTGCATTTCTGTTAAATTATATATCCACGGTTACTGGAAATGTAACTGTGTCCGGAATAACGCGACTTAACTGGTGTTTTATGCAATTAGATGCAGTATCTAGCAGTTTTTCTTTGTGTAACACCGTAGACAATATTAAACTTCAAAACTGAGCGCTCATTTTATGTGATTGAGCCCAATCATGTAAGATCATTTTTAATTCATATACTGGCCTGACTCGCTCGCGCCTATTTTGGAAACAGGAAGTAGTTGCGGTTGCTAGGGGAGATGTGAGCAGCAGCATTCGCTTCGGAAAACAAGTTATCAATGCAAACTGCATCCCGATAGCATCCATGACTGAGGAACTAGTAACAAAGATTCGAGAAGGTGTGTAATAACTGCACAAGCCTTAAACAGAGAAATCAAGCTTGTGGCGATTAAACACTCACTGAGTTATGTTTGTTGTTTGCAGTTCTCGCAAAGTAGGATGACAAAGGATGATAATGGTGCCATAAGCTGTGACACTAAAGGAGACGTCGCGGCAATTCAAACAACCAACAGAAAAGAATCAAGGCGAAAGAAGGCGACCCGTGAAATAGAAGGTAATGACATGAAATACTTAATAAAATATCCGGCAACCCATGCGGTTGTTTGTCAGGCAAACGTCATACTTCAGATAACAGTGGATCTGTTTTGTTACCATTCATTTTATGTTTTGTCAGGAGCATTAGTTTATGGTCATGTCATAATTCAATTTTGTTAATCAGCTGGTCGTGAAAAGCAGAAAGCCAGTACGACCATAAGAAGAAACGAAGATGAAGTATCGCCGAACTCATAAGGTTGGTTTTGGATGCGGACGGACTGCTTAATTCTTAGACACGTGGGGGTCAATTCTAGTTTAGTATTTGACTCGGGGGTGGGGGCTGAGGAACAAGAGCTTTTTCGAAATCTATCATAATGTCACATAATCTACTTTTGTACCAGAATCTTAGTATATGTTTTTACACATGCGATAATGTTGCACTCCACAACACTTTCATATTTGTTAACAGGAACGATAGAAACATCAGGCACAGTCTTTGCAACGCTTGCCACATCACAGTCTGTGGCTGACACGGTATATCAACTCGCCGAAGAGTTACCAAGAAGGTGGATAAAGCTGATTGCTGCAGTACATGTGAAACCAACAGGCACGGACAATGGATTCAGTGTTCATGATGCCTGAATTGGCATCACATGTCATGTGTTGGAATGGACAGCGAGGAAGTCAAGAAATTCGAAGGTCGCACGCGTGGTTACTGTGGGAAATGCCGTCCATCAAGAACCATATGAATTAAAAGGACTTTTGAAAAAGCACATTGAACAGCGATATGTGAGCCTGTGGCACGTTTTATTGTGTGTATTTACTCTCCGGGAATGTCAGAAACTATGTTACATGTTTTGGTTACCATTCTATCTTGGACTTTCTCGGAAACTAAATAGTAATATCTTCGTAGGATAAGAGTAACAGATGCTCGATTTTATGCAAGGTGCCGCTGTCATATTTCTTTTACACTTGAAAAACAACAATGAGCGCATGTTGACAAAGACGTTTTTCGTGAATTGGCGTTTTGCGGAGAAGTATGGTGACCGTAGCACATCATTTTGCGTAGAAACATAGTATTTCCGATATGCAAAACAATTATTAATTTCCCTTAAGTTACTTCTTTTTAACTTCAAACGTATGGTAACGCAGAATAAAATAGACACATTAGAAATATACAAAGCATTTATTTAAGAAATTGTGATATAGAGGTTTATTTTGCGATGCTTATACTGTGGTTTTCTCGGACATTTACATGTTGTTTGCGCATCTAATTTGCGAATTTTATTTTTTCCAACACTCCAGTATAATTTTTGACATGTGTTTCACACAATACTTCAAATATATAAACATGGTAAAGGCAATTTGTAAAACGAACTGCTGTGTAAAGTGGAATAAACGTGAAAGAGTGCTTAAGAGGTACATGTAATGGCATATTGAAAGTAAAGTTGAGGTGTTTCGACTGAACAGTTCGTGTAGGCTTTTCGTGTGCCATGAAGTAATGGTTTTTTGCCATGTGAGTAGCACTGAGCGGTGTACTCATTCCTCCTGCGAAAAGTGCGGTGCAAATAAAACAGGTAGTGAACTTTCGTATTGAACATACTATTTTTTTATATCGCCCCAACCACACAAATGTTTGCTCAGCAGCTTGTGTGTTTCTGCTACCTTTGAGTTTGGGATACATTTCAAATATGTTGTCCGGATGTAGGCCCATGTGGTAGTTATGATCCGTGTGATTTTTTATATTCATCGATGACTTTGTTGATGTTCAGTCACATTTTTTGTAAGGAGCAGGTAGTGGAAGTTCTACTTGTGAGGCCCGAGTCTTTAAGAGCTGATACATGTTATCATATGCTAGCCATATACTTTTCCAAGTGCCAGGTGAGTGCTTTGTAAAGTGCAGAAAAGCCAGAAAACCAGGAAGAGAAAAACTTGCCCATGTGATTCAGACCAAAAAAATGGACAAATAATATCCTCATGTAGATATAAGGCAATATGCTGACATACATATATTAAATATATATATATATATATAATATATAATATAACATAATATAATATAGAATGTTAAATGTTTGACATTGCGTCTGTGTTGTATGCGTTAAGTTTGTTGTTAAGTTTACTTCCTAATAAAACACTAGATTAATTCGGATGGTTGTGTTGTGTCCACATATCAACAAGGTTCCCAGCTCTGACAATAAAAATCTGTCCACGAGACATCTGATGTAAGTGTTACGTTCCCCGAGATCTTTGTTACACCGAGATTGTGTGTTTGCCCACTGGAGCCAATTACCTTCACTGCCTCCGTGTGGCCCTTGATAAAAGCTTGACCTCCTAAAACAATAAGCAAACATATTGTAGCTTTCTTTTTCGTAATTACAAGTAATCAGTTATATTTTAATACGAAAATAAATATTAACCTTGATCATCCAGGAAACTGAGTGCACTTTGACTGTAGGTGTGGTCCATGCATGTTGCGTTAATATAACAGTCGTCCACAACTTGATTTTTACCTGCAAAAATAACAAATACGGTGAAAAAAGTTAATAAAAAGCTAATAAAAATGCGGCAAACAGATAGCATAAAAATATGGAGAAGAAGTTAATAGAACTCTACCTGCACAATATGGGATAAATTCTCTTAGTTTGGTTGGGATCCCTTCATCAGCCATCATTCTGCAATGGGTTGTACGGAATGCCGTGCCAGGCATTGGTTGCGCAGTGCAGACATCCGGTAGATTCGTCGTCCGCATGCCATCAATACAAATCTGTTTTGTAAATAACACGCTAAAAATCAGCGTTTGAACATAAAATGCAGAAGTTTAACAGTTTCGAAGCATCAATGCCTACTTCGCTGATACATCTAACATTAAAATGCCGATAAGTACTGAGAAAATGAGTGCTCACCTTAACAGAGAACATACAATGTTGAAACTGTAATTTCTAGTTACCGTCTGCCACAAACAGTTTTCCACAGCCTAGAAAAGAATAGGAAACATCAACTTACACGTAAGGAAAGAATGATTACCTCGCGCCTTGCTTTCAGCTGTGCACCACTTTTCTGAGCGGTCGTAAGGCCTTTCCCTGTACAACGTATCTATTGCTTCCATGCACCTTTTAAGGTCACTGTCCGATCTGAATGCATAATCTATGCCGGTTTGACGCAGCTCACATTCAACTTCCCTCCATCAAAAAGCGCAGGCCCATGTGCGCCTGTCGACCGCTGTGTGACTATACAAAAACAAAAAACTTAAATCTGCATACACAAATAATGGTAGTGATGTATATAAAAACTTACCATTACACAACGGGATTTGAAAGGCATGTGTGTAAGCTTCTGCAATACCTTCGAATGTGTTTAGTTAAGTATTGTTAAAAATGCGCATTGCAAAAATCACTGAAAAGCTTGAAAGGAAGACCAAAATCTGAACTAGCTGAATAGTTCTATCAAAATATGTGTTATTGTTTTCCGCTACAGCTGGTCTCTGTTCACTATAGAAACGGTAGCCTGCGGTGGTGTTACCAAATTTGTCGAACCTAAAACTCTCTTGCATGACCGGCATTTCAGTGTCACCCGATAACGAGAAAATTTGATAAGAGTAAATTGATAACAGAAATGCTAATTGTTCTCTTAAATATTATTCACAATGAAATATTTTTGTATTCCATCGGTTATGCTTACTGTTCATTAAATATTGTGACAGTTCTTTACCAAATACTTGACGAGTATTTCGCCATTGGCACAAACGTACTTCACGCTGCAAGGCTTGTTGGACAAAGAAAGCAAAGTTTCGCACAGATGACACACACCTATGTGAAGAAAGATGGAACTTAAAAGTTTTTGAAATGACGGATGTTACAGATCTTTCAAAAATACCATAACAACAGCTAAATGAAATTACAGAAATTGGGTATGACCAAGAGATCATTGAAAGGACGTTCATATAAAAAATTATCACCTTCAGGTGGTCCAATGAAATCCATCCCTTTCGGGTTGTCGGCTTCAACATTAATATGTGGACCAAGAATTTGTGAACGTCTTCATCCAGTGTGACTAATATGGCTTTCACAAGGTCAGACCAAGACTGGGGTAGACGTTTAACTGCGCTCAGGTATTCATCAACCTGTTAAGACAAAAGAGGCAAAACTTGAGAGTTTTGTATAGAACCAAATGTAAATCTTTCAGAAAATGACCAAATTTACAGAGTTATACGTTTGCCAGTTGTTGTGCAGTGCTTCAGTTGTATATTGTATGGTGTTCCTAATATTAGTCATCACCCGATTTCTTCTATATCTTAAAAATGCTACAGTGCGCTCACATAAGACAGTATCTTAAAAACAACTGAAAACTATAAATAAAACTACTGCAAAACTACTTGGAAATGAACTTTGCAGCTGACTGCCAGTGGCGATTTCGGAGAGTGGTTTAAGTGAAGAAACACTTACTTGCATCATGTGTATTCGTCCATAACTTTGCTTTCCATTTCACCTTTGCAAATAAAAAATGAATAATACGAATGAACGGATGACCCGTTAATGGCTGTTCTGCTTCAGTTATTGTACAGTGTCTGTGTGCCCAACTGGGTCCTGTTTACCCAAAAGCTTTGTATTTTTAGGCCGCAATAGAATGTAGAATGCGTAACGTCATTTTAACATTTAATTTGATTTAACCATATGAATACAGCCAGAAAAAATGCAAGCGGGGTGAAAATGGCACTGGGTAAGACTGTCAAACCCAAAATTGCTCTCAAAATTTTTGGAGGGAACAAAATGGCACCGATAAAAATGCTGACAAAAATTAATGCCGAATAAATATATGAAACTCATGTATGGAGAATACTTACATTTTACTCAATGTTACTTGCTCTGTTATATCTATTTCAATCAGTACTACTCGATTGCAATCCCGTGTTCAGTGGTACGCAGTGCTCAATTTGTCAACATTTTTATCGATGTCATCTGTCCCCTCTAACACTTTGTCGGATGAGAAGTCATTTTTTCGGGCCATTTTCACCCGGATTCTTCAGAAACGCACCCGTTTTTGACACCTACTTGTGAATTATATTCGTAAAAATTGACTTCATTCATGCCCTGCGTTACCCGATGACACAACAAAAATTTTGACTAACAATGGCCACTATTTTTTATGACTAGACGTGATGCAGGCCTTCAATCGCTCCTCGAACAAAACCTAGGAAAATCTAGGAACCTGTTTTGAAAAAAAAAGACCTGGGAAAAACTAGGAACAAATTTGAGGCGTTTTCCTCATCTTTTTATTTTCAGAAATATCATTTTTAATTGTATTATCACCTTACATGTAATTTAGGAGAGAAAAGTGTTATTTATGTTTAGAAACACACACCCCTTTTTCATACCGCAAGTTCACTTCGAAACACAACGAAGACAGATTCTGATAACCCTTTTTGGATCTAAAAAAACTAGGAAAACAAGGAATTACCCAAAAAACAAGGAATACTAGGAAAAACTAGGGACGTTTGAAGACTTGATTTTTTTTTAGCATATCATGAACTTACATGTAATTTAAGAGAGGAAAGTGTTTTTGTGTTTAGAAACTCAAGCCCTTTGTTTTTCATACAGCAAGTTCACTTCACAGGACATGTTTTCCAATACCCATCAATGGTGTCTCATCTTGCATTGATCTTCAGCCTCAAGAAGAGTTGTGTCCAGAGCAAACGCCGAATGAGACACCATCGAGAAACCTTCATTGAAACGTGAAAAAATACATCGAAAAAGACAAACTCTGATAATCGTTTCTTGGGTCTATAAAACCAGGAAAAACTAGGAATTTCGAAAAAAATCGCCAAAAAATAGAAAAAAAAAACAAACTAAAAATACTAGGAAAAACTAGGAATGTTTAAAGGTCTGTGTGATGTGATTAATATTTTCGCAACCTCTGTATGTCACTCTCCGGACGCCCCAAATGGCATTTTTAATTTGAAAACAATTTGACAGAAAGTGAGGAGGTGAGCTTCTCCAAAACATGGGAAAAGTCATTCCCGCTGAGATATTTGCTATTCCGCCTAACGGCAAATACACAGAATATTACACAAATTTCTCAGACCAACTACAGTATGTCTGCTAAATTTGGTCGTTCTAGCAACCAATATCTCAAATCTTGAATAGGTACATGGGTTGGAGTTATTTGCCAGAGGCCATGACACCTTTAGACCAAAGGTATTCAAAATGCATTCACAGATGAAGGGAAGATATTGTGCTATTCGCGTGAATGTGATTCAGAATGAAAAGACAGTTCGATTATTATCATCATTCTACTGATAGGTATAGGACGAAAACTGGAAATTCATTAACACGAGCCTTCTCCTTCTGAGAGCACCATTCATTGTCAGATATTATGTTTAAAATTTAAGGAAAAAATGCTTCAACTACGTTTATGGCCTAAATTTCGATTATTTTCTACCAAAATTGCATTGCGTAATATAAGAACCCATATGACAGGCTTCCCTCAGTTTTCGCCAAAAGTTCACAGACATTCCAGGACTTTTTTCGACAAATTTCCACTCTTTTTCGTGCTCTATATAATATGATAACAGGTCATATTATTTTGGGTGTAGGTCATTTGCTCACCTGACAGTTTGTTCACTGGTCGGTTGCTCACTGACCAGTTGCTCACCAAGAAAATGATAAAAAGGTCGTTTGCTCACCAAACACATTTTAGTCAAATTATCCATTATTCATTTAACGACTTTACTGGCATACTAGAACACAACTTTAAAAAAAAAAAGTTTGCATATTATCCTAGTCTCTTTTTTCTACGTCTGCTATTTTTTATTTTAACCGTTCAATGAATTTCTTGTAAATTATGATTATCTTGATTGTGAATTCTTCAAGTTACTAGCTTATACTAGTTTATAACCATAATTCACAATCCTAATTCAAAATCATAATTCCGAATCAATAATAAATATTCATAATCCATAATTTTATTCATAAACCGTAATTCATAATACATAATTGCAATTCATAGTTCAAACTCTACATTGTCCGCGAGAATTTTGCATTATCAGGGTTCGGACTAGTACCTCGTCTTTTTTAGACCCATAACTGCTGTGAGGAAAGATGGGTGTTTGTGTGCAGCTAATTACAGAAATGCTGCGTTCCAAGACTCACACAGATTAGTTGTTCTGTCCTCGTCATTGAGAGTTATGTCATGAACATTCCATGTCTCAGATCCGAATATTGGTGGAATTCTAGTTTTCAAGTTTGATGTAAAATCAATGTAACAGTATTAAAAAGTTATGTAATTTATGTATAATTATGTACAATGTTTAATGTAAATGTATAATTACGAACTGCTCCCATAACTCTGTTGTCTTTGATAACAAGTTGGTTAATACTAGTTGTTAAAAACAGATAGAGGTAGACTTGTAACTCTCATAACATATATATAGATGATAAGTAACTTTGAAATGGTGGCCCTCTAGGCATAAGTTTATAACTTCTCTGGGCTTCCTTTTCCTGAAACATAGGCAAAACAATCGTTTATTGTGTGTGTTCAGGCGAGTTAAGGAAACCCCACCCCAAATGGCGTCTTTAATTTGAAAACAGCTTAACAGAAAGTAAGTAGGCGAGCTGTTGGAGGGGTCGCTTTCCAAGACTTAGTACATGCTAATGTCACTAGAGTTGTTATCAAATTAAGGGATGCTTTTAATTATCTATTGTCACTTATTTCCTCTCTCTCTCTCTCTCTTTCTTTTTATGTCATCGATAATAACCATCGTTATGACAACTTCAAATAAATTAGTGGAATTAAACTTGCCAACTCAGGGTCAGGCATCAACAATCGCCCACAGAAGTTCAAAGCGTTAATCGGTGTTCATTTGTACACCAATGCCTTCTATTTTTTGAAATACACAAACCCGTACGAGAGAAATGATCAGTATTTCACCCACAAACGACCCACGCGAGACTGACACACACACACACACACGCACGCACACACACACAGAAGGCACAAGCACTATATGTCTTCCCTTCGCTGAATAGACATACTGTTATTGGCTTAATTTTGTTATGGAACTTTTAATCCGTGGCATATTTTCGGTTGGCCGCTGCATGCAACGTCTTGGATCAATTACATTTACCATCTGTTTAATTATTATGTGTAATATGAAAATCGACAGGCAAAGAAGAGTGAAATAGAGAAGCGTGTGGAACTTAAACGGAGAAAAATATTCGGAATTAAAAGCTGTAGGAAATAAAAAAGATTATTTTAATTAATCAGCATGAAGATGGAATTTTGACACATTTGCACATACTTAAGGAAAACCTCTCCATGTAGTAGATAACAATCACGCCATCGGGTTAAGTCACGAAATATATACTGAAGGACAAAAGATGGTTCGCCTATAAAAACCAAAATACCTCCGAAACTAACGAATATTTTTTAAAGATTTTTTATCATCAGACTGTAATCCCAAGTTGCAACCATCGTTATTTTTTCAGGCGGGTGTGGTAATTTATTAGAGGTTTGTAGGCATTCAAACACGGTACCATATTAATCCACGTAAGTCAGTATCGGCTCAGTATTGTGACCAGGCTATTGGCATGCTTAAAGCTAGTGCTTCTGCTCAGTTCGTTGTCAGACGTTTCGGGTGCAGTAAAAGAGCAGTATAAGAACTCTGAAGACGATATCGGGACACTGGATCAACTAAAGACCGACCACGTAGTGGGAGATCGCGTGGGACCACACCTAACCAGGATCGCCGGATCCGCATGATCCACCGCCGGGATCGCTTCAGAACAGTCACAATAACAGCAACGGAGATCCCTAGACGGACGACTAACCGCATAAGCTCGAAAACCGTTATCCGGCGCCTACGTAAACATGAGATCCGCGCTCGTCGGGTCCACATCGAAGTGGTGCTAAATCGCGAGAGACGGCGAAATTGAGTGTGTTGGACCAACAAACTGACGGCATGTGATGTTTCCAGATGTGTCGCGATACGAACTTATCCGCGCAGACAGGCGACCCGGCGAACGCTACGCGCCATGTTGCATAAAACAAGTTAACCGGCACGGTTGTGGCTTAGTCATGGTTTGGGGCGCAATACGCTTTGGATGGAGGTCCCAGCTGCTCATAATGGATGGAAATATGACCGCGAACCGTTATATGGATACTGTTTTGAGCAACCAGCTGGTTTCTTTTGTGCAGCAACGTCAGGACACTATTTGCAGGACAATGCTCGCCCACACGTTGCTCGGGTGTGCAGAGATTATTTAGCGACTACTAATGTTGAGATGCCCCCATGGCCGGCATATGGTCCGGATGAATCCCATAGAAACATCTCTGGGATCATCTGGATCGCCAAGTTCGAGCCCGTAACCCACTGCCTCAAAATCTCGCGGAATTGAGGCAAGCATTGATTGAGGAATGGCACAAATATCCGCAATACAAAATTAACAGGTTGATAACTTCAATAAATAGTCGAATACAGATCCTACTGCGTTCCAATGGATACCACACACGGTTTAAGTGGCGATTATAAACATTATAAATCGAAGAAAATTCAAAACGGCGTTTGACGTTTTTTGACTTGTCACTAAAATTTCTAGAGAACTTCCATTTTTCAATTATATTGTGGCACTATATGAGAGGTATCTTTTGTACAAATTGGAAGTATAATTACCACCCCACCTCCTTTGTGGGAAACGCGGGGTACTCAATGAAAATAAACTCATATTTTTAACGACGTTGGTAATCGGAGAGAACAGCGTCTGTTTTTTTCTTTTTGGACACTTAGCAAGTCCAAATTCTGAGTTTTGTACAGCAATGCCTTCTATTTGTTGAAATACACGAAACCGTACGAAGAAATAACCAGTATTTCAACCAGATACATAAATTACGCCAATAAAATTAATCCACGTTACAATTTTTATTTACTTATATATTTATTTAACGTGGGGATAGAATGGGGGCAAATACAGGTGTTTTTTTTCGTAGGTTCATTGCTTGCATTATGTATTTGTGAGCCGCATGTTTAGATTATGAGGGGGGCTACAAACGTACCAGCTGGAAGCCATGCGTGTTTATGATATCAAAACGACCTCAACTCGTCTGCTTCTCAAACCGCACGGATTTTTTTTGGATACGCACTTTAACGCATATCATACGAAGTAACCCCCCATAACCCCTTGTGTCAAAATGTAGCTTTTATTTTTACGTTTAGTATTTTATTGACATAGTTAGAGAACTAAACTTGTTTTTTTTTCTCAGAGGTCAGTCTGAAGAAATAACCGATGGCCGTAAAATGAAGTTTATGGCTTATTTAGAACCATGTCCCTTAACTTAACTTAAACTTAACTTATCCCTAACTTAATGGGTTCTTAAATTTGTCGATTCAAAAAGCTCACTTAAGTCAAATTTTAAATTTAAGTGGCCATTCGTGCCGTTTGCACCAACTGGAAAAACTAGGACTTTACCCAATGTAACAGATCGAAACCTTCCACAGGGATGTTTTTTTACCATTTGAAATTCTATTTTGATACTTTTCTTTGGGAATCATGGCATTTTTCTTTCATTTACACCTTCACTTAATAGTTAAGGGACCTCCGGACCTCTCTTAAAGTTTTGCTAAGTTAAGGGCCCGCTAAGTGAGCTTTCAAGTTAACCAAATGATAATTTTAATAATAGATAAAAAACACCAGTTTGTGCTCTGCCGTGCTCTTCTTCGAGTCTTGAATAATCCTCTTCGTACGCGGCTTTGTCAAGCTTTAAGAAGTAATGTATGTTTTAGGAATTAGTGTGCATTCCTCGAGGTGTCCGAAATATATCACACGTCGACAGACTATCAGTCTATCAGACAGTGACGTAATATGCAAGTGCAAGACACTGACGTACTGAATATTGACAAGTACTATTTTTAGTGAAAGTCACGTTTTCATCAGTTATATCCTTTTATTATACTGATTATACGGTGACGTAATGTGCAAGTGCGAGACACTGACGTAATGGTAGACAAGTACTATTTTTAGTGAAAGTGACTGTTTCACCAGTTATATACTTTCCCGGCAATTATACCACAGTTGTTTCGCTATCCTAACGCATTGAAGGATTTAAAAGAACATGCAAAAACTACTTGAATGTTAAGGAAATATAGCCTTGTCAGATGAGGGATAATGGATTTCCTGGTATTTGTTTATGTCGAATTGTAGCGGATTTTCCGGGGAAGCAGTGGGGATTTCCCTGTAATTGTAGTGGCTTTTGTCAACTGTAGCGCTTCACACATAAGGCAGAAGGTATTTTCCTGTAATGTATTGGATTTGGCTCATTGTAGCGTTTCACACATAAGGCAGAATGGATTTTCCTGTAAATGTGGTGGATTTGGCAAAATGTGTGCTTTACACATAAGACGGAAGAGATTTCCCTGTAAATGTAGCGGATTTGGCCAATTGTAGCGCTTCACAGAAAAGGCATCTGAGATTTCCCGCAGTTAGCCAATTGCAGCCCTACATACAGGATGGGCTGGTTCCCAATGGCATAAATCTTGACACAAATGGGTTCTATTTCATAAAATCTGTCAAATAGTAAACATTCGTGAAGGTAATGGATTGAGGAATATTTTGTATATTTTAAAGAAAACAGGTTAGTGTAATAAATTTTATAACTTTTATGTTTTTAATATGACTCATAGCCTCAAATTTAGCCATTTAATAACCAACAATCATTTATTTTTAATGGATATAATTGACTGTCAATCAGTCGGTAACGGAAATGACGTCGACGGCGTCGATGCCGTCGTCAGTAACAATCAAAAGGCTTCAATACTATTGGGTAAGTCTGGTTTTCTGTCTGGTTCTACCATCTTGTCGTTTTTGTCGGTGTGAATGTTTCAAAAACTGTTGTATTACGTGGTATTTAAATGTAGGTTCTGTTCCTACAAGTTCAGTAATCTGAAATCAGTTAAGGAACACCAGTCGTCGATACACCAAAGACAGCTGGGCCGCTTTCATTTCACGGGAGAGGTAAACGGACATGTGGTAAAAGAACCTTTCAAGGTTTAAATTTTAAACCACCAAACTCGCCAACAGAAAAAACCTTTGGTTTATCCACTGAGCAGGCGATTACCCAAGCTGACAACCTGAACGCCCTAGATGGTAGACGCATGAGACAGGCTCATGGGCACATAGCTCGCCTGGAGGCAGCGTTGGCCTCCCGACAGTAAATAGTTTCTGGTCTTTGTCCCCAGGAGGGAGAGGGGTCGCGGCCGCGGCCTCCTCGCTCCCACATGGAGTGTCCCTGGTAGGTACCAGCATACTCAGGTATGTAAAAGAAAAAGAAGTTTGAGTCCGGAAAAGAGTGGTCCCAGTGAAGGGAATAAGAGAAGTGAAAGTTCTCCACTCCAAGCAAATCCAGCTCCGAAAAAATAAGAATACTTGTAAGTCGTGTGACCGGGGCTATCCATCGACGCGGGAGGAGACTATTGCCCTGAGCCACCACATTCACTTGGTTCATACAAAGAAATATGTATGTTTTATTTGTACCCTCTGTGGGGTTCACTTCCCAGTGGCGATAGCATTCCACGGCCATCTGGCAAAGTGTCATCAACCTGAAATAAGTCAGAACATTATTCCTGGTCCTGAAGAAGGAAAACCAGTAAGTGGCGTCAATACTTTAATTTGTACATACAACTGGATCCCCTTTTGTAGGTAGTGTGTACATTCTAGCTTCGAACTATTTAGTCACCGTTTGGGGTGTTGGCGCCCGTCTAAAAGACCTGTTTCTGGCAAGCCTTACGAGTATGATGGTCTGTTCGACAGTGTCCCACCCCGTATTGGGGATGTTGCCTACCAACACAGGGCTACTATTCCAAATGATTTTGTATGTGACCGCGTGGGACAACCATTTAGAACTATAGCAAGTAACATGGAGGTTGATTCTGAGGACCCTTTGCCTCTTGTGGGGGTCCCCCATGAAGGTAAATCCTGACAAGAATGTCACTGGCCAACAGGCACTTGAAAACCATTTTGTTAGTTTAAGCATGGACACCTCTTTGGAGGATTCTGCGTTAACTGGGATAAGAAAAGGGAGGGCAAAATCAGTGTCCATTACTCCTGATATTGATTTATTCACTATGGAGGAGGGGGAAACAAAAATTCTCCAAAAAATAATCGCGCAGAAGAATACGGAAAAAGGTGTAAGGAAGATGATTAACAAATTTTTATTATGATTTTATTGTTACAGACCAGCGGTTTGTCTACAAGGGATAGTGGGACAATAACAGCTATGTCCAAAACCAGGGACGCCGGGGTTCAGTTCTACCAATATGGATTCGACATCCTGGGGCTCGATTAAATCATAGACATTTCTTAAGCCCAGCACCAGGACAGTTTTTTTGCCCGAGTTTTGGGGCGTTTGTGTTGTTTTATAATAGTGCCATTAAAATGGAGAAATGAAGAAAGCATGTTTTATTTGTTGAATTTAAACTGATGAGAGGATCCTTGCTAGATCGTTGTCCGTCCGTCTGTATCCTCTGTATAAATGTAAACTACTACTGCGCGTAATCTAGGAGTAACAATCGACTCTACCCTCCAACTAGACAGCCATATAGCAAATGTAATCCGTATCTGTTACTTCTACATCGGTTGGATAAAGAATATTCGCAAATTCTTAACAAAAAAGGCAACCAAAACGCTTGTTCACGCCCTAGTCCTCAGCCGATTGGATTATTGTAACTCTGTTCTGGTTGGTCTACCAAAGGTAAAGGTCTACAAACTACAAAAAGTTATGAATGCGGCCGCACGGCTTATCACCGGCAAACCAAAGCGCGAACACATCACAGATTCCCTTATGGAACTGGCTCCCTATCAAAGAACGTTCCGAGTATAAAATGATTACTCTGACATATAAAGCCTTAAATGGAATGGCACCAAGTTATCTATCAGAATTGCTCAAACAATATATACCAGAAAGGTCACTCAGGTCATCAGACAAATTACTATTACACATTCCCAGGCATAGAAACAATTATGGTTATCGTTCATTTAGATGTATTGCGCCTACCTTATGGAACGATCTCCCATACGTTCTTAGAAGCAAAAGATCATTTTATTGTTTTAAAAGGGCGTTAAAAACTTACCTGTTCTGCAAAGCTTACAACGTGTAATCCATTGGTCTAGGTCTGTTAAGTTTTTTTTATTATGTTTTAGACTATGTTTTAATATGTAGATATTTACTACTTTTAATATACACAAATTTAAGGTTTTATGCTATTGTTAGCGCTTAGAGGCATTGCAAAATAAGCGCGTTATAAATGCCCAGTATAATAATAATAATAAAATAGGTTCTTAAGTATATTTTAATATGTAGCATATATGTACACATAACCATCATATATAGCATTTAATTCGTACGGTTGTCGCTTTAATGAACGTCCGTATTGTGACCTCGTGTCCGACAGTCCGTCTGTTTTACACGAATATAATAACTTAATTGCATGTTTTACGGGAGACTTTGGGGTTAAGTGAAAAGCCATTTAATCCAAGCGTTTATACTTCTGCAATCTAAATAAATAAAATATATTTAATCAATGCATATTGATTGGGTGACGCTCAAATGTTTCCTTACCTTAAACAGAAAACAAATTTCTTGTCTTTATTGTGAGTACAATGTATTAAGTGGGACATTAAAAAGGCCGTGGTAGTCTGTCCGTCCTTCAGTTAAATTCAGCTATATACATAAAGTACAACAAACATAAACCACACTAAACCAAATCATTAGCTACTCAAGCAAAACAAATATTTTATTGATTCGACTAGTTAGTCATGATTGACTAACTTATGGACGTACTGGCTGATTACGGAAAGACTAAACCTTTAAAAATGTATGTATGTGGGTTGGGTTCTGGTTTGATTTTTGTGATTTTAGGTTATTATGATGGAGTGTTTTCTTGGTGGTGGAATGTAGTCAAACATAGTCAATAGATAGTCACCTAACTGCTCGATAGCTAACGGATATTTTGACGTTGGACGTATTCCGAACGTTTTCAGAATTTGTCTCATTCTTTATTTTTGTCGCATCTACTTTTGTCGTATTGACAGAAAGTTATATACGTAAGATGTGTGCATTTCAGAAGAAACTAGAGCTGTGTGCATAGCCCACATATTCCTCACAGGCCCACCATCAGTTAAACACGGTTATTAATAGTCAATCAAGAGCTCAGTCTGTTTTTATAGCAGTATCCAGCTTTTCGAATTTTCAGTAATTTTTAACTATATTTAATATTGCTAAAGTCATCTGGCTTATAAAAACTCTGAAAATAATGAAAAAATCTTAGTTAGAATCTTCGAACTGTTCTGTATGGTATAGCACTGGGCCTGCAACAAGTAAAAGTTGTTAATTATTGCATGTATATACAAATCACATGTATAGATATTTACAGATATCTGGAGATATTCTTAACTTAAATGAAGATATTGCCCAAAAGATGACTTGGAGCCTCAAGAGACATTTTCACGCAACCATTTAAACTTTGTTTATAAATTTAGTGATTTAAATAGAACTCTCTTAATTACTGAATGTTATTTAAGATTGCATTTTACTTGGTGCGTTTCGGCGAGTGCGTTATAAAATTTGGGACAAAATTTCGAGAAAGAAGGGAGCAATGTGAGAAATTGATTTTGGCGATTGTCAGATGTGATTGTTAGATGTCCTGGGGAGAGTGCTATTGTTGCGTCACGTTACTATGGCGCCGTTGTGCGTAACATTACGTTGCCGATTGTGCACTGCGTCATGGGATCTGGGGGCGTTGGATTGCGTTCTAAATAAATCAGTTTTTGAATTGGCTTTGAAACAGGCAGACGTGTTTTCATTATGAGTTGATAATTGCATACAATCCTCTCATAATTCACTGGTGCTTTACATTCCAATTCAGAAACTAGTCATCAATGTGAAAATACTAAAGTTTCACATCACATTGTATTTAGAAATATTGTAAAATTTTAAGCACCCACAAGAAAACAATTTACACGTTACACAGTCCATGGACACACCTTTTTCTAAAAAACCTTAATACATCTGGGTTCCTTATCTATGGTATCTCTTTTTCGAGCAAGCCTAAGTACATTTGGGTCATGGACATCCCTTTTCTAACAAGCTGAAGTTCATTTCGTATCCTGGTCCATGGACGCACCTTTGTCCATCAAGTCTGTGTACATTTGGTATCCTGGGCTTCTGGTCAATGGATGCACCTTTTCTATGTTCATCGAGCCATAAGCAGCCATATGGAGAGTCAAAACGATTGATAACAAAAAGAAAAAACAAAATGGCAACTCTTTTATTTTACTGCCAGCATTCTGTTCATCTGAGATCCACCGGGATTCGCAATCCGTTGATGAACCTAGACCATTTTGGACCTAACTGGGACCATGGACCACGTGAATGTGCGAACACCTAAATTATCTTTGTCGAACAAAATAAAAGAAAGGAGTAAGCATCTGTGAGTTATTCTTTATTCCACTTTATGTTGCAGTTCCAAACAAAAATAGAAAACTGATTTAAACCGACTGCATTCTGTAGGTGAAAAGGAGAGAGTATGAGAAGCGAACTCTTCGTAGAACTTTCCGTAACACCCAAAAGTTATCCAAAATTTATGTTACTTACGAAAAAAAGGATGGTTTTGAAACCCAATCTTACATAGAAGAATGAAATTACACAAAATCATTGCAGAAACACGTTTGTTCAGTTTTTGCTCCACGCACCATCACAAATTATCCATTTCACAACCTCTACATCACAGCTAATAGTTATCGAAACACGCATCTACTGCTACACACCAGACTGCGCATGCCCGTCCCCTCCTCCTAGCCCCCCCCCCCCCCCCGAATATATTACACAGACCAGATTTTAAGAAATTCACACTTCCACTGGCTTGCGGAGTAACTTTTGATGCAAACATAAGTCGGCTCATAAAATTGATTTACTGAAATTTTAAAAATCTTCCGGTTTTACTCCACAAGTTTTTTTTTCATTTTTTTTTATTGTAATAATAATTAATTTGATAAGCCAGTTGTACTTATAATCCATCAGCGATACTGCTCTCTCCATTTTCAAAAACTCGGATTATAAAACTCGACAATGAACAGGTTCATAGGACATTCATGCTTCTATTTTTGGACGTTTTTGGTTGGAAAAAAGTTAGAAATACGAAAACTTTATGGGGTAAAAATAGCGACACCCCCGCCCCCACCCCCCTCCCAGGGCCTCACCCATCTACTACCACATATTACAACACTCGGAGGAGTTAGTTCTTACATTAATTTAAAATACATTATCCGTAAAGAAACGCTTATGTACAGCGCTTGCATATATAACACCGAGTTCAGGTCCTTAATTAATTACACAGGTTAAGCAATCATCATTTATACAGTGCACAGAGTAAGAACTTGCTGAAATAAACTTCAGCAATTGGTGCTTGCATTGAACGTGCTCAATAAAAACAAAACAAACCGTACCAGACGACCCCCACCCCCTCCCCCCCCCCCCACCCCCAACCCAGAGTTTATTAATAAATACTTTATTCCGTCATACAAACACAAAGACGATATTTTTTTATGAAAATTCTCACTAAAACCCTATCAACATTGAAGTTTATTGATCGGAGATCTGGCACACTGACAAGATATTCCATATCTGATTTCCAGAGGTACCGATCATTTTTTTTTATCTGTGCAAAAATATTAGGCAAAGTTAAATATACCATTTCAACGTTAAAAATTTCAGCCAATCACAAGCTCTCTCTATAGCACAGGTCCGGGTCAGTCTGCTACAAAAGCTACTATTTACAATTATTGTTCATACGCTCAGGTTAGTGGCAAAGTATCCCAGCTCCTGGATAAACATTTCTCTTGAAGTTTGATCATAATCACAGGACTTCCAGTAAAATAAATAATACGTGTTAATTATTAATTAACCTCGAGTATGACTAGGTCTACAGTTTATAATACAGTGTTGGTTTTTCTTTTGCCATTCATACTTGAGCCTCAGAGAGACGAACATACCTGCCCCTTCCCCGTACCGCGGATGACCTGTGAAATCGGTGCCAAGGTCAGTTTGCAAAGTGTCACACTACTGCCACTTTCATCACGTTTATCACAATTCTAACAGTTTTACATTTAAATGATTTTAAAACTTCGACAAAAGCTAAGTCTTATATTTTTTAAAGAGTTACTTTGAAAATTTTCAATATCTGTTTTATCTGTGTGTGAAATTTTTAAAAATCCGATGAACAGTTTTGGAGACACAGCCTCGACGACACGGTCCATTATACGTGGACAAAATTGCATCAAAAAGTGAAGTTTCACCACATTTCAAAATACTGTAATTTTTTCTTTATTCGAACAAAAGTACGACGATGCACACCTTCAATATAGGCTCTACACTGTGCGTGAGATTTCAACACAATCCAATTCATAGTTTTGGAGATCTAGCCTGGACACGACTTTGAAAATATGCTATCCAACAATCGAAAAACTACTACCATTTTCACTGTTTTTTATTAATCCCAACAAACATACGGCGTTGCACACCTTCAATATGTGATCTATCCATGCGTGAAAGTTCAAAACAATCCGACCTGTAGGTTCGGAGATACAGCCCAGATAAAACGTTCCATTACGCGAACAAAGTTGTATGAATAATAATCTTTACCCAATTGCAAAACACTGCAATTCTGACAATTTTTCCTGAATCCAAACAAAAAACACGACATTGCACACCTCCAATATGCGCTCTATCCGTGTGTGAAATTTCAAAACAACACAACCTTTAGCCCGTCCCGCACTCGAACAAGCAGACAAGCTCGCAACTATCCCTGTGTTACACGGGGGGACAATCACTTCTTTCTTACGATATAATAACAACATAAGATAGCTTTCTTTTCATAGCAGTAGTGTTGTGGGAATAAACACCGCCTCCCTGCCCCCCCCCCCCCCCCCACCAATGCCCACACTTTTTCTGCATATTGGAATTTCTAATCACGTGGTTGCCAACGAAAACACAAGGGACCGTTTTCTTACCTACACATCCCCACCCCTTCCCTTAAGTAAGACAGTGAGAACTGATTTCAGTTATTAAAGTTTACGTAAAATGTTAGATCCTTTTTTGTTTACTTTTTCGCGTCATCACAAGGCCACATAAACACAACAACATTAGACACGGGGAATAAATGCACTCGAGTACACACGGCAATAGCGACAAAATCAATACCACACGCATACCAGTATCCTGAGCAGCAGTATAGGCACACACACTTCTATCAAAACAACAACACAAAATCGCAGCACAATAGTCTGAATACATCTCTATGCACACATTATCCGCTAGTATTTTGCATTTCGTAAAGTATTATACAGAGCCAACCTTAAACAACAAATCTCCACCGTATTTAGAGTAAAAATACTGTTACAGTCCGACAGTTTGCCCGCCATACATTTAACCCTTCAGGTACAAGTGCGCCTGATCCCCCCCCCCCCCCCCCCCCACACGCGCTATGTCGTGAAGGGACTTAAACAGGCTGTCAGTGAACGCAATGACCAGTTTTATTGGCTTTCTTGGACGGCTGAGAAAACTTCACGCACTACTGGGTGTCGGGAAGAAGCGTATTTCTCTTCTCTTCAAACAGATTCTTAGCGTAGTTAATCTGCTGGACAACCTGAAATTGGCAGACATTGTTAACGAAAACTTACCGTTAATATTAGGGTTCGCAATCTTCCAAAACTTTCGGTAACCGACCATTTTTTGTCAGTCGGTGACCACGATCAGGCGCGTGGCCAACGACATTTACATGAAATCTTTTTCGCATTGTACATATTTTTTTATTAATCTACTGACCGAAAGGACAGACGTGTTTGTTTCGGGCACGGATTGGGTCGGGGCAGTGACCGTTTTTTTGGTCAGCCATTGCAAACCCTAACTAATATCGACCTAATTTTGATAAAGTAACTTATCTTGTTGTTAAGCACACGCTGGAAATGGAAGACTCGAGATCTTAAAAGTAAGATTAACCGGTGAAGCCTCGCTTTTTGCTTTTCTGTTGAACAAGCGGAAAGTTTTTTTTCTTTCAACTTTCTTCAACTTTCAACTTTCTTTACAATGTAACATGGAGGAAGAGGCGAGAGGCGTGTTTTCACGCTTCACTTGCTGGGCGAAAGCCTCACGGACGCACGCGACCCAGGGCCTCGTCTGAATATCATTTGGGGAGGCGACTGGTGTGTGTAGGGGCGAGGGCGGGGAGGGTGTTTCAGCCTTACCTGCTGAGCTCATGCTTTGGGATCGCAGAGGCCTCGGGGCCTTGTTTTGGAGTCACTCGGGGAGGGGATGGGTATGTGTGTGTGTGGGGTGGGGGGTGGGGGGGGGGGTGTTGAGTCTTACCCGTTGGGCACACGCCTCGGAGTCGCAGAGGACCCAGGGCCTCGTCTTGAAGTCACTCGGGGAGGAGCCGAGTTCCGCCTCGTGCTTCATCGTCAGCTCCACGTAGTACTTGCCGCCTGTCAAACAATGCCACGGAAACAACCTGGTCACATTTGACTTAGCCTCTGACACACGGACATACGCAAACGTTTTCACGAGTCCAAGCACTCACTTACTGCCAAGGAGATCGAAAAGTATACTCCACACGTAGGCCGATGAATACCTTAAAAATACCCCCACCCCCGAATACTACAGCCAGTACTCACCATCAGGTACACACCGACAGCTGAACATCTGGCCGTACTGGTACGACTGCATGACGACCATCTCGCCGCCCTCGTGGCCCAGCAGGTACACCCTGTCTGACGAGATGAGTGCCCGCAGCTTCTCCGTTCGCTTCTCGCGCAAATCCTCCAGCGCTATGAACCTAAAAGACAGCAAATACTCACTTTCTGCAATTCAAATTGTTACCACGATTTTCTTCTGCTTTTCTTTATCATGGCGTCTCTGAGACACTAAAGGTTATTTTTATCAACAGCATGTGTGGTGTTTACCCGTATTTAAGCACATCAGAGGTTTTTTTTTCATTGAAATTTGTCTAATTTGTGCACTTCTCAATGTTACTCCATGCAAACTGCCTGCCATTAGCATGCATGCTGCACACACGCCATCTACAAAAATACACAAAATGCAAGCACCGATACCATGCACCGACACCATCCACCATATACCATACACCGAACACCATCCAACGGCACCACCCACCAAACACCATCCACCGACACAATCCAACGAACACCATACACTGACACCATCCACCGAATACCCATCCACCGAACACCATCCACCGAACACATTCCAAGGACCCCATCCACCGACACCATCCACCGACACCATCCCCCAAACACCATCGACCCACACCATCCATCGACACCATCCACAGACCCCATCCATCGACACCAACCACAGACCCCATCCACCCACACCATCCACCGACCCCATCCACCCACACCATCCACCGACCCCAGCCACCGACACCATCCACTGACACCATCCACCGACCTCATCCACCGACACCATCCACCGAACACCACTCACATTTCCTTGTAGTTATTCTTGTTGATGGAGAAGAGGAACTCCTGGGCCTTGGCGTACTGGCCCGAGTACTGCGGCAGCAGCCCCCCGGGGCCGTAGCAGCAGCGCGGCCGGCGCGAGCGGGGAGGCTGCTTGCGGGAGCTGCCCTTGGACGTGTGGCTCACGGCGCCGGCCGCGCCCGACACGAAATCGAGAGCCCCCGCGACAGGCTTGGTCACCGTGCCAATGGTTCCCTTCACTAAGCCCGTGAATAATCCCTGAATTAAAAATAAATAAATAAATAAATGAAACAGCCATCAAATTTGCCATCAATACATTTAAATAAGCATTGGATTTTATTGGAATTTACCTAACTTATTTTGTTACATGCTTTAAACAAATGAAAGGCTTGGTAGTCACCTCGAAGCCGTCCTCCTTGACGCCTGTGTAGGTTTGTGAGAAGATGCTGGTGACACCACCCCAGACGCCGTGCCCGAGTCCCTTGACGGCCGCCGACAGGTGACTGCCGCCGTCAGCCTTGTCTTTGATCATCTGCCGCTGTCGCTGGTGGTACTCGTCCAGGGCCGACACACCGATGACGTCAGACAGCGTGCCGGTTACCTGGTGGCGAGAACAGTGTCACGTGATAACACACTCCGTGCCGCACCCGCTGCCCCAAAGGCGCTAATCCTTCCGTAAATTGGGCTTCACATGGCATAAGAACAAATCCCTGTGTCAGGTTAGATGATGAAATACACACCAAAAACATTTCCAGCACGCCGCATGCTCACAATGGCGAACCTGACTGGGCAAATCACAATCCAGTATTCTCTTTATAATCAATTTAAATGACGTCATAAATTTGATTTAGTTTCATTCCATTCCAGCGTGTAAAAGAAGTAAAACGGCAAGGAAACGAAAACGCAAAAAGGTTACCGACGCGAGAAGCTATCGATGCGAGAAGCTATCGACGCACCTTTGCGGCAGAGTTGAACGTGCCGTGAGCCACGTTTTTCACCAGACCACCCACATTGCCATCTTTGATCAAGCCGGACAAGCCCTCGGTGACGTCATTAAAGAGACCCAGCGGGTTACCAAGGAAGTCTACGGAGCCTAGAATTTTGGCCGACTGACTTTTCAGCTCTTCGGTGTAGTGAATCCGCAGCGACTCCATAAGCAAACGACTCGTTTCAAACATGTGTACACGACTAAATGGATCTGTTTGAAAACAAAAGATTAATATTCGATTATATCTGCCGACGGGAGGCAGGGGGAAGGGGAGGGGGATTGTTGCTGGGAGAAAAAATGATCGTCAACATTGACGTATCAACAAACTAGTGTTACTGTTTGGCAGTTAAGAAATCACTATGTGTCATCATATGAAGATTTTATTTTTGACAAATCACCACTGATTTTCCGCATAGTTACTACCTGTTTAAACATTTTCAGCGTGTAGACCTAAATTACCGAAACTTAGTGCTTTAGCAATGCCTTGTAGCTTTCAACAACATAAGCAAAAGCCTTTACGTGGAAATCTCAATAATTAAAGAAAACCGGGTAACGCACCTAACTCGCACTTGGCATCTTCAAACCTGACAAGCGGCAGCCTCATGGCCTTCTTGACGGCGGCCAGATCTTTGGGCAGGTCGGCTGACGTCAGCATGCTCAGGTTGAGCGACACCGCGTTGATCTTGAGCGTGCTGAAGTAGTAGCGCTTGCACTGTATGGCCGTCGCCACCGTCAGCGCTCTGAAAACACAGCTGTGTGATCTCAGCGCTGGTCTTTCGCGCCCTTATTTATTTATCTGGTTAGAAACCTCGTCCTTAATCAGACAGTCTTAAGTGAGCCAGGGGCACAACTTTTTTTGAGCAGACAAAATATGGTAGAGTTTATGCAAGTCCTATACTTCACTCTGTCTATGAACAAATGTTTTATTGTACATTTTCCTCCTCTTCAAGTAATTTATTATATAATTTAATCAACCCATTAAATTTTTTTTTAAAACGAGAATAACAATTCTATTAATTTTAACAGTTACTTAATATCTCTCTTGTCGCTGTTTGCTTTTCTAGTGATGTCAATTATCGAACAGCAAAATTTCAAACCTTTGCGAATCAAAACTGTTCTCGTCCAAATTACTGAGATCGGCTTCTGATTGGCCAGCTCCAAAGAACTGCATCAGCTTCAAAAGGAGGCGCTCTTCTATTTGCAGCGTCAGTGTTTTCAGCGACACAATCACGTGCTATGGAGTAAATAACGGATGACTCATAAAAGACGGTCGCAACCGGTTGATGGGAGAAAGCAATCCCTACTTTACTATTAGTGTCATTTCCTACTACATCCTTATTGACCAGGCGATATTAAGCCGGAGCTGCTGAAAAGATACTTTACTTCTTTCCTTCTCTGCCTATTTTTCATATTATTATTTTTTTTTTTTACATTTTTTCAAACATCGTGTATTAACCTTCATTACAAGGTGCCTTTTCTCCTCGCCCTCGGCATTCACCCCCCCCCCTCCCCTCTGCACTCACTCGGAAGAGGTGCGCGTCCCACGTGTCGTTGGGCATCTTGTGACAGTTGACCTGCAGTGCCGGGTGCGCTTCCGCCTCCGCATCGCGTCTGCTGGGTGTCACATACAGCAGGATGGGCCGTGACGTGCCGAACAGCTGATTGTTTACCTATAAACGCGACAAGCCATAACACAGTCACGGCCACACACCGGTTTATTTATTTAGTTTTTGGAGAGGTAGCGGTCCCAATATCTCTACCTTTTTCCACAACTTTTTTCATCTGTTTGAAGTGGAAGGGTGATTTCGCGCGCTTTCACCTCCATGTTTCGATTAGAAACAGCGGTGATCTGACCGCCGTGGGCTGAGGTGTTGGAGAGTAAGCGGGTGGGGTGGAGGGGGTGGGGTGATTCTAACGCGGCATTACCTTGATGTTTCGAATGGAGACATCAGTGATCTGACCGCTGTGGGCTGAGGTTACGGAGAGTAAGCGGGGGATGGGGGGGGGGGGGGGGGGGGGGTGGGGGGGGGAGCAGGCTCTCACGCGGCATTACCTTGATGTTTCGGATGGAGACATCAGTGATCTGACCGCCGTGGGCCGACGTATAAGCCACGTCTATGCCGCTGAGCTCTATGAACACCAGCTCCTCGGGGATGCTGTTCACCAGCGACACTCCCAGGCCTTCTCGTAGGTTCACACACACCTAACACAGATAATGTTTACTGCACTTGAGGCGTGGGTTCTTAAGACCGTTATCTTTCGTGTGCTGTGATTTTTGTCTTGTTTCAGACAGTGCATTCTTTTAACTCTTCGCTGGCACCTGGTGCTCGTTTTTCACCTGTATTTTTTTTTCTCTTTTTATCTTTACAGCTATGCTTTTATGCGCATTTATGAACATAAGGATTGGATTTCCTGCAAGGACTGGGCACACACCTCTATCTCCTTCTCGCTGGCGGGCTGGGCTCGGGGCAGGTTCTCCAGCTGGGGCCGGCGCCGCCTCTCTTCCACCACAATCCAGTCCTCCGTCTGGTCGACGTCATCCTCGTATTGCTACAAGCAGACGACGTACGCCAATCACCACAATACATCACCTACGCTTTGCTCCGCCCACATAAATTATCCAATCATAGAAACCTCCCGTGAATAAATGAAGGGTTTTTTTTCACAATTCCCAGCGCTTACATTAGCTTTCGACCAGTCTGTATTGCAGGTTTTACATCACAATGCATAGCAAATATAAAAAGATTTCGAACTCGCAAATATGAAAATAGAATTTTTTTTTTTCGGATAATTTTCGGATTGCACTTTCTGGATGGGTTTAATTACCTCCCTCCTGCTAAACCAGGCGATTGAATACCAGCCCCAGACACCAAGGCAGTCAAAACAAAAAGTTTTGTCCGATCACCCACTTACGTAATTTTAAAACTCAATGGTCATTAATTACAAGGTAATTACTACTCGACTCACTGAAAGATTTGGCGGTCCGTTGCTTTGTATGTATAAGATGTAACGAAAAGCACACCAATTCTCGTCTATCGACTCTCGTGAACAGCCCAACAAACGTACAAAATGCCGTAAATCAGAAGGCCTCTTATGCACGACTTTCGCCTCGGACCTTTTCTCACTTTATTTTTTACGAATTGTTTACGCTGGTCAAAGAAAAATGAATAAAATGCTCTTAAACCCGTCACTCTGCACTTCTGACACACAGCTAATACTCTGCACCTGGTGAGAAACCGAGGGAAAAGCTACAAACTTCTGCTGTAACCCGGTCTGGGACAAAAAAAGCGATATTTACATAGTACAGACACTGTACATACTTTTAAGTCATAATCTTCCAATGTAGGGGGAGTCAATATAAATGATCTGGCAACCGGAAAAAGTACAACTGGTAAAATTCAAAATACACTCAAACCCTTTCATTCTTGGTCTTTCTGATCCTTTGGTTTAAAAATATAATTTGCAGCCAAACTTAACTTCTTTTCCTGTTTCTCGATAGAATTTAGTTCACTTTTAAAATTCAAAAATTCAAAACCACAACCCAATCTCTAAAATAAACAAAGTGCAAAATGGTTTTTCTTCTTCAAAATTTGTGAAATAACTGTGTCGAGTTGGACGTTGTAACACTGCTGACAAAAGTGGCAACTGGAAGAAATAATTGGAATAAACGGTACAAATACGACCTCATCATGCAACCCCATAACTGCTACTAAAACGCGTACAGTTACTTACAAAAACTTTGAAAACTAAAAAATCCTGTTAAAATGCAAAACAAGGAATTCAAGGCAAGAAAATATAAATAAATTTACTATTCCCACACATTTTCTTTACTTCTGGTTACAACACAAGCATTACAAGCAAGGAAATGTTTTTGCACGTGATTAGTACACCGACGACTTCAACATCCAGTTGAAAATGAGACCACAAGATGAAGTTGAAGAAACTAGTCGGTTTTTTTTCTTTTTTCTTTTTCTTACAAAATACATAAATAAATCAATAATAATCTTAGCCATTTGCAGATTGAAGGCATGATATTGGTTAACACAAAGGTGACATACATGTGACGTTAGAACAGACAAAAGCACACAAGCTACATAAACACTTTTCCATAGCGTCCCCCCACCCACCCACCCCACCCCTCCCAGAAGGACTTCTCTCACACCTGCTGTTTGATATCGGTTATCTGCAGCACCCTGGTCGGCCCGTCCGTGATGACCTTGACAGAGAGCAGACCGGATCCGGGCCGGAGCCGCTGCCTCACGATCTGCATCTCTTTCGGCACATCCTTCGTCTTCATCACGGGCGGTGAGGGACCCAGGAACGCTTCGGCCCCTGCCATAAAAACACACATTTTTTCCCATTTTCTCACCGGGTGATTTCCTTTATTAAACCAATATATTTTTTAAATTAATTTTTACCTCATTGAGTCAGGTCTCTATGAAGACGCAACTGAACAATCTAGGCCAAAGTGAACGGAAAACGGTTTCCGGATAGCGATTCTATCTGCTACAGACCAAAATTTACACACACCAGTTCACTTCATCGCAGACATTTTCATTTCGTTACTCTTTTATTTGCAATTTATGTCCTTAGAATTCATTCCAAAACCGTCAGTGGCAATCGCGTGATATTTTTTTTTGTTGGGGGGGGGGGGGAGGGGGGTGGACGTACCTTCGACAAGGCCGAAGATGTCGCGGACCTGTACACAGAGAATGCGGCTGGAGGCGGAGCAGAGGCGCCCGTCCTCCGTGAACTGCCACGTCTGCGTCGTCTTACGCCTGTCGTCTGGCTTTCTCAACATCAATGACGTCTCTTTGCCTTTTTAAGAAAACAACATCCATTTATTAAGTTGCGTACTTAGCTACCATCAACAGAAAGCAATGTTCGTTTGACCACCTTAGTTCAATTAATTCCAATCAGGAAGTTTAATTTGAACAGAAATACATAGTGAATTCCATTAAAATTTCTTAAAATTGAAACAGCTAATTTGAAACTTGATCGATTGATCGGTTGAGTTGAAATGGGACGGATATTTTCCCAAATCAGTGGTACAGCTCCCGCACCTGGCTGCAGGGCGATGTCGGCCACATCAAGCACATAGACGGCCCCGGCGGCGGCGCTGCTGGCCGCGTACTTGCGGTAGTCGTGGCGCGGGTCGCGCGGAGCGGACGTGCCCTCGTGCTGCAGCATACCCGTGCTCGTCATGCGCCACAGCTGGTACCTGTTGCCCGGCTCCTGCCCACACAGTACCCACACAGTACCCACACAGTACACCAACTAAGCATTTCGTGGCATCAGAGTTTGCGGTTCTTTCTGCTGCTTTAACGTCAGAATGGTAGTGCATACTTGATTCTTACAGTAAACATGTTTTTAACATGCTCGAAATGTTCAGACATGCTATAGATACAAACACAGTCCAGTGGCTGGCAACGAAAGCGGAGCTTCCTGCCACCCCATTAGTATAGCGGTGTACTACCGAGTGCTCGGCAGGATATCGGACGCCAACGTATGATAATGACACCACTTAAAAAATCGTTATTGACACTAAACTACTGAAAGCCACGTAAATTAAACAACAATACACACACAAAAAAAAATCCTCTGAAATTTTCACTTAATAGAGCACATACGTGACGACGAGTTGACGAGGCGGGCGTACCTTTTTGCGGAGGACGACCTTGTTGGTGGTGGGCATGACCTCGAGTACGAGCTGCTGGTTGCACGTGTACACGCCGTGCCAGTGTGATCCAGGCGTTTCGTCACGTGGACTGTTTGGCCGCGAGCTGCAAGGTATTCAAGTACAATGGCAGTACATCTTCGCAAGCATTGTATTCAAAATACCATGGACGAGGGGTACAAGTATCGTGATGTTACATGAATCTAACCACTACTTAACCCATATCAAGTGCATGATTCCGTCCTCTGTTTGGACGTGATAAATCGAACTGAATTCACGCAATTGTCAACGCATTCAGTGACACTGCAAATGGAATGTGAATTTCATTCGCTTATGACATAAATATTGTCTTCAGCACGTTGAGAAAATATTCCTTAATTGATACACAACGTGATTTTGAAAATACAACAACACAAATTTACAACCATTTGTTTATCCCAAGTTGTAATGCCTTATTACTGTGACAGAAATGATAATTTGACCCTTATAGTTGAGACACGGACGGACAATCACGGACAGAACACAAATATCTCCTAAAATAGCAGATATTTATAAAAACACGTCTTATCCGTCTCAGTACCGTATCTCTTCTTATTCTTCTGCTTCGATCTACGGCTCACGAGATGCCGTGACGTCGCCTACGTGGTTGCGATTACGTAACCGGTCACACGTCACAATGACCTGTGACCAGTCACAACAATCGCATCAATTAATTCAATTTAGAGCAGGTTATTGACTATCAGAAAGCGATTTCTTCACATTACTCCCCGTTTTCTTAAAAATTTGTCCCCAAATTTAAATGAACGATAAGAAATCGCTTTTTTTTTTTTATCAAAAATAGGAAAGATAAAAATTGATAACAATGACAAGACCTGACCCTAAGATTGACGTAGGCGTATACAATAAATAAAATAAACTTAAATAATTACAATAATCAATCAATTTAAGATTTAAAATTGACAATTATTTAAATACCCGGTAGCGACGTGCCAATTCGTCTCGGAGGCTTATCCCAAATTACTTTGGCCTACTTTTGGTGTTTCTACTTACTGTAAATCTTACTTTAAATTACTTTAGCTTACTTTTAACACTTTCTACTTTATGTTGTAGATATTGCATGTGAAGCACTGATGTACAGTGACCTTTTCTGCACCTACCTAGCTAGTTGACAAAGCTTCATGGTGGTCTGAGGACAATAAACTCAGCTGATCTTGAGATTAATTTTGTTCGTACTGAAAAACCTTAACTTTAAGGTGGTCAGAGGACATTATACTCAGCTGATTCTGAGATTAATTTTGTTCGTACTGAAAAACCTTAACTTTAAGGTGGTCAGAGGACATTATACTCAGCTGATTCTGAGATAATGTTAGAATAGAACCAAATTATAAACTACCACGGAGCTCATGGACTTTGTATAAATAATGCACTCGCTTAAACGGTGTTGGCTTTTATTTATCCTGTGTGTATTTGCATTGGTGTGATCCTTAATTTATTTTTATTTATTTTAACACTAAGTGTGCTCTCATCTAATAATTTCTTTTATGTGTGTATCTTTCATGTGTATATCTAATAAATAAACTGCATATGCACTCATGCTTATTATTTATTGGTGTTGGCTGTATTTTTAGCTTATTTTTTTATTTAGCACGCACGGCTTTCTGAGAAATCCTCAGTCTTCTGTCTAGCACTGATTCGATCCCTGGATTAACTCAGGCCTAATTTTTAATAAAAATTTTCATCGTGCACCCTTTCAGTGCGTAATTCTAAAATGCACCCTGAGACATCCTCGGCGTTTAATTAAATACTTGTCCGGTTCCTGAATAAACTCGGGCATAAATTTTTAATCAAAAATTTCATCATGCACCCTTTTAAGACTTTAATTCTAAAATGTCCTCTTTAAGTTTAAGCAAACTTTAACCATCCTCAGAGTTCATACAGTTGAACTGAATGTCTAAAAAAAATATTATTACTAATTTATTTAAATTACTACGAATTAAATTTTTTTTAAATTCAAACTTCCTATCTAATTCAAGTTAGAAGCACTACTCCAGCCTGTACCTGAAGCAGTCCTTTGTTAACACTCACTCAAGAAACGCACACACAAAATGGCCTAAATGAACCGATGGACGACGCAATACAGCAGTGTATGTCCCTTGAATGAAAACAAGCCTTTAAAATAGGGCGGACTAAATTAAAATATTTAAATACTTAAGGATGACTGTTTGGAATTTTGAAATACCGCTGTATTACTAAAGGAAATGAATAATATACGATATGATACATACATGCCACGTTAAAAATTAAGCCCTAACTGGTAATAAAATTCACAAAAATACAAAATGTCCAAAGTTTATGAGAAGTTGCCTGATACGTAGGTAGAGATGGTAGAATCCTTGTACCCCCGGTCATCCTGAGGTCACTTGAAGGTCACTGCCGGTGAAGGTCACGTCGCGATTGGGTAGTCGTAATAACCAATTCGAGCACTGCTTTACAGCAAGTCCAAAGCAAACAACACGGGTACCCAGTCCGTATTAACTACACTCCAGCGCTCCTTACACAAAGTCCTTCGCAGTGATGGGCGGTAAAATACTTGGAATACTGACGAGCAGATGGCGAATACTGGCGATATTGTCCATGAACTGTAATACTGCCTATGTGGGATTGTACCCACCCCACATGAGAGAGCCTTTCCGGTTCCATACGGCCTACTCTCCACATTCTCTGGTCCGAGCGTGCATACACCACAGTCCTCGTGTCCAAACTGATCTCACACAGTCCATACTGATGACTTAGGATGAAAATTACAGGGAGCTGCCAATGTAAGAGAGGAAATAACCTATCTCCTCCACATAGCGGATAATGCGTGAACCGGTCATCATTACAAAGGCTGGCTGTGTAACTCCCATCATATTCAACCAGGATCTATGGTGGCAACCTAAACTAATTAAATAAAGACGGACGGACAGACATCCGTTACGACGAACGAACAGACACCTAATTAAATATCCCCAATGGCGTAAAGCCCTTTTTTTTAAATCCCCAACCCCACAAGAGCTAAAAGAAAGATAAATTTTTCAAATACTAAATAACATGAATGGAAGATAAGGGCTAACGTAGTTAAAGCAATACAATACATACAATACGAGTAGATCACGTGGCAGCAAGGAACGAATCTGATTGGCTAATATAGTTGCACTAAAAAAAAAATACAGTCAGAGCTAACTAACATTACTTCAACCATTCAATATATCAGGTCACGTGGTAGCAAGCCACAGGTTACCGGATTTGCTAAAACGACCGCACTTTTAAAAAAAATGCATGGTCAGAAACACGGCTTTCACGTTGCTAAGACTATCCACGCCGTCAAATATCAAGCTACAGGGCAGCAATCGGTTTGATAAGTAGCTTTAAACATGAAATCGAAAACGAGGCTTGTCCAAGATGGCGGACGCGAACGCAACCAAAAGCAGGGAAGGGGGGGGGGGGGGCATCGGTGTACCCTTGTTTAGACAAAGGCAAAAACAACTAGATTTGCCAATATGGTTCCACTAATAAAAACAAATGCCAAAAAGAGATGGATGGGTGGAGTTACCACGCTGCTAAAGCAATCCAATAGAGTAAACCACGTGAAAGAAAACCTTGAGTTTGATTGGCTAATAGAAATGAATGGGTGTGTTACTAACACTGCTAAAGCAATACAATGCATTAAATCGAAAACGAGGCTTGGCCAAGATGGCCGACGCGAACGCAACCAAAAGCAGGGAAGGGGGGGATATCGGTGTACCCTTGTTTAGACAACGGCAGAAACAACTAGATCTGATGGATGGGCTTACAGACAGGCTTACGCGAGGGCAACCGAAATAAGGAAAAGGAGGGGGGATATCGGTGTACCCTTGTTTAGACAAAGGCTAAAACAACTAGAATTAATGGATGGGATTACAGACAGACTTACTGAACACAAACTGACGACGGATGGACTTTTTTTTTTTTTTTAAGCAACAAATAACGCAAGAAAGAAAATTCCAAATAACAACATTCCCCATTTTATTTCCCCCAGTTTCTAACCAAAACAACGTTATAACTAACCGGGCCGTAGTCCCGGACACTACTTGTAAATAGTTACAAGCAACCTCCCCATGACTAACCGGGCCGTAGTCCCGGACACTACTTGTAAACGGTTCCAAGCAACCTTCCCATGACTAACCGGGCCGTAGTCCCGGACACTACTTGTAAACGGTTCCAAGCAACCTTCCCATTTTATTATTTTTTTTAAGTATGTACATAAAGCTAACCCAACTACTCTAACTAACTAAACCCAATCCCCTAACAAATCCCTGAACTAATCACTCAGCAAAAATGGCCCCATTTACATAAAATCACAGATTTTAAAATCCATCCCACTAAACTATTTTATTAACCCCAAAACAATCTATATTCTTCTAACACATTTGCTATAAAGTAAAACTGTACTACCCCAGGAACTCCTGGTTACTAATAAACATTCCAGGAACACCTGGCTTACTGATAAGAATTCCAGGAACACCTGGCTAAAATTAAGAACCCCCCCAGGAATGCCCATGACACTAGAAACTCCAGGAATACCTGGTTAGTACAGAAAAATAACCCCCTTTGTCCAGTGTTTCCAGAAAAATAATCTGGTTAAGTCCCAAAAAGAAACGCGTCTATTTCTTTTTATACCGGACATCCCGATACGGGAAGATATCATCCAAGGCTGGATCCAAGATCTCTTGGTCCCGCCCCTTATCCGATGCCCCATCAGCAGGCGTCTGCTGTAGGCTCACGACGAGGGTGTAGTTGTCCTCCTCGGCGTCGTAAAACTGCCCCTCCACTTCACGTGAAGGGCTTCCACGGTCGAGGGTTCCCTCTGTTGTGAAGGGATCCGGTTTTAAAGCCGGAGTCTGATCCCCCTCCTCGATAGGGGCATCGAGGAGACTGCTAGCACCGGCCTTTTCGTCAAATAAGCGATCCATGTCTGCCATGGTGATCAGAGTCTGAAATCCAACCATTATGATGTTAATGGCGCTTCTTTTTACCTTTCTTTGTCTTAACTGTCTTTTTCTTTGAACTTTTCCTTTTCTTTATAGGGCTTCCCACGGGACTAAGTGTATTCTCAGACTCCCCTCCCTCGGAGACGACTTTTAGGGCCGACACAGCCTTTTCCAAAGAATCAATCTTTTCACCCTGTGTGTCCTCACCCTCGAACAAAAACGGGTCCTCATCGGGGAATATGTCAATGGCCTCCTCCATTAAAACTGGTTGCTGCTTTCCTGTGTCCAAATTAACATGAGCCATCGAGGATGCAGGAGACAGAGAATTACAGCTCTCTACAGTCTTTTTCTTGAACATTTCACCCACTCTCTGGCATGTATAATTATCAGGAATTGGAGCCACCTGGTCATATTCTACATTGACCAATTTTGGAGGATTGACATCAAATATCCGTTCGTAATCAAAGGGAGTTCCTGGTGTGGGCTTGTGATTGGGACACCAACAACCCAGTTGATGGCTGAATAGCAAAAAATTTGCGTATCCACAGACCTTACAAAAAGGAATCCAGGTATAACTAACTAATTTAGCATCGCATAAGGTCCTGGCAATTTCATCGGGCCCCGGAAATGACTTATCTTGGAATGTTTTATCATGACAACGCCCAAGATGCCCCTGAAACTCCCGTGCTCCCACAAAATGACAGTTGCACAATTTACAGACTAAGCAAATGAACTTAGCGGTGTGGACCCCCCTCATGTGAGCTATTTTATCCAGATTACCTTCTGGTGTATCGGGAAAAGGTCGATCGCAGGAAACGCAAACATTTCTTTTAATTTTATTGGGCAAAAGTTCAGTATTTTCTTTACCTCGTCTCTTTACTGGCTCAGCGCACTGAGAAAAACCAGTTGATTTTTGATCTGATACACCTTTAGCACCATTTTCTTGACTGGGGAGAGGAAAATGTTGTAATACGTCACTATATGTTATTTGCGTGCCCGATACTTTGGTTTTTTTAAACCTATCGGATTTAGCTTGGCCTGCTGACTTATTATTCAACGACTTGGCAATTTTTCTTGCTTTTTCTCTATTCGCGACAAACTTTTCAAAGCTGTTAGAATGGTTGTCACGTACCTGGATTTCTGCGTCTCTCGCAGTCTCGGACCTCCGAGCGACATTCTCCAGGACTGGCTTCCTGGCTCTGCTAGGGACATAACCTCCACGTTCGACTGGCCGGCTACGAACATAACCTGTACCCTCTGCCCCTGCGGGCACCAAACGAGGCCTAGGAGCCCTCTCGAGTAAAGAGGGAACCGTCCTGGGACGAGCGCCAGGCTTTGGTTTTCCTTGGTGCACCAGGTCCTGGTAAAAAGCCAGGATTTCGTCTCTGGTCATCCCCCGCACATCGAGTCTTTGCCCGTCTTTATCAATCAAAATTTTGTATGGCGCGACTCGTCGCGTGGCTTGCCAAAACTGTTTATCCTGGGCATGCCGTTCATTCACATGGACGACCATGTTATCCTCACTGGTGTCCTTAAAAGAACACCAGCGACACTTAAACATATACGTTACGGGCATTTTGGTTATTCGTCTTATTTTACTTCTTTATTGATTCTCCCAAAATGGCGTAGTTATCCCCCAGCGATAAAGCGCGTTCGATGTGTGACGTCGTTGATAGGTGGACTCGTCTTATAAATCGGGGGTGTAAGGTTTTTACGCTTAAACAATACTGAAAATTTTATTCGGTTTAATGCAAATAAGTGTATAATAACATTTTACTATGCATACACTATATTAAGAGTATATATTTACAAATTTTTCTAAAATTTAATGCAAAATTCAAATTTCTAAACATTATGTTTCTAAACGTTACACCCCTTGTTATTTACTATGAATAGATCCTTCCAAGCCACGTGATATACCTTTATTAGTCGTTGAAACTTTTGTATTTTCAAATTTATGAATTATTTTATCCCGGAAAGTAATAATTTTCTATCAACACTAAAATCTTTCTTTCTTTGCAATTCAGGCAATTGTTGTATCCTTTATCCCGGAAATGATTTTTTTAAGCAGAAAATTGTATTTCTCATACAAAACTCATGCAAAGTTTTAACTTTACTCCCATAAAGGCACAATATGGTAACTATTGAAATATATGTTTCTATGACAATGAACTTAGCTTCTTTAATTCCGAGAATTGAATTTATTTTGTGATAAAACTTTATTCCTAGTAAAATCTCTAGGGAAGTATCAAACGTAATACTTTATACTAATAACTCAGAATTCAGTATTCGGGTTCCATATCGCTCTGGTGCCCGTCTTTGACGCTCAGATTTTCGGCTTGGCCTCTGTAAATTTAATTCTACTTCCAAGAGTCCTTTCTTTTCATCTAATTCCTGCTCCTTTGCAGCGAATTTAGTGATGGAACCTTCTAACCAAGGAACTTGGTTATCTTCCCGAAAGAAACAGGGCTTAAGGTGATTGTGGTGAACTACTAAAGAAGTAGTTTTAGCCGATTTCTGTATACGGTACACCACATCTGAGATTATTTGAACTACAAAATAAGGACCAGTCCAAAAACTCAGTAACTTTGGGCATTGCCCCTTCTTGAATACTGGACGCCAGTACCAAACAGCATCTTTTAAGTGATACCGATGAGGTTTAAGTCTATTCAGGTAGTTGTGTTCCTGACACTTAATGGCTTTTTGTAAATTAATCATAGCAGCACTATGTGATTTCTTCAACATTTCCTGAACGTATTCTACGTAATCAGGAAGACTAAAGTTGTTGTTATCCGGTGTTTCCGGAGCAAATGCTTCTAATGGCAAGGTATTTTCCCTCCCAAAAATTAAAAAGTTGGGTGTAAAGCCAGTAGCACTTGACTTACAGCTACGAAAAGCCATAGTAAGGAAAGGCAACAAATTATCCCATTCCCAAGGATTTTCTTGAATGGTAGTTGATAACATTTGCTGCAATGTATGGTTGAAACGTTCAGTAATTGCATTTGCCTCAGGATGCCTGGCCACTGTGAACGATTTTTCTATACCGAGTAATGCACAGATACTTCGAAATATATTCGATTCAAACTGTGTTCCTCTATCGGTGTGTAGTTCTAGAGGACAGCCAAATCTGGAGATCCATTCTTTAACCAGAATATTGGCTATGGTTTCAGTTTTCTGATCTGGCATGGCATATGCTTCAACCCAGCGAGAAAACATGTCTGAGACAACCAGTACATAAACATTTCCTTTGCTAGTCTCCGGCAATGGCCCCATAACATCGCAGGAAACTCTCTCAAAAGGTACACCCATTACATATTTTTGTAATGGTGCGAAAAATGATTTTGGTGGGCTTTTCTTCTTTTGGCAAGAAATGCAAGTTTTCACCCAAAGTTCAACGGATTGTCTCATCTCGGGCCAAAAATACCGAGCTTTTAACTTTCCGTAGGTCTTTTCTACACCTAAGTGACTTCCTACCAAAGATTCATGGTAGTGCTTAAGTAAAGGAGACCTATATTTTTCTGGAATAACCAACTGATGGGTAGTTCCCTTGAGCTGATCCAGGTTTTTACGAAAAATGACACCATCCTGGAGTACCAGGTTCTTCCAAAGTCCTGCATAAGACTTGACCTCCCGACCAAAATGACAAATTTCCTGCCAGACAGGTTTTTGTTTGCTCTCAAGCCATTTGAGAACTTGAGCTAGCGATTGGTCTAATTGAATAGCTTTCCGCAAGGATTCCCTTGTCCAAGGAAAAGGAAAATCATCTGTTGGTTCCTTCTTTTGAGAGTCATTTTCAGTGTCATCATCCAATGAATCGGTTTCTACCGCGTAAACTAAATCTTTAGACACATCTTCCAGGCAGTCGTCAAATTCTGACACCTGTTCAATCAACCTCAGAGGACATGGTCGATCATGAAATTCCTCTAAAGTTGGGTCAGAGCATGAATAATCACAAAAACATCGTTTACCTCCACAAGGTATTCTGCTCAATGAGTCAGCATTTCCGTTTTTCCGACCAGGTCGAGCCTGAATCTCAAAATCATACTCGGATAAGGAATCTATCCACCGAGCTAACTGCCCTGTAGCATCCTTGAAAGATATCAAGTATCGCAAGGAAGCATGATCAGTTCTCACTGTAAAATGATTTCCCCACACATAGCATCGCCACAATTGAACATGGTAGACTATGGCCAACAATTCTTGTCTACTAACACAATAATTTCTTTCAGGTTTACTGAAAGCCTTGGAGGAATATGCTATTACTACTAGTTTTCCCTCCTGAACTTGACTCAGGACACCTCCTATTCCTTCAGCACTGCTGTCAGTGTCAATAATATACGAACCGTCTTCTCTTGGAAGAGCCAAGATCGGGGCAGAGACAAGCTTTGTTTTTAAAAGCTCGAATGCCTTTTGACAGTCCTCTGTCCATTTGAACGGTTTCTTGCCCCCTTTATCTAGTAAGCGATTAAGAGGAAAAGCTATCTTTGCATAGCTTTCTATGAATTTCCTATAATAATTGGTCAAACCAAGAAAACTTCTGACTTTCTGAACATCAGTTGGTCTTGGAAAATTCTTTACTGCTTCTACCTTAGAAGGATCAGTGTGAATTCCCTTATTGGTTATCATATAACCAAGATACAACACTTGTTTCCTAAACAAGTTACACTTCTTGGGTTTCAGCTTAAGTCCAGCTGCTCTAAGACGTAAGAATACCATCTCTAATCTTTCCAGGACTTCCTGGACTGAAGTTCCATAAACTAGAATATCATCTAGATAAACCATACATACTTGCCAGTGCAAACCCTGTAAAACCCGTTCCATCATACGTTGAAACGTTGCGGGTGCATTCGTCAACCCAAAACTCATTACGTTCCAATGGTATAGTCCACTGCGAGTACAGAACGCAGTCTTTTGTTTAGATTCCTCTTGCATTCCAACCTGATGGTAACCTGATACCAAATCTAAAGAACAAAAGTACTTAGCTCCAGCTAAGGCATCGATAGACTGGTTAATAGGCGGTATTGGGTGAGCATCTTTGATGGTAACATCATTTAACTTGCGATAATCGCAACACATTCTTAATGAGCCATCCTTCTTCCTAACACAAACTATAGGACTTGACCAGGCACTGTCGGAGACAGAAATCATTCCTGATTTCAGGAGCATTTGTATCTGTTTCTCCACTTCTTCACTCTGTTTAAGTGGCAGAGGTCTTGGCCTTTGTTTAATAGGTTGATCAGTCTTAGTAACAATCTTATGTTCTACTAAGTGTGTTCTACCCAGGTCATTTTCTCCAGAAGAAAATACATCCTGGTATTGAATAAGTTTCTCTTTTACTAATCCCTTTTCTTCCGCTGTTAACGTCTCACATGATTCCTCAAAGAGTTTCGTGAGATGTTCAGGCATTTCTACTCCGCAGGACTGACTTAGATCTATTCCTACTTGGGCTACCAAGTCTGAAGTAGTGAAAACCTCAGCTACAACTGTAGTTGATTTTAAATAACCACAACGCAGTCCACAGTTACCTGATTTTAAAACCACAACATCGTCTGTAGGGTTAAAAACTCTTATAGGTACTATTGCTTTGTGATTCATGGAGATACTTGAGCAAGCAAGAAGACCATGGTCCCTGAAAAAGGATGGTTTAGGCTCAAATAACATAGGAATAGTTGAGTTGTTAGAGCCATCATCTTTCTTTCGTTTTATTTGTCCAGGTAATATTGCCTCTCGCCCTGGTGGTACTACGAATTCGCCAGTAATATAAACTCTGCCTGGAGAAGGTTTACCATTCAGTACCAAACAAGGAATTTCTTGTTCTGACACAATAGCAATTCCCCTCTTTGTATCCAGAGTTACACTGAAATCAGTGAGAAAAGACATGCCTAATATAACCTGATCGCAGACGTCGGCTACATGAAAGTCTACGGGCATCCTTTTCTTTCCAATTTCAAGGTTACACCTTGCAATACCATGACATTTCCGTAAGTCTCCTGTTACGGATCGTATACCACAATTACGATCTACAAGCGGAGGCCTGTGTTCTCTAGGCAAGGAATCATATATTTTCCTAGACATAACACAGCATCCCGCTCCTGTGTCTATCATCATTGGTATAGGGTTTCTTCCCATACTAGCAACGAGAAAGATTCCCTTGTCGCATTTATCTAATGCGCTTGGATCGAGTGTGCAGTACTGAAGTATAACATCAGTATCGCAAATTTTCAGAGTGTCAGCATCTGCAGCTTCCTCTGGTAGTAAACACTGTATTTTATCCGAAAACTTAACTTCGATGCTACTTTGACTCAGTGAAAACACTGAAGAACAAAGAGGTTCTGTTATTTTAGTTTTCCTAGAAGAGACTAGATCATCTACTTCTTCGTCTGAGTCTACACTTTGTGTTTTAAGTGCAGGTACTCCCTCAGAATTTTCATGAACTTCGAAATCCGACTCCTGCACGTCATATTCTATTAATTCAGGCGTACCAGGAATAACGTTCAGTTTGTGGACGCTGTCTTTTCCTCCTTCCTTGTCTCCTCCTTGCCTGCAGAAGGAGACCCCTGGGTGTTTAAATATGGATTAGGACATTCCTTTTTAATGTGTCCTGTTATACCACATCGAAAGCATTTCGCTTTCTTTATATCCCACTTCCTAGTGGATTGCTTCTCACCCGTATTTCCATCTTTTGACTTGAAGAATTTATTCTTAAAGTAGCACACCATATCATCAAATTGTTCTTCATCTGAGTCTTCATCATCTTCCTCGTCATAGGGACGTACCATTCGTACCCTGTCTCTACTCATCGAATGTTTCTGAGTCTGTATTGCTGTCCTTGCAGCAACATACCTCTCAGCATATTTCATAGCTAATTCTGCTGATGCAGGTGGATCAATGAGCAGTCTTTGCTTTAAAGTAAAATCTTGGAGTCCATTAATAAAATGTTTTCTAACCAAGGCATCTTGTTGGCGATAATCAGGAACCTCTGAATATGCCAGAGAAACTAATCTCCTGACTTCGTCGAGATAAGTGCGGAGATTATCTCCGGGTTTCCATAACTGACTGTCCAGTAAAGACTGGAAATGTTGACTTTGTTCTCCAACGCCAAATCGTTGTTCCATAGCTCTCATTAAGTAATCAAAAGGAGCATTACTCAATTGATTTTCCATAGAAATCACGAAAGTTCTAGCCTCATCAAATAAATTTGCCAAAAGGTAGTACTTTTTCTCTTGTTCTCCCCAGCGGTTTAAAATCGCTGCTTCGTTGAAAAGTCTTTTAAAGTAGGGCCATTCGGTATATTTCCCGTTAAATGTCGGTGGCTTGATTTTGAAGTTTTTCCTGGCATGGTCTTGATACCCAAGAAAATATTCCTGGTCATGGCTTCTATTCATGTCCTGCAATCCATGAATTCTATCATCAAAACGGTCTCTATCCCTTACTTCACGTCCAATATTTCTAGGTATCGTATTTTGACTCCTAGAATAAATATTCTCTCGAACCAGATTATAATCTGGATGTTTCTCAAAATATGTTTGAGGTGTGCCAGTATTTTCCTGGAATGGTCTACAAACACTCTTTCCATTTCCGCGCTGACTGCGGTAATTTTCAAGGCGAGTTTGTACTCCATGGTTTAAACCATGTAAATAATCCGGATATAACGGATTATTTTGCAAATAAATCCTCTCCAAGTCTTTTTCTTGCCTTGGTATGGCACCTCCCACTCGTGAAGAAGCACCAAAATCGTAGGAATTATACCCAAGTACTTCGGGTCTTTCCCGATAATGCATCGGCTTATCCGATCGTCTACACCCTTCGTTTGAAGGTTCTTGAAAATTTGAAGATTCGTACGAATTATAACCAAGTACTTCGGGTCTTTCCCGATAATGTATCGGCTTATCCGATCGTCTATACCCTTCATTTGAAGGTTCTTGAAAATTTTCATTTGTTCGCAATAATTTCCTAGTATTTTCTTCATAATTTCTAGGTTCTAGGTCACTGAAAACAGTGTTTGTGTTCACAGCAGATTCCTGTGAATTAATATTACAACGAGTATAACTTTCTCCGGGTATTTCCCTGAAATTATGAAAGTTTCGTTGACTAATTGTGTGGTCGTCTGTGATTGGTCGACCGACATTCGATTCAAAACAACCCGTAGCAACAGGAAGAGTTTGAATTTGCGAATCGTGTAAGACCTGTGATTTATCAGGTATGCCTGATGACTGTGCTTTATCCACGCTATCATGCCTTCTCAGTATCATATCGCGTGGATAAGGCATATTTTCGGCTAATACATTCTTGCGAGGCGGATTTCTCGCATCCATAATCGGTAAGTTCCGATCGTTTTCTTCGTCAAATCTCTGCAAAACAGGGGGTGATGTTACGAGTACATCCCCTGAGTCATTCTCAGTATTATTAACCTGAGCCCCTGAGCCTTCCTCAGTCATTCTTCTTTTGGTCCCTGAGTCGCTCTCAGAAATTTTCTGGGACGGTTCAACCTGCCTTTCATCCTCAGACGCCAAAACAGTCAGATTTGAATCCTGTTTTTCACGAGGATTCCTCCCTACAAAACCACCGCTTCGTAATTCCATAGTTCGTCTTTTTTTTTTTTTTTTTTTTTCGCTCTTTTATTTTTAAAGACGAATGAAAATATCCCCGACACAAAATTTCACTCGAATTTTTTTTTTTAAGTAGAATTGCTAACACCAAAATCCCGTAAAATAACCAAAATAAAAACTTTCCGCTGCCACCAATGTGACAGAAATGATAATTTGACCCTTATAGTTGAGACACGGACGGACAATCACGGACAGAACACAAATATCTCCTAAAATAGCAGATATTTATAAAAACACGTCTTATCCGTCTCAGTACCGTATCTCTTCTTATTCTTCTGCTTCGATCTACGGCTCACGAGATGCCGTGACGTCGCCTACGTGGTTGCGATTACGTAACCGGTCACACGTCACAATGACCTGTGACCAGTCACAACAATCGCATCAATTAATTCAATTTAGAGCAGGTTATTGACTATCAGAAAGCGATTTCTTCACATTACTATATGCAGTTTAAAATATCGCTGACGCGAAAGCGCCAACAATTCAAACAATTTCCATTTCCACTGCGATCCCGTTGTACAACGTATATTTACACTGAACGACTCCTTCAAACTAAGTAACCCCAATGGTTACCCCTAACAATCCCATGACAAGCAGTTTAACGAAAAGCCTGTTATTGATGACGCGGAGGAAATGACGTCATACCACGTGGCCCATCACTTACACGAAGGTCGCCTTGAAGGCCACATAGATGAAGTTCTCGTAGAAGAGTTGATCGCCGTCCCGCACGATGTCCATGTTGTAGGTGGCGCTGCTGCCGCCCTGTACGAAGAGCGTGATGTGCGGCGGGAGGATGGGCTCGTCCCACGCGTACGCCACTGACGTGCGCGGCCGTATGCACGTACGGAGCAGCTCGTCGCTGCACTTGGTTTGGAAGTACGTCAGCTGAACTTCAGAGAAGTTGTCGATTCTGAAAGAGTGAATAACAGCAATTTTCAGGACCAAAAAAAATTCAACGTGCGAAAGAATATGCTACTGTGCGTACTGCAGTACTGATGGCAAAGTTCACCCGAAACCAGCACGTTACCTGTACGGTGGGGGCATGTGGTCGGCATCTGTGAGGACCACGAAGAAAGTAGCCCCTTGTAGTACGACGTCTACTCGCAGGAACATGCAGTCTCCGTTACTCCTCCTGTTTCACCAGAAAAAAAATGACCATGCCTCAAATTTTCAACATACAAAAAAGAGTCAGACTAATATTGCTACTGTGATTTTTTATTCAATTTTGAAATTAAAATTGGTTTAGAGCAAAAGTCGTTTTGCCACTGAGTGAACCGATGATCTGGATAATGGGGTTTGACTTCTTACTTGAACTAAGACAGATATTACCGTTGACTCATTCTCAAGAGCTCTTACCTCATATTGATGTGGAAAGAATCCACCTGGTCAATGCGGAATCCTCCGGACCAATCAGAATCCTCCACATCAACCATCCTCACGCTCATCAGCTGGTCCAAATCGACTCTCGGCCAATGAAAAGACACGGTACAGTTCTGCAAAGCCGACAGATGCTCAGGGCTCAGTGACTTCTGTCCCCGGATAGCAAAGTGTCTCTGAGCAAATACTAGCTTATGGGACGATCGATTATCTAGCTGGTACCTGGGTGAGAAGGTGACAATATTGGTATCACAATACCTGCCCCGACCCTGGCGCACATCGATACCGATGTTGTAGACCCAGTCAGGGCGGCGATCGTTGGCGACTACGTGCACGGGACGCACCCCGCAGCCCCGCTCCAGGGAGAACCTGTCGCACCAGCGCGCCCGGTGGGCGTCCCCCTTCCACTTCTTGCCCAGCCTCATGCTGCACTGCTCCCTCGATTCCTTCTCGGCGTAGCAGAAGAGCAGCGGTGTGACGCTGCGGGCCACCTCGTGTTCGTCAAACTGGCCCGCCGCTACGCTGGCGCCGTCTTGGCGAAACACGAGCGGCAAGCCCGACTTGTTGACCAGCCAATAGGGAGCGGAGATCGTGAGCTTCAGGGACCCTCCCAGACCAGCTAGGATGCGCACCCACAGCTCCAGCAGCCGGTCGTGGATGTCGTAAATGCGCAGCTTCACACGGTAGTCCAGGGTGTCGGGTGGTATCACCAGCTCTTTACAGGACGTGAAGTTCTCTAAGTTGACACCCAGCTCCAGAGCTTGCCTGAGATCAGCCTATAACGTAAATTAAAATGTCATTCTCAAAAAAATCCAAGATCAACTGGGAACGGATAATACTTTTTTCTTGACTAGTACACTTAACTCTTCGAACAATTAACATTGAGGTGTTCTACGTCTAAAGTACAGCTGCACTTTTATGAAACACCTTCGACATACAGTTCCTGCTGACCTGAACAACGCGAGCCATTTGGCCAGGTTTCACAGTTCCCCGGATGTCGGTCTCTTTCAGGTAGAAATGCATATCGATGGGCAGGAGGTTCTCGACGCGCACGGGCGGCATGAGGGTGATCACGTGACCCGGCTGGTCGTACACGATGCCGTGGTGGCTCGTGCCAGTCACGCTCAGCTCCATGGGGAAGTGCTGCCGGTACACCGACACGCAGAACCTACAATCACACCCCGAGTCCTATACGACTCCTACAGCCAGTGACTAACATACAGTCGGAACGGAAGCAGAATTCAGTGTGTTGAATCTCAGTTCTCACACACGTAACTCCGGATCACCAGACGTTCATTTTTATAACTTCTATAACATTCTGATTTTCACTAACAACCATGAAACGAAGTGTGATGATATCGAATAGTACTGAGCCAAACAAAGCACTCAGAACAGTATGCAGTATTGCCAAAAGCTGAGTACTCTAAGTACCTGTAAGTATCCTTCTCGCCGCCCATGATATCGCAGGCACGGATGCTATCGTTGACCTCGCCGGGCTTACGCACGTGCGTCCAGTAGATGGGCTTTTCGCACCAGTTGAGCGACCAGTCAGTGGGGCGACACACGATGCGCGAGTGCACGAACGGCAGAGGTACGGGCGTGCGGCTGTTGGGCGCCAGGACCATCGTGTGAGCTTTGGCTGTAACACACAGTTTCCAGTCCTCAAAGAAAAGTGCTGCTTTTAGATTGAAGAAAGTCTATTAAGGTTTTTTTTTTACAAAACGATTAAGTTTTCCATTATTTCAGCACATACCTAAGTAAAATTGCCTTCCGTTACGTTTTCTCTTAATAATTTCACAATTTACAGTCAAAATTGTTTCACTTTTCTTTTCCCTTTCTTAACTCATTTAAAAAAGTTTGTGGATAACTGAGTATTACTATGTGACTGGGTGAGGTTGTTGATGAGCCGGATCTCCACGGGATCCTGGAGCTGGTTGTCCAGCATGAGTGCCGACCTCACCGTGATCACCTTGCGTGCCGTGCCCTCTATCGTCACGTCAAATACAACCCGTGCCGGCGGCATTTCGTTGAACTTCAAATTACATATCGAAACAAAAATGACGACAGCTGAAATCTGTTCAGGACTTTCCCACTAGTTGCAAAATTTATCAGGATTAAACGATTTGCAAAAATAACTGCCTTCCCAAAAAAATGTTGTATTAAGCCATTCTTTTGCTGCCAATAAAACTATTTATAAATGCTAAATTAAAACAAGTTCATAGTATGAACTTTATACAGGAAACTGGCTTTCTTTAGGTATAACATTTTATATCTTTTTATTTATTAATCTTTATGTATGTTACAGTGAATCTGTAAAACAGGGGAACTATGGATTCGCTGAAAATTTCAGCGAACCTATACATTTGCTGACTCACTTAGCGAATCTGTTTCAGCGAATCTACAGATTCACTAAGTGAGTCAGCGAATCTATAGATTCGCTGGTTTTACAGATTCGCTGTAACATATAGCAAATTTCAGCTACAAGCCTGTGTCTCAGTATTCATGAAAAATGACTTACAACGCTGGAGTCTAGATTCACTTCGGGCATAGCTTCACGGAAATAGACACCTATCTTGTCCATGGACACTGGCGCCACCTGCTGCCAGCCACTGACAGCTACGATCACCTGGTGCACCTTCAGCTCGTGCGTGCTCTGGCAAAGTCCAACGAGAACACCCCAATAATAAAAGATGAGTAGAGTGCCAGACGCTCTCCCCAAAACAGTCTAAAGGATTTACTTCACTGAAGAATGGTCCCAAAATTCAAAGCAAACATTCTTATTTGAATAGCACATAACTAAAACAGACCCAATAAATGTTATAACAACACGTTTCTGGAGCGTTCACTATTATACTCATTATATTAAAAAAAAGGTTAACCTTGTGCCTATTCTTTTCCCTTTCCTCGATCAGAAACGGGAGCTCACTTCCGGTTCTCACGGTTTTCCACTCGCTGTAATCCCGCTGAATGGATTCTCCATCCAGATCTTCAGACAGGCTAAATCTTGAGAAAAAAATATTATTTTATAATTAAAATAAAAATGCTGCAAACGCCTTTGAATATCTTTAACCTGGCTCTGCACCACAACAGGCACAGTTAACACGTAGCGACCCCCCCCCCCCCCCCCGGCGGGGCCCTTACCTAGTGGGCGTGGTGGTGACGGTGGCAAACATGAGGTCACATCCCGTGTGGTTGCGGATGGCGAAGGGCACGAAGGGCACACGGCGTTTGGAGGAGGGCCGGTCGGGCAGCTCGCGGTAGTACTCCTCCGTCCATTTGCGCTGCGTGGCCATGTACTGTTGCATAAGCACCTGCGTCACGTTCACGTTCAGTACGTCCGCACCTGTAGCACCCATACGCAATGGACGTCTTATTCACCCAATACAACAGATATCACACGATTTGAAAAAAAAATAGATACTTTTCACGATTTCATCTTCTAGTCAAAGATTTATTTGTAGGGAGTTTTTTAGCGAGTTCATTTTCTACAGTTTTAAGGCTTTCTTTTGATGAATAGAAGTATAACGTATTTGGCTACACATGAAGACTCATAACACTCACTGCAACACCAACCTACCAAACTGGTGAGAGTACACATTTTGTTAGCTCTTCTTTCGTTTTTTTTCCTTTTGTTTTTCTATTTTTCCCACCAATGCCTGGAAGCTTCATGAGCATCAGCTCACCACTTCCACATGAAGCAATTGCAGCATACTTCCTGTTTTATATTTATTATCCTTTTCGGCATTATTACTCAATATTCAATCTCTCAATATTTTACTTAAATTGGCAAGCTTATCCCAACTAAAATCTTTTCCATCGATGACCTTTTCACGATCGAATTCGCTTACGGGTGTCGTTTACGGAGCCCACCGATTTTTGTAGCAACATTCTCCTCTTTATAAACCAACCCTCCATTCAGCATGTTCCTAAAGTTCATCCCGAGCCCTAATACTTACTCTAATCTCTAATAATGAAAACTGATGCTTATCTCGTTGGCAAATTGGCTACAAAATTAGTTAGGTCCCTCAAACAGCCCCCATTACCACTTACTGGTTATAGTGAAGGCAATTTTATTCTCCTCCCCGGGCAGGTTCTGTTTCCAGGTCACGCCGCACGTCCACTTCTCCAGGAACGGCTCCCAGCCGGAAAGACTGCGGTTGTAGTAGTCGCCCTGTATCCTCATGTCCAGCTTGCCTTGGCGGTGCACGTCCAGCTTGTGGGACAGGTGCAGAACTGCAAAAAAAAAAAAAAAAAAAAAAAAAAAAAAGTTACAGCATTCAGCATTCGGTGAGGTCAACTGGATAAACAACAAAATATCTTGCGAGTGTTCACCTCTTGTACACTTACCAGAACTTTGCAAAAACTACTGTTCGAAAGCATTCAGCCTCCCCCCCCCCCCCCACCCCGCCGGGGGAGAGGGGCAATTATAGGTTTGAGCGTTGTCCCTCCGTCCGTCTGCCAATGGTTGCTGTAACTCTGATAATCCTTTTCTTATGACAATTATTGGTATATAGATGACCCAGCGTAGTGGTTAGGTACACGTTATTAACACTTGACAAGCCTTTGGCTTGCAAGGTGTTTATGAATTTGTGCGAGCAACCGTTGGTATCTTTTTTTTCTTGACAGTGAACGGATTTTTTGTGTCATCTACTCAGCTGACTACGGGCCCTAGGGCCACGAAACTTGGGACTTAGGTATAATTTGATATAAACGTCTGCACGACACTTTTTATTTTCTGCTTCGATTTCGTTGTCTTGTTTAAAACGACATGTGAAAAGAGTGTATTTTTTGCAAGTAAATGTGGAGCATTTATCACAGAACACACAGTTGCTTAGCTATGTGCGAGCTCTAACTGCGTAAATAGATAACACGGCGTATGCCTGATCAGCCAATAAAGCCTTAAGTCAACAAAAACCAAACACTACTCAGCTTATAAGACGTATTCAAGCTGTGTTGTTTGCAATATATCATTCAAGAACTAAACCGCTGAAGGAACTATTTTTGCGTTTTAATTTTTGTCAAGTGTTTAACATTTCGCTAGCGAAATGAGGTTCTAGTAAATAGTTGACCTTGACCCAATTTCAAGAGCATTTCATTCAAAATTTCGGCTGGGGGAGGGGGGAGGGGGTGCTGTACTCTCTTGGATGACTTGTTTGTTTATTGCATTCATTTGCCTGTCAATTGCCCGTGAACTACGCGGTGGCTGAATGCCGGTAACCTTTCCCATATTAAATTTCTCAAAAATGATCCCATTTGACCTAGATTACTTGGGGAATTCCTGACCTGAACCACTACAGTAATGTGCACTTGATTCGCGTTTAATTTCAGAGATATAAAACCACCATTTTAATTTCTTTATTCAAATTAAAGCCCTTAGTCTCTTCAGAAACAACTGCAAAATACAAATTTTCTTGTTTAAATTTAGGTCACAAAAGCAATCTTGAAAATGACTTGAAATTTTCGTGCATACTCCATTTTTCTGATCACAGAGAACTTACAGGGCACGGTGAATTCTAGCAGAGGTACGTCGGCGTCCAGACAGTCATCAATGATACAGACACACACGCCGCCGCCACGGAGCTCCAGCGCCGAGATGAAAGCACCACTCTCCTCACTACTGTCACCTGTAAACAAGCTTCTAGTGTTCAGCAATGTTCCGTTGAAAACCGGACTGGTGCAAAAGGGTCTAGTCTTATCCAATATATGAGTTGTCTGAGTCTGATAACATTAAAAAGCTTTCATAACCAGTGAATCTGCCAAGTTACCTTTACGTCGGAGTGTTGCGTGCTGTGTCAGCCAGAAGGCGCTGTCAGCCACGCTGCCATTGGTCACCTCCAGGGCTCGCTCACAGTCGCTCTTGGCGAAACCCAAGTCACGCAGTCTCCGCAGCTTTGTTGCTAAACAAAGTGAGAAAGAAAATCTTACTATATTTGCGCCATTTAGCGCTATTTATTTATATATATGGTCTTGAATGTTAAAACAAAAAATCTTCCAATTTTCTGTAGGACTGACGTGTAATTAAACTAGCTAGCACCCCATAATATGTTAGTTAAGTCCTTTATTCCTTTTCATTTGACTGATAAACGGACTGAAGTGTTGTTACTAAATAAACTGCCATAATTTTGCTGCATCTTTTTCCGGCATCTACTTTCCGTTATCCGCTGTCAAGCAGATATCGTACTTACGATCGTATTTAGGGGAAGGCTGGTTTTTCGGCCTCGCTTGTTGTTGTGCCTGGGTTAACTGCTTAGGCATGGAATTCAGTATGGCTAAAAATAGCTTGACGTCATTGTAAGACACCCGGATGTTCAAGGCATGGAAGCTTATCTGACAACGAAAGTATCTTATGTCTCAATTCTAAATGCTCCTTTTATTAATTTTGCAAAACTGTTCTTTAACTTTTTAAACACAAAGATATTTGTTCCCATCAGTGAGTGATTTACGGTTACCGTTTGCGCACCCTTAATTTGACGCGTAACCGAGATAAACTGACAACTTGTAAACATGCATCAGAGTTCGCGAATACTATTATATTATCTATTTATTTATTTATTTTTGTTGTTGATTTTTTTTTTTTTTTTTTTTTTTGCATCTACATTAAGAGACGTTAAGAAGGCAACTTACCTCTAGTATAGGAGGCCTATCAATGGGCCTGGCATCCAGCAAGCCGCCAGGCCCGTCCGTTTTATGATGGACCGCAGGACTGTTGTTCAGCTCAACGTTCAGACTCATGGGATCGATTATCGACAGCGCCGTCTCGTCCTCCGCAGACAGCGAGCATGAGAAGACCTAAGTGGACCAACCAAAACAGTGTTTGCGATTTCAGTTATTCCACCTCTTTAAACTTCGGATATACATGTATCTCTGTTTCCTATTTATTTTAAATGTTGATTTAAATGTGGCTAACTGACCCACAAACAAAAGGAAGGAGAAATTTTGTTTCAGTAAGAAGATACCCGATAATCAAAATCGGCGCCAAAAATGTTCAAGATCTCGATTATTAAAATTATCGAGAATTATAATTGTAAATCATGGATCTATCCACACTGTTCCAGTTCTGCTTAGTTCCTGTTGTCGATAATACTCTGTATTGACTTTGAATACAGCGTTGAAATACTAAAAGGGATGAGCATTAAACCTCGAGGCTCTGTAGGTTACACTGCAGGGGCTTGTCGCCAGAGCTTGGCTTGTAGGCGAGGATGGCAGTCATCTTGAGTATGACAGCGTTCGTGTCCCTGTCGGCGGTGTCCTCCACCACGACAAGCTCGCTGTCGGTGAGATTCATACGGAACTCGAACGGCGGCTCCTTGCTGTCGTCGCGGGAGAGGCGCTTGGTAAGCACGCCCGTGGAGATGACGAGCGGGTTGGGCTTGCCGCTAACAGACGGGCTGCTCGGCGTGCTCAACACTTCGTCTGAAATGACACAAAGTATTTCGTTTCTTCCTTTTTTCTGTCACGAATTCAGCTGCTATTCGACCCCTAATGTGATTCCATCCAAACTTTGGCTCACATACATTTAATCTGAGACGATTCGGTTTTAGGTTGAAATGAAAGTATGAGAAATCTTATAGAACTTTTACTTCAGACCAATATTTCCTTTCTTATATGTTTGGTTGTTTAGTGTTTAACGTCCCGTTCACCGTCTATGAAGGCTATACTGTGACGCACTTAATAATGAAGAGCTAGAAAGAAATTACGATTAGTCGCCTACTGCAGGGAGCTGACAGCAGGGGGTCTATTCTTAAGATCCCCCTCCCTCCAACCAACAGGGGCTTGTGTCATTTTTTGTTCAAAATGTTCATTGAAGATATTTCGTTCTAATTACACCAGACTCACTCTCTTTCCAGGGATCTTCTACTGGCGAGGCGATGTAATCCTTGACAGCCAGGAGCCAATCAAAGACGCCCATCAGGCGCATGTTGTTCAACAACACAGTGAACCTCTGCGATGTCTTGTTCGACCTTAAAAAAACACAGCGAAACACTGACTATCCATCAACAAGGCTAGCCTCGATTATCTAATGTGTCTTTCTCTTATTCGTTTGCACGGCACACAACGTTTTGATCGATCAAAACCTTTCATTCTTTAATTTTTTTTTAGAACAAACTTCCATCAAATGAACAGCTCGGTGAACACTCTACTACTCTGTTGATTAGCTTTCTCGTAGAACAGTTGGGAAATACATTCTCTCCACCTGTAATGCAGTTCGAGCTGAAGCACGTTGGAGCTTTTCACTTCAGTGGAAGGGTGTAAGATTTTATCGAACACATTTGGTTTAACGTTTGCAGGAGCGTCTAAAACGAAAAAAAAAGACGAGATCAAAACGTTAATTATTTTCCCATGTTTTTTATTTTACTATGACTAACAGAGATAGTACCGCTTGTTTATTTGGCACGATATTTATTAGCAATTTTATAAGTAAGAAATGAGAATCCTTTACTTTTAAATACGTATCTGTTGAAACTTCCAATAGGAATAAACTCTTATTGTTATTATCTCCCACATGTCCCCCCACGCACATGATGACATCACGGAGCACATGGATTACGTCTACAAGCGGACAGATGGAAGACATAGCCATGATATTTTTATTGAATTTTTTTTTCTACGGTTACCGATATATCTCGTGTCGTAAATGCAGATTTGCAGGGAAACTAAGTCTATGTCTTTGGTTCCATCGGAAAAGCTATCGAACGTCAAGCGGGAAGCCTGGAAATCAATCTTCGCCAGGGAGCTTTCCGGTCCCTCTGCCGACTCATGTTTCACTAGCAAGTCTAACGTGACGTTTTCTAAATGCAGGTCTATCCGAATGCCTGTCCACGCCTCCCCACTTAGTACCGTCTGAAAAAAAGCAGCAGCAAGCCTTTTTATGTAATGTCAATTCAAGCTTATTTGTCTGCCCTGACAAAGAATTTACAACAATCTGCAGTTACTATTTATCGAAGAGTAACAGTTCAATGTTTTCAAGTTTTTTTCCATTCATTTATTATTTTTGTATGCACCTGAATTTTAGGATCTTCGAAGTTGATAAGCTTGGTTTGAAACTGCTCCAAAGGTTCGCCGAAGTTATGCGCAAGAAGTCCTTTCACCAGTTTATACTGGTTCACATCCAGAAGGAAATGAACCGAGCTTAACTTGGCGCTAATGCGGATATCCGGCACGGAATGACTGATCTCCCCTTCTAAATTCCGTTCCGCTTGTACAGCTAAGCGCCCCTTTTCCTTGAGTAATTTCCCGCTCTCGCGTCGTATGACGTAGGATGGGAAAATGAGATCGCCTTCTGTCGTTTTTCCGGCTCGTTCTTCCTCTTTCCGTTTCCATTCCGCCGAAAACAAATCAATATCAGAGAAATCAATCAGGATCACATCAAGCAAACAGACGTAAGTGTCCGGATCTGTGTTGATCGAACCAACCGAGTCTTGCGCATGCAATCTCGAAGACCGCGATTCTGAATTCACAGAATCGCCCGATTTCGACCTACATTTTAACTTCTCCTCGGGTGGTGAAAGAGAAGGGAATTTAGGGCTGATAGCTCCACCCGACTTCGATCGCTGTTTCAATCCGGGACCTGAGGACGATTTCCCTTGAGACCTGGGCGATAATGGAGGAAAAGGCACCGTGGGTGACCCAATAGGGCTACTCGATGACCCGCTAGAACCTAAGGTCGTGTAAAAGCTGCTCAGACTCCTCGATCGTTCGGTTCTCAAATCCATCTCTCGGTCATCGGCGGCCGAGGATAGCTCCAGCGTGTTGCTCGAGGTCACGAGCTCGTTTTCCCGCCAATCCGTGCTCAGCGATCCATAGACGCTTGACATCATGTTGTTCATGGAGCCCCCTGGATCAGGCATCGGTAACGGCTCACTGATGCCTTCGGGAATTACAAGTGAAAGCGGTTCTCTGAAAAAAAACGACCCGTCCGAATACCTATGACTGCTTACTACAAAACGGTGATTATTAAAAGAAAACTTAAAACACTAAAATACTTTCACAGTTCTTAAACAGATACTTGTTTATCCAGAATCCTACTTCATATGAACCCCATTATTGATAACACCCTGCATTAGCTTTGACAGAGTTGACCTCTTACCCCGTGGTTGCAGCCATTTCATCACTGGCCACGAGAGTATCAGTCGTGTCAGATCGCTCACGACTCTCTCTCTCCAGCATTTCCTTCCTTTCCTTTTCCTTTTCTCTGTAACACAATGTAATGCTTTGCCCTCGTTCTAGCAGATTAAACAAGACCCTATTCTCTTCTTTTTAATTGCTCTGATTTTCTTGTGATAAGTCTTAATTTATTTATTGAATTTCATACAAAAAACTTTAAAAAAAATGAAAAGGAGAACGGAGAACTAAAATGAATCTCATACCGGGGAGCACGATTGGGGAAGGGCGGGGGGGGGGGGGGGGGGTGGGAGTGAGGCGGGGTGTATAGCGGAGCAGGATATACTGCTATACAAAGGCTACAGGGTCCGAAAGAGCTTTCGTCTGTGAAGTGTCGGGCTCCAAAAAAACAGAAAAAAATGCGAGCAACAAACCGAACATTTTAGCAAAATTGCGAGCCCTACTTGTTTCTCACCCTGCCCCGCAGCTATTTACTGGCACAACATCGACATGAACAATGCCACGAGAAAAGCCATTACATTTAAAATAGCATGATTTTTTAAAAAAATTGTAGTTAAATGACTCACAGGATAGTTAGCTAACTTGAAGCGCGTTTAAAAAACCAAAAATTCCACCTCACAAACCTACACATTTTTCAGCAAAATACACTTCTGCTCAAACAAAAAACAAGACAGCGGTTTTGTTTTACAGTTCTTTTTTTTTGAAAAAAAGGAGACACTTCCCATTCGCCAAGGTTTCTCAGACAGACTTACTGGTGCGACACCGTTCCTTCCACACCGTCTTTCATGAAGCTATTATGGACGGAGAGCTTTCCCAAGTCCACCACCAGCACGTCCGTCGTCTTGGAGCTGTGTGGGATCAGGATGATGGGAGCCCCGGCCTCAATATCCAGGATTACTCTCGCAGATCGAAAAGCCTTTTCTTGCACCTTAAAGAACCACAAACTCACAGTTAATCTCCCCACTTAAAATGTCGGCTTAAGTTTTCAAGATTTTTTTCATAAACAGATCTCTTTTTCTGGGGTACGTAGTCCAGCAGTTAATTGCAATTTTTTGCATTACATAAAAATGCATGATTTTTAATTTTAATATTTAATGAGAATTACCAGTTTGTTTACCTTTTTGCCGGCAGATGCCGCCCTGCCTCTGCCCAAAACATCTTGCAGTTGGTTGAAATTCAGCGCAAACGCCAAAATCTCCTGCACGAACCTCTGCGTGTGAACGTAGCAAACGGACGTCATACGCAGCTTAAATGTGACGTCACTGTCCCGCAGGCAATCCGGATCCGGTAGACCATACCTTGCAAATGAAACGTACGTGGCAGACATGAGAACAGACGGGGCTAAAAAAAAGCGGAAATTAGAGGGGGGTCGGAGGGCAGGGGGGGGGGGGAGCAAACCGTCGAAAAAATGCCTTTTTTTAAAAAAAATACCGTTTTCTATAAATTGGCTACATTGTCAAAATACTGCTCAGGTTAGCCTCAGTATCATTCCATCGACACTCCCCCCTCCCCCCTGTACAGTGCATTTTGAGATCTCAACGGATCTACATCGACCTCGGAGACCACAAATTTGATGCCCTAAAAACCGGAAACAGCTGAAAAAGCGGACGGTTGCACCTCAGAATCAATGACCTTCGATGTTAGTGAACCATCTCTTTTCTGGGACTTATGGGATAAATTTCAGTGTAACCTGATCAAAAGTGTCTCGAAGCTTTCACAACACTGCCAGAGAGTGTCATGTTTGCCCGGACTAATTTTTTAAACTAACATACCGTTCCGAAGCCTATGCATTAGTATTCTCAACTCACTTAAAGATGTCGAAATCTAACGCCTGTGTGCCCGTCGTAATAAATCGCTCCCTGTACAACTCGCCATAAGGTGAGGAGTCCTGCAAAGACATAGAGCCCAGCTGTCCTCTGATCGACAGATTTCCGTCGCGCATCGACACATCAGCATTGACCCTATCCACGTTGGCTTTCGCCAGCTCATATTCTGGTTTATTTAGGACGAGAGATAGGCTTTGAATCTTTAGCTTCACTTCGTTGTTGACCTCCTCTTTGTCTTCTATCAGTGGTCCTGCAAACAGACAGAAAACAAAACTGTGTTATCTCAAAGCATACTTCCACCACAAAAATTCACGAGTTTAGGACATATACAAAACAGTTTCATGGACCACTCCTACTCCCAGATTTCTGTCTCTGGAACCAATAAATGTAACCTGTAATCCAAACAATATCGCTGCTTGTTTCTACGATATACTTTTTGAGTTATATGGGAACACTTTACTCACCCGAGGGCTGGCGCTGCCTGCCTGATTTCCTGCGCTGTTTCCTCTGCTGTGAGAACTGCTCGGGATCGTGGGCCTTCGCTCCCAGGCCCAGAAAGTCCAGAAGAACAACCCACGTCTGTAGGTTCAAGGTCGTCTCCAGATGGTTGAAGTCAACGTCAATGAATCTCTGTGTCTGCAGGTAAACAACTCAAAGACGTTGACATTAAAAAAAAAATAAATAAATAAAACACTGCGCATTCTCAACCAGCTCAAGCTTTTGAAGCAAAAACTAAACAAAACGAAACATTTCAAAGACATTTGAAATATACATTAAAATTAACACTAAACTCTTTTAGCTCTTCACTCCAGAAATTAAGCACTTACGTCGTTATATTTTGATTTCAGCTCGGGGCACTTCTTATCAATCAACTTGACTTTAATGTGCACAAGTCTGTCCTTGACCTCGCTCACTTCAGCGGCTATCGCGGTCTTCGATCCGCTCACGGAACGGTACGGAGAGGGTGGTGGCGTGCTCGGGTACTCCCTGAGTCACAAATACACATTCAATAAAGCCCCCGAAGAAAAACACAAGAAACAAACCCGCAGTTTAAGCAGAACAGATTTGAACAGAAATTCGATGAATATAAACAGTTTCAAATGTATTTCACGTTATCCTGTGACGGGAAAAACAAGTTTGTCCAAGGACAAAGTCCCAGCTTACGAAAAGCAATAAGACCCAATTCCAGCGTGCATGAGTAAGGGAATTTTCCTGAAAAATTGGGCTTCAAAAGATAGACGGCAAAGAGCTAGCCCAATAATTAATTAAGCACCGGACCAGAACATAGACCGATAAATGCATACAAAGATTTCTTTCCCAGAAAAATGGGAAACAGATTTTATGTATCTCTGGTAGACTGGATAGTCTGCCATAGACACCTTCAAACAACACTCGCATTTCGGACCAGTGCGCATATTTATGTAACTTGCCTTGATGCGCGGTTCTTATTCAGACAAGTGCGCATGTTTATTTAAGTTTGCGTACATGCGCGGCTCCCATTTTGGAACAGTGCACATGTTTATTTAACTTGCGTTGATGTGCGGTTCGCATTTCTGACGAGCGCCCATGTTTTTTTTTTTTTTTACCTTTTGTGAATGTGCGGTTCTTATTTCGGATCAGTGCGTACGTTTACTTACCTTGTGTTGATGTGCGGTTCTTATTTCGGATCAATGCGCATGTTTATTTACCTTGTGTTAATGTGCGGTTCTTATTTCGGATCAGTGCGCATGTTTATTTACCTTGCGTCGATGCGCGATTCTTATTCCAGACCAATACGCATGTTTATTGTACTTGCGTTGATGAGCGGTACTTATTTTGGACAACTGCACAAGTTTCCATAGGTTGCCTTGATGCGCGGTTTGCATTTCGGACCAGTTTGCACGTTTATTTAACTTGCGCTGATGCACGGTGCTTATTTTGGACATGTGCCTATGTTTATTTAACTTGCGTTGGTGAGCAGTTCGAATTTCGGATCATTACGCATGTTTATTTAACTTGCGTTAATGCGCGGTTCGAATTTCGGACCAGTGCGCATGTTTATTTAACTTGCGTTGATGCGCAGTGCTTATTTTGGACCACTGCAAATGTTTATTTAACTTGCGTTGGAGCGTAGTTCGCATTTCGAACCACTGCGCATGTTTATTTAACTTGCGTTGATGCGCGGTTCGAATTTCGGAGAAGTGCGCATGTTTATTTAACTTGCGTTGATGCGCGGTGCTTATTTTAGACCAGTGCAAATGTTTATTTAACTTACGTTGGCGCGTGGTTCGCATTTCGAACTACTGCGTATGTTTATTTAACGTGCGTCGATGCGCGGTTCTTATTTCAGACCAATGCGCATATTTCTTTAACTTGTGTTGATGCGCGGTTCTTATTCTGGACCAGTGCGCATGTTTATTTAAGTTGCGTTGATGCGCAGTTCTTATTTTGAATAGTGCGCATGTTATTTAAGTTGCGTTAATGAGCAGTTCGCATTTCGAAATAGTGCGCATGTTTATTTAACTTGCGTTGATGCAAGGTGCTTATTTTGGTCCAGTGTGCTTGCTTGTTTTTTTTTTTAACTTGTGTTGATGCGTGGTTCGCATTTTGGACCATCGCACATATTTATTTAACTTGTGTTGATGATCGGTACTTATTTTGGACCGGTGCAAATGTTTATTTAACTTACGCTTATGTGCGGTTCTCAATTCAGACCAGTGTGCATGTTTATTTAATTTGCGTTGATATCCGGTTCGCATTTCGGACCAGTATACCTGTTTCTTTAGGTTGCGTTGATGCGCAGTTCCAATTTTGGGACAAGTGAGCAGGTTCATTTAACTTGCGTTGACGCGCGATTTGCGTTTCGGACCAGAACGCATGTTTATTTAAGTCCCGTCGATGCCCGTCTATTCAACTTGCGTCGATTCATGGTTCTTTCTTCGGACCACTGCGCATGTTTATTTAACTTGCGTTGATGCGCGGTTCTCATTTCAGACCACTGCGCATGTCCATTCAACTTGCGTCGATGCGTGGGTCTTTTTTCGGACAAGTGCGCATGTTTGTTTAACTTGCGTTGATGTGCGGTGCTTATTTTGGACCGGATCGCATGTTTATTTAACTTCCGTCGATGCGCGGTTCGCATTTCAGGCCATTGCCCATGTTTATTTAACTTGTGTTGATGCGTGGTTCTCATCTCAGACCAGTGCGCATATTTATTTAACTTGCGTTGATGCGCGGTTCGCATTTCGGACCAGTGCGCATGTTTATTTAATTTTCCTCGATGTGCGGTTCGCATTTCGGACCAGTGCGCATGTTTCTTTAGGCTGCGTTGATGCGCGGTTCGCATTTCAGACCACTGCGCATGTCTATTCAACTTACGTCGAAGCGTAGTTCTTTTTTTCGGACCAGTGCGCATGTTTATTTAACCTGCGTTGATGCGCGGTGCTTATTTTGGACCAGTTCGCATCTTTATTTATCTTCCGTCGATGCGCAGTTTACATTTCGGACCAATGCGCATGTTTATTTAACTTGCATCGATGCGGAGTACTTAATTTGGACTACTGCGAATGTCTATTTAACTTGCGTCGATGTGCAGTTGTTAAATCTGACTACTGCGCAAGTTCATTTAACTTGCGTTTATGCGCTGTAGGAGGAGATTCATTTAATTTTTTTTTTTCAAAAATTCCGAAAAAAATTCAAAAGTTTTCCAATTAACTCAAAAAGCACAAGCCGTATGCATGACCCCCTAGAGACGGCTCATATCGAAAATAAATGAAATCTGATAAAAACTGTAGGAGGAAATGCATTTTGAATTTTTTTCTTCAAAAATTCTCTCATCGACTGAAAAAGACAGGCCATATTCACGACACCCTAAGCATGCCTCAGCCACAAAATAAATGATGTTTGATCAAAACTGCAGGAGAAAATGCATTTTGAGGTATTTTCATCAAAAATTCCCCCCGAAATCAAAAATTCCCAAGTCGAGTCAAATAGCACAAGCCGTATGCGAGACCTACCTAAGGATGCCTCAAAGCAAAAAAATAAATGAAATCGGATAAAAACTGTAGGAGGAAATGCATTTTGAAGTTTTTCTTCAAAAATTCCCAAAAAATACAGAAATTGTCGGATCGACTTAAAAGCGCAAGTCGTATTCTCAACCCCTTAGAGATGCCTCAAACCAAAAAAAAAAAAAAAAAACTGTAGGGGGAAATGCATTTTGAAGTTTTTTTCTTCAAAAACTCCCTAAAAATACAAAAATTGCCCGATCGACTAAAAAGCACGAGCCGTATCCACTCACAGCAAAAATAAATGACATCGAATCACAATTGTATGGGTAGATGCATTTTGAATTATTTTCGAAATTGTTGCTTCAAAAATTCCCCAAAAATACAAACTAAAAAAGCACAAGCCGTATGCACGACCCTTTAGGGGTGCCTCATGCCAAAAATAAATGACATCGGGTCAAAAATGTAACAGGAGATACATTTTAAAATTTCTTTAAAAATTCGCCAAAAATTCAAAAATCACCCGATCGACTAAAAAAGCACAAGCCGTATGCACGATCGCTTAGGAAATCCTCACACCAAAAATAAATGACATCGAATCAATATTGTAGGAGTAGATGCATTTTTTTCAAAATTTTTGCTTAAAAAAATCCCCCAAAATACAAAAATTGTCCGATCGACTAAAAAAGCACAAGCCGTATGCACGACCCTTTAAGGGTGCCTCATACCAAAAATAAATGACATCGGGTAAAAATGTAGGAGGAGATACATTTTTAATTTTTTTCTTTAAAAATTCGCCAAAAATTCAAAAATCACCCGATCAACTAGAAAAGCACAAGCCGTATGCACGACCCCTTAGGGATGCCTCACACCAAAAATAAATGACATCGGATTAAAATTGTAGGAGGAAATGCATTTTGAAACAAAGTTTACAGCGAACTAACTAACTAACTAACTAACGGATGCCACCCGCAAACCGATAGGAATACCCCAGCTTACGTGTAACGTAAGCTGGGCTAAAAAACAAGAAAAGCCATAAATAATTAAATGTTAATTTCAGGTCGCGTGAGACAAAATCCCGCAAACAACAGCCAATCACAGAATCACGCTTTTGCACGATATACCTAGCAAGCCTTACCTTGATGCATTTCTTCTTGTGGTCATTGAAGCTCGCTTGCTCGAAATAGCCATTCCCCGCCCCTTCTGCACGTGCGTGTCATAAACACTGTCCCACACGTTGTCCTTGTGCAGGCTATTCGGCAAGGAGGGCGGCATATCCAGGGACGGTAGATCGACCATACTACTGGGGCAGGAACTGGACAAGTACATCGATCCTTCCACACCTGCATTTAGCGAGTCAGACGAATGCGACACCATCAAATGCCGATGCTTCGAGCTGGCATTCTGCAGCAGATCAACCATGACTAGGGACTGCAGAGAAATCTCTATATCTTTGACGAACTGGTCCGCTTTTTCAAATACAACTTTGAAATCTTGCAATTTCAATTCCACTAGCCCCTGTTCTCCATCCCCGAGATCTCCAGTCATATTTACAGATAACGTAGGGAGTTCAAAATCCGCTTTGATTACTAAAGGTGCGTCTTCCTTTGAGGTCAGTTTATCTGACATGGATCGATCCTTGAATGGCAGAGATCCGCCACTGCTGTCGTCATCTTTCAGACCGAGCAGATCGTCTGGTGATTCCTGCCAGCCTCGCGCGAACGACCCCGGGGGTATCGGCTCGTCATCGGGGGGAGCGATGTTATCCAGAGTGTCCTTCAACTGCTCAAACACCTGCTTGGACAGAACCACCTTGAGTGGCGTCACAACCTTTCCATTGATATGTATCTTTGTTCCCATGGCGTTCAAACTTTGGTCAAATTGACTAGCAGAGCCTAGATCATCCATCTTGAAGGGGTCATCTCCAATGTCATTTGATGCTTGAGTACTGTTTTCAATTTCTAATTTCTGCAGGGAGAATCTTACTTCTGTATCGTGCACAATAGGCGTGCCGTAAATAGTCCGCTGGAAGCCACCAGGCTTGGGCGTCCCAAAGACACTGTCATTCAGACTCGCATTCACAAACGACTCGTCCGTCGATTGCCGGTCCATATCCATACTATACACACTAATATCCCGAATGCTGACATGAATGGTATCCCTCGAGTCCGGCTCGACGGACGTATCCAGAGCAGTGCCCGACCTGTCCGTGCCGTGATTCTGCATGGAGATCTTACCAAGCTGGCCGACCAGCACCTGCGAGCTGTTGGGTGCCCGCGGAAGAACAATCACCGGCGTCTGAAGCTGTGCGTCGAGCTTGAAGCCGAATGCTGGCGCCTCGGACACGGAAGTTCGCGAAGAGTTCGGCGATTCACGGACCTCGACCAATGGGGAGAGCAATGGTTTCTTTTTGGCACTGAGCGTTTCCGCCGCGATGCTTGTGGCGGCATGCAGGCTTGTACTAAGGTCCGCTTTTGTCTGCACTAGGCCCATAGCTACCTCGGTCGCCGCGGTTTTTATAGAGTCCCCGACCCCAGCTAAATACGCGGTGAATTCAGTTATGCACAGGGACAACTCCTTGAGAAATAGTGGAGAGTGTGTGTAAAACAGCGAAGCCATCCGCAACGTAAGGCTTACTTCAGACGAGTTACAGAACACCGAGTTGTCCGGACTATCACTTCCGGTCGGCGTGACAACGGGTGTATCGCCATAGAAACCAGGCTTGAGGAAATCAAACGTGAACGCCCTTTCGATCGTTTGTTCAAAGATGACAGATTCATGTGCGGTTTTATACATATCGGGCTTGGCCATGTTAAGAAGGTCAATATGCAGAGAGGACATTGATGGGTCCTGCCCAACGCTGACGATCTTCTGGTGCTTCCTGCCCTCTGGTGTCAGATCCAGTAACTGCAGGCCACCCAAAAAGCCATTCACCTGCAGGCTGCCCACTGTCAAAGTTACGCCAAAAATTTAGTCCACCTATTATTCAAACTTTAAAATATTGTTAGATTTTTTTAGTTTGACCGAGTAAACTTGTAACAAAGGTAAAAAACAAGTGAACCAAATATGAAACTAATAAATACTAAGTTTCATCCTTCTGACTTATTCAGGAAAATATCATTCCCTCCGAACTGATTTAATTTCTGTTTGCCTGTACCCATCAGCCTACCCCCCCCCCCCCCCCCTCCCCTGTCCCCGGCAGAAATTCTAACAGGCGAGGGTGAGGTATTTATATTGATACATGTTGGCAGATGGTGAATGAGAACTAACTGCCTGCCCTGTTTAACCAAAAACATCTACGCTATAGCGGCTCTTTTTAATGTATCTATCCCGTCACTTATTCAAACATTGTTCATTTCTTTTCTGAAGTGTCTCTTCTTTCAGCTACTACATTTTACAGCTTTATTTTCAGAAACCAACGCTTACCCAAATGGGCCTCTATCTTGGCATCAGACATGGTTGCCGTGGCAACCTTCTTGGCTACGGGTTGTCTGATATCGTTCTCCTCCACGCGCATCAGTAGGACGTTTAGCCTGTGGAACTCCGCCGTCACTTCCCACTGCGACTTGCCCGATTTCTGTTCAAAATTTGAAATTTTAAAAAAATCCACCCTTAAAATTTAATAAGGAATATTGATATGAGACATTTAAAGCAGCCAAATTCCTTTTTGCCAGCCACACCCACCCCCCCCCCCCCCACCACCCCCTCCTCTCCAAATTCCAGAAGTTCCTCTTATTGTCTTGAGACATTATAAAACTGACCTGTTCAGAGATGGTACGAGGCCCCCTGGATTGGTCTTCTGGTTTTCTCTGCTCTTTGCTATCGGCTTTGGTGGGAGAATCAGGGAAAACACGCTTCACAAATCCAAGCAGTTCTGTGATGGTTTGCTGATTCGCTGTAATATTACACACAGTAAATCAGCGTTAGAATGACCTCCCCCCCCCCCCAACCCCCAATACAATAAAACCGCTGGCGCCCCGACAGCTCGGTCCGTCTCAGCTATGACGTCATGATGACAAAGACACTCACTGATACATTCACCATGGACTCCGACACAAACTGATCTCACTTACCACAGTTTTACATCTATTAAGACGCGTGTCGTCTTTCAAAGCTTATCCCTGTCCCAAAACAAACCTAACAACTCAAAATAAGATCCTGTCCATTGCCATAATCCGCACAAAACTTTTTAATTTTAAAGCAATACAAACTGATGCATCTTGGGCCGTAAGATTATCACATGACTCGATTATATATCTATTTTTGCTACTGCTCAGGGGTTTCAATCGAAACTACCTACCAACAAAATCAAGACTGTTAAATTCCAGGCTGGCTATATGCAATGTATCCTCCTGATTTGGCCTTGATGGTGACTCAGGCGTAAGGATATCAAGCTCTAGTTTAATCAGCGCTTCCGAGTCCATCAGGGGAGTAAATGGCTGGGCGCTTTGCCCGTCCAGCGGCAGAAAACCCGGGCGTATCGGTGTCGACTGGGACAGAGAGAAACTGCTGTTTGGGGACGCGCCGCTGTGGGCAAGTGACGAAGTGGATCCTGTAATAAAGTAGACAGCGTTTTTTAATTTCTTTTTCGTTTATTATTATTTTGCTGTTAATATTATTATCAATATAATCAATGTAACATCTATCGTGTGCGTCATGTAAATTTTAGGAATTCTACAAGGATGGATCTCTTGTGATACAGATTAAGATTATCTCTCGCAATTCTTCCCCCCATTTGAATGTATCAAACTTTGAAACAGTACTTGTTTCAAAAGGCTGAGACGTCAAATTGTGTTCTTAGGGTCTTTTTCAGAATATCATTTTTTTTATTCATGTTTAGGAACCGCCGCCATAGGTCTCCTCCGATTTGTTATGCGTTGCGCAGGGTGCGTCGCATTGATTTCTGGTATACACTAGTGACCATCATTAATCGGATAAACTACTTGGCAAACCCTGCACGAGCGCTTTATTTTACTAACAATTACGGACACATTCCATACAACTTTGCAAGAGGTAGCGTGGCCGAGTGGTCTAAGGCGCTGGTTTTAGGCACCAGTCTCTTCGGAGGCGTGGGTTCGAATCCCACCGCTGCCAGATACAATTTTGACAAAATTACCCAGTTGCGTTCTACCCAGCAACTTGCACCAAATTTCACCCTATAATATTTCAGAAAACGTAATAGCCTCTCCTGCTGTCAAGGATACTTCAGTATAAAAAGGTGAGAAAACCAGCTGCGCTTGCCTGTTGTGGTGGTGACGAGGGTCTGCAGTTTATTGGTGATGGCATTCTGGATGCCGGAGAAGCTGCCTATACTCGGGGTCCGGGCGGGCTCGGCCGGGCTGCCCGGGCAGACGGGACTGTGGGCGGCATCAGGGCTGCACGGGGACACGGGCGAGCTAGCCCCAGAGTCACGGATACTCCCACTGCAGCTGTCAATCCTGCAAATGAACACATTATGTAGGTAAGGTGGCGAACTGCTATGTCGTTGATGTTTGCTTCTTTGTACAAGAAATACGGAATGGGGAAAGGAGGTTACAACACGGCAACCCCGCGATTACACTTACGCAAAGTCAAGGGGTTTGATCTCTCGAGCTCTCTACTGAAATACTAAAACTTATTACGTTTTGTTACGTCACGCACTGTTTATTGCAGTATTACATGACAAAACGTGACACGACGGCGCATTGGCGATAGAATCGCAGTATGATAAAGCCCTCTGTCAAAATCGAACAAAACATTTCAATAGATATCAGTGAAGTGGCTGACTGACTGAATTAATTGACAACACAAACACAGCATTGCCACTTGTGCAACAGAGGATCTGATTAGTTTGCTATTATAGTTTCATTAAAAGGTCACAGCTTGCTCTGAAGGGTTTGAGCTTTGTGATAACCATTAAGCGTACTTTTTCAACATGCACTTCAAACAACACAGGAAGTCCAATAGTCCTTGTAGATATATATATATATGTTGGGCACAATTTTTAAATCTGCACAATTTATAAACTGCATTTGATGGATTAGAGTACTTTATAATTGCTAGAGCAGTGTGCGTAGCCCACATATTCCCCACAGCCCCCCTCCCCTCCCCCATCAGTTAAACACAGCCATCAATAGTCAATCAAGAGCTGAAATTTTCAAAGTCCAGCTGGTTCATTTTCCTTGGACGAACCTGGCCTATTTACAATACCGATCTGTGTTTGCTCCCATAGAGGCTACATACCAAGTTTCATTAAAATCCTTGCAGCTTTTAAGTTACCGTGTTAACAAGCTCTTGATGACAGACCGACCGACCGACCGACACGCGGTCGATCGCATATATTCCCCCCTGTGGGGAATAAATAAATTAAACTTGTGAACCAAGGCACAAAAACAAAATCACGGAAAAAAGTTGCAATTATAAAGTACTCTAATCCATCAAATGCAGTTTTTGTGAAATGCAATTGCAACAATAGATGAATATACTTGTGAACCGAGATAAAAGACATAAAAGCGTAAAAATGCTGATAAATATAAAACAAAAAAACCCTAAATTACAAAGAAAAAAAAGCTAAAAAATTGAAAATATTTAAAAATTGTGCAGGACAATTTAAAAATTGTCCGCAATTTGGATTTAAAAACGGGCCGAACATTAAAAAAATGGGTCGCCCATTTATAAATGGGCAACCCATTTTTAAATGGTTGGCCCGTTTATAAATTTAAAAACTGTGCAGCACAATTTATAAATTGTGCAGATTTAAAAATTGTGCCCAACATATATATATATATATATTGCTTTTTTCTCTCTTCTACTGAGTGCAAAATAGAGAAGAAATTCACATATCACCTTAGTCCGCGGAGACAGATTCGACACCAAAATAACTGAGACAGGACAGTAACTACGATAACACCATCTTTGATGACACAGGCAAAAAAGACACTTTGCTTCACAATTATTTAAAACCTACCTCTCGATATATACATATTATATATCATTTTTTAGAAACAATGTAGAAACATTCCAGAGTGACAGACGTGGCCGAAACATTAAAACAGTTTGAAAAAGAAAGATAGTAGGGATATAGCACCAACCATAGGTTTTTATGCGAGGCTACAAGGAGTTCAAAATCTGTGCCGAAAGTCTGCAACGCGTCGACAACCAACAGACTGTGGATGGTGAAACTGACAGACGAATCGAACGGGCGACTTGTCAGATTGGCCCTCACTTCTGCCACCTGTAGTTCAGCGACACTTCGACCTAAATTAAAAAACGATCGCTCATTGGCTAGCACCAAGCAGCAAAGAATTTTTCAACTAATGATCTCATCGCTCTTCATATTTAATTTGGCCAGAAGTAACATTTAATTTTAAGTGAGGCATAAATTAAGTTGTGAGTAGATATTATCGAATATTTTGACTATTATTTGCAGATCGCACCTCGACTTTGGATTTCAAGCGACACTTGATTGATTGAGAACTGCATGAGGAGAAGGCGGGAATCGGCAAGCTTTCCTCTCTCAAACATCCTGGATGAGTCTTCGTGCTGTGCACTGTTACTGCAAACACAATCTTACCAATGCAGACCACATACACACGGGTGTGGTTTGGCACAAACTACAGTACATGTTTATTAGTTTCCATCTCCAAGCAGTACCTGTCTCTGGCCCCCATAACTCGGCCGCACGATTCATAAACTTAAGAACCGGTGGACTGGAGGAAGGCATAAGCGTCCTGAGGGCAATACCGTCTAATTCCCCAAACCCCACCACATCCCTATTGCTACCCCCTCCCCCGCCTCCTCTCCCTGTAAACTAAGTGAAGCCTATGATAATGACAACTGAGTTATGTTACGCATTTCTTATCAAAATAAACAAGCTGATTAAACACGGTTTTTCAGTTCACTTCATACCTAGTTTTCCCCAGCAGTGCATTGTAGACGCTTTTGTTGAGGTCAGCCTCCATTTTCTTGGCCGCAGGGGCGGGATCTGACAGCTGCTTTGCCCTCTCGTCTGTGGGTGTATATGCCGACAATATACTGCCGCACGTTTTCAAAGCTTGAACCTGAAAAAAAAATCGCTGACACATCAGCAGGGACAGCATAATATCGGCTAGCGTAGCATCAGTGAGGGCGTAGCCTTGACCACCCCCCCCCCCCCACCCTCGACATTCAGCACCTTTTCGCTGACGTGTAGCCACAGGGAGGGCAGAGTTCCGGCTAGCGCAACCTCGACAGGAACCCCTTCACTCACCTTCTGCTCGCTGACGTGTAGCCACAGGGAGGGCAGAGTTCCGGCTAGCGCAACCTTGACAGGAACCCCTTCACTCACCTTCTGTTCGCTGACATGTAGCAGCAAGGAGGGCAGAGTTCCGGCTAACGTAACCTTGACAGGTACCCCTTCACTCACCTTCTGCTCGCTGACATGTAGCAGCAGGGAGGGCAGAGTTCCGGCTAGCGTAGCCTTCGGCCACTTGGGATCAGTCGTGTACAACAGCCGTCTTTCCAACTGCAGCGTGATGCTGAACTTGTCGATGACGTGCAGTTTACTCGTTCCTTTTGCCTGCGCATGTTTCCAGTTGTCTTTAGCCGTTCCGACCATCACCTGAAGAGTTGTAGTTAAGACTCCACCATTTAACAGGGAGACTGGGTCGTTATACATTTGCAACAGTACACTATTATGTTAATGTAATTTTGCATGCATCTTGCCATGTAGGTGAGAGAAATGCTTGTTAGTTCTTATGCGCATTTAGCGATTAATGACCCCTTTCAGTATTGGGTCTGGAATAAACTCACTTCCCAACCACGAAGATCATTACCATCTAACGGATTAGAATGAAACGTTTTATAATATCTCAAGAAATAGAGTGGCGTGGGCACCTGGAGATCACTGAGCACCAGCGTGTACTTGTCGTAGATCTTGCCGCGCACATCGTCCTCAGACATATCGCGAACCAAATCAGACAAATTCTGCTGCTGGCTGGCCTTCAGGTCATGATCCGACACGGACGGGGTCATGTCCGGGTCACATGACTCGGGCTCATTGGGAGGAGTAGAAGATGGTGTTACGAAATCGTCTGCAAAATTAAGATTCCGGCTGTAAACAATGCACACAACACAATGAGAGAAATTTATCTTTTCTTTTAAGTTCATGAAAAGCTGCAGGGATTAGTAGAATGATCACAATCCCCTCCACTCTTCCCTCCCACACCATATCTAACTAAGCCGGAGAGGTACTGAGCACATGCGACAGAGAGTGTCAAGCCAACTGACCGTCATCGTCGTTCGTGTCGGCCCTGTCCCGCTGTGCGGCCACCATGCCGGCCGAGACGTTGTGGAGGGTGAGGTGGCCCAGGTCGACGACGACCAGCGTGCTGTTCGTGTCCGTGAAGCGCTCGGGTACGATGAACTGCGGCGCCGCTATGTCCACCACGAAGTCCCACCGCTTGGCCTTGATCTGATACACACAAACATGCAAATACACGTATTAGTTACATGCGTACTTCGGGAATTAAATAAGTACTATGAGGGAAAGGAAGGAGGGGGGGGGGGGGGGAGGGGCGCGGGGACCACCTATAACAGGAATCACTTTGCTACGATGCAAAACACATAGGCTATGGTCGCTGTATGATTCATTATTTCAAGTGCGATCAAGATCATGAACGCCTGTTATTATTCAGGGAAACGTCTTTAAAGTTCTTTTTTGTGCCCATAGTTGTAGTTAAAATGAATTCAGAGAAGGCCAATACCTGCTCGTCCCCTTCCAGGAACCTGGCGAGCGCTTGCTGGAATTCTGCCTGCGTGTTTCTCTTTAGCTCCTCGTAGCGGGCCTGGGCGGTGCTTGGGGAGAAAGGGTCCTGGCGCGTGCCCCGGCTGCTGAAGAACTCCTTGAGACGCTTTATAGCCGCCGGGTTGTACACAATGTCCAGCGGTTTACTCTTCATCTCCACCCTGCAGCGGCAATTCACATTAGGCTTGTAAAATGCAGCTTATACTACACATCTATTCAAGAACATATCCATCTCACACACCACTTTCAAAATTGGCCGACAGATTTGGGACACTGAAAGCGATTGAACATAAACTGATTTACGTGCAAAGCACCATTTGATTTAAAACATATCAGAAATTTCTTCTGTTTACATTCAAAGCCTGCAAGTTAAACTACGGGAATAATTTAATGAGTCACGCTTCTCTCCTGTTCCTCACCTGTAGTCAGCTTTTGAAAGCTGAGGTTTCTTTTCGAAGACAAACTGAAAGAGATCCTCGTCTTGGATAGGCGCAGGGGTTGAGCCAAAGAGCGCAGGAATTTGCAGCGGAGAACGGCCCACGCCCATCCCAAGTAACCCGATCAGAGGTTGTCTTGCCTGTGTTTTATCCTGAAATGCATATTTTAGCTACACTCGTCAAATATGAAACCCTTTCAGGCAGCCAGCAATGGTACCTGCTATAAGAAAAAATGATATGTACAAACTGCAACTAATGAAAATTGGGATTCCTAAAAAGAAAAAATTCCACAAAGATAGTTCTAAAAATGAGTCCAAGTGACGCTCTTCTGAATCTCTTTTCAATCTGTATAAATAACTACGACCAAGGCTTCGATTTTGCTCCCTTTTTATAAATACATCTATTTTATTTTTTTCAAATTAGTTCACCTTCATCTGCGGAGAAACAAGCACCGGCATGATGGAATCTTTCGTGACCTTATCTCGCAGATACAAGCCACCGACGCTCACTTCGAACCTGGTGCCGTTCGTACGAGGCCTCGATTCGAACTGCATCTTTATCGTCGAGCATTCCAGCTCAAACAGAGCTGGCCCTTTAATGTCTTTTGCGTTTGTTTCTAAAACAAGCCACGGTAAGCAACGTCAATATAAGTTCATACACCAACAATCGCTTTCACACCTGTTAATCGTTATTTACCAGCCAACCTCTACGGCGGTCTGATCCGTTACATATTAGACTTTCTTGTTCCGCTGATACCCTGGGAAGAGAATATAGTCCTCTTTTTGAGAGATAAGAACTACTTTGTATATCCATACCTTTTTGTTTTTGTTAATATATAACAGATTGATCTTTCCAGAGGTCAGCTGTGACATAACAACGATCTGTCATTAATAATGCCGTTTTTAAGCCAATCATGTGTGATGAAGAGAATGCGAGGATGAAACGTAGCGAGTAGACCGGCAACATTCCCTTAAGCTGAAAATGAATACCGCGTTGTTTATTAATCAATGGCTACTCTGCTTGAAATCGCAATAACATGAAAGATTTCTGACGTTACTATAACGAACATGTGGTAAATCACGTGATCACCTGCTGACGTGGACTGCGAGGCCAGGAGTTTGAAAGTGCCACTCTGCAAACAGAAGTTAATGCGGGCAAACACCGTGTCCCTTTTTAATAATGTGTTGTTCTCCGCTGAGTCGGCCACTACACTGATTATTTCTTGCTCTGTAACGATAAGCAGTTTTTTCAAATCTCTGTTCAACACCATGTGGCCCATCGCCCAGTCATTAGCCAATTTTCTTTGAATACATGAAAGCACTGGAATCACGATACAGTTATGGGAAGTGGGGGGAAAAATATGTAAAATTAAATACACAACTGTGGTCAGCACAAGTAACCGCTCATGAAGCTCTTACAGACTGACCGGATGTTTTAATACACGCGGGCTGCATTTCTCACCTATTTCCTTCTCCTTTTCCAGCGCCGCTTCCTCACTAATCACGCCAGCAGTCGGGGTGGGCGGCTTCGGCCCCGTGTCCGGGCCCTCCGCGGCAGCCTGACGGCCATACCACCCACCCCAACCAGGAAACCACCGCCGAAACATGCCCTGGTTTTCGGCGGGCGAAGCGGCTTCGGCAGGCTTTTCACTAACTTTCGCAGCAGCAGTTTCTTTTACTGGCTCAACTTCGGTTTCACCTTTCAGTAACTGCAATTATAACCAATTTAAAGCACGTGTTGGAAACTCACCACTCATTTTAAGTCGGACTTTACAGTGAATCACAACTAGTGTTGAACGAAACCAAATAACCTTCAAGATGGAAAACCCTTAAGGCTCGCACAACACAACCAAAACCTAACTTTTTATATAAATATTTATCGAGTCATGGCACGCGACACCAAATGTGACTTACGATCTACAAAATACCCATTTAAAATTTCAAAGGTGAACAGCTGAAACTCACCTGAGCTGCGGCATCTCTTTCAGCAACTCTCTTCATAGCCACCTCCCTGAGAATTTTGAGCTCCTCAAACGTCATTTCCGCCTCGCAGTCTTCCATGTGCATCTAGAAAGCCAACACAATGCCATGCTCCTTTGCTCCAGTACAAGAATGTTTTAAACCATAAAACACAACATCATAACACAATCCAGAACATACCTACGATATTTATCTTCTTCTGTTTGTATGTATATGACTTCCCACCCCGAATTATGAGTGCCCCCTTCCCCCCTGAGGTACTCCTTACACGCCCCAACCCCCCCCCCCACCCCCTACCCCCGATGATGACTGTTCCCAACTCCCACCTTAACAGCCTGGTCCATGCAGGCGCTGCGAGTGAAGTGCTCCTCCTACGCCTACCCCGCCCCCACCCCGGGGTCATGACTGTTCCCCTTTCACACCTCAAGAGCCTGGTCCATGTAGGCGTGGCCCCTCCCCCACCACTGCACCCCCCCCCCCCGACCCGATTATTAACACTGTCACCTTGAGAGCCTGATTCATGCAGGCGCCCTGCGTAAGGTACTCATCATACGATCCCCCTCCTCCCATGGATCATGACTGTTCCCCTTTTACACCTCACGAGCCCTGTCCATGCAAGCGTCGCCGCCACCCCCCCCCCCACCTTCCCAGATCATGATTGTTAACACCCTCACCTTGACAGCCCGGTCCATGTAGCAGCCGTGTGTTAGGTACCACTCATACATCGTCCGCCCCCCCCCCCCTCCCCCCCGGATCACGACTGTTAACGCCCTCACTTGAGAGCCTGGTCCATGTAGGCGCCGTGTGTTAGGTACCCCTCATACGTCGTCCGCCGCCCTTCCCCCCTGGATCACGACTGTTAACGCCCTCACCTTGAGAGCTTGGTCCATGTAGGCGCCGTGTATTAGTACCTCTCATACGTCGTCCGCCCCCCCCCCCCCCCCTCGTCAGATCATGACTGTTAACGCTCTCACCTTGAGAGTCTGGTCCATGTAGGCGCCGTGTGTTAGGTACCCCTCATACGCCGTCCGCCCTCCCCCCCCCCCCCCCTCGTCAGATCATGACTGTTAACGTCCTCACCTTGAGAGCCTGGTCCATGTAGACGCCGTGTGTTAGGTACCCCCCATACGCCGTCCACCCCCCCCCCCCAGATCATAACTGTTAACGCCCTCACCTTGAGAGCCTGGTCCATATCGGCTCCGTGTGTTAGGTACCCCTCATACGCCGTCCGCCCCCCCCCCCCTCAGATCATGACAGTTAACGCCCTCACCTTGACACCCTGGTCCATGTTGGCGCCTTGCGTAAGGTGCTCCTCATACGCCGCTCCCCCTCCCCGCCCCACGGATCATGACTATTCCCGGCCTGCACCTGAAGAGCCTGGTCCACTCTCTCCCCGCCCCCCCCCCCCCTCCTCTGATCATGACTGTGAACGCCCTCACCTTGAGAGCCTGGTCCATGTAGGCACCCTGCGTAAGGTGCTCCTCATACGCCTCCACATATCTCACGTTGTCTCTCGCTCTCTTCAGCAGATACTCTTTGCTTAACCGCCGGTTTCTCTCCTTGATGAAGTGCAGCTTTGCCCGTATACAGAAGTGCCACCAGGCCGTAGCACTGCATTTCGACAAAGGTCAGTTGTGTTAAAGCCGCCAAGGACGCATCTCATTCCTTTCTTTATTTTTCTTTCAATTACTTAACTTCTTTTTATTTGTAAATTTCAAGTCCTTTTTTACTTTGCTTCCACAACGGTTAAGACAGTTGTTAAATAAATTCAACAGCAGATCACTACTATAAACGCTCTAAGGCTCCATATATTTCGCAATAAAGCAACACGCCACCTACTTTTCCATGACTCCGCAATCAGGTTTCCATCTTCGGTACTTCCTCGATTTCTCAAAACGATCAAACTCCCTTCCCCATGCAACCAGGCCCCTATACTGATCCTCTGCTAACTCCAGTGGAATCTTCTCCAGTTGAATGTCCAAGGTAATCCTGAACAGTCAAGACTCGAAGTAATGCGGCGAAATGAAAATACTTAAAACAAAATTTATTGCTTCTTTCAAAGTAAAATCGAAAGATTTCGTTTTTCAGTCCTAATGCCAGGTAATCCTTTAGGCTGACTTAAATTTCTGTTATCTTTACTAATTTTTCCGGACTTTAAACCTGATACTTAACACATTAATTGAGTGTGTGAAGTCCATTATTTACATCCTCTAGTAACTCATTATAGGTATACCGTATTATGCAGCCTTGAGTTATTTCGAATGCACTTCTTTACCTGGGTGTGCCCGAGTTCCTCAGTGGTAACACAGAAGTGTTCCTGATCATCTTCGCCTGCGCACTGACAGGTTCTAGAATATACTGGTGGTTCACTTCCTCTCCTGTTTTTGTATGCTTGTACTTTTCTTTTTGCAAAGCTTGCTGTAAGTTGTTAAAAAAATGTTGAAAGTTTGTGGTAATGATTCCTTCTTTCTCTGCTATCGTTTTCTTTGCTAAAATGTAGTCCATTAAGGGACAATATTTTATTCCGCAAACAAAACAAGCTTACCCCCTTGCCCCTCCCCCCACACACAAACAATTACAGAGATACAAGCTTGACACCCACGATTTTACACTGACCCGGAAATTGTTTATATCCATTATATTCAAGACCGAACAAAATCTAAACCTCTAGCTCCGCCACCGTCACGGCTCCTATAAGTTGCGCATGCGCGTCCCAGTACACGGCGAAGTTCTGCAGGTCGGCTAGCTTGTGCATCAAGTCCACACTGGCTCTGCTCACGAATCGTGGAATCTAGCACGGCATAGTACACAGATGCTCATTTATCCGGCAACACTTTAAAGGATATTTGTCAGCACTAGCACAGTCTAAAATACTCATGCCTTTACCTTGTTAATAAATATTTATATAAAAGTGTAGTCGACTGATGAAAACTAGTTTATGCGATTAAAAATTGGAGTACCTGCTGGCCGTTATTTCATCAATTAACCTTGTTATTAGACAAAGATACTCGAAAGTAGAAGGGATGGGCAACGACATTACCCAGGATGCATCAGTGCTCTGCGCAGACAGGCTGGTGATGGTGACGCCGCACGCAAACGAACAGCCCCGGATCGTGCTGTCGTCCTCATAGCGCACATGCACGTCCTTCACATTTAACTGTAACCAAACACATTCTATACAGAAATGTGACGTTTGACCCTGGTATATGTTTTTAACAAATTTACCACCTGTCACTCGGTAACCATTAAAACTTTATGGGCAAGAAAGGAAGCGAGCGGGGGCGGGGGGGAGGGGGGGGGTGGCTTAAAGATTATATTCAATGCATTGCAGCATTGGCCACTTCTTACGTAAGGCTGCTCAACGCCACCAAGTGACTGTATCTCGCAGAGTATGAGAATAAGTGTCACCTGAAGGTTTTCTACAATGTTGGTTGCCATAGACGCTACCGATGATGCCGTATATGACCACCAGCTGGCGCCACCCTGTGGGGCAACATTCTTTTGCACCTGAAATACAAATGTTCAAGGAGATTGTGGCCGGCCTTCACAACAGTAATTCCTTCACCAAGAAATGTGTTGCAAAAGAAAGACCCATTAGTGCCTGTTCTAGCCCAGCTCGACTGCCTTTACTAGACCAGCTCGGCTGCCTGTACCAGACCAGCTCGACAGCCTGTACTAGGCCAGCTCGACAGCCTGTACTAGACCAGCTCGACTGCCAGTACTAGCCCAGCTGGACGGCCTGTACCAGACCAGCTCGACAGCCTGTACTAGGCCAGCTCGACAGCCTGTACTAGACCAGCTCGACTGCCAGTACTAGCCCAGCTCGACTGCCTGTACCAGACCAGCCCCACTACCTGTACTAGCCCAGCTCGACGGCCTGTACTAGACCAGCTCGACAGCCTGTACCAGACCAGCTCGACAGCCTGTACCAGACCACCTCGACTGCCTGTACTAGCCCAGCTCGACCGCCTCTACTAGACCAGCTCGACGACCTGTACTAGACCAGCTCGACTGCCTGCACTAAGCCAGCTCGATTGCCTGCACTAGCTCAGCTCGACTGCCTGTACTAGACCAGCTCGACTGCCTGCACTAAGCCAGCTCGATTGCCTGCACTAGCTCAGCTCGACTGCCTGCACTAGCTCAGCTCGACTGCCTGTACTAGCCCAGCTCGACTGCCTGTACTAGACCTGCTCGACTGCCTGTACTAGACCAGCTCGACAGCCTGTACCAGACCAGCTCGACTGCCTGTACTAGACCAGCTCGACAGCCTGTACCAGACCACCTCGACTGCCTGTACTAGCCCAACTCGACTGCCTGTACCAGACCAGCCAGACTGTCTGTACTAACCCAGCTCGACTGCCTTTACTAGCCCAGCTCGACTGCCTGTACCAGACCAGCTCGACAGCCTGTACTAGGCCAGCTCGACTGCCTGTACAAGACCAGCTCGACTGCCTGTACCAGACCAGCCCCACTGCCTGTACTAGCCCAGCTCGACTGCCTGTACTAGCCCAGCTCGACTAAAGCCATCTGGTCAAAACTACCATATGCGTCTGAAACCTGTTAATTGTTTTCACTATTAATCGTTTTTATAGAAGGGACGATGAGAGGACATGACATGCACTTTGGTCCTGGAACATTCACAAGTTTCTGGAAATCTACATTTATTCAATTTTCACCTTCCATTTTTCTTCTAAAGCCTTCAACTGATCTTGTTTTCTTTTCTCCTCGGCTTTCTTTTCTTCTGTTTCATTATACTGAAAAAAGCAAAGAGATGCTCTAGCACATGGCAGCAAAACCATTCCAAGAAACGTAAACTTCGTTATTACAACTAAATCAGAACAGCAACAGAATGAAATCAGCGACGGTTCCCAAAACAAAATAAACAGATTTCCATATAACATTAGTAAACAATGTTTAACATTGCTCTGTATATTTAAAAAATCAAACCTTTCTCTTCGATACAGGACCAGCAACAAGATATAGTTTCTCTAGTGTAATCACCCACGGGGCACTGTTTAACTTATTCCACGGTATAGACAGTTGGACTTTTCCTATGAATCCTAAACAACACCAGACAAAAAAAATCAATAAATCGAAAGAAACAAGTACAATCACTCGCTTCAGAAAAACCTTACTGTTTAAAACCTCACACATACACAAGTCTACTATCAAGATTTACACTGAACTAAATATAAACAGTAACGCAAAATTCTATCGCCTCTGTTTCACAAACATGGATATGGAATAAAATAAATTATTATTGAGGCCAGTTATGCCGTAAATATATTTAAGTCAATCATACCCGATTTGACCTCGAGTGGAAGGTCTAGATTTTTCAAAGCATCTTTTCGCAAAGGAAGGTTTTCCAGTTCCACTTGTCCTGAAAGGTAAACATGTGAACATTACTAAATCAAATCCCTGGTCCCTAATATTACTTGCTCGTTTGATCACTTAACCGGCTTCTATCAACTTTTCAGCAGCATGCGTCGCAAATTTTCTATCGCAGTTCTATGTACTCAAATAAACCTGTTTGAATTTGAAAGCATACCAAATTTTAGGGTTGTACACCAGCCGTGAAAAAAAAACGGTTTCCAAATGGTTTTACAGAAGAAAAACGCGGTATAGACCGGTTTATCACCCATACCAAAGACTTAATAATTACCCAATAATTGTGCACTGTTATGCTCCAGATTTTTTAGCTTATAAGATAGTTGATAGCAGGTGTAGGAATAAAAGATGCAACAAGCAATGAATTGAAAGAAATATGTAGCTTTTATCACAGACAACATTTTGTGTGTTCTACTCTTAACTGCTATTTATTTTAATAATATGATCATCATTACCCTGTCTCAAATATGGTGTCCAAAAAACACACGGCCTTTCCGCAATAATGTAAAAAAAATTATCGATGCTAACTGACTAGAAATAATGAATATCTAGAGTGTGATTTTTTATGGTCGTCACCCAGATGACCAATTTGAAAAACAAGTTTGTCAAAGACAAAGTTCCAGCTTACGAAAAGCGATAAGACTGCATGAGCAAGGGAATTTCCCCAAAAATTTGGCTTCACAAGACGAGATGGCAAAGAGCTAGCTGAATAAGTAATTAGCAGAGGACCCGAACATAGACCGATAAATCCATACGAAGATCTTTTTCCAGAAAAATATGAAACAGATCTTGTATATCTCTGGTAGACTGGTGGTATACCAGAGATACCTTCGAACAAAGTCGAAGGCGCAGACCCCAACCGGACACAACAAGTCGCCATTTTGGCAATTTCTTACCGACTTGAAAAATAATACGACGTTGCACAACTTCAATATATAAAAATTCAGTGTGCAAGGTAGCATATACCTAGGATTAATAGTTTCCGAGATCTCGCGTGTAAGCACTCAAGTCTTTCGTTGCAGTTATCTCAAGAGATCACAATTTTATATAAGTCGCCATTTTGGCAATCTTTGGCCGATTTGAAAATAATACGACAATGCACAACTTAAATATATATATTTTCACTATGCAAGGTAGCACATACCTAGGATTAATAGTTTCGGAGATCTCGCGTGCAATGCACGTTGCGGTTATCTCAAGAGATCACAATTTTTGGCAAGTTGCCATTGTGGCAATTTTTGGCCGAATTTGAACAATAATACGACGTTGCACAACTTCAATATACATATTTTCACTGTGCAAGGTAGCACATACCTAGGATTGATAGTTTCGGAGATCTCGCGTGGAAAGCACCCAAGTTTTACGTTGCAGTTCATCTGAAAAGATCACAATTTTTGACATGTCGCCATTTTGGCAATTTTTGGCCTATTGAAAAATAACACGACGTTGCACAACTTCAATATATATATTTTCATTGTGCAAGGTTGCATATGCCTAGGGTAAACAGTTTCGGAGAACAAAACAAAACAGCATCCAAAGTGTGACACACGGGTGGACAGAAGGCAATCCTATAGACCCCCCGGGCTCGTCCAGATGGGGTCTAAAAACACGAAGACAAATATACAAACAAACCGCGGCATACGGGAAAATGGTAAAACCGGGCAACCCTACCAATTGTTTCTTCAACACGCATCTACCAAAAAATGAGTTGCGATTAATGTACCGGTATGTAATCAAGATATTTTTTCGACTCCAACGGAGAATCAATGCACAATGCAGTCTTTGAATGTATAGCAATATGGCTCAATTGCAATCCTACTGATCGTACATACCTTGGTAAACGCCAACGGAGAGCTGGTCCGTGTTAAGATTCTCCACATATTCACCTATGTACGTCCTGAGAACCATGCCACTAATCCTTCCAACATTATCTTCGCTGTACACGTTTTTGTGTTGTATCAAATCAACCAGTACATACTGCCTGTAGACAGAATAACAGATAATGTGAACATGTGCTTTCTTGAACACTGAAACAAAAGGTTCGAATTTTGGTGAAACAGTCCCTTCCATTACCGCACTTTGTTAGTTGTTCACCACGGCCACCAGACTTAGCGAACCCTAAGTTTCAGGTTATCAATGGGAATCTAGGAAAATAATCTTCAAATTTTGGTAACTGCATAAAAAGATCCGCCTCTAGATTTTTGCTTCACGAAACAAAACAAAACCGTACGATCTTGTTTATTTCGTTAATATTCGCTAAGATAAACTAGAGTCTCACAAAGGCACAGCCACCCCCTCCCCCCACTAAGGGGGGCGGGGGGAGGAGGCGCAGATGTCCCATCGGTGTGCGAAGTGGAATACCACTGCCACTTTCATTACTTTTTTCACAATTCTAACAGTTGGCGACGTCAACAAAAAAGAACACACACACATAAACATAGTCCTAGATGACTCTTGCGGTGTTCTTATGACAGCAAGAGTCATATTTCCTATAAGGGGAGATGTCATTGATGTCAATTTTCCAAATCTCGGCGCACGACTGGGACCAATGGCATTATCTTAGAATGGGTGCATCACATCACATTATAAATTATGGCGCACAAGTTTTATGGTCAAATGAAAAATTTTTACTGAGAAAAATATGTGTTTTCATGAGATCAGGATATCAAATCCCTCATTATCGCCCAAAACAACATTGAATCCACCGTTGCAAAATCACGCTCTGGTTTGGGAGTTTCGCCGATGTTGAAAATAACGCGCCCGGGTACTTTTCAATGTGCTTTTAAAGAAAAGCCTACCAGTTCGAACTTCGGTGTCATGGCACGTGCGCCGAAAGATCAAGAGCCTCGAACTGTGACCCTTTCTGTCCTAGGAAGATGAAAAGGGTCCGCTGGGACTAACACCAAACATACAGCTGATCAATCTGGCCAGTTTTTTTAATCTTTCTCTTGAACAACAAATGATACTTTCAATTTTATGTTAAAATATTATGAGATACCCTTTCCCCCGAGTACGTGGCTCTGAGACTATCTAACAGTGAAATGAGAAAAACAGGTTTCAGCCTAGTCCCAGGTGACTCCCACCTCCAGAGAGGAGGGCTTAGTCCGGGTAGAAGAGTGGTGATGGACTAGGGTCACTCGGAAGTAGTTTCAGCCTATTACGTCAAATTTTCCATTCTACCATCCTTATCAATACCAACTCTGAAATTTGTACCAGTACGAATGTAAACAATCTGTTTAATATCCTGAACGTTTCACAAAAATCAACTTTAGGTTATTATATTACATCAGTTATATGTCGTAGAGTTACGTAATCATGTCCAGCTCTACGAGTACTCGTATGACGTCAGTAACCGACACGTGAACAAAAGATCCGTCTCATAGCTGAGTTACTTTATCTGATATCTAAAAGTGTCAGATGTTGTAACTTCGCCACGCCGAACAAATACCCTCAGCGCTCTATCAAATATTACACGCTACATACAGTTTCGATATATATATATATATATATATATATATATTATATATATATATATATATATATATATATAAACTAACCTTTATCATCAGAAATTTTTAGAAGTTCCTTACTAATGTTTCGAATGCAAACGGCAAATTGTCACAATAAAGTAAAACGAGTTGACAATGTCATCCCGCTGTTTGTGTTTGTATTTCCGAAAATATTATTAAGAAGTGGAATAACAACTCTGAAAACATCGTGAAATTTCCTTATTCTTAATTAAATTTCTTAACTGGTCACCCTTGCTTTGTGGAACAACCAATGCGTATAGTCGTAAATACTTTTACCTAAGGCCTCATAACTTCTTAAGTTATAGCCCAGATAGAGCTTAAGTACCTATAGCATGAGAGTGAGGGTCACACATACGTCTGATTGGGCGTTGCCAACACTGCACACATGGTCAGTGTCAAAGATATACTGGAATATGCGATTTTTCAGCAGGTGCGAGTTGGCGGAGGGCTTAATCATCAAACGATTTTTTAAGATTGATGTATGGTCCAGTAGATTCCATATCTACATTATGTTTACGCAGTTGTAGTGATATCCCCACATGGTTTCCCAAGAAACAAACAGGCAGAAAATTAACCTAGGTGTGTTGAATTCTTATTCTAATTAACTTTTTAGAAACTGGATTTTATTATTATAAATAGATCGCATTGATCGGGACAGATAGCAACATCTCCCCAACCCACCGCGTCTGCACATAAAACCTCAGTGTTTCCAAGTGGAAACAAAATTGTCCGCAGGCTTCTACACAAGTTTTAAAAACAGAAAGTAGATTGTATTTTTCTTTATTTGGAGGGAGGAGGGGTCCAAAGGTCCAAAGAGATATCCCCGGACATCTCTGCCTGCGCATGGATGGGGCTTTACAATTGGCAACTACACCCTAACGTCAGAGACATAGCAGTGTTCAATACTCGCAGCGCGCTGCATCTGTGACACCTGTTAATCAAATAATCACATCCAAGCGTGCAGTAATTACGTTGCAATAGATATGATAGTTATTATTAATTT